>CM059795.1:53943037-54603909 GCA_030435695.1 Brachymystax lenok tsinlingensis
TACTGCAGACTCAGCCTCCATGTTATCCCAACTGTGCTAGCTAGAGACACAGGGAGCAGCCTGAAGCTTTTGATGGCGGACACAGTGACCTGATCCAGAGGTTCTCTACCACCCACGGAGGACAGCTGGCTCTGGGGTTCAGGCCTCCATTGGCGGCCAGGGGACATGAGGTGAACAGGGTGGCTGAACAGGGATAGATCCCCCTCTTTGATACGGGGAGGTGGGAGGGTCATGGGGAGAGCAGGGCATACTGGCTCTGTCCATGCCAGCTGGGGACACTCAGATGAGAGACTTGACCAGCGCCACCGTGTGGTCCACCCTGCATGCTACATCCATCACATGACCTGGCAACTTCACCTAAAATACATTGAATACAGTATGCCATACAAATATTACCATAAGACACACATACGGAGCGTTGCACATACAAGGAGGTCTGTTGTAGTGGACTATCAAAGTTGTCTGCATAAAACATGTAAACTATATTTCTCTGCTCTGACCCGCCATGAGAAGTGCTGGTCCTACTTCTTTGCAATACCAAGACATCCTCTCACATTCTTTCCCCAAACAAAGATTTTAATAAGGCTAATTTAGTGACAACAACCACCCAGCCACTGCCTGTTCACCCGGCTATCATCCAGATGGCGAGGTCAGTACAGGTGCATCAAAGCTGGGACCCGAGAGACTGAAAAACAGCTTCTACCTCAAGGCCATCAGACTGTTAAACAGCCATCACTAACATTGAGTGGCTGCTGCCAACATACTGACTTAAATCTCTAGCCACTTTAAACATAGGAATTGGATGTAACAATGTATCACTAGCCACTTTAAACAATTTTGTATATAATGTTTACGTATCCGACATACTCATATCAAATGTATACACTGTACTCTAAACCATCTACTGAATCTTGCCTATGCCGTTCGGCCATCGACTCAAATCTCTAGCCACTTTAATAATTATAATTGGATGAAATAATGTATCACTAGCCACTTTAAACAATGCCATTTATATAATGTTTACATATCCTACATTACTCATCTCATATATATATGTGTATATATTGTACTCCATACCATCTACTGCATCTTGCCTACGCCGGTCAGCCATCGCTCATCCATATATTTATATCCACATACTCGTATTCATTCCTTTACTCTTCTGTGTATAAGGTAGTTGTTGTGAATTTGTTAGATTACTTGTTAGATACTACTGCATGGTCGGAACTAGAAGCACAAGCATTTCGCTACACTCGCATTTAACATCTGCTAACCATGTGTATGTGACAAATAAAATTTGATTTGATTGATTGATCTGGATCAACACAAGCTCCATCAACACCGCCTGCCCTGCACCATTACAATAGGCAGACATTTGACATATTTTATTTTATTATATCATCAAATGGCTTGAATGGAAATGGGGTAATAAATTGGGAATAGGGTAATACATTGGGAATGGGGTAATACATTGGGAACAATTTGAAAACATACAAGAACATGACAGGTTTCACGTCTAGCATCATCCACTGAACAGTTCAGCACCAGATGACTTGTTCCTGGGTGAGAAGGCATACTTCCCATATGGTAAAGAAAAGAGGGATTGTATTTTTTTGTCCAACATAACCAATTTCACATTATGAAAATCACGAGTTAACCCACCTGTGACAGCAGCGAAATGGTTCGGTCCACAGTGGATGCGGTTCATTGTCACAGCAGGGTTAAACTCAACCGAACATTGTAGAAGGGACCAACACAGGGGTTTGGGATTCAGAGAGATTAAGGCCCTTTCCAAGAACGCTGTAGCCCCATACAAAACACCTCCCCCCTCTGCAAAGACAAACGTTGCCTTTACTGACACTACATTGACAACAAGTACATATTATTCATTCAAAGGATATGATAACAAGTCTACTGAATGGGATGCTATGCTATAAAGTCCAGCAGTGTTACTTGTGCTTGGATGGTGGTGATGCAAGTTCCATTTTGTCTGAAACCCCCCTTATGTTCACAGATCTGAAAGGACTGAATCCGTTTTAGCAATATGGTGACGCCAAACCTTCCCTGTAGATTAATTAGATCTTCCACCATACTGCTTTTCACACACCCAGTCTTCTCAGATTGGTAAATATGGGAAGGGGTGGGAGCAAATGGAAGTTGGCAAGTGGGCCAAAATGTAACGGGGCACTGGTACTCGCCAGTCAGAATGGCCACCTGTGTGGCCAACCACAGGCCCTCTGGGTCACCTTGAACCACTTCAAACGGAAGGTAACCCAAGGAGAGTTCATCTGAGGAGAGAGGGAAAGTGAAGTAAGAACACGGACAAAAGACCACCCATAGAAAAATGATTAGAACACCTAATGGTACATATAGTATAGCCTGGTGGAACCAGACTGATCACTGCGTTTCTTTCACTGCACCACGTCAGTCTGGTATTCGTCCTAATGGATACTGTTTGAGCCTACAGGGAGATACAGAAGTATTTGGACTGCAACACATGTTGGGTTGTTTTGGCTCTGTACTGATACAATGACTATGAGGTTAAAGAGCAGAATGTCCGCTTTAATTTGAGTGTTATTTAATCCATATCGGGTGACAGGGACGTCGCTAGGCCTATTCATTAGCCCCTCTAAATAAATCAATATATCAGTCAATATATTTTCTCTGTGATTTCTTTTTTTTTCATCAACCGTTCCATTGCATCTTAAACTTCTTACCGGGTGGGCACTAGGACCTGGGGGAGGCTGCTGTAAGTGCTAGTGACAGTTAGGCCTACTTGTAGCCAGTGTTACCAACTCATTTTCAGGGGAAGTTGGAAGAGGCCGGTCGATTTGTCGCTAAAAGTTGCTAAATGACATTGTGATATCATTGCGTAATAACGTAAAACTGCGTCATTACGTAGAATAACGCAATAACGTTACTCAAGTTGACTGGCCATCTCGGAGAAAAATATGATTTGACATTGGTTAGTTTAGATGTGTTTGTTTATCACATATTTGTAAAAGTAATATAAACACAACACATTTTATATGATCAGATATTAAAAAAAACCACATTTAATTATTTAACAATTACACATTACACATTATTTAACAGTTACATTTTATAAAATTTGTATCTAGTAAATCAAATCAAATGTTATTTGTCACATACACATGGTTAGCAGATGTTAAATGCGAGTGTAGCGAAATGCTTGTGCTTCTAGTTCCGACCATGCAGTAGTATCTAACAAGTAATCTAACAAATTCACAACAACTACCTTATACACACAAGAGTAAAGGAATGAATACGAGTATGTACATATACAGTGGGGCAAAAAAGTATTTAGTCAGCCACCAATTGTGCAAGTTCTCTCACTTAAAAAGATGAGAGAGGCCTGTAATTTTCATCATAGGTACACTTCAACTATGACAGACAAAAGGAGGAAAAAAAATCCAGAAAATCACATTGTAGGATTTGTAATGAATTTATTTGCAAATTATGGTGGAAAATAAGTATTTGGTCACATACAAACAAGCAAGATTTCTGGCTCTCACAGACCTGTAACTTCTTCTTTAAGAGGCTCCTCTGTCCTCCACTCGTTACCTGTATTAATGGCACCTGTTTGAACTTGTTATCAGTATAAAAGACACCTGTCCACAACCTCAAACAGTCACACTCCAAACTCCGCTATGGCCAAGACCAAAGAGCTGTCAAAGGACACCAGAAACAAAATTGTAGACCTGCACCAGGTTGGGAAGACTGAATCTGAAATAGGTAAGCAGCTTGGTTTGAAGAAATCAACTGTGGGAGCAATTATTAGGAAATGGAAGACATACAAGACCACTGATAATCTTCCTCGATATTTGAGTGAAAACCTCCTTCCATCAGCAAGGGCATTGAAGATGAAACGTGGCTGGGTCTTTCAGCATGACAATGATCCCAAACACACCGCCCGGGCAACGAAGGAGTGGCTTCGTAAGAAGCATTTCAAGGTCCTGGAGTGGCCTAGCCAGTCTCCAGATCTCAACCCCATACAAAATCTTTGGAGGGAGTTGAAAGTCCGTGTTACCCAGCGACAGCCCCAAAACATCACTGCTCTAGAGGAGATCTGCATGGAGGAATGGGCCAAAATACCAGCAACAGTGTGTGAAAACCTTGTGAAGACTTACAGAAAACGTTTGACCTCTGTCATTGCCAACAAAGGGTGTATAAAAAGGTATTGAGATAAACTTTTGTTATTGACCAAATACTTATTTTCCACCATAATTTGCAAATAAATTCATTAAAAATCCTACAATGTGATTTTCTGGATTTCTTTTCCTCATTTTGTCTGTCATAGTTGAAGTGTACCTATGATGAAAATTACAGGCCTCTCTCATCTTTTTAAGTTGGAGAACTTGCACAATTGGTGGCTGACTAAATACTTTTTTGCCCCACTGTAAATATATGGATGAGCGATGGCTGACCGGCGTAGGCAAGATGCAGTAGATGGTATGGAGTACAGTATATACATATATATATATATATATATGAGATGAGTAATGTAGGATATGTAAACATTATATAAATGGCATTGTTTAAAGTGGCTAGTGATACATTATTTCATCCAATTATAATTATTAAAGTGGCTAGTGATACATTGTTACATCCAATTCCTATGTTTTAAGTGGTTAGAGATTTAAGTCAGTATGTTGGCAGCAGCCACTCAATGTTAGTGATGGCTGTTTAACAGTCTGATGGCCTTGAGGTAGAAGCTGTACTGACCTCGCCTTCTGGATGATGGCAGGGTGAACAGGCAGTGGCTCGGGTGGATGTTGTCCTTGATGATCTTTTTGGCCTTCCTGTGACATCGGGTGGTGTAGGTGTCCTGAAGGTCAGGTAGTTTACCCCCGGTGATGCGTTGTGCAGTCCTCACTACCCTCTGGAGAGCCTTACGGTTGTGAGTGGAGCAGTTGCCGTACCAGGCGGTGATACAGCCCGACAGGATGCTCTCGATTGTGCATCTGTAGAAGTTTGTGAGTGTTTTTGGTGACAAGCCGAATGTGTGTGGACCATCTCAGTGTGTGTGGACCATCTCAGTTTGTGTGTGTGGATAGGGGGGTGCTGTGTGTGTGGACCATCTCAGTTTGTCCGTGATGTGTACACAGTGGAACTTAAAACTTTCCACCTTCTCCACTACTGTCCCGTTGATGTGGATAGGGGGGTGCTTCCTCTGCTGTTTCCTGAAGTCCACGATCATCTCCTTAGTTTTGTTGACGTTGAGTGAGAGGTTATTTTCCTGACACCACACTCCGAGGGCCCTCACCTCCTCCCTGTAGGCCGTCTCGTCGTTATGAACAAGTATAGTTTTAAGCTGTGTATTAAGCAGTGGTAGTTAGTTATGGTGCCAGGCTGCAAAAGTGCATTGTAAGTGACGTCAGCAGTAGATGCTCAGCTCAGCTGCAGTCAGCCAGCAATGATTTGCAATTTGCGGAAATTGATGCTGGCCGGCTGCTGCAGACGTCACTCACAACAGACTTCTGCAGCCAGGCACGTGTGTTGTGACTGTGTGTATGACAGAGAAAATCGGTTTTGTGTCATTTAGAGGGAAAATGCATTTTAGTGTTTGAGTCACCTCAAAAGTCGCTAAAAGTTCCAAATACATTTTTAAAAGTAGCTAAATTTGTTGCTAGGCGCTGTTTGAAAAAAAATTTGCCAGGGTACTCTGAAAAGTTGCTAAATCCAGCAACAAAATTGCTAAGTTGGCATCACTGCTTGTATCTAACATTACGGTTACCGTTAGTTACTGCTGTGGCTTGAGACTGCTGTACGCTCTAGTGACAGTTAGGTCTGCTTGTAGATAACATTATGGTTACCGTTAGTTACTGCTGTGGCTTGAGACTGCTGTACGCTCTAGTGACAGTTAGGTCTGCTTGTAGATAACATTATGGTTACCGTTAGTTACTGCTGTGGCTTGAGACTGCTGTACGCTCTAGTGACAGTTAGGTCTGCTTGTAGATAACATTATGGTTACCGTTAGTTACTGCTGTGGCTTGAGACTGCTGTACGGCTCTAGTGACAGTTAGGTCTGCTTGTAGATAACATTATGGTTACCGTTAGTTACTGCTGTGGCTTGAGACTGCTGTACGCTCTAGTGACAGTTAGGTCTGCTTGTAGATAACATTATGGTTACCGTTAGTTACTGCTGTGGCTTGAGACTGCTGTACGCTCTAGTGACAGTTAGGTCTGCTTGTAGATAACATTATGGTTACCGTTAGTTACTGCTGTGGCTTGAGACTGCTGTACGCTCTAGTGACAGTTAGGTCTGCTTGTAGATAACATTATGGTTACCGTTAGTTACTGCTGTGGCTTGAGACTGCTGTACGCTCTAGTGACAGTTAGGTCTGCTCGTAGATAACATTACGGTTACCGTTAGTTACTGCTGTGGCTTGAGACTGCTGTACGCTCTAGTGACAGTTAGGTCTGCTTGTAGATAACATTACGGTTACCGTTAGTTACTGCTGTGGCTTGAGACTGCTAGCTAACAGTAAACTGACAGGACAGATTCATGCAGATAGGCTACGATGTGAATTTGGTCATAATCAAAGCTTTCTACAGTGTTAACCAATACGTTTTTATGTGATATGTAATTAACATTAATATTTAATGTAGTTTTGCTATCTGTGCCAGGCTATAAATGAGACAGATGACGTAACATCATGCACATATCTGTTCATACTCAGTCGCTTTCATTCAGTAGGCCATTGCAAAACAATTATCAGCAGGTCATGTGTAGAAAAGGTGACAAAGTGTTGATCACAATGGCATTGTATCATCCTCAATTTCCTCAACTGTAGGCTAGCTAACGACTAACGTTTAGATGGATATACGGAAATTCTTCAAGAGAGGCAGTGCCAGCAGCTCTGCCGAAGGCCAATCCGGTGAGAAATTAAGATTTTACCAGTTCAAACAAGCACATTAAAACTGAAACTAATTAATCACCTATTAAGCCTTGAGTTATTGTAAATATGAGTTTAATAACAATAGATGTCAAAACACAGTAGACAAGAATGAGGGAAAGAAGCTGGAGGCTGACAGGGCTGAGGGAACATGTCTGATGAAGGTTAGGGAGAAGAAAAAGCGAGTAGATGTTTAAGCTTTCAGTTCAATTTGTACAGCATATGTCTTACTTTTGTTAGGCATAAATAAATGATGTTCGTGATATCTTAAAGGGTCATGCAGAAAGAGAGGCTCCTGTGCAAGGCAGAGATCAACATGCGAGCTGTATAAGAGAGAGAGAGCAAGCATGCCCAGAGAAAGAGGAACAACAAACAGACCCAGAGAGAGAGGAACAACAAACAGATCCAGACAGGGAGGAACAACAAACAGATCCAGACAGGGAGGGACAACAAACAGATCCAGACAGGGAGGGACAACAAACAGACCCAGACAGGGAGGGACAACAAACAGACCCAGACAGGGAGGGACAACAAACAGACCCAGAGAGGGAGGAACAACAAACAGACCCAGAGAGGGAGGAACAACAAACAGATCCAGACAGGGAGGGACTACAAACAGATCCAGACAGGGAGGGACAACAAACAGACCCAGACAGGGAGGGACAACAAACAGACCCAGAGAGGGAGGGACAACTAACAGACCCAGAGAGGGAGGGACAACAAACAGACCCAGACAGGGAGGGACAACAAACAGACCCAGACAGGGAGGGACAACAAACAGACCCAGACAGGGAGGGACAACAAACAGACCCAGAGAGGGAGGGACAACAAACAGACCCAGAGAGGGAGGGACAACAAACAGACCCAGAGAGGGAGGGACAACAAACAGACCCAGAGAGAGAGGGACAACAAACAGACCCAGAGAGGGAGGGACAACAAACAGACCCAGAGAGGGAGGGACAACAATCAGACCCAGAGAGGGAGGGACAACTAACATACCCAGACAGGGAGGGACTACAAACATACCCAGACAGGGAGGGACAACAAACAGACCCAGAGAGAGAGGGACAACAAACAGACCCAGAGAGAGAGGGACAACAAACAGACCCAGAGAGGGAGGGACAACAAACAGACCCAGAGAGGGAGGGACAACAAACAGACCCAGAGAGGGAGGGACAACAAACAGACCCAGACAGGGAGGGACAACAAACAGACCCAGAGAGGGAGGGACAACAAACAGACCCAGAGAGGGAGGGACAACAAACAGACCCAGAGAGGGAGGGACAACAAACAGACCCAGACAGGGAGGGACAACAAACAGACCCAGAGAGGGAGGGACAACAAACAGACCCAGAGAGGGAGGGACAACAAACAGATCCTGACAGGGAGGGACAACAAACAGATCCTGACAGGGAGGGAGAACAAACAGACCCAGAGAGGGAGGGACAACAAACAGACCCAGAGAGGGAGGGACAACAAACAGACCCAGACAGGGAGGGACAACAAACAGACCCAGACAGGGAGGGACAACAAACAGACCCAGAGAGGGAGGGACAACAAACAGACCCAGAGAAGGAGGGACAACAAACAGACCCAGAGAGGGAGGGACAACAAACAGACCCAGAGAGGGAGGGACAACAAACAGACCCAGAGAGGGAGGGACAACAAACAGAGCCAGAGAGGGAGGGACAACAAACAGTCCCAGAGAGGGAGGGACTACAAACAGACCCAGAGAGAGAGGGACAACAAACAGACCCAGAGAGAGAGGGACAACAAACAGACCCAGAGAGAGAGGGACAACAAACAGACCCAGAGAAGGAGGGACAACAAACAGACCCAGAGAGGGAGGGACAACAAACAGACCCAGAGAGGGAGGGACAACAAACAGACCCAGAGAGGGAGGGACAACAAACAGAGCCAGAGAGGGAGGGTCAACAAACAGTCCCAGAGAGGGAGGGACTACAAACAGACCCAGAGAGGGAGGGACAACAAACAGACCCAGAGAGGGAGGGACAACAAACAGACCCAGAGAGAGAGGGACAACAAACAGACCCAGACAGGGAGGGACAACAAACAGACCCAGAGAGTGAGGGACAACAAACAGACCCAGAGAGGGAGGGACAACAAACAGACCCAGAGAGGGAGGGACAACAAACAGACCCAGAGAGGGAGGGACAACAAACAGACCCAGAGAGAGAGGGACAACAAACAGACCCAGAGAGGGAGGGACAACAAACAGACCCAGACAGGGAGGGACAACAAACAGACCCAGAGAGGGAGGGACAACAAACAGACCCAGACAGGGAGGGACAACAAACAGACCCAGAGAGAGAGGGACTAGAAACAGACCCAGAGAGAGAGGGACAACAAACAGATCCAGAGAGGGAGGGACAACAAACAGACCCAGAGAGGGAGGGACAACAAACAGACCCAGACAGGGAGGGACTACAAACAGACCCAGACAGGGAGGGAAAACAAACAGACCTAGACAGGGAGGGAGAACAAACAGATCCAGAGAAAGAAAGTAATCAAGCCGCTGCAGCAACTCCTTCCAGAAATGAGAGCGATTTAGGTGACAAAGACACTGGGCCCAGACAAGTGAAGCTGAATAGCTACTCACACTAAAGTTTTGGTACACAGAAAATGGCATTTCAGCACTGCTGGCTTGATAAATACTTTCCATGTAGAGTTTTTGGCAAAAACATCAAATTTGATTATTTTATTTTATTTATTAAAAATACTGGTGTGCAGCAAAGGAGCAAGATAAATAAATGAATACGGTAGGGGATGAGGTAGTTGGTTGGGCTATTAACAGATGGGCTACGTACAGGTGCAGGGGTCTGTGAGCTGCTCTGACAGCTGGTGCTTAAAGCTAGTGAGGGAGATAAGTGTCTCCAGTTTCAGTGATTTGTGTAGTTGGTTCCAGTCATTGGCAGCAGAGAACTGGAAGGAAAGTCGGCCAAAGGAGGAATGGGCTTTGGGGGTGACCAGTGAGATATACCTGCTGGAGCGTGTGCTACGGGTGGGTGCTGCTATGGTTACCAGCGAGATGAGATAAGGCGGGGCTTTACCTAGCAGGGACTTGTAGATGACCTGGAGCCAGTGGGTCTGGCGACGAGTATGTAGCGAGGGCCAGCCGACTAGAGCATACAGGTCACAGTGGTGGGTGGTATAAGGGGCTTTGGTGACAAAGCGGATGGCACTGTGATAGACTGCATCCAGTTTGCTGAGTAGAGTATTGGAAGCTGTTTTGTAGATGACATCGCCGAAGTCGAGGATCGGTAGGATAGTCAGTTTTACTAGTGCAAGTTTGGCAGCATGAGTGATGGAGGCTTTGTTGCGAAATAGAAAGCCGAATCTAGATTTGGTTTTGGATTGGAGATGTTTAATGTCTGGAAGGAGAGTTTACAGTCTAGCCAGACACCTAGGTACAGTGGGGCAAAAAAGTATTTAGTCAGCCACCAATTGTGCAAGTTCTCCAACTTAAAAAGATGAGAGAGGCCTGTAATTTTCATCATAGGTACACTTCAACTATGACAGACGAAATGAGAAAAAGAAATCCAGAAAATCACATTGTAGGATTTTTTATTTATTTATTTGCAAATTATGGTGGAAAATAAGTATTTGGTCAATAACAAAGTTTATCTCAATACTTTGTTATATACCCTTTGTTGGCAATGACAGAGGTCAAATGTTTTCTGTAAGTCTTCACAAGGTTTTCACACACTGTTGCTGGTATTTTGGCCCATTCCTCCATGCAGATCTCCTCTAGAGCAGTGATGTTTTGGGGCTGTTGCTGGGCAACACGGACTTTCAACTCCCTCCAAAGATTTTGTATGGGGTTGAGATCTGGAGACTGGCTAGGCCACTCCAGGACCTTGAAATGCTTCTTACGAAGCCACTCCTTCGTTGCCCGGGCGGTGTGTTTGGGATCATTGTCATGCTGAAAGACCCAGCCACGTTTCATCTTCAATGCACTTGCTGATGGAAGGAGGTTTTCACTCAAAATCTCATGATACATGGCCCCATTCATTCTTTCCTTTACACGGATCAGTCGTCCTGGTCCCTTTGCAGAAAAACAGCCCCAAAGCATGATGTTTCCACCCCCATGCTTCACAGTAGGTATGGTGTTCTTTGGATGCAACTCAGCATTCTTTGTCCTCCAAACACGACGAGTTGAGTTTTTACCAAAAAGTTCTATTTTGGTTTGATCTGACCATATGACATTCTCCCAATCCTCATCTGGATCATCCAAATGCTGTCTAGCAAACTTCAGACGGGCCTGAACATGTACTGGCTTAAGCAGGGGGACACGTCTGGCACTGCAGGATTTGAGTCCCTGGCGGCGTAGTGTGTTACTGATGGTAGGCTTTGTTACTTTGGTCCCAGCTCTCTGCAGGTCATTCACTAGGTCCCCGTGTGGTTCTGGGATTTTTGCTCACCGTTCTTGTGATCATTTTGACCCCACGGGGTGAGATCTTGCGTGGAGCCCCAGATCGAGGAAGATTATCAGTGGTCTTGTATGTCTTCCATTTCCTAATAATTGCTCCCACAGTTGATTTCTTCAAACCAAGCTGCTTACCTATTGCAGATTCAGTCTTCCCAACCTGGTGCAGGTCTACAATTTTGTTTCTGGTGTCCTTTGACAGCTCTTTGGTCTTGGCCATAGTGGAGTTTGGAGTGTGACTGTTTGAGGTTGTGGACAGATGTCTTTTATACTGATAACAAGTTCAAACAGGTGCCATTAATACAGGTAACGAGTGGAGGACAGAGGAGCCTCTTAAAGAAGAAGTTACAGGTCTGTGAGAGCCAGAAATCTTGCTTGTTTGTATGTGACCAAATACTTATTTTCCACCATAATTTGCAAATAAATTAATTACAAATCCTACAATGTGATTTTCTGGATTTCTTTTCCTCATTTTGTCTGTCATAGTTGAAGTGTACCTATGATGAAAATTACAGGCCTCTCTCATCTTTTTAAGTGAGAGAACTTGCACAATTGGTGGCTGACTAAATACTTTTTTGCCCCACTGTATTTGTAGTTGTCCACATATTCTAGGTCAGAGCCGTCCAGGGTAGTGATGCTAGTCGGGCGGGCGGGTGCAGGCAGCAAACGGTTGAAAAGCATGCATTTGGTTTTACTAGTGTTTATGAGCAGTTGGAGGCCACGGAAGGAGTGTTGTATGGCATTGAAGCTTGTTTGGAGGTTAGATAACACAGTGTCCAAAGAAGGGCCAGAAGTATACAGAATGGTGTCGTCTACATAGAGAATCACCAGCAGCAAGAGCGACATCATTGAGGTATACAGAGAAGAGAGTCGGCCCAAGAATTGAACCCTGTGGCACACCCATAGAGACTGCCAGAGGCCCGGACAACAGGCCCTCCGATTTAACACACTGAACTCTGTCTGCAAAGTAATTGGTAAACCAGGGAAGGTAATCATTTGAGAAACCAAGGCTGTTGAGTCTGCCGATAAGGATGTAGTGATTGACAGAGTCGAAAGCCTTGGCCAGATCAGTGAATACGGCTGCACAGTAATGTCTCTTATCGATGGCGGTTATATCGTTTAGTACCTTGGCTGAGGTGCACCCGTGACCAGCTCGGAAACCGGATTGCACAGCGGAGAAGGTACGGTGGGATTCGAAGTGGTCAATGATCTGTTTATTAACTAGGCTTTCAAAGACTTTAGAGAGGCAGGGCAGGATGGATATAGGTCTATAGCAATTTGGGTCTAGAGTGTCACCCCCTTTGAAGAGGGGGATGACCGCGGCAGCTTTCCAATCTTTAGGGATCTCGGACGACACGAAAGAGAGGTTGAGCAGACTGGTAATAGGAGTTGCAACAATAGCGGTGGATAGTTTTAGAAAGAGAGGGTCCAGATTGTCTAGCCCAGCTGATTTGTACGGGTTCAGGTTTTGCAGCTCTTTCAGAACATCTGCTATCTGGATTTGGGCGAAGGAAAAGCTGGGGAGGCTCGGACAAGTAGCTGCGTAGCTGTTGGCCGGGGTTAGGTTAGCCAAGAGGAAAGCATGGCCAGCCGTTGAGAAATGCTTGTTGAAATTTTAGATTATCCTGGATTTATTGGTGGTGACCATGTTACCTAGCCTCAGTCCAGTGGGCAGCTGGGAGGAGGTGCTATTGTTCTCCATGGACTTGACAGTATCCCAAAACTTTTTTGGAGTTAGAGCTACAGGATGCAAATTTCTGTTTGAAAAAGCTAGCCTTTGCTTTGCTGACTGACTGCGTGTATTGGTTCCTGACTTCCCTGAACAGTTGCATATCGCGGGGACTATTCGATGCTATAGCAGTCCGCCACAGGATGTTCTTGTGCTGGTCAAGGGCAGTCAGGTCTGGAGTGAACCAAGGGCTGTATCTGTTCTTAGTTCTACATTTTTTGAAAGGGGCATGCTTATGGTGAGGAAGTTGCTTTTAAAGAACGACCAGGCATCCTCGACTGGCGGAATGAGGTCAATATCTTGCCAGGATACCCGGCCAGGTCGATTAGAAAGGCCTGCTCGCAGAAGTGTTTTAGGAAGCGTTTGACAGTGATAAGGGGTGGTCGTTTGACCGCGGGCCTATAGCAGATGCAGGCAATGAGGCAGTGGTCGCTGAGATCCTGATTGAAAACAGTGTATTTGGAGGGCAAGTTGGTCAGGATTTAGGGTTGTACCTGGTGGGCTCCTTGATGATTTGTGTGAGATTGAGGGCATCTAGCTTAGACTGTAGGACTGCCGGGGTGTTAAGCATATCCCAGTTTAGGTCACCTAACAGAACGAACTCTGAAGATAGATGGGGGGCAATCAATTCACATATGGTGTCCAGGGCACAGCTGGGAGCTGAGGGGGGTCTATAACAGGTGGCAACAGTGAGAGACGTATTTCTGGAGAGATACAATTTTAGAATTAGAAGTTCGAACTGTTTGGGCACAGACCTGGAAAGTATGACAGAACTTTGCAGGCTATCTCTGCAATAGATTGCAACTCCTCCCCCTTTGGCAGTTCTATCTTGGCGGAAAATGTTGTAGTTGGGTATGGAAATCTCAAATTTCTTTGTGGTCTTCCTAAGCCAGGATTCAGACATGGCAAGGACATCAGGTTTGGTGGAGTGTGCTAAAGCAGTGAGTAAAACAAACTTAGGGAGGAGACTTCTGATGTTAACATGCATGAAACCAAGGCTTTTAAGATTACATAAGTCAACAAATGAGAGTGCCTGGGGACACACAGGGCCTGGGTTTACCTCCACATCACCCAAGGAACAGAGGAGGAGTAGGATGAGGGTATGGCTAAAGGCTATCAGAACAGGTCATCTGGTGCGTTGGGAACAGAGAATAAAAGGAGCAGATTTCTGGGCGTGGTAGAATAGATTCAGGGTATAATGTGCAGACAGGGGTATGGTGGGGTGAGGGTACAGTGGAGGTAAGCCCAGGCACCGAGTGATGATAAGAGTGTTTGCATCTCTGGAGGTGCTGGTAATACTGGGTGAGGTCACCGCATATGTGGGAGGTGGGACAAAGGAGGAATCTGAGGCACGTAGAGTGGGCCTAGGGGCTCCACTGTAAACTAAAACAATGATCAAATAAAATTTATTTTTAAAGCCCCCCTTACATCAGCTGATGTCACAGAGTGCTGTACAGAAAAAAAAAATAATAATAACTCCCTAGAAGGCCAAAACCTAGGAAGAAACCTAGAGAGGAACCAGGCTGTGAGGGGTGGCCAGTCCTCTTCTGGCTGTGCCGGGTGCAGATTATAACAGAACATGGACAAGATTTTAAAATGTTCATAAAACAGGCAGAACAGTTGAAACTGGAGAAGCAGCACGGCCAGGTGGACTCGGGACATCAAGGAGTCATCAGGCCAGGTAGGCCTTGAGGAATGGTCCTAATGCTCAGGTCCTGAGAGAGAGAGAGAGAGAGAGAGAGAGAGAGAGAGAGAGAGAGAGAGAGAGAGAGAGAGAGAGAGAGAAGAAATACTCCAGATTTAACAGACGGACCCTAGCCACCCGACACATAAACTATCCTGAACTATCCTAACTATCCTGAACAACAGTAAACAGGGCATATTGACATTTGAGAGAGACATAAAGTGAGGCATAAAGCAAACACAGGTGTTGATTGGGAGAGCTAGCTAAGACACAACGGGTAAGACCACAACAGCTAATCAGCTAAGACAACAACAACAGGTAAACTGGCGATGAATGGGCAAAGAGGGTTGGTTAGCTACACACAGGGCCTGAGTAGCGGCTGGGGCCGACAGATAAACAAAAATAAACAAAATGGAGTACCGTGATTAATGAATAGTCCAGCAGGCATCAGCTATGTAGCCGAGGGATCATAGGGTCCAGTGAACAGCAATAGATGGGACAGGGAAGCCTCAAGGTATTTGTTACTACGCCGGCACGCAGGAGACACAGCGTTTAAAGTTAGAGTTAGAGTTAGCCGGCCAGGGTTGGTAGAACCGTCTGCTCCGACGTCCAACAGAGGCCAGTTGCAGGCACAGTGGATGGAGTAATCGTCGGCAGACCAGTCGAGGTGGTACGACGAGGCGTTGTGTCGAGAGGGATCCAAGCCAGCTGGCGAGGGAGGTATTGTTGGTGTGGCACTTTCCTTTGCTAGCCGGGAGATGCGCCTGGCTCGCGGCTAACTGGTGCTAGCCACTATAGCCACTCGGTAGCAGCGATGAATCCGGTGCCAGGGTCGAGAGCTCTGTTAGTGCTGCACCGGCAGCACTCCTGGTTGCGTAAGACAATGGGTTTGAATATATTTCAATTTATTATCTCTTTTCTATTTTTAAATTAAATATACCTTCCGGTAACCCGCCTCACTCAATGTGCCAAGGATCCGCTATGTTTTTTAGACCTTATAGCCAGAATCTCCATCAAAGGCTAGCCATCAGAAGCTAACCAGCTAATTAGCCACTAGCTATTTAGTTGCTAGCGGCCTTTACCTTCTCAACAGACACCAACCGTTTGTCTAGCCTGGATAATACCTACCAGCCTCGGACTGTTTTTCTCCACTACAACGCCGGATTCCTGCCGTAAACCCTGGACCATTACTCCTGATCATCACAGCTAGCTAGCTGCCACCGAGTGACCTAGCTCTGAAGCTAGCCCTACTCTGTGATCACCCGGCTACCCAGCCGATGCCTCCCGGACACGGCCTGAATCCACTACTCCACCGGCTACTTGCCGTAAGCTCTGGACCTTTGCAGCGGATCATCGCTGCTAGCTAGCTACTACCGAGTGGCTATAGTGGCTAACGCCCCTGCCCCGAAGCTAGCACAAGTTAGCCGCGAGCCAGGTGCATATCCCGGCTAGCAATCGAAATTACTACAACTACAATACCTTTTGCGGTACGGGACCCTTTGTCGACACGACGCCTTGCCGTACCACCACGACTGGTCCGCAGATGTAATTCCGTCCGCTGTGCCCTCAACTGGCCGTTGCCGGACTTCGGAGCAGAAGCTTCTACTCACCCCGGCCTGCTAACTTTAAACGCTGTGTCTCCCGCGTGCTAGCGTAGATACGACTACGCCACGGCTCCCCTGTCCCATCTATTGCTGTTCACTGGACCCTATGATCACTTGGCTACATGAAACCTAGAGAGGAACCAGGCTCTGAGGGGTGGCCAGTCCTCTTCTGGCTGTGCCGGGTGGAGATTATAACAGTACATGGCCAAGATGTTCAAATGTTCATTAGATGACCAGCAGGGTCAGATAGTAATACTCACAGTGGTTGTAGAGGGTGCCCTTAGAACAGCCTCAATTCATCAGGGCATGGACTACAAGGTGTTGAAAGCGTCCACAGGGATGCTGGCCCGTGTTGACTCCAATGCTTCCCACAGTTGTATCAAGTTGGCTGGATGTCCTTTGGGTGGTGGACCATTCTTGATACACACAGGAAAGTGTTGAGCGTGAAAAACCCAGCAGCGTTGCAGTTTTTGACACAAACCGGTGAGCCTGGCACCTACTACCATACCCCATTCAAAGGTACTTAAAATCTTTTGTCTTGCCCATTCAAACTCTGAATGGTACACATACACAATCCATGTCTCAAGGCTTAAAAATACTTATTTAAGCTGACTCCTCCCCTTCATCTACACTGATTGAAGTGGATTTAACAAGTGACATCAATAAGGGATCATATCATTCACCTGGATTCACCTGGTCAGTCTATGTCATGGAAAGAGCAGGTGTTCTTAATGTTTGTCCACTCAGTGTACATCAAGCTTGTAACTTTACAAAGTTGCTGGATGCATTTGCTGTTTGTTTGGTTGTGTTACAGATTATTTTGTGCCCAATAGAAATTAATGGTAAATAATTGTGCCATTTTGGTGTCACTTTTGTTTATTTCTGGACCTCACTGTATGTCTTCAATGAGTGTTATTATTCAAAAGTACCTTCAGCGATTGGATCCCTTCATCAACCTTATTTCAAACGCCCAACTATTTCGTATTGTGATGGGGCCAAATTGGTTCCTCACCTGGGTGGCCTCAGTGACCGAGGAAAGCTCGAGGAACTAAGAGTTGCCCTAGCCTAAGAGCTGGCCGTCCTGGGACACGGCCAAGCTGCAGTTTCCATAGGTGGTCACCTGCTGGACCCTCACCCCAGCCAGGTCCCGTCCTACAGCCACCCGGCCTGGAAACGATGTTGTGGTTTGCCCAGACCTGCAACAAATACAATAGCTTGGTCTTTCTAAAACAGTTATTTGTGAGACTTGACCTATGCATGTGTGAAACAGTATTTATGAAAAAAATATGCTTTTTCTTAATGAAACAGTGAACAGTGAGACTTGACCTACAAATGTGTAAAGCTCACATGACATGAGACACGCTCTAGATTCACACAATTTCGATTAAGAAAACGTGGGTAATCCTGCTTAGAAATACACTGATTAGCTTACTGATATCAGAGAAAAGTACACAAAAAGGTGGAGATACTGATAATATACCATAGACTCAGTTTATTTTTCTGTTTTTACACAGGACCCTGTGTGCGGGCCTACTAACCTGTCTTGCCCGTTTCAGTCAGGAACAGACTGTGGTCCTGCCCGCACACCACCTACAGGACAGACATGGCATCTGCAGGTTCTAGGTCACAAAATGCATTTTTCGCTCCAGGGTGAAGTTTTCCCTATGTTCAGTTCTAGGATCAGCTTTCCCTACCCCAATCCGAAACCATAATCATTTTTATTTAGCCTTTATTTAAATCAGAGTCATTGAAAAACATTCTCTTTTACAATAACAACCTGACCAAGATGGAGCAATAATGGCTGAGGTGTCTCACTGTCCCCAATACACAAAACAGACACAGCTGGGTCACTGGGCTGTCAAAGCCTTTCATATTGTGAATGATGTGACTGGCACTGAGAGAGAGAGAGAGAGAGAGAGAGAGAGAGAGAGAGAGAGAGAGAGAGAGAGAGAGAACGAGAGAGAACAATCAATTATTCAAGGAGGCTGGTCTGTCCAGAAAAGGTCACCTCTGCCCATACAACCCCATCGGTCATTTTGCATAAAGACCCCAGTCCAGCAGGCTTCTAAAGAGGCCGTATGTATCAAGCGTCTCAGAGTAGGAATGCTGATCCCCTGTCCATATAATTCTTATTCATTGTGATCAAAAAGCCTCAACTGATCCTAAATCAGCACACCACCTCTGAGACGATTCATATATACGGCCCCTGAACACACATTTCTAATAGGATTGTAGTTCAACTCGAGCGCTTAGGAAGTCATTCGGCAGAACAGCGCAGTCTGAAATTCCTGGAGAGTGAATACATTTCCAGCCTGCATAGATTGTGAGTCACTAGCATTACTCAACATACACCCGCCCGTGTTGCATGACAACGGCATGACAACGGCAGAGAGGCAGACTTTCCTTTGCATTTTGAGCGTTGTTTGAGCCTGATCAACTGCGCCAGTAATATGGCGTGTAAACAATTCATAGCAGAATGTGTGTGTGTGTGTGTGGTACCTGTAGATTTCATCTTCAACAATCTTCCTCCTACACTGGCCATAGGCATTGTTCCCCAGACTGAACACTGATGTGGGAGAGAGAGAGAACAAGAGGGAGACATGAAACATGTGGGGGGGGGTGGGGGGGATGATCCATATGCTTAGATTAACAGTCAAATGAATCACAGTGCAGCATAAGACAGGACCTATGCTTACTGTACTGATTGTAACGCCACTCATGTTTCAGCTGCATTGTATTACTGTTATACTGTGTCTGTAAAACTAACGGTGGCACTTTATTTTAAAGTAGAGAAATTACCAGCTATTTTCTTAGAAAGGTATTAATCTATACATTACATGTATTAGATTACTTGTTAGATACTACTGCATGGTCGGAACTAGAAGCACAAGCATTTCGCTACACTCGCATTAACATCTGCTAACCATGTGTATGTGACAAATAAAATTTGATTTGATTTGACATGTTTGTTTCTTTGGGATGAAATAAAACAAGGATAACAGGGCATCAATAGGCACCAGGTAAGTTACCAGTTGTTAGATTACTATATATAGTACCTCACATTACTGATTGTTACCACATCATTTTCTAGTAAATATCAGCGGGAATAGTACCGTATACTTAAGTCCAAAAAAAGGATCGTAAAAGCAATTATAACGCCCTCTTCGCCGATCATTGGCTCTAACATATTTCTGCAAACTGCATAAGCGAAGGCCAGGATTCAAGTTACATATTGACTGAAAATAGCAGGAAGGAAGGGACCACATGTTGATATCTTAACATTACTGGGTTGACCTGGTCAGTTATAGGAGTGCCCTGGCTTGCATCCATGAGCAGTAATTCTAACTAATTAGAATAGAATCAAGTTTATTGTCCATGTCACAGCGAACAATGGAAATGTATCTTCGATGGAAATGCTCTGTTCTCAACCCCCCTAGACATACAGTTGAGACAAGCACAGGGTCAAGCTGCGGGGGCCCTGGATGGAGAGCCAGCTGTTGGACGGAGAGCCAGTTGTTGGATGGAGAGCCAGTTGTTGCACAGAGAGCCAGTTGTTGGACGGAGAGCCAGTTGTTGCACAGAGAGCCAGTTGTTGGAGGGAGAGCCAGCTGTTGGACGGAGAGCCAGCTGTTGGACGGAGAGCCAGCTGTTGGACGGAGAGCCAGCTGTTGGACGGAGAGCCAGCTGTTGGACGGAGAGCCAGCTGTTGGACGGAGAGCCAGTTGTTGCACGGAGAGCCAGTTGTTGGACGGAGAGCCAGCTGTTGGACGGAGAGCCAGCTGTTGGACGGAGAGACAGTTGTTGCACGAAGAGACAGTTGTTGGACGGAGAGCCAGTTGTTGCACGGAGAGCCAGTTGTTGGACGGAGAGCCAGCTGTTGGACGGAGAGCCAGCTGTTGGACGGAGAGCCAGTTGTTGGACGGAGAGACAGTTGTTGCACGGAGAGCCAGTTGTTGGACGGAGAGACAGTTGTTGGACGGAGAGCCAGCTGTTGGATGGAGAGCCAGCTGTTGGACGGAGAGCCAGCTGTTGGACGGAGAGCCAGCTGTTGGACGGAGAGCCAGCTGTTGGACGGAGAGCCAGTTGTTGCACGGAGAGCCAGTTGTTGGACGGAGAGCCAGTTGTTGGACGGAGAGCATGTTGTTGGACGGAGAGCCAGTTGTTGCACGGAGAGCCAGTTGTTGGACGGAGAGCATGTTGTTGGACGGAGAGCCAGTTGTTGCACGGAGAGCCAGTTGTTGGACGGAGAGCCAGTTGTTGGGTTAAGGGCCTTGCTCAAGGTCCCAACGGTAGGGAAATGTCTTAAGGATGTGAACCCAGCAGTCCTCCAACTGCCAAATCAATTCCCCCTTATTTTTCCTAGTTTCTGGAGGAAGGTGTAACAAATCTCGTTGCTCAAAGTAATGTGAGTTATATGGGTATTTTCGTAACAGTTCAGTGCCGTTTTACGTGATGAAAATAAGATGTCACCCTCTGTGCCATCTCTTACCTCCCTCTGAGTCAGTGGGCTGTCATTTTCAAGCCTTGGCAAGAGAGCAGAGACAGACTGGCAGTCAGGCTAGTCTGACACATACCATTTGCTCGTTCACAGGTATCAGCTCAGGGCAGGCGCTGCACAAATTCATCTGAATATTAGATGACTATAGCAGCTGATGGGACTCTACATCATATAGACTCGAGATTGGTGAATGTGTGCAGCAGTCATTGAAAACATACACCCATCATCGAGCAAATTATGTACATCCTCCAATATTTCTTGGTTGACAAGCTGGTGCACTTTTATGGCTGAATAGGTTAAAGCTGCAGTCTTTGATGCAAAAAACAACAGACTGCAGTCCTGAGGGATGGACATTGTTTACAAGCAACGGAGTTGAACAACATTTTTGGGAAAAGGCAGTTGTACTAAACTCATGAAGCAACTCTAAGTTATTTTACTCATCAATCAATGGGTGTATATTATTATTTGAAACCGCAAGATCCCAGATTGTGCCTAAATATAGAAGTTGGAGGAGAGAGTGCTTGTCATGGAGGATGGGGGTGAGAGAGGGAATGACTATTACGGCAGCCTTGCTGGGTGCGTTGGAGGCCCAGCTGGGAGTCTCTGTTGAGGCCCATGCCCCACACCTTGGTGAGGTCCTTGGTGGAGGAGGAGAGAAGTGTGAAGCTGTACCCACAGGCTGCAGAGGAGATCTGAGGAGAGGGACCAGCTCGGGAGTCAGTCACTCACTGTCTGTCAGTCAGGGTCAGCTATTCAAGTACATAAATTGTGTTTTCAACAGTTCGCATATCATGTTAGAAACTGAATGCATGTATGGCAAATATGCGTACCTGCCATGGGTACAGATGTATTGCCCAAACATTGGAAACCACAAGGTAAACATTGGAAACCACAAGGTAAACATTGGCAACCACAAGGTAAACATTGGAAACCACAAGGTAAACATTGGAAACCACAAGGTAAACATTGGCAACCACAAGGTAAACATTGGAAACCACAAGGTAAACATTGGCAACCACAAGGTAAACATTGGCAACCACAAGGTAAACATTGGAAACCACAAGGTAAACATTGGCAACCACAAGGTAAACATTGGCAACCACAGCACTACCCATCTTCTAACAGGGCTAACGTTAGTAATCTAACGTTACCATTTTAGTAACAGTGAACAGTGATTAATTAAATTTTTGCAAGCAGCATTTAGATCGTTGTAAACAGCTAAAAAAAAACTATTTTAGCTAGCTATCACCACTAACTATTATAGTCACTCATCATCATATATAACAAGTAAAGATAGCTACAGTAGCTTTGTAAATGGTTTTACATTTGGTCCTTTTTAATCTTCACAACACAAGCTTCAATGTAAGAGCGACACCTAGGTACTGATATAATCGTAATATTCATAGCTACCTACAGTGCCTTGCAAAAGTATTCACCCCCCTTGCAATTTTTCCAATATTGTTGCATTACAACCTGTAATTTACATGCATTGTTATTTGGATTTCATGTAATGGACATACAGAAAATAGTCCAAATTGGTGAAGTGAAATGAAAAGAAAATGTTGTTTCAAAATCTGGTGCAACCAATTACCTTCAGAAGTCACATAATTAGTTAGATTGCACACAGGTGGACTTTATTTAAGTGTCACATCATCGGTCACATGATCTCAGTATATATACACCTGTTCTGAAAGGCCCCAGAGTCTGCAACACCACTAAGCAAGGGGCACCACCAAGCAAGCGGCACCATGAAGACCAAGGAGCTCTCCAAACAGGTCAGGCATGTGGGAGACTCCCCAAACATATGGAAGAAGGTATTCTGGTCAGATGAGACTAGAATGTAGCTTTTTGGCCATCAAGGAAAACGCTATGTCTGGCGCAAACCAAATGCTATGTCTCACATCACCCCAGAGAACACCATGCCCACAATGAAGCATGGTCGTGGCAGCATCATGCTGTAGGGATGTTTTTCATTGGCAGGGCCTGAGAAACTGGTCAGAATTGAAGGAATGATGGGTAGCGCTAAATACAGGGAAATTCTTGAGGGAAACCTGTTTCAGTCTTCAAGAGATTTGAGACTAGGACGGAGGTTCACCTTCCAGCAGGACAATGACCCTAAGCATACTGCAAATGCAACACTCGAATGGTTTAAGGGTAAGCATTTAAATGTCTTGGAATGGCCTAGTCAAACCCCAGACATCAATCCAATTGAGAATCTGTGGTATGACTTAAAGATCTGTACACCAGCAGAACCCATCCAACTTGAAGGAGCTGGAGCAGTTTTGCCTTGAAGAATGGGCAAAAATCCCAGTGGCTAAATGTGCCAAGCGTACCCCAAGAGACTTGCAGCTGTAATTGCTGAAAAAGTGGCTCTACAAAGTATTGACTTTGGGGGGAGTGAATAGTTATGCTCGCTCAAGTTCTGTTTGTTTTGTTTTATTTCTTTGTTTCACAAGAACAAATATTTTGCATCTTCAAAGTAGTAGGCATGTTGTGTAAATCAAATGATACAAACCCCCCAAAAAATCTATTTAAATTCCAGGTTGTAATGCAACAAAATAGGAAAAATGCCAAGGGGGTGAATACTTTCGCAAGCCACTGTACATTATGGTGACATGAGTTGTGTGTGTATTCAATGACATTTTGTCATGCGTGTGTCTGCAGAGGAGGGAACCATGACAGTCACCCTTAACTGCGCTTTTCAACTTTGATCTGGTTCAGAAAGGAACCCCAATACAAGTGATATGGTTCAGAAAGGAACCCCAATGCAAGTGATCTGGTTCAGAAAGGAACCCAATGCAAGTGATCTGGTTCAGAAAGGAACCCAATGCAAGTGACCTGGTTCAGAAAGGAACCCAATGCAAGTGATCTGGTTCAGAAAGGAACCCCAATGCAAGTGATCTGGTTCAGAAAGGAACCCAATGCAAGTGATCTGGTTCAGAAAGGAACCCCAATGCAAGTAATCTGGTTCAGAAAGGAATCCCAATGCAAGTGATCTGGTTCAGAAAGGAACCCAATGCAAGTGATCTGGTTCAGAAAGGAACCCAAATGCAAGTGATCTGGTTCAGAAAGGAACCCCAATGCAAGTGATCTGGTTCAGAAAAGAACCCAATGCAAGTGATCTGGTTCAGAAAGCAACCCCAATGCAAGTGATCTGGTTCAGAAAGGAACCCCAATGCAAGTGATCTGGTTCAGAAAGGAACCCAATGCAAGTGAAGCAAGTGGCAGTATGCTTTGTGCTGGGCTGGAGTGTATATTCTGAATCAGTTTATTATCTGTTATTTGAATCATCAACACATATAGAATTTACAGCGGGCGAGACGTTGGCATTAGATCATGTTGGCCCTTTAGCCGCTGTTTGGACGATGCATCTCAAAGCTGCATGCTGCCTAGCCGCTCTACAGACGGCATTAAAAACAATACCTTTATTTGAGGCCGGATCCAACAGCAAATAATGTTTCATTACACCATTTGAATTACGCTAACCAAATGAGTTTAAACATCGAATTTGAAAGGAAAACATACGATTATTTGCTAAATTATACTGGCAATAATAATAAAAAACGTATTCTTTACTAGACTAAGTGATTTTGTTTGTGGGTAAAATGAAGTGTAGATTCAAGTTTATTAGTTTATTATACCATCAAGTTCTTAAAAGAACTCCAGCACAGAGAAGAAAGAAACAAGAAACAAAGAAACATCACATTTAACAAAACTATATCTTATGCAGAGGGGGTTTATAACTATAGTTGGCTCGATAAAGATGGAATTAAGGTTTTATTATAGGATAAGAGCAGTGATGAATATATTTACAAAAAAAAGGTAATGTTTGAGTCCTGTTTGACAGATGGAGACAAACAATACCGTAGATGGGTATACAGCGCATTCGGAAAGTATTCAGAAATATTGTAGATGGAATACAGTGCATTCGGAAAGTATTCAGAAATATTGTAGATGGAATACAGTGCATTCGGAAAGTATTCAGAAATATTGTAGATGGGCATACAGTGCATTCGGAAAGTATTCAGAAATATTGTAGATGGGAATACAGTGCATTCGGAAAGTATTCAGAAATATTGTAGATGGGAATACAGTGCATTCGGGAAAGTATTCAGAAATATTGTAGATGGGCATACAGTGCATTCGGAAAGTATTCAGAAATATTGTAGATGGAATACAGCGCATTCGGAAAGTATTCAGAAATATTGTAGATGGGCATTCGGAAAGTATTCAGAAATATTGTAGGTGGGTATTCAGTGCATTCGGAAAGTATTCAGAAATATTGTAGGTGGGTATTCAGTGCATTCGGAAAGTATTCAGAAATATTGTAGGTGGGTATTCAGTGCATTCGGAAAGTATTCAGATCCCTTGACTTTTTCCACATTTTGTTACGTTACAGCCTTATTCTAAAATCTACACACAAAAACCCATAATGACAAAGCGAAAACAGGTTTTTAGAAATGTTTGCAAATGTATTTATAAAAAATAAAACAAAATAAAAAGCAGCATTTACAGAAGTATTCAGACCCTTTGCTATGAGACTCGAAATTGAGCTCAGGTGCATCCTGTTTCCATTGATCATCCTTGAGATGTTTCTACAACTTGATTGGAGTCCACCTGTGGTAAATTCCATTGATTGGACATGATTTGGAAAGGCACGCTTCTGTCTATAGTAACGGTTTTGACTTGAGGTTATTGTTTGTAGGGGTGCCTGGCATGTTGTGCCTAACAGAGAAAATATTGGATTTCTCCTTTTGGTTTGGGAGGGAATGAGTCCCGTCTGGTCCGTCAAGTCTACACCAATACAAAGGACTCACATAAAAGACAGTATGTTAACACACTTTTCACAACCCCTTAAAACATTAGAAATAACTTCAAAACAAATGTGTTCTTTTGCGTGGGTTGTATTACCAACAAATGATCACACACACATAATAATAATAAAACACATCATGAGCTCTGGTTCCTCCAGAAAAGTCCTGTACCTCGGGCCTAAAAGAGTCCAGCCCGGGTAAAGGAGTTCAGGGAACTCAAGTGACTTCAGTCACGCAATGTTTGTCCGTTCATAAGGTGTAGCGTAAACCAATTCTCAATCATACAATCAAAATAACTCTATTTTACCACACAACCATAAAGAGTATCACATCTCAATACAACTACAACTGACCACATAAATCATCACGGTATACATCATACCAAAACAAATGAAATACTGTATGCAAAAAAGTTGTAGTCAGTCCAATCCACCAACAGATCTCCAGCGGAGAACAACGGGGATGTGTGGTCCAAAGGAAGCAATGAGTGGATCTGATCCGGGTTAAACTTGCGATTAGGCTACAAAGCCCACTTTTAAATACAACATAACAAACGGAATACAGAGAAAGCCTCAATAAAAACCTGCTCCAGAGTACTCAGGACCTCAGACTGGGGCGAAGGTTCACCTTCCAACAGGACAATGACCCTAAGCACACAGCCAAGAAAAAGCAGGAGTGGCTTCGGAACAAGTCCCTGAATGTCCTTAAGTGGCCCAGCCCGAGCCCGTACTTCAACCCGATCGAACATCTCTGGAGAGACCTGAAAATAGCTGTTCAGCGACGCTTCCCATCCAAACTGACAGAGCTTGACAGGATCTGCAGAGAAGAATGGGAGAAACTCCCCCAAAATAGGTGTGCCAAGCTTGTAGCGTCATACCCAAGAAGACTTGATGCTGTAATCGCTGCCAAAGGTGATTCAACAAAGTACTGAATACTTATGTAAGTATGATATTTCCGTTTTTTTATTTTTTATAAATGTGCAAAAATGTCTAAAAACCTGTTTTTACTTTGTCATTGTGGGGTATTGTGTGTAGATTGATGAGGGGGGAAACCATTTAATACATTTTAGAATAAGGCTGTAACGTAACAAAATATGAATATTTTCCAAATGCACTGTATGATAAGCTACGTCCCTGCTGTAACTTGATCAGTAGGCCTACCTTTAATCACTTTCTTGTTCTGCTCTCTCATCCACTAGTCCACTAGGCCTTATTCACCTCCTTTTTGCTGTATTGGCTCAGCCTGAGACAATTTTGAATGGGTTTCTCTACATCAATCTCTGTCATTTCTAACAGAGCTGCAGTTCTAAAAACTGACACTAGAAGGGAGAACATGAAGCAAAAAAGTTTCAGAACATTTCTATTTAACAAGAGTGGTGATGGGGCTGCATCCCAATTCTCCACACTTCTGCTAAAGTATGCACTTGTACCCTCCTTCGAAGAGGTTTAAAAGGCATTGAATTGGTGTGAGTATTGGCTGGAGGGATTGATTGATTTAATTTATTAGACAATTAAGAAAATACAAGGCTGCTCCAGCCAGAAACAAGGCAAGGTGGAATATATACCACATTGTTGTGGTTGTTAGAGCAGCGGGTGCTGTGGGTGGGTTCTCTATGTTGTCTTTACACTAGCTGATTTCCAAAAGCTTCTGTGTTATAACACCCACATGATTTACAATGGTCTTTACTTTCACTTACTAATCATAAAAACAGAAGAATTTCACAGTAATGGTTGAACCTACCCAGGGTTGCGTGCTTAGTCCCTTCCTGTACTCCTGTACTCTCTGTTCACCCACGACTGCGTGGCTGTGCACGACTCCAACACCATTATTAAGTTTGCAGACGACACAACTGTGGTAGGCCTGAAATGTACTTCTCCCATGGGCAAAGAAACTCAAATGGGGTGATGATATTAATTAAGAATATAATTCATTAGCATCGCTGCTTTGCGTAGCTTGAAGTAGCTTCATTTGTTGCATTGAGCTGATTTCATATTTTGCGCAAGCATATTGCCGAAACATGTTGCGTAGGTAATTAACCTGGGGAAAACTCTGCACATTTGGGCATGTCTACATAAGTTGGCGCTCGCATCCCTTGAACTGAAGGAAGAAACCTAGATAGCAAAAACAACCTGACAAATAGACCACAAACTATTTTCCAAGTTGGAATAATGCAATGCACCGTTTAGAGGGTTCAAAAAGTGGAACGTCAACTATCTCCCTCACTGCTAGCTGTCGGGCGGGCGAACAGTGAGTACTGGCCTATTCACTTGTCTGAAACGTTATTACCAATTAATACTTTTTACCCAGGCTTTTACATATATTGGACATTTACTTTTGCTTTATGGACGTAATGGGAATGGGGATTCTCCTGCCACTCAATGCAGGCCCGAGCCTTAGATGCGACTAACAACTACGATTCTACGTCTGTGGCTGCATTAGGGTGCGTGGCAGGACTTTGCTCTCCGTCCGGCTGGATGCCCTAATAGATGGTGCTGCCTACCTATGTGCTGCGTGGGAGAACTGTGCTACCAGATACTGTTTGTGTGTATGTGACTTTTTGTGTCAGTGTGAAAATGGAACCCGAAGGAGGCCTTGGGGATGTCACCAACACAACCGTTGGTCTGCTGTGTGCATGTAAAATAAAACAAGGCAACAGTAAACAGGAACGATGCAGCACCCCCCTTGGGCCAATTGAGATCTAGTGGTTAGAGCGTTGGACTTGTAATCGGAAGGTTGCAAGGTCGAATCCCTGAGCTGACAAGGTAAAAATCTGTCGTTCTGCCCCTGAACAAGGCAGTTAACCCACTGTTCCCCGGGCGCCGAAAACGTGGGTGTCGATTAAGGCAGCCCCCCGCACCTCTCTGATTCACAGGGGTTGGGTTAAATGCGGAAGACACATTTCAGTTGAAGGCATTCGGTTGTACAACTGACTAAGTACCCCCCTTTTCCCACAGTCCCCTCCCCGATTTCATCATGGGGAACAATAATGTACATGGGGTTCTGCTGTGACTTCTACAGCGCTGTCCCGAGAGTTTCACCCTGAAGGAAAGGCAAATGGACTTCATTTACAGGTACATTTAAGCCAAAATGCAGTTGCCTTTGTGAGTTAGGTTACTGTTGAATGAACATGAGTATAGACAACATCCCTTGAATTAGCAAGCTAGAATTTATTTTTGATAAGACACTTTTTTTTAAACATTTTTAACTGCATTTTTCAGTCATTTCGAAATGTTCCAGTTTATTTCAGTCATTTCTAATCCTACTACACCGGCTCTGATGCTCATCGGATGTGGCAGGGCTTGCAAACGACCACGGATTATAAAGGGAAACCCAGCCGCGAGCTGTCCAGTGACGCGAGCCCACCAGACAAGCTAAATACCTTCTATGAGCGCTTCGAGGCTAGCAACACTGAACTATGCATGAGAGTAGCAGCTGTTCACAAAGCTGCAAGTTTGGGGTCACTTAGAAATGTCCTTGTTTTTGAAAGAAAAGCAATTTTTTTCTCCATTAAAATAACATAAAATTGATCCGAAATACAGTGTAGACATTGTTAATGTTATAAATGACTATTGTAGCTGGAAACTACTGATTTTTTATGGAATATCTACATAGGCGTACAGAGGCCCATTATCAGCAACCATCACTCCTGTGTTCAATGGCACGTTGTGTTAGCTAATCCAAGTTTATCATTTTAAAAGGCTAATTGATCATTAGAAAACCCTTTTGTAATTATGTTAGCAAAGCTGAAAACTGTTCTCCTGATTAAAGAAGCAATAAAACTGGCCTTCTTTAGACTAGTTGAGTATCTGGAGCATCAGCATTTTTGGGTTCAATTACAGGCTCAAAATGGCCAGAAACAAAGCACTTTCTTCTGAAACTTGTCAGTCTATTCTTGTTCTGAGAAATGAAGCCTATTCCATACGAGAAATTGCCAAGAAACTGAAGATCTCGTACTACGCTGTGTACTACTCCCTTCACAGAACAGCGCAAACTGGCTCTAACCAGAATAGAAAGAATAGAATAGAAAAGGAAGAGGAGTGGGAGGCCCCGGTGCACAACTGAGCAAGAGGACAAGTACATTAGAGTGTCTAGTTTGATGAACAGACGCCTCACAAGTCCTCAACCGGCAGCTTAATTAAATAGTACCCACAAAACACCAGTCTCCACTGTTGACATTAAGAGGCGACTCCGGGATGCTGGCCTTCTAGGCAGAGTTCCTCTGTCCAGTGTCTGTGTTCTTTTGCCCATCTTAATCTTTTATTTTTATTGGCCAGTCTGAGATAGGGCTTTTCTTTGCAACTCTGCCTAGATGGCCAGCATCCCGGAGTCACCTCTTCACAGTTGACGTTGAGACAGGTTAAATGATCTGATACATAGGACACATCATTTTCAATCATAATGCATGACTAGTGGAGGTACATTGTTTACACTCAATTATTTTCTTATAGGGAATCTACAGTAAAGACCGTTATGGGTAGGAAGTTGTGCTTTCAGAGACAGAGACAGGTGATGACATCTTTGGGCTTCAACAAGCATAGGACAGGAATATATTGGGCATGTTGGTTAATGTATGATTATAGTTGGAATTGTTATAATGTACTATGTAATACTTGTCTAGTCCAGTGGTTCACAACCTTTTTTGGTCATTGTAGTCCCAACCACATCTTGCTCTGCCCAAAGTGCCCCCAAAGTACCCTCTCATATGCATTTCGAATGTAGGCATTTGAAATGAGTCTTTCTAAATACCGACTTTGGCTATTGGTTCCTGGTTGAAACAACTGGCCTTGTCTATATACGTAAGCCATATTAGGTCATGGCTTTCTCTATCTGTTCCTTTCATCTCATTTGATTGGTGTAAAAAAGGGATAGGGTGATTTTCCACCATAATGCTTATACCAGTTATTTCATTTATTAAGGCGAATGATAATAGTTTGGGTAGCCATTTGATTACCTCTTCAGCAGTCTTATGGCTTGGGGGTAGAAGCTGTTAAGAATCCTCTTGGACCTTGACTTGGCGCTCCGGTACCGGAAGTCCGGCTTTGCCACTCAGTCATGAATGAACAGGGAGTACAGGAGGGGACTAAGCACTCCCCCGTGTTGAGGATCAGCGTGACAGATATGTTGTTGTCTACCCTTATCACCTGGGAGCGGCCCGTCAGGAGGTCCAGGATCCAGTTGCAGAGGGAGGTGTTTAGTCCCAGGGTCCTAAGCTTAGTGATGAGCTTTGAGGGCACTATGGCGTTGAACGTTGAGCTGTAATCAATTAACAGCATTCTCACATAGGTGTTCCTTTTGTCCAGGTGGGAAAAGCCAGTGTGGAGTGCAATAGAGATTGCATCATCTGTGGATATGTTGGGGTGGTATGCCAATTGGAGTGGGTCTAGGGTTTCTGGGATGATGGTGTTGATGTGAGCCCTGACCAGCCTTTCAAAGCACTTCATGGCTACAGACGTGAGTGCTACGGGTCAGTAGTCATTTAGTTAGATAGTCATTTAGGCAGGTTAATAACTTGGTGTTCTATGGGGGTTTGCTTGAAACATGTAGGTATTACAGACTCGGCCAGGGACAGTTTGAAAATGTCAGTGAAGACAGGATAGAATTATGGTCATATTTGTCAAATGGAGCGAGGGAGAGCTTTGTACTCATCTCTATGTGTGGAGTGAAGGTGTTTTTTTCCCCTCTTGTTGCACATGTAACATGCTGTTAGAAATTAGGTAAAACTAATTAAAGTTTTCCTGCATTAATGTCCCCGGCCACAAGGAGCACCACCTCTGGATGAGCATTTTCTTGTTTGCTTATGGCTTTATACACCTTGTTGAGTGCGGTCTTATTGCCGGCATCTGTTTGTGGTGGTAAATAGACAGCTACGAATAATATAGATGAAAATTATCTTGGGAAATAGTGTGGTCTACAGCTTATCATGAGATACTCTACCTCAGGTGAGCAAAACCTTGACCTCCTTAATATTTGATTTTGCGCACCAGATGTTATTGACCAATAGACACAGACCGCCACCCCTTGTCTTACCGGAGGCAGCTGTTGCACGGAACAACCAGCCAACTGGATATTATCCATGTCGTCATTCAGCCACGACTGTGAAACACAATATATTACAGTTTTTAATGTCCCGTTGGTAGAATAGTCTTGAACGGAGCTCATCCAGTTTATTCTCCAATCATTGCACGTTGGCCAATAGGACTGATGATAGAGCCAGGTTACTGACTCCCTGACTAATTCTCACAAGGCACCCGGGCCTGCGTACCATGTATCGGCGTCTTCTCTCCTTGCGAATGACAGGGATTTGGGCCTGGTCGGTTATCTGGAGTAAGTCCTTCAGTTCTATATGTCTGACAAGTACTATGGAGCTGCGGCTCAGAGTATTGTTTACTTCATCCTATGTAATGTATTCTCAGGGAATTTGGTCATGTTTTTTTCCCCTGTTCAGAGAAATTACTAATTGAAGCGGTTAGATTTATGTCCTGGTATTACCAGGTTCTGACCACTTGATGGTGCTGTTCCTGCTATTAGTTGATTATGTTAAAGTGGATAGTTCACCTAAAATACAAATTGACATATTGGTTTCCATAACCTGTAAGCAGTTTGTGGATAAGTTATGACAACAACCTATGCTTTGGTTTTGTTCAGCTGGTCACAGTTTCAAATGCTAACATTTAGCATTTGTGTCACAAATCCCATGCAAGTCAATGGTACTTATATTAACATGTTCAGCCCTTCAAATCGAAAATAATCTATAAGTAACATCATTGAGTTACACAATACTTTTTTTATACTTTAGGATGATTTGGACAAGAAGCGTGAAAATGCAAAAATACAGTGCCTTCAGAAAGTATTCACACCCCTTGACTTATTCCACATTTCGTTGTTACAACTTTATTTTAAAATGAATTAAATATTTTTTTTCACCCATCTACACACACTACCCCATAATGACAATGTGCAAACGTTTTTTTTGAAATGTTAGTAAATGTATTGAACATGAAATACAGAAATATCTCATTTACATACCTGGATTGTACAACATTTGTCCATTGCTCTTACCAAAATTAAAGTTCTGTCAAATTGGTTGTTGATCATTGCTACAGTAGACAACCATTTTCAGGTATTTAAGTAGTCTTCAGTCAAAACTGTAACTCGAGCCATCACAGGCACTCAAGCTGCTCGAGTCGTCATTGACAGTGTGCCTGTGAGATAGAGAATCTGACTGGTAGCCATCAGCCAATTGTTTTGCTAGCAGTTGAAGCAAATTCAAACATTGAAAAACAACATAGCTTGTGGAAAAAACCAATGTAAATAGCCAAGAAACACAAGGACAAACTATCACTTTAGTAGACTTGAGTAAAATAGACTAACCTTTATGCCTGTGCAAGTCCTTCTAAAAATGAATCTTCAATCACAGTGTGCTTAGTCCCGCAGGCAGGCTGGTTACGGTGTGGCATGCGAGGCGGGATTGACAGTACCACTTAAAAGTTTGGACACACCTACTTATTCAAGGGATTTTCTTCATTTTTACTATTTTATACATTGTAGAATAATAGTGAAGACATCAAAACTGTGAAATAACACATGGAATCATGTAGCAACCAAAAAAGTGTTAAACAAATCTAAATATATTTAAGATTTTAGATTCTTCAAAGTAGCCACCCTTTGCCTTGATGACAGCTTTGCACACTCTTGGCATTCTCTCAACCAGATTCACCTGGAATGCTTTTCCAACAGTCTTGAAGGAGTTCCCACATATGCTGGCCACTTGTTGGCTGCTTTTCCTTCACTCTGCGATCCAACTCATCCCAAACCATCTCAATTGGGTTGAGGTCGGGTCATCGGATGCAGCACTCCATCACTCTCCTTCTTGGTCAACTAGCTCTTACACAGCCTGGAGGTGTGTTGGGTCATTTTTATGTTGAAAAATAATGATAGTCCCACTAAGCCCAAACCAGATGGGATGGTGTATCGCTGCAGAATGCTGTGGTAGCCATGCTGGTTAAATGTGCCTTGAATTCTATATAAATCACAGACAGTGTCACCAGCAAAGCACCCCCACACCACCTCTTCCATGCTTCACGGTGGGAACCACATGTGGATATCATCCATTCACCTACTCTGCGTCTCACAAAGACACAGCGGTTGGAACCTAAAATCTCCAATTTGGACTCATCAGATCAAAGGACAGATTTTCACCAGTCTAATGTCCTTTGCTGGTGTTTATTGGCCCAAGCAAGTCTCTTCTTCTTATTGGTGTCCTTTAGAAGTGGTTTCTTTGCAGCAATTCGAACCATGAAGGCCTGATTCACGCAGTCTCCTCTGAACAGTTGATGTTGAGATGTGTCTGTTACTTGAACTCTCTGGAAGCATTTATTTGGGATGCAATTTCTGAGGCTTGTAACTCTAATGAACTTATCCTCTGCAGCAGAGGTAACTCTGGGTCTTCCTTTCCTGTGGCGGTCCTCATGAGAGCCAGTTTCATCATAGCGCTTGATGGTTTTTGCGACTGCACTTGAAGACTCTTTCGAAGTTCTTGAACTTTTCCGTATTGACTGGCCTTCATGTCTTATTAAAGTAATGATGGACTGTCGTTTCTCTTTGCTTATTTGAGCTGTTCTTGACATAATATGGACTTGGTCTTTTACCTAATAGGGCTATCTTCTGTATACTCTTAAGTTCATGTTTTAAGTATCCCTATGTTTCTGTTATTTCTTATCACTCAGTCAAGAGTGCGCCTGCGCGTCAAGTCTTGTTGTTGATGGACCTAGCCTTGAGTGGAATGGCTACCTTGTAGTGTGTTCATATGGTGTAGTAAACTATGTTAAACTGGAACCTTGTCGTTGTGTCATTTCGAGTTAACATTGGTAGCAGAGGATGGCTAATAACTACAATGTGTCACCTCGCTTCGACGAGAAGAGGTCGTACGAAAGTTGGAAAAATGAACTTGGAATCTGGACACGTGTTACTAATCTGGACACGAAAAAGCAAGCAGTTGCGTGTTATTATCACTGGAGGGAAGAGCGACAGATACAGCGCTGGATATATCCCTGGAGGATTTGAACAAGGATGATGGTATGGGAACTTTGATCAGAGCACTGGATTCTGTATTTCTTAAAGAAGAGAAAGACCGTGCCTACGAGGCATATTCAAACGTTGACAGTGTTACGAGAGATATTTCGGTCGCAATGACGGACTACATCATTGATTTGGAACAGAGGTACAACAGGATGCGCAAGTACGACATGGTTCTCCCAGATGCAGTGTTAGCTTTCAAGTTGCTAGATACTGCCTGTCTAGATGGTAGGGAGAAACAGTTGGCTTTGACTGCTTGTACTGTGCTGACTTTTGCATCAATGAAGTCGGCACTAAAAATATTTTTTGGTGAAAAGACGTCTGTTGCGCCAATAACAGATGGAATGCAAGTGAGTGACGCAGCATATTACACTGAGAAGCAGAGAAAAGGCACCGACAGGTCACGTCCTCAAGACAACCAGAAGAGGGCGCCATTGCCCGGCACAAATCCACTGGACAGACATATGGAAGGAGATCAAAATGTGCTATTTGTCAAAGCACTTACCATTGGGTTGAAGACTGTCCTCATAAAAATGAACAAGTTAAACTAACAGAGGAAAATGTAAACACAGAGATAGAGCAGTGTAACATTACACTGTTTTCAAACCAATCTGCTTCTGATACTGAGATTTTTATAGTTGAATCCTTAGGATCTGCTGTGATTGATACTGCATGTACACGGACAGTGTGTGGTGCAAAATGGCTTGATAGCTATGTCAATGAACGAAATATGAAAGAAGTACAAAATATGATTGACACACCAAGCAACAGAGCTTTCAGATTTGGAGAATCGTTCATTCTACCAAGAGAGTTAAGATACCAGCAAAAATTGGTCAGACTTAGTGTCACATTGAAACAGAGGTGGTCCCTACAGATATCCCCTTACTATTAAGCAAAGCTTCCCTCAAGAAGTCAGGGGCTGTACTAGACATAAAAAATGACAAGGCAGTGATGTTTAAACAACCAGTGACTCTTGAACTTACTACCTCGGGCCACTATTGTGTAAACATTTTAGACAAAGACATCACACAGAGTCCATGTAAAAATGAGATTCTGATGGACTCAAAGCCCTTTTCAGCACTACATGCAGCGAAAAAAAGCATTCACTGAAGCAGAGTGCTCAGAGAGAATTCACAGGGCTCTGCGTAAACAGCTACGACCCACCGATGAGAAGTACGAAACTGGAAACAAAGTGTACTACAATCGAGTTGACTGTCAAGAGTGGAAAGGACCGGGAGTAGTTATTGGCCAAGATGGCGTGGTGATATTTGTGAGGCATGGAGGCACCATTGTCAGGGTGCATCACTCAAGATTGAGGAAAGTAAATGATCAACAAGATAGAGGGGCTGTTGCTGAGTATCAGTCTCCTAATGAAAATGACAAAAAGGACACAGTAACAGACGCAAACTTACCAGATGTCGCATTCAATGATATGGACACTGAAACTGACACAGGAAATGGAGCAGAGACCTTCAACCATGACACGGATAATACTGTTGAGTGTTCAAATGAAGAAAACATTCAACAACAGCCACATGTGTTAAGACAGCATGGTTGTTCCAATCTGAAAACTGGACAAACTGTTAAATACATGGACAGAGGAAGTGGTATTCCACATACAGCAACCGTCATTGGACGAGCAGGAAAAGCCAAAGGAAAACACCAGAACTGGTCCAACTTGCAGTACTCTGAACCGGCTACACTTTCTGGTACAACAGGGTCAGCTGACCTGTCACTTGTAGATAATCTCAGAACTGAACCAATGGAAAATTGAGAAAAACAGAATGATATTCAAAATAATGATGTACGTGTCATTTGACTCAGCTAAGCTAGATGAGCTCAGTAATTAGAGGAAAAATGAAGTGTTTGAGGAAGTGAAAGACATTGGCCAAAAATGTGTCTCAACAAGGTGGGTGTGTACCCTTAAAGAATCCTTAACTGGAATAGTGGCTAAAGCACGTCTAGTGGCTAGAGGTTTTGAGGAGCTGGCTGCTAAAGAACTCCCAATTAATAAGGTTAGTACCATACCTCATGTAGCCCATAGTCCTATATGTTTTAATAAGGTTAGTATCACACCTCATGTAGCCCATAGTCCTATATGTTTTAATAAGGTTAGTACCACACCTCATGTAGCCTAGCCCATAGTCCTATATGTTTTAATAAGGTTAGTATCACACCTCATGTAGCCCAGCCCATAGTCCTATATGTTTTAATAAGGTTAGTATCACACCTCATGTAGCCCAGCCCATAGTCCTATATGTTTTAATAAGGTTTGTATCACACCTCATGTAGCCTAGTCCATAGTCCTATATGTTTTAATAAGGTTAGTACCACACATTATGTAGCCCACAGTCCTATATGTTTTAATAAGGTTAGTATCACAACTAAAGTGGACAAATAACTTCTTAAAATGAAGCACATTAATCCGCTTTACAATGAGTTTAGAGCCTAACTGGCATACATACGCAGCATTAGAGTCAAGTTTGGGGAAGAATTTTCACCATAAAATGCACCTTTATACTAAAAGCATTACATGCATAATTACATTTGAGGTCACTTTTGATAATGGAGTTTTCTCGCTAATGGAACATTTGTGCTTGTAGCCTACTGCCGTGTGGGCATTTCTGCGCTTATAATGTGATCAAATAGCCTAATAGTTTATCATCATTTTAAGATAAACGTTCTGATCCGTTGCGTCAGCCTCATTTAATATTTTTTTTAAATAAAAAAATAAAATAAATTATGCTAGTGGTTGTATTAATTTGGGATCTATCGCATCCCACAACTGTCCCAGATATTTCTTTCTCGCACAGAATAGGTACATTTTTGTACTATGGGGGATAGTAGATTGACATGGAATCCTAGTAGATTGTAGATTGACATGAATCATGCGTGGCCACCAGTCGTGGGTGAACAGGAAGTACAGGAGGGGACTAAGCACACACCCCTGAGGGGCCCCTGTGTTGAGGGTCAACGTGGCAGAAGTCTTGTACCAACCCTCATCACCTGTGCCAGACCGTCAGGATGCCAAGGATCCAGTAACAGAGGGAGGTGTTCAGAGATGACCTTGGAGGGGACTATGGTGTTGAACGCTGAGCTGTTGTCTATGAACAGCATTCTCACAGTTATTTCCCCTCTTGTCCAGGTGGGAGCGGGCAGTGTGAAGTGCAATTGAGATTGCATCATCTGTGGATCTGTTGGGGCGATATGAGAATTGGGGTGGGTCCAGGGTGTCTGGGATGATGATGTTGGAGTTCTTGGGAACAGGGACAATGGTGGTCAGTTTGAAACATGTTAGGATTACAGACTGGGACGAGGAGAGATGTCTGTGAAGACACTTGCTGTTACGTTCCCCAGTTTCTGTGTTGTGCTTTTGCTTGTATGTGTGTGTTTCAGGATGGCTTCCTGAAATTCTCCCCATTACTAATTGGAGCTGACCCCGCCCCCTCGTCAGGATACAGCTGTATCCCATTAGACACCTTCTCCAGCTATATAAGCCAGTGTTCTGTTGCTCAGAAGGGAGAAGACAGAGAAGGCTGAGAGGGAGGAGACTGATTGATGAGGTTTATGGCTGAAGATGAGGTGTTTGTTTGGTTAAACCTGAGTGTTGATTGTTTTCTGATAGAGCTGATAGTTGTTGCTCAGACAGGTTATTTTGGTAGTATTTTGTAACCGGTCCTGCTGGTGTGTTTCTATCAAAAGGTCCGTATTGATTATTTGAAATTGTTTATTTTTCTGTGTTTGTTCCCAGGGGGGAAGGGGAAGGCACCTAGGGAGTGCTTAGGCAAGAGGCCTGCGGGCATCCATAACCTGTAGTATTTTACTGTCTATGCACACTAGGTAAGACCTGGACGGACCACCCCCTGTATTTTGGTTAGTGCACCAGGTGGTGCTAAGTTAGGTAAGTTGTGGGTAGGCAGGTAAGGTAGGAGAGGGGGGGCTTTTACTTTCTCTGCTTTGGTTCCGTTCAGCCCCTTTTCCCCAAAATGACCGTGTGACGGAATAAATTCCTTGTTAACGGTACCGCTTACTGCTTTTGTCATCCTTACTCGCACCTACAGTCCCATACCTCTTTCACTCCGTGGGGGAATTTAGAGCAGCAGGGAGTTGCGTTCCCTCCTCCAAGAGGCGTACGTAACACTTGCCAACTGGTCTGCGCATGCTTTGTGAAGGCACCGTGGTCTTCCGTCTGCAAATGTTAGCCTGTTTAAACGTTTCTCACATTGTCCATGGAGAGTGAGATCACACAGTCATCCGGGAACAACAGGGGCTTTCACACAAGACTCAGTGTTGTTTTCCTCGAAGTGAGCGTAAAAGGCATTTAGCTCATTTGGGAGTTCTGCATCACTGGGCATCTCACTGCTGGGTTTCCCTTTGTAATCCGTTATCGTCTGCAAGCCCTGCTACATTTGTTGAGCGTCAGAGCCGGTGTAATAGGATTCCACCTTTCGGATATATTTTCCTTTTGCATGTTTGTCTCATCAGAGGTCGTAGTGGGCTTTCTTGTATGCTTCCATGTCTACGTCCTGTTCTTTGTAAGCGGGTAGCTCAAGCCTTTATCTCAGTGCGGATATTGCCTGTAATCCATGGTTTTTGATTTGGATGCATTCATATAGTCACTTTGGGGACATTGTCGCAAACAAGATGAAATAGCAGACTGCACAAAATAATTTCGGGAATATATACATTTATTTTGTAGGTTTCAAATAGCTTATTTCAACAAACAAATAAAGAAGCTTATATTCAAAAAACTGCCAACGGCGTCGCAAAACACATTTACCAACCACACACTTTATAAAAAAGTAACAGAGAAAATGGACACAAACATTTAATACCTGTGTCATTTTAGGGTAACTTATTGAACAAAAATATAAACGCAACATGTAAAGTGCTGGTCACATGAGTTTCATGAGCTGAAATAAAAGATCCCTGAAATAAAAGGCCACTCTAAAATGTGCAGTTTTGTCCCACAACACAATGCCACAGATGTTGAGGGAGCGTGCAATTGGCATGCTGACTGCAGGAATGTCCACCAGAGCTGTTTCCAGATAATTTAATGTTACTTTCTCTACCATAAGCCGCCTCCAGCGTCGTTTTAGAAAATTTGTCAGTACGTCCAACCGGCTTCACAACCGCAGACCACTTATAACCATGCCAGCCCAGGACCTCCACATCTTCACCTACGGCATCGTCTGAGACCAGTCACCCAGACAGCTGATGAAACTGAAGTGTATTTCTGTCTGTAATAAAGCCCTTTTGTGAGGAAAACTCATTCTGATTGGCTGGGCCGTAGATTAGGTCCTGATGAATTTATTTCAATTGACTGATTTCCTTCTATGAACTGTAACTCAGTAAAATCATTGAAATTGTTGCATTTATATTTTTGTTCAGTATACATAAAGTAAACGGATATGAAAATTACCTCGAATAAAAGGTGACATTCTGTACTGTCGCCTCATATTTCTATAGCCAAATGAAACCTTTTTGCTTCAATGTCCAACTAAATATGTAGAGGAGTGTACATTTACATTTCACTATTGTTTTACTTTCTCCTAGCAGTTAGTCCTAAGTGGCTACATTCAGAAGAAAATGAAAAGTGCCCTCTATGGTACACATGGTTGGCTTTATCTGCTGTTCAGTTTGCATTGCGCACATTAACCCATCTTTCCTTGTATTTAATTAAAGCTCAGTTTGACTTGCGGACGCTGACTTTTTTGCGGGTGTTCTCCGTGCAGCGCTCCATGATGAGTTCAGGACTGGGCCGAGGGGGGATGAGGGGAGCCCCTTTCTCCAGGTCGCCCCCCGGACTAGAGCCTGCTGGCTTTGGGAGGTTGTCTGAAAAGTAAAATCAGAACTATGAAGGCCTTATTTTAGAAACGGTCGTTGAAATTGGTAAAAGGTTAAAAAATACAATTCTGAGAACTATACCCGTTGGACAATGGATAAAGATGCGGATACTCCAAACTTTTGAATTCCCATCAGATATTGATTGAATTATAGCACATACAACATTGTACTAGCAGAGACAAATAATTAAAGGGGTGCTGAACCGGCTGATTTCACCTCGGTTTTCCGCCCTCCTCATTCACTGCTTAGGGAGCAGTGGGGCGCAAGCTGAGCTTGCCTGGAGTGCTACATAAACGGGGTTTAAACTTTTGGGACGGACTATTTCATTGGTTCCATTCTGCATTCCAGGCAAGCTCAATAAAAGCTTTGAAAGAAAACAAATACAGCAATATTTGAACCCAGGTCTGCCCCAATAGGATTTCAAACGGTATAAAAATGGTTGCCTGCATCAAAATGGTGTACCTCCGTTCTTCCTCTCCTGCAGGAGGGACTGTGTGGGGGCATTAGAGGTCTCCCTGGGCTGATTGGGCCAGTCGCCTTTCTGCAGCAGGAAGCGGCGACTGTTCCTGCGGTACGTGTTCTGGCTGATGCTCTTGCGCCCTTTACGGTGAATACTCTGGGCATTGCGGATTGTAGACCTGAAAGCCAAGAGGAGATATATGTCGAAAGAGGAAAATGAAACATTTAAAACAAACCATTAAAAAGTATCAATATTTTATTGAACCATTATTTTGACTGGGAGTCAAATCCAAGACCAAAGTCTCTGTTCCAGATGAGCCCTGTTTAGCACAACAATACATATACAATATGCACATTAAACTACACATCCAAATAAACACTGAAATATACGTTATTATACGACAACAATACATGAAAAGCAAAATACAATCATAAAAAACAGACATTCTTCAGTAAAATGATCTGAAATGCTTTAGAGGTACCAATTCCTCCCATTTTAAAGTGTATGAAAAACTAAAAGCAGATCTACCCAACTCAGTAGAAATCGAGGGAGATCTCCAGAGTTAGCCATCCCTGAGACCGGGTCTGGTAGCTCGTACGTCCAGCGGGGTAAAGTACTTAAGTAAAAATACTTTGAAGTACTAAAGTATAATTTGTTTTTGGGGGGGCATCTGTACTTTATTTATATTTTTGACTTACTTCCACAGGACTCATCTACATTCCTAAAGAAAATACGTTTTACTCCCATACATTTTTACTGACATCCAAAAGTACTCGTTACATTTTGAACGCCAAGGCAGGACAGCAATATGGTCCAATTCAAGCACCTATCAATATAACGCCTCATCCCTACTGGCTCTGATCTGGCGGACTCACTAAACAGAGAACATCCCTGGTCATCCCTACTGCCTCTGATCTGGAGGACTCACTAAACAGAGAACATCCCTGGTCATCCCTACTGCCTCTGATCTGGTGGACTCATTAAACAGAGAACATCCCTGGTCATCCCTACTGCCTCTGATCTGGAGGACTCACTAAACAGAGAACATCCCTGGTCATCCCTACTGCCTCTGATCTGGAGGACTCACTAAACAGAGAACATCCCTGGTCATCCCTACTGCCTCTGATCTGGAGGACTAAACACAAACACTGCGGTTGTAAATTATGTCTGTCCGTATATATTTTTTTTAACAATAAAAAATGGTGATGTCTGGCTTGCTTAATATAAGGCATTTGATGTAGAATGTTGTCACGGATCCCTCCGGAACTGTGTCACTACACACACCTGGTCCCCATTCCCACTGATTGTAATTGTATAAATGTGCTCTTTGTTTCACCATTGGGCTGTCGATTATTGTTCCAAAGTCTGTTGGTGCGTGTGAGAACCTGTGCTGTGTGTTGTGGCTTTGGTGCAGATGATTACGGGTCTCGTCCTGTGAGTTAATCATTAATCATCAGCGCGTGTGTTATTTATGGGTTTCTACCCTGTGTTTTGTGACGTGTTTGTTTGGTCTTCGTCCCCGTGCCTTTACACGGCACGCTGTAATTTTTAAACCAGATACATTTAGACTTTTATTCAAGTAGTAATTTACTGGGAGACTTTTACTTGAGTCCTTACGAACCTTACTTCAAGCTAATAATGCAGTAAGGTACGACGGAAGTTGATGCAGGAGGGCTTTATAAACAAAAAAGTGCAATGCATCAACCTATGAGACTCCAGAGGGCCAGCCTACTTTCTGATACAGAATGCAGTGACGTGTACTGAACCTATCGCCCCGTTAAAAAAGCGTAGTGCGCTATGATAACCTGCGTCCAATGGCTTCAATACAATAAGAAGCCCCTTTGAATTCCTAATTTCTTAACTCAGGTAAGACAAGGTCTTTGACAGAGTTTATATGCTTTTATAACTTTATCCATAGAGGATGCAAAATAAAATGTCCAGAAGTTTGTAGGCCTACCGTCTGGGTGGTGGTGTCTGTCTTCTAACCACGTTCTCCTCCGACTCCATCTTCTTCTCTCCAGTTCTGTGGAGAAACATGGAGGGGACGTGTCCTGTCTCCTCTCCTTTCCTATCCAAGACAAGACGCACACAACAAGCACTTAGAAACACTGTGTGTGGCTGTATGATACAACAGTAGCAAATATGTAAGCTACTACTGATCCACACAGCTGCCTGCCTGTGGTCGGAACTTCTTACAGAGATGAATAGAGAGCGGGAAGAGTACAGAATCAGACAAACGTACCTGACCACCCACCATCCATCCAGCAGCTTGTGAATGACCTCAATAGTTTCCCCAGTCTCAAGAGTCAGCTCATCATCTTGTGCTGCCTTGTAGGCTTTGGTGGTGATATAGAGTTCTCCTGTGGGGACAAACACACATTGGAATTATGAGCTCAAAGTCAAAGCACTTTTGTACCACCTTGTTCAGCGGTTCCCAAACGTTTTATAGTCCCGTACCCCTTCAAACATTCAACCTCCAGCTGCGTACCCCCTTCTGGCACCGGGTTCAGTGGTACCCCTTCAAACATTCAACCCCCAGCTGCGTACCCCCTTCTGGCACCGGGGTCAGTGGTACCCCTTCAAACATTCAACCCCCAGCTGCGTACCCCCTTCTGGCACCGGGGTCAGTGGTACCCCTTCAAACATTCAACCTCCAGCTGCGTACCCCCTTCTGGCACCGGGGTCAGTGGTACCCCTTCAAACATTCAACCCCAGCTGCGTACCCCTTCTTCTGGCACCGGGGTCAGTGGTACCCTTCAAACATTCAACCTCCAGCTGCGTACCCCCTTCTGGCACCGGGGTCAGTGGTACCCCTTCAAACATTCAACCTCCAGCTGCGTACCCCCTTCTGGCACCGGGGTCAGTGGTACCCCTTCAAACATTCAACCTCCAGCTGCGTACCCCCTTCTGGCACCGGGGTCAGTGGTACCCCTTCAAACATTCAACCTCCAGCTGCGTACCCCTTCTGGCACCGGGGTCAGTGGTACCTTCAAACATTCAACCCCCAGCTGCGTACCCCCTTCTGGCACCGGGGTCAGTGGTACCCCTTCAAACATTCAACCTCCAGCTGCGTACCCCTTCTGGCACCGGGTCAGTGGTACCCCTTCAAACATTCAACCTCCAGCTGCGTACCTTCTTCTGGCACCGGGGTCAGTGGTACCCCTTCAAACATTCAACCTCCAGCTGCGTACCCCTTCTGGCACCGGGGTCAGTGGTACCCCTTCAAACATTCAACCTCCAGCTGCGTACCCCCTTCTGGCACCGGGGTCAGTGGTACTCCTTCAAACATTCAACCTCCAGCTGCGTACCCCCTTCTGGGACCGGGGGTCAGCACACTCTAAAAGGTTGTTTTGTGCAATCATTGTAAGCCTGCCACACACACACATGATACAATACATTTATTAAACATTAGAATGAGTGTGAGTTTGTCACTTCCCACGAGCCTGGTTGTGACAAAGTGCTCTTATAGGACCAGGGCACAGCCTGGTCTCAGTGCTCTTTTGGCTGTAGAACAATTTTGGCACTTAGTTTAGGAGGGACAGAAGGAAAATAGAATTAGCAGGTCAATTAACATGGAATATTCAAAATAGCAAACTACAGTGTTGGATGTAGACGTTATGTTAATCTATGAAAATGTGGACCTTTGTGTTGGACAAGGAACTAAATGCACGTTGCAGTTTCCTCTTAATGTATCACACTGTCATTAAAGCTACTTGTAAATGAGTGCAAAGGAAATAGGATTTGGTGAAACAGAGTAGCTGCTTACAAACCAGGGTTTGCTTTTCAATGTACTGACACTGAAATGAAACCTGTTTTGCAGCTAAAATCAGATCCTAATCCTACACCTTCCAAATTGGCCAAATCCAGTCAATACATGATATTGGTTAGAGTAAAATCTTCATAGGTATACTTAATTTCTGGGGAAGATTCTGGTATTGCGTAGTACTGTGAGGTTTGTTCGCAACTTCTGCTTCCCCATGTTGTATCAACACAAGCTTAACCACTTGAGCCCTGTTGAGGGTCCTTGTTGTGTTAGTTCAGCGGTTACCAAACTTTTTATAGTCCCGTACCCCTACAAACATTCAACCTCCAGCTGCGTACCCCCTCTATCACCAGGGTCAGCGCACTCTCAAATGTTGTTTTCTGCCATCATTGTAAGCCTGCCACACACACACTATACGATACATTTATTAAACATTAGAATGAGTGTGAGTTTGTCACAACCTGGCTCATGGGAAGTGACAAAGAGCTCTTATAGGACCAGGGCACAAATAATAATAATCAATAATTTTACTCTTTATTTAACCGTCGTACATATAAAACCTTATTTGTTCATCGAAAATTGTGAATAACTCACCACAGGTTAATGAGAAGGGTGTGCTTGAAAGGATACACATAACTCTGTATTGGAGATAGTCTCAGTCTTAAATAATTTTACACACAGTCTTGTCCGGTATTTAATTTTCATGCTAGTGAGGGCCGAGAATCCACTCTCACATAGGTAAGTGGTTGCAAAGGGCATCAGTGTCTTAACAGCGCGATTTGCCAAGGCAGGATACTCTGAGCGCAGCCCAATCCAGAAATGTGGCAGTGGGTTCTGATTAAATTCAATTTTCACAGAACCGCTTGTTGCAATGAGGCTCTCTTGTTCAGATATCGGTAAGTGGACTGGAGGCAGGGCATGTAAGGGACAACGAATCCAGTTGTTTGTGTTATCCGTTTCGGGAAAGTCCCTGTGTGATTGCGCATCCAACTCACTCAGGTGCTTTGCTATATCACATTTGACATTGTCCGTAAGCTTGAGTTCATTTGCACACCAAAAATCATACAATGATGGAAAGACCTGTGTGTTGTCCTTGTTATTGCAGACAGACAAGAGCTCCAACTTCTTAATCATAGCCTCAATTTTGTCCCGCACATTGAATATAGTTGCGGAGAGTCCCTGTAATTCTAGATTCCAATCATTCAGGTGAGAAAAAACATCACCCAGATAGGCCAGTCGTGTGAGAAACTCGTCATCATGCAAGCGGTCAGACAAGAGAAAATTATGGTCAGTAAAGAAAACTTTAAGCTCGTCTCTCAATTCAAAAAAACGTGTCAATACTTTGCCCCTTGTTAACCAGCACACTTCTGTATGTTGTAAAAGCGTTACATGGTCGCTGCCCATATCATTGCCTAGTGCAGAAAATACACAAGAGTTCAGGGGCCTTGCTTTAACAAAGTTAACCATTTTCACTGTGGTGTCCAAAACGTCTTTCAAGCTGTCAGGCATTCCCTTGGCAGCAAGAGCCTCTGGGTGGATGCTGCAGTGTACCCAAGTGGCGTCAGGAGCAACTGCTTGCACGCGCGTTACCACTCCGTCTCCCTGTTTAGGCTTTTTCGCCATCAGTACAGATACCAACACGAGCAGCAGCTACAGAGAGTAATGGTTAATGTGATTGGATGTTAGTTATTTGACTAGGCTACCTGTATTTGACAATGTTGTTATTTTGCTGAACACTAGATGGTTTAATTTTATTTTTGGCAGTGAAACGAGACTACTCAGGCGAGAGAAAAAACCTCACCCAAATGTATAGCCCCACGTTTTAAAATATAAATGGACTGTTGGAAAATGTGAAGATATATATAAAAAATAATAATAATGGGAATCACATTTTTATTTGGCGTACCCCCGACAGCATTGCTTGGGAATACCTGACCTAGACGAAAGCTTCTCAAAGTTGGTTTAGAATTAGATTAATATTATACAGACAGCCAACACAAAACCTAACAAACAAATCACCTGTGACCTCACTGAAAATAGTGTCACATTTATATTGGATACAAATATAAATAAACATTTTAGATTGGTCGCCACTAGCCTCCCTTGCTCTTATTTTAGTTAGAGCCCTAGCAGGTGGTGAGACTTGCCTGCATAGTTGGGATCAGCTTCTTCAGACTCCTCTGGTCCATCAAGGGGCTCCAGGTAAGAGGCGGGCACCCAACCCCGCTTGGTCTCACACTGGCAGAACCACCAACCTGCCATGGTAGAGGGGTCAAAGGTCAAGTGAGCGCTAAGCACAGAAACCACGTCCATGTTCAGTAGGGCATGCAATGGTAAACATTTAAAAAACGAACATGTGTGTTTTTTATATTGGGTAGGAGATACTCTCTCCCTGTTTCAGTCTGTTGTCTCTTGTTTCGTGCCTTCTAAACGCGACCCAGAAGGAGCAGCAGTAGGTTCATCAGGAATACCGGAGGGATAACTAGGGCCTTTTCTCAATAGGATTTGCTCAACTCCTCCGTACTCTGTCGCCTCCTTTTGAAAAAGGTCAAAGGTAATCGAGGAGAGGCGGCAAGAAAACGGAACTTGGTCGAAAATGCGCTTGTATGAAATGGGACTCTTTCTCCACTTGCGCATCATCAGGCAAATTACATTTACAGGGGTGGACCCCAAAATATTAGTGTAAAGTAATAAAAACGAATGAAGTCAGTTGTGCAACACATTTTGTAGATAAAACGATAAGTAACATATTGTTTTTAAACGTTTGCATCCTATGCTCTTCTGACAAAATAAAAAACGATTCAAAACTATTCCGCAAAGGACTCAGGTAGGATGCACATGACCATCCTCAATGAAAGGTGGCTATCGAGGAGGGGAGGACACTAACGAATCTCCTCAATCACTTGACCACTTTATTGGTTTCCGGGTCACAGAGAAGAGAATGTGGAGGACAGACAACTTTTTCCCAAAATTAGAAAAGGCCCATGTACAGTATGTTGCATCCAGTTCACATTGTCACATGCACAATTTTGTGCCTATTATTTAATGGAAAATGTTAATTGTTCATGCTTGGTGTTGTCATCTAGTGTACACTGAATACACCACCCTGATATTAGAGCAGCTGTATTTTAAGATGGCTTCTGCTCTGACTGGCAGTGGCGGTTCTAGACCATTTCAACTGGGGGGGGCCAAGCTGGGGCCAGTTGTACTGTTAGAGGGGCCAGTTACATTAGACGTTATTGTTGTCATATCATTTTCATCACTGCATTGCAGGCATTAGCAGGCAAAAGACCATGTCCCTCTAGTAAATGTGTGGGTTTAATTAGTGTTCCACGTTGCCACTGTCTAATAACGGATGTAAAAAAAGAACGATAGCAAAAATTTGTTATGCAAAAATTATTTCATACTCCACATTTAGGGGGGCCACAAGGGGTCCAAAATTGTTGTCACAGGGCACTGCCCCGACTGGGACCATTCACTTGGTCAGTGATGTTGTGTCTTATTGGTCACTCACCGTTTGGGCTTTTCTCCACAATCTCCACCAAGTCTCCGGTAAGCAGGTTGATCTCATACTTGGAGGTCTTGCTGTAGTCCGCGATCACCCTGTAGCTTTCCAATATGATGGGGCCAGAGATTTCTGATCAGATGACAAAAATTGACAATGACAATCTGCAGTAGCTACATCCATTTTTGTACCTATAAATGAATGATGTGTAGCCGTAGATTCTTGAAGAATATAACCTATAAAGGCCTCATGAGCTTAGTTCAACTGACGTACCCCATCAGAACCCCAAATATAAGCTTGTTTTACTCCGGTCCTTGTATCCATAGCTCTGTATAAATTTGAGACTGGTTACATTTCTTCAGGCCTATAACCTCCGCTTTTTACAGAAACAGGGGCTTTGTTATTGCTTCGACTGCTGATTGCCACTTTAAATCACTAGGGTAGATCTCTATAACAGGACTATAGCCCATATTCCCTCACCAGTTTGGCTGGAAAAGGGTTTCTATTAGTGGGTTTATAAAAGGGTAAAGACTAAGACAGGGTCTTACCAGAAGTGTTGCCAGTGGCCTTGTCCGTGGACATCCCAAAGGTCTCATTTCTTTTTAATCTACAGGGGAAACATGGAAAACTCACTCATTATTCTACACTGAGTGTACAAAACATTAGGAACACCTTCCCTTTCCATGACATAGACTGACCAGGTGAATCCAGGTGAAAGCTATGATCCCTTAGGTGTTGCCAGGCGCACCGGTTTGAGTGTGTCAAGAACTGCAACGCTGCTGGGTTTTTCACACTCAACACTTTCCTGTGTGTATCAAGAATGGTTCACCACCCAAAGGATATCCAGCCAACTTGACTGTGGAAAGCATGGTAGTCAACATGGGCCAACATCCCTGTGGAACGCTTTCGACACCTTGTAGAGTCCATGCTCTGACATATTGAGGCTGTTCTGAGGGCAAAAGGGGGTGTAACTCAATATTAACTCAACCTTGTCCTTTACACATCCTCTCTCTGTCTTAAGATATGACCCAGCCTAGTGTAGCCCATCCTGCTGGAGGGAATGGCTTTAATTTTCTTACTTGGAACTGCAGGGGCATAAATAACCCAGTTAAACATAGTAAGGTGCTACACCACCTTCATCAATTGAAAGCTTATGTATTTATTGTCTATTTTTTCTTTCATGTCTGTCTCTCTACGTTTTGCTGTATCGTTGTCTTCAAATTGTTGCTCCATATCTCTACCAAATAACTCACAAGTGCAATTATTTTCTAAATGCTGGTACTGAAAATTCAATAAACAAAGTTAAAAAATATATATATATATATTTTTTGACCTACAGGGATCTTAAAACAACTCTATAGGTTAGCTTAGTAGATGTTGTGATCTAAGAGCTTAGACGTACAGCATTGGATTGGTGCATACATGACTGGGAGGGAGTTTCCACCATATTCCTCACACCAGTCCATCCCTTTTAAATCCATGTAGGGGAGTCTACGAGTGCACACTTCAGGAGAAGGGTAGATAATCATAATGTAGCCACAGTGTTTACAGATTAGTAGTGAGACATTGCTTGTTGTTGTACTCACGTCTGTTGAGCGGGTGGGTTCTCGTCCTCCGGTCGGACCTTGAAGAAGTTGCATAATAGCTGGCAGCGGGATATCTTTGGGGGCAGGTTGATGAGAGAGTGGCAGTACTCAGCCAGAGTGCTCTGCCTGGTCTCGGTGCTCTTTTGGCTGTCCAACCATTTTGGCGCTGAGGATTTGAAGGACAGAAGGAAAATAAAATGAACAGGTCAATTAAAATGGAATATTCAAAATAGCACACTACAGTGTTGGATGTAGACGTTATGTTAATCTATGAAAATGTGGACCTTTGCGTTGGACAAGGAACTAAATGCATATTGTAGTTTCCTCTTAATGTATCACACTGTCATTAAAGCTAATTGTAAATGAGTGCAAAGCAAATAGGATTTGGTGAAACAGAGTAGCTGCTTACAAACCAGGGTTTGCTTTTCAATGTACTGACACTGAAATGAAACCTGTTTTGCAGCTAAAATCAGATCCTAATCCTACACCTTGTCACGCCCTGATCTGTTTCACCGGTCTTTGTGCTTGTCTCCACCCCCTCCAGGTGTCACCCATCTTCCCCATTATTCCCTGAGTATTTATACCCGTGTTTTCTGTCTGTCTTTGCCAGTTCGTCTTGTAAGTTCCATGTCAACCAGTGTGGTTTTCCTGTGCGCCTGCCTTTTCGATTATCTTTTGCTAGTCCTCCTGGTTTTGACCCTTGTCTGTTTTCTGGACTCCGTACCTGCCTGCCTGACCATTCAGCCTGCCCTGACCTCGAGCCTGCCTGCCACTCTGTACCTCCTGGACTCTGAACTGGTTTTGACCTTTTGCCTGTCCGCGACCATTCTCTTGCCTAACCCGTTTGGATTGTTCAATAAATATCAAAGACTCAAACCATCTGCCTCCCGTGTCTGCATCTGGGTCTTGCATTGTGCCCTGATACACCTTCCAAATTGGTCAAATCCAGTCAATACATGATATTGGTTAAAGTAAAATCTTCATAGGTATACTTAATTTCTGGGGAAAATTCTGGTATTGCGTAGTACTGTGAGGTTTGTTCGCAACTTCTGCTTCCCCATGTTGTATCAACACAAGCTTAAAACCACTTGAGCCCTGTTGAGGGTCCTTGTTGTGTTAGTTCAGCGGTTACCAAACTTTTTATAGTCCCGTACCCCTACAAACATTCAACCCCCAGCTGCGTACCCCCTCTATCACCAGGGTCAGCGCACTCTCAAATGTGTTTTTTTGCCATCATTGTAAGCCTGCCACACACACACTATAGGATGCATTTATTAAACATTATAATGATTGTGAGTTTTTTTCACTACCCGGCTCGTGGGAAGTGACAAAGAGCTCTTATAGGACCAGGGCACAAATAACAATAATCAATAATTTGCTCTTCATTTAACCATCTTACATAAAACCTTATTTGTTCATCGAAAATTGTGAATAACTCACCACAGGTTAATGAGAAGGGTGTGCTTGGAAAAGATGCACATAACTATGCAATGTTATGTTATATCATAGAGTCTCATTCTTAAATCATTTTCGACACAGTCTGTGCCTGTATTTAGTTTTCATGCTAGTGAGGGCCAAGAATCCACTCTCACATAGGTAAGTGGTTGCAAAGGGCATCACTGTCTTAACAGTGCGATTTGCCAAGGCAGGATACTCTGAGCGCAGCCCAATCCAGAAATCTGGCAGTGGCTTCCGATTAAATAGAATTTTCACAGAACCGCTTGTTACAATTTCGATAAGGCTCTCTTGTTCAGATATCGGTAAGTGGACTGGAGGCAGGGCATGAAAGGCATAACGAATCCAGTTGTTTGTGTCATCCATTTTGGGAAAGTACCTGCGTAATTGCGCATCCAACTCACTCAGGTGCTTCGCTATATCACATTTGACATTGTTCGTAAGTTTGAGTTCATTTGCACACAAAAAATCATACAATGATGGAAAGACCTGTGTGTTGTCCTTGTTAATGCAGACAGAGAAGAGCTCCAACTTCTTAATCATAGCCTCAATTTTGTGCTGCACATTGAATATAGTTGCGGAGAGTCCCTGTAATCCTAGATTCAGATCATTCAGGTGAGAGAAAACATCACCCAGATAGGCCAGTCGTGTGAGAAACTCGTCATCATGCAAGCGGTCAGACAAGAGAAAATGATGGTCAGTAAAGAAAACTTTAAGCTCGTCTCTCAATTCAAAAAAACGTGTCAATACTTTGCCCCTTGATAACCAGCGCATTTCTGTATGTTATGAAAGCCTTACATGGTCGCTGCCCATATCATTGCATAGTGCAGAAAATACATGAGAGTTCAGGGGCCTTGCTTTAACAAAGTTAACCATTTTCACTGTGGTGTCCAAAACGTCTTTCAAGCTGTCAGGCATTCCCTTGGCAGCAAGAGCCTCTGGGTGGATGCTGCAGTGTACCCAAGTGGCGTCGGGAGCAACTGCTTGCACGTGCGTTACCACTCCACTCTGTCTCCCTATCATGGCTTTTGCGCCATCAGTACACATACCAACATGAGAAGCAGCAGCTATGTGTGGCTACATACGGACCGTTAGTGGAATTCACGCGTGAGAGTAACGGTTAATGTGATTGGATGTTAGTAATTTGACTAGGCTACCTGTATTTGACATTGTGTTGTTATTTTGCTGAACACTAGATGGTTTAATTTTATTTTTGGCAGTGAAACGAGGCTACTCAGGCGAGAAAATAAACTCACCCAAATGTATAGCCCCACGTTTTAAAATATAAATGGACTATTTGAAAATGTGAAGATTTTTATTTCATTTTTTTAAATTAAAAAATACGTTTTTTTTTTGTTTGTTTTTTGTGAATCACATTTTTATTTGGCGTACCCCCGACGACATTCCCCAGTTTGGGAAAACCTGTGTTAGTTAATTTAGCTTTCGTGCTAAATAATCACTAGTGGTCACAGCCTTCACTAGTGGTCACAGATTAAAGAGAACTGAAAGTGCAAATTGTTTAACAAAAAGCAAATGTGTAAAATATGTAATACACATACAGAATCCCTACCTATCAGCTTTTAACTGTACAGCACAACAATTGAAGTTATTGATATACTATATAACTATTTTGACTGCATAAGAATAAATACACTGTAATTAAAGAATATATTTTTGATTCATGAATTCAATTCAAATCTAGAAAAAAAAAATATATTGAATAAGGTTATTTAAAAAAATATAAAAATGAGACAGGATTCTATGGTTTACTGATTAGCATTTATACCAAAAAGAAAGAAGTACATTTGTCACATCTGGATAGCAGAAGCAGGTGTTTCCTTATGCAAAGCATTGACTGACAACAAACACTACCTAGTCTGTTCACCCAAGTACATACAACACCTAAACTTTTTTTGTTTTCAAATGAAGCAAAAAGGCAAAAGGATACTAGAATTATAACATCACTGCTATACTAAATTGTCCAGAGATCAATACTTTCTTTATCCAGGATTTTCCTATCTAGGTGCTCAAAGCGCTTTACATGGTAAGGTGGAAATTCACCTCATCCACCACCAATGTGGTGCACAGCAACAATTTGTGCCAGAACGCTAACCACGCACCAGTTATCGTTGTGGAGAGGTAAGCCATAGAGCAGATACATGTCCTTACCTGGCAATGCAGGGATGATCCTGTCTTTCTTATCGATGTCACCAGCCTCAATGGGGAACATCTCCATCAGGTATTTCTATAACCCAGACACATTATCAACTGACTGCAGATCAGTGGGGGTAGTAGGGAGGCAGTTATTCATCAGGGATTTCTATAACCCAGACACATTATCAACTGACTGCAGATCAGTGGGGGTAGTAGGGAGGCAGTTATTCATCAGGGATTTCTATAGCCCAGACACATTATCAACTGACTGCAGATCAGTGGGGGTAGTAGGGAGGCAGTTATTCATCAGGGATTTCTATAGTCCAGACACATTATCAACTGACTGCAGATCAGTGGGGGTAATAGTATCACAGCCTTTATCTATATTACGAGCTATCAGTTATTGAGGTAGCAATGAAATCCCTTCGACTGCTATTTTCATACAGACAAACACTACACATACACAGCTGTGCAACCTTTATACTTTTAGCCTCCAGGCTATTAAACCATGTGAGCAAAGACTCACGTGAAAGGTGTAGATCTCCGGATACCCTCTATAGATCAACTTCTCAGACAGGTTGTTCCATTTCACCATCAGCATGTAGACCTTCGAGAAAGTAGTCAAAAAGATAAGTGAAGAACCATCAAATGCTCTACAGCTTTTTTTGCAGGATTAAAATGGTATCAAAGCAATTTAATGTTAATCTAATAATCCTGGTCATTAAAGTTTTTTTTAAGCAATTGTCTTTACTATTAAGAAGAGACTCGGACTAATAAGCACTTTGAATAGAGAATCTCCATGGAGCATGACTAGGCTTAATCTGTGTCTGGGAAAACAACATCATGGCATTAACCTCCACTGAACCATTGGCTATTTTGGTCAACAACGATCAAACTCAAAACTCACGTAGTGCTGACTGGGGAAGAAGCGTTTCTCAAAGCCCAGAAACTCCACATGCCTGACATAGGCTTCCTCCATTGTGAGATGCAGAAGAGTAGTGATCAAGTCCACAAATGTGCCGAGTGAAAAGTGAAAAGGGAAGAGCTTTTATAGCAACCGTGTGGCACTCAGAAAGCAGCCAGCCCCTTTTGTAGGAAGTCCCCAACAGATACCTTGGGTTCCTCACGTAGCTATCACTGGCCGTTTAACGACAAACGGAAATAACTTTGGTTGCATAGATCCTTTCAATTGCATCATCCATGAGTTCATTGGGTCAATTCATAATTACAGAGCTATTCCTTTATGAATCATCCATGAGTTCAGAGTTCATTCAAAGGCCATCGTCTCAAAGCTATTTCCTTTATTTAAGTTATAAAGCTATCATAGTCAAGAATAGATACAGTGCATTTCACAACATACTTTCTTTTTTTTTTTATCTCACAGATAACATTTAATTCAAATAAATGAACAGATGACTAAGGGTCTTGTTGTTGTGGTTATAGATCTGTATGTTACATGTCTCACTTATTGGGTTAATGATTCAGAAAGTATTCATACCCCTTGACTTATTCCACATTTTGTGTTACAGCCCGAATTCCAAGTTGATTAAATATATGTTTTTCTTACCCATCTACACGCAATACCCCATGATAACAAAGTGAAAACATGTTTCACACCCCTGAGTCAATACTTTGTAGAAGCACCTTTGGCATCGATTACAGAGTCTTTCTTTTACGCTAGTAAAACCAAATGCATGCTTTTCAACCGTTCGCTGCCCGCACCCGCCCGCCCGACTAGCATCACTACCCTGGGCGGTTCTAACTTAGAATATGTGGACAACTACAAATACCTAGGTGTCTGGTTAGACTATAAACTCTCCTTCCAGACTCATATTAAACATCTCCAATGCAAAATTAAATCTAGAATCTGCCTCCTATTTCGTGTCAAAGCCTCCTTCACTCACGCCGCTTAAAATAACATTTTAAAAAAAGAAAAGTCTCTACGAGCTTTCCACAACTGGATTGTGCGACATTTGCTCATGATTCTTTAAAAAAATCTTCAAGCTCTGTCATATATGTTGTTGATCATTGCTAGACCACTTCCAGGTCTTGCCATAGATTTTCAAGTAGATTGAAGTCAAACAGTAACTCAGCCACTCAGGAACATTCACTGTCTTCTTGGTAAGCAACTCCAGTGTAGATTTGGCCATGTGTTTTAGGTTATTGTCCTGCTAAAAGGTGAATTCATCTCCCAGTGTCAGGTGGAAAGCAGACTGAACCAAGTTTTCCTCTAGGATTTTGCCTGTGCTTAACTCCATTCCGTAAAAATCTTTACCGGAAAAACTCCCCAGTCCTTAACGTTTATAAGCAGACCCATACCATAACATGATGCAGCCCACACTACGCTTGAAAATATGGAGAGTGGTAGACAGTAATGTTTTGTATTGGATATGCCTGAAACATAACACTTTGTATTAAGGATTTTCTTTTTGTTGCTTCGTCACAGTTTTTGAAGCATTACTTTAGTGCCTTGTTGCAAATAGGATGCATGTTTTGGAATATGTGTATTCTGTACAGGCTTCCTTCTTTTCCCTTTGTCAATAAGATTATTTTTGTGGAGTAACTACAATGTTGATCCATCCTCAGTTTTCTCCTATCACAGCCATTAAACTCCCATTAAACATTTAACGTCACCATTGGCCTCATGGTGAAAATCCCTGAGCGGTTTCCTTCCTCTCTAGCAACTGAGTTAAGAAGGATGTCTGTATCTTTGTAGTGACTGGGTGTATTGATACACCATCCAAAGTGTAATTAATAAGTTCAACATGCTCATAGGGATATTCAATGTTTTTTTACCTATCTACCAATAGATCTGACGGACTCTCTAAACATGTTTGTAAATTATGTTAGTGCTTGAGTGTGCCCCTGGCTATTCGTCTGTAAAAAAATACAAATAAATTGTGCCGTCTGGTTTGCTTAATATAAGGAATTTGCAATGGTTTATACTTTTACTTTTGATACTTAAGTACATTTTAGCAATTCCATTAACTTTGATACTTAAGTATATTTAAAACCAAACACTTTTAGACTTTTACTCAAGTAGTATTTTACTGGGTGATTTTTACTTGAGTCCTTTTCTATTAAGGTACTGTATCTTTACTTTTACTCAAGTATGGCAATTTAGTACTTTTCCACCACTGGTCATAGTAGCACTGAATGTACATTTATTTTCCTCAGTGTTGTTCATAGCAACCTCCTTACCACACAAATGTGGGGTTTCAACAGGAGTTTTGCAACGCAAAATGTCAGTAAGGCTGGTGATTTCAAAAAGTGTAGTCATTTCATAAAAAGGAACAAAAAAAGTATGTTTGGAAACCCAAACAAACTCACATTGGCTGTTGTGCTTCCTCTTTCAAATACGAGTTGTGTTGTTGAGTTATTGATAGACTAGGTTGGATTTCTGTAGAGAGGGGAGAGACATCCACTCTCAGGATGCATGTGCAGTCATGTCAGCATTGTTATCAGTAAATGAGACATTGAGAATTGGGTTTTGATAATTAATTTGTGATTGTTGAAATTAAGTAACTGTAAACAAAAATGGTTTACACTTACAGGATGCAGCAGGATGTTTGGGGAATTAACTTATTTTGAAAGGGTGGCACACACACACACACAGACACACACACACACAGACACAGACACAGACACAGACACAGACACACAGACAAGTGCTGGCTGGTGAGCCAAATGGATACACTCAATGCAACCTCCTTCCTCTTTGAATTCATGTGATGCCCACGTAGTGAAGTCAATTGCAAAACCATCCCCATCCCCATCTCCCACCCCTATGAACCCATGGGCTACCCATCACACAAATACTATGAATTAGTCACCAGCAGTCCATAACACATAAAAGACCAAACTAAACAGCTTTGTTTGGTGTGAAATATCACATAATTGCATATAAACAAATAATGAAAATAAAGAATGAAGATCTAAGGCAGGTGAACCATATAGTTATATGCAATTAATTTTGTTCAAATGTAACTTGCTTTGACAACAAAGCAATCACAATAAAAATGTGTATTTTTTAAGAATAGTGGACTGGAAATAATATTGAATTTGTCATTAAATCCAAACTTCTATTCATGTGGGTTTAATCATACTGACTATTATTTAATTCAAAGTACAGACTTTGAACTTACCTTGTTGTGATTATCTTTAGGATAATAGACAGTCTCTAATCAGATAAATGGGATGGGTTTCAATAACAGAAGCTATGTATTAGGCATGGAAATTGGAATGTAGCGGAAGTACAGCAATATACTGTATCTACGCTAATAAAAGTGTGTTTCTTCTTTCACAGTTTGAGACTGGAGTGGAGAAGAACCCTTGTACATTTAGTAAATGCAGATGGGTTAAAGCTAATCTTTCTGTCAAAACTACCTTTGTGAGGGCAGTTTCTAAGAAGACACACCCACTAGAATGCCTCTAGGCCTACGCAAAAGATATAGCTGACTTTGTTCATTCAATCTTTTTTTTTTTTACACTTCCAAAAAAGGTGGCAATTGACAACCACTTTTACAACAAATGCAGATTTTAAATATCTAAATCCCAGTCTTTAAATTAACAAAAGAAGATAAACACAAGAGACAAGTTACGTAACTTGCGAAAATATATTTCTAAATAAATTATGTATACAAATAAGTATAGTGCACAAGTATAGTGGTCTGCTCTACCGTACCTCCTTGCCCATCTTAATAAAATATTTAAACATTATTGATCATTTATTTGACCGAGACACGCGCCGACAGAAAGACGCATCAATCTCAGATAAAGCATCCGAGCGAGTGAAACAGCGCCCCTCTGTCTCAGTATGTGTAGCCCATGTATCTGATACTGTCTGGTCAAAAAGAGTATGGCATGTCATACTCTTTTGGCCAGACAGCATCAGATACATGGGCTACATAGGGGTGTTGTTTGCTCGCTCAGATGCTTTCTCCAGTGAGAAAGTTTCAGCCATGCGAATTGAAGGAAAGTTGTCTAGTACCAGAGGTGTGGACTTCAGTCTCATGACTTGTACTCGAGTCAGACAAGAGTCACAAATATGATTATTTTAGACTCGACTTGACAAAATCAGAAAAGACTTGCAACGCGACTTTGACTTTAACACCAATGACGCGTGACTTAACTTGGACTTGAGCCCTTTGACTCAAACTGACTTGATACCCTCCCCAACCTGACTTGATACCCTCCCCAACCTGACTAGATACCCTCCCCAACCTGACTAGATACCCTCCCCAACCTGACTTGATACCCTCCCCAACCTGACTAGATACCCTCCCCAACCTGACTTGATACCCTCCCCAACCTGACGTGATACCCTCCCCAACCTGACGTGATACCCTCCCCAACCTGACGTGATACCCTCCCCAACCTGACTAGATACCCTCCCCAACCTGACTTGATACCCTCCCCAACCTGACTAGATACCCTCCCCAAGCCCAAATATAAAAAATGATGCTATTAAAAAAGTGTGCAGCGCATCAACTCTTCATTTAACGGATTACAGTTTGAATCGGACAGCTGCCAATCAAATTGTGCCAGTGGAGAAGAAGTTGCACGTGGCAGTGTAGCGGAAGGTCGGCGGGGGAATTCAGTCGGAGCACTTGGAAAGATGATACCCAACATTTTCAGATATAAATACTACGCTGTAGTATTGCAACTTGCAAAACATGCGTTAAGAAAATTACAGACGGAGGCGCAATAACTTCCAACTTTCTTCGACATTTGAAGCTGCACAAAGAACGGTAAGTCGTGGCTAATATAGCCGACAGCTATATGTAACTTTGCCAGTGTAGCATGTAGGCTAACGTAACATTAAATCAATGAGCCTCCACACAGTCAGCCAGTGTGGGAACGGGATCATTGCACCCAAGATTGAGCTACAACTGGCTAGGCAGTTGGTAGCCTAAATCCTGCCTGATGTTACTGCTGTTCCTAAAACCATTAACATACGTTAGCCTACTGTGTGTGTGTTAAGGTTGGGCGTTTTGTGTACAAGCCAGCCTCGCTAGTCGATCGCTATGGGGACGGGGGGTGGACAGTGCGGTGCTACTGCCGCCGCTCAATTATTTTTTGACAGACTTTTATTGAATTTGGTCTTTTGCAAATGCAATGCATCATTGGGCCCTGGTATAAGAGAAACAATTGAACTGTTTATGCATCACACACACACACGTAGTCTCTTCAGGTTTTATCTCCCATCTTCGCGATCTGTATTTTTTTCTCAGACATTCAGGCCAGTGTTCAAATTGTAGGCCTACTTGAAGTTCAGTAGCAGTTGTTTTGATGTACCTTTTAATAAATTATTGTAACTTTATGGCAGGATTGTTTTAGGTGTTGTCATTTATGTGTCTTTCTCATGGCTACCCATGTATTTCCATGGAAATATAAAGTTTATTTGGAAAGTAATACATATATTTTTTTAAAGCATTCATGATTTGCGTAAATGTAGTATACTAACTATTACTCTTGAAATGCTATTACATTTGGTGAAAAGCACATTTTGACTTGTTTAGGACTCGAAACTCAAAGTTTAGGACTTGAGACTTGACTTGGGACTTGACGGTGTTGACTTGGGACTTGAGTGCTAAGACTTGAAACTTACTTGTGACTTGTAAAACAATGACTTGGTTCCACCTCTGGCTGGTACACAGTGTACTGTTCAGATAAGTAAATTGAAATACATTTACCAAAATTGTATATTTACTCCATATAGAAATAAGTAAAATACTTCACAATACTTCACCAAAGAATCATTAGCCTCTTTAAATTTTTTGCTGTGAATTGTTGCAACCTCATCATGTTGATGTCCGGGAGGGCCCTCCCCTGTGCTACGGTCGTTTGGCAACAATAGTTGGTGAAAAAAGTTAGAGTCTCTGGTGTCCATGAGATATGCTGCCCAGAAGCTACTCCAGCTTCGGTAGGACTCCCTCAGTTTGCTAGACTATGTGGTGGATTTCCGCATGCTAGCAGCGGAGGGTGCCTGGAACCCGGAAGCGCTGTTCGTCATGTTCCTGCACGGATTATCGGAGGAAGTTAAGGACGAGCATGCAGCCCGGAAACTACCGACAGACCTCAACTCACTCATCGCTTTAACCATCCGGATCGATGGTCGGCTATGTGAACGTAGGAGAGAGAAGAAGTCTGATTGCAGTCCCAATCGCTCTCTCAAGGATCCCACCTTGCATCTGATGAACTCCAGAAGTCCCTGGCGTCTATGTCCCTGAGAGCATCCGGGGCTCACCCGTTCCTCCAAGATTCTCAGAAGACTGCCGATTTACCTCTTACCGAGCCGATGCAGCTCGGCAGGGGTAGGCTGTCTCCAGCCGAACGCGTACGCAGACTTAACACCCAGATTTGTCTGTATAACGGTACTGCCGGTCATTATGTGTCTACCTGTCCTGTCCCTTCAAGAGACCTAGCTCATCTGTAGGAATGAGTACACTGGTGGGTCTTGATACTTTTGCCCCCCGCTCCCCCTCTCAGGCTCACTGGTAAGAGATCAGGCTCACTGGTAGGAGCGAGTACTCTGGTGGGCCATATGGACAACTTTCCTGCTCGCACCCCTGTTCCTGCCATTCTGCTGTGGGGCAACCAGTCCAAGTCCACACTCATCTGCCACACTCATTGCCTGAAGTCAGCTCTGCCTGCCCCGGGACGTCTTCCTGGAGGATTGGAGATTTCCCCGGACCTCTCAGCCAGCCCGGCGGAATACCAGGACCTCCGGGAGGGGTTCAGTAAGGCCCAGGCCACTTCGCTTCCGCAGCACCGACCGGTATCCAAGAAGGTCAAGCCAGATGCGCTGGCACGCTGCTATAGCCCGCGGCTACATCCCCGGAAGCCGAGACCTTTTCCCCCAGCTCCAAGATCATTAGCCCCTCTGCTGTTCGTCCTCTGATACCCCGTACCCTCCGCATACTTCCTACCTTTATTGTGTCTAGAATTAAAATCATGTCTCACAGCCCTTTGTCTCCTGTTTCCAGTTTCAATAACTTAGAAAGTTTCTTCAAGTGCAGTCGCAAAAACCATTAAGCACTATGATGAAACTGGCTCTCATGAGGACCGCCACAGGAATGGAAGACCCAGAGTTACCTCTGATGCAGAGGATATGTTCATTAAAGTTACCAGCCTCAGAAATTGCAGCCCAAATAAATGCTTCACAGAGTTCAGGTAACAGACACATCTCAACATCAACTGTTCAAAGGAGATTGTGTGAATCAGGCCTACATGGTCGAATTGCTGCAAAGAAACCGCTACTAAAGGACACCAATAAGAAGAAGAGACTTGCTTGGGCTAAGAAACCCAAGAAATTGACATTAGACCCGTGGAAATTTGTCCTTTGGTCTGGAGTCCAAATTTGAGATTTTTGGTTCCAACCGCCGTGTCTTTGTGAGACGCGTGTGGGTGAATGGATAATCTCTGCATGTGTATTTCCCACCGTAAAGCATGGAGGAGGTGGTGTTATGGTGTGGGGGTGCTTTGTTGGTGACACTGTCTGTGATTTATTTAGAATTCAAGGCACACTTAACCAGCATGGCTACCACAGCATTCTGCAGCGATATGCCATCCCAGCTGGTTTGGGCTTAGTGAGACTATCATTTGTTTTTCAACAGGACAATGACCCAACACACCTCCAGGCTGTGTAAGGGCTATTTTACAGAGAAAGAGAGTGATGGAGTGCTGCATCAGGTGACCTGGCCTCCACAATCCCCTGACCTCAACCAAATGGTTTGGGATGAGTTGTACCGCAGAGTGATGGAAAAGCAGCCAACAAGTGCTCAGCATATGTGGGAACTGTTGGAAAAACATTCCAGGTGAAGCTGGTTGAGAGAATGCCAAGAGTGTGCAAAGCTGTCTTTAAGACAAAGTGTGGCTATTTGAAGAATCTCAAAAACAAAATATATTTTGATTTGTTTAACACTTTTTGGTTACTACATGATTCCATATGTGTTATTTCATAGTTTTGATGTCTTCACTATTATTCTGGACTTTATCCTGCTAACTGTTCCAAATGTTCGAACTGAATTTGGTAAAAGGGCTTTTATGCAATCTGCGCCATCGTCTTGGAACGCCTTACAAAATACTTCTAAATTGGAAGAACTTGTCCCGATTGGTATTTTTAAATCACTGATGAAGGATCTTGAGACTGATTCCCTGACCTGTCAATGTTTTCAAATTGCTGTTTTATGATTTTGTTATACTCTTGTGAATTCTATGGTTTTTACTAGATTACTTGTAGTTTTTTATGTTGTTTGTCTGTAATTTGGTAACGACTTGGTGCTGCCTATCTTGGCCAGGACGCTCTTGAAAAAGAGATTTCAAATCTCAATGAGTAAGAGAATAAAGGTTAAATAAAAAAAATATTTAAAAAATTCTACAATGTAGAAACCCTTGAATGAGTAGGTGTTCTAAAACTTTTCACCGGTAGTGTATATTTTTTAACTGTTGATGTTTCACAAATGTCCTGAACCTTTATATCATAATAGTTTCTTACAGATTGTAAATTAAATAAATTGTTTTGCTAAGAGTATTATTATTATATTATTGATCGACTTTTCAAATCACCCAGCAGTGTTATTTGCAGAGTTAGCTCTAGGTAAATGTTGTAATTCTTCAGCCTTTCCTGAACCTGCGACCAAAAACAAGCTACATATGGGCAGTACCAAAACAAGTGATCTAATGATTCTGTCTCTTCGTAGCAAAATCTGCAGAGCTGGGATGGTTGTATCCCCCATAAATATATATAACATTCTATTGTTTGAATTGTATATAATAATTTAAATAGAAAAACTCAACATTTTAAATCCGGCATCGTTTTGTGTATCAGTTCATAAAACATGTGCCATGGAATCGGTACATTGAAAATCTCTTTTGGTCCTTAAATGAAACTGGTATACTTTGTTATTGATCACAATTTTCTTTAACCGATTTTGGTCTTTTATGCAGGGCCGACAGTCAAGTTCCTTACCTTCACCCCCTTCTACTTTGCCTCTTCCATTTTTGCGGTAATGCTGCAATTAGTTGGTTATAATTTTGAATAGCAGACATTTCCATATATTTTTGTTAGCTGCATGTGTGATATAACTCCACATCTATTGATGATATAATTTACAGAGCTTATACAGTTTTTAAAAAACATTTCCCAATTTTTTATTTATTTTGATCAATTAGTACATTTAAGTGATAATGCCCGAGAAGCCGGTGTTTGGAGGATATATTGGCTCGGGTGTTGTTAGGCCCAAGACATAGTCGAGGGCAGGCAATTTACATTTCTTTGTATATATTCATACAAATGATGCCAGCTCATTCATGATTTCGACTGGCTGAGAAACGCTGCCTGACTGTCTCTCTCGTCCCGACTCCTACACGTTCATTACTATGGGACAGTTGAATATCAAATTTGAATATTGAAACAATGTTACAAATATCGGAGAGACAGACAGCAAGGTTTATACAAATCTCCGCTGTTGAAAACTACATGTTAGTCTAAAAGAAATGTGAGATAATGTCTAGATGCTTTTTATAGTGGAGATCAAGTTTATAACTTCCCTGCCTGGGCTGATGACAGTGGATTGGCAGTCAGATTGAACAGAGTAAATAGGCATTTTAAACGTAGATTCATAGATTCAGCTGGTGGTAACTTGTGGCTGGAATGTGCTTTTAACCAAGCCGCATTCAGGATTAGACCCACCCATTGTATAATTGAGTTTAACCACAGTATTTGTTATAATATTTGTTCTGTCTTTTCTGGTGGATTAAACTGAAATAGCAACCACCTTTCTATGGCTTGTTTTAAAAATTGCGATATTTTGGAGATTATTTCATTTTCAAATAAACCCGAAAGTGAGAGGTTGACGAGAAGCAAGTACAGGGATTGAAGATTTAATGGATAAACGGACAAATAACAAAACAAGAACAAGCGGGAACAAAACAATATTAATGCACGGGGAAGAAACTGAGGAAGTGAAAGAGGCAATCAGTAAAGTAATGGAGTCCAGGTGAGTCCCATGAAGCAGGGCCATAAGCAAATGTGGTAGGTATTTGGTGATTTTTCCACAAATAGACAGTTATTTTCCTTTCCATGGTAGCAAGATCTTGTCTATTTCTGCTAACTATCTATTAAAATAGATTTTGTAGTAAGATCATTTAATTCATTCGGGATGTGAATATTGGACTTTGTCCCGGGCATGCTGTTTTTGACCCTCTCTCTCTCTCTCTCTCTACCGCACCTGCTGCCTCAACCTCTTAATGCTTGGGTATGAAAATCCTATGACTTGTTGCACCCTCTGCAACCCCTGTGATTATTATTTGATCCTGCTGGTCATCTATGAACGTTTGAACATCTTGAAGAATGATCTGGCCTTAATGGCTCTTAATGTACTCTTATAATCTCCACCCGGCACATTCAGAAGAGGACTGGCCACCCATCAGAACCTGGTTCATCTATAGCAGTGGTTCCCAATCTTTTTATAGTCCCGTACCCCTTCAAACATTCAACCTCCAGCTGCGTACCCCTTCTAGCACCAGGGTCAGCGCACTCTCAAATGTTGTTTTTTGCCATCATTGTAAGCCTGCCACACACACACCATACAATAGATTCATAAACATGAGAATGGGTGTGAGGTTTTGTCACAACCTGGCTCGTGGGAAGTGACAAAGAGCTCTTATAGGAACAGGGAACAAATAATAATATTATAATAATCAATAATTTTGCTTTTATTTAACCATCTTACATATAAAACTTTATTTGTTAATTGAAAATTGTGAATAACTCACCACAGGTTAATGAGAAGGGTGTGCTTGAAAGGATGCACATAACTCTGCAATGCTGGGTTGTATTGGAGAGAATCTCAGTCTTAAATAATTTTCCACACAAAGTCTGTGCCTGTATTTTGTTTTCATGCTAGTGAGGGCTGGGAATCCACTCTCACATAGGTACGTAGTTTCAAAGGACATCAGTGTCTTAACAGCGTGATTTGCCAAGCCAGGATACTCTGAGCGCAGCCCAATCCAGAAATCTGGCAGTGGCTTCTGATTAAATTCAATTTTCACAGAACCGCTTGTTGCAATGAGGCTCTCTTGTTCAGATATCGGTAAGTGGACTGGAGGCAGGGCATGAAAGGGACAACGAATCCAGTTGTTTGTGTTATCCGTTTTGGAAAAGTCCTTGCGTAATTGCGCACACAACTCACTCAGGTGCTTCGCTATATCACATTTGACATTGTCCGTAAACTGGAGTTCATTTGCACACAATCAATCATACAATGATGGAAAGACCTGTGTGTTGTCCTTGTTAATGCAGACAGAGAAGAGCTCCAACTTCTTAATCATAGCCTCAATTTTGTCCCGCACATTGAATATAGTTGCGGAGAGTCCCTGTAATCCTAGATTCAGATCATTCAGGCGAGACAAAACATCACCCAGATAGGCCAGTCGTGTGAGAAACTAGTCATCATGTGAAAATTATGGTCAGTAAAGAAAACCTTAAGCTCGTCTCTCAATTCAAAAAAACGTGTCAATACTTTGCCCCTTGATAACCAGCGCACTTCTGTATGTTGTAAAAGCGTTACATGGTCGCTGCCCATATCATTGCCTAGTTCAGAAAATACACTGGAGTTCAGGGGCCTTGCTTTAACAAAGTTAACCATTTTCACTGTGGTGTCCAAAACGTCTTTCAAGCTGTCAGGCATTCCCTTGGCACCAAGAGCCTCTCGGTGGATGCTGCAGTGTACCCAAGTGGCGTCTGGAGCTACCTGTATTTGACTAGGCTACCTGTATTTGACATTGTGTTGTTATTTCGCTGAACACTAGATGGTTTAATTAGATTTTTGACAGTGAAACGAGGCTAAAATATAAATGGACTGTTTGAAAATGTGAAGGAAAAAAAATGAATAAATTATTATTTAAATGAAAATGTGAATCATATTTTTGTTTGGTGTACCCCCGTTTGGGAATACCAGCTCTATAAAGAAGTTTCTTCCTAGGTTCCTGCCTTTCTATGGAGTTTTTCCTATCCACTGAGCTACTACTGTCACGTCTGCTCCTGCTCCTCCTCTCCGGCGTACGTTGCCAGAGTACTAACCACCAGTCCTGGGGTCCATCATTACGCACACCTGGCACTCATCATTACACGGACCTGTGAAATATGATTCACACTTGGACTCCATTACCTTCATCATTTCCTAACCTTTATATGTCACTCTTCCAGGTTCACTCACCAGTTGGTACTGTTCTTACTGTTCTTACTGTTCTTGGTTTTGTTGTTTTATTAAAACATTGCACCTGCTTCCGACTGACCTTCCCATCATTACAACTACATATGCATTGCTTGCTGTTTGGGGTTTTAGGATGGGTTTCTGTATAAGCACTTTGTGACATCTGCTGATGTAAGAAGGGCTTTATAAATACATTTGATTTGATAGTATTTCCACTTTACTGTCAGACTATTTTACTGGTAAACTACACAGTGATGTAAAAGTTTATTTTTTTTTGTGATCCAATACGTAATATAGTACACTTATCATAATTCAATTGTAATCCAGAGAGGTTAGAACAATTATCTAGATCCTCTATGAGGCTGCGGAGGGATCCAAATTGTGAATTTAAAAGAACATGAATCAGCGTACAATGACACCTTTGTTTTTAAGCCATGGATTTCAGGGATCTGATATTAACATTTCGATGGCAATAATAAATAGATATGCCGATAGTGGAAAACCTTCTTTTACTCAACTTGACAGTTAGAACACCCAACTACCTCATCCCCATATTTTTATTTATCTTCTTGCTCTTTTGCACCCCAGTATCTCTACTTGCACATCATCATCTGCACATCTATCACTCCAGTGTTAATGTAATTATTTTGCCTCTATGGCCTAATCTTCTACATTTGCACACACTGTACATCGATTTTTCTATTGTGTTATTGACTGTACGTTTGTTTATGTGTAACTCTGTGTTGTTGTTTTTGTCACACTGCTTTGCTTTATCTTGGTCAGGTCGCAGATGTAAATGAGAACTTGTTCTTAACTGGCCTACCTGGTTAGACAAAGGTTAAATAAAAAAAACTGAAAAAAAAGGGTTACTATACATAACTTTAACCCCTTGTATAAGAGATTCTCCAAAATGTAAATATTCCAGGCATTTATATATAAATTCCAGTCGTACTTTTCAAAGTAATCTATGAATACTAGGCCTGGTTTCACAGATTTCTAAAAGTGTTCTATTGTTTCCAGTCTTATATCGTCCATGTAAAAAACCTGTCTGATTAGGATAAATAATATCCGACAATACCTTTTTAATTCTATGCACTTGCTAGAATTTTGAAGTGTAAGTGGCCTTCTTGTTGAATATCTGATCCCATTTTTATATGAGTGGTTAAAACATTCTAATAACAGTCCTCTGAGTGCATCGAACATAGTGTGATATACCTCAACTGGTATGCCATCAATCCCTGGAGTTGTCCTTGACTTAAAGGGCATCTGGAAGTTCCTCCTCTGTTCCTTCCCTGAGTATTTCTGTACAGCTGTTCATTTTACATTATTAATAGAAATAAATCCTTGCAATTAACTTGGGTTAGTGGAGATGGACGAGACTGAAATCAAAACATATGCTTAAAGTACTTTCCTTCCTCTTGGGTGACTTTTCCCTATATTCCATGCAGTTCGATTTATTTTTATAATATATTACACTGGAACTTTCTTGAATAGGTTCCTCCAGTTTTTTTTATTTTTCCTCTAACGTATTCTGTGTCTCTATGGTACAGGCATTTATTGCTATCTATCTGTACTGTTAGTCCCGCTAAATTCTTTGTTAATATGGACTCTGTTGACCTAAATTGCTTTTGTTTTAAAGAGGAGTATTGAAATGCATGGCCTCTAAAGGCACATTTAAAAGTGTCCCATACAATAAGGGGATCTGCTGAACCTATGTTATGGTCGGAGAAAGTCAGTTATAAATTCTTCTGCCTTGGTTATAAACAAACTGTCATCCAATAGGCTTTGATTACATTTCCAATATCCTCGTCCACGTGGAAATTCTGTAAGAGTAATATACATGCCAATTATTTGATGGTCTGATTGCGTTCTGTCCCCTATCGACACTTTTTTAAATACTTCTTGTGCCTGCGAGAATGACATAAGAAAGTAGTCAGTACGACTAGCTTGATTTATCCTCTGCCATGTATATCTCATTAGGTCAACATGTTTTTTTCCTGGAGCCGGCCATGATAACGCAGCTGCTGCTGTCATACACTTGTAATGGAAAAGTTAAGGTGAAGGGTATGCTCTGTATATCATTGAATATATTGTCTAATCTATAATGAGTCTATAGATTATTGAGACACATTGATTGAACTGCAGACAATTAATTAGAACATTTCTCATGTGAAGGTGTGGAGGCCTCTCTTCCCCACAGTTTCACTGTCACTGCCTTGGGGTCTTGAGATGACCTTTGACCAGATGAAAATAGCGCTCACAAATGTGCAGATTTGTGCACCACGTCATTGCTCTCTCTTGCCACGTTCAAAACTCGGAACTGGCCACTAGAACATTTCTGACTTTTGACTTCAGTGTTTTCAAAACAATTGGAAAATCTGAAGATCACTGACGTCATGATTTGACCTGGTATTTGAACGCAGCATCTCTCTCGTTCTGCTGTTGGTGCATGATGTGCCTCTTGCTAAGCTGTCACTCATATGAGGTAAGACAGTAATTCTGCTCATAGATGATGCATGTCTGAACTACACATTGACACATCCAGCCCAAAGCGGGACTGTAATGTGGTAACTAGCTTGTTCCATCTTGCTTTGATAGGCCAGGTGGAATTCTTGCCATATTCCTTACACCTATCAAAGCTCAGATCTCCATAAGTGCCTAGACTAGAGCGCTAGGGGGTGATTTGGGATTCTTTGAAATCCACCGTCTGTAACGTTAGCAATATCAAACATATTTTTAGCTAGCTCAGCTGTGCTTTTGTTGATTAACTTAGCCTAGCTAGTCGAATCCAATGCCAGAGTTTTGCCCGCTAGATAGCTGGACATGTGTTTCACCAACAATAAATTATAAATTAGGTAAACCAATGAGTTATGAATTGCTGATCTGATGAAAAATGAAAATGCAAATAAACCATAACATTAACACGCATGCACGCACCCAGACCGTTCTAACTAGGCACTTCCGGATCATGTATTTCTTCTATGTTCTGCAAACAAACATTAGAGGTGCATTCCGCCACCTGTTGTACTGGTGTGTAGTCAATCCCAGTTTACAGACTAAATTAATAAAGAATCAAACATTAAGAAATACTAAACCCTCCTACCTAATCCTGTATTACTAAGAAAATACAAAAGAGCCCTACTAACTTCCAATGGGGGGTTGGAAGGGATTTGGGGGATGGGGGAGGGTTTGTTAGAAGTTAGTAGGGCTCTAATTTACGGCTTTAATTACATTGGTAACCAGTTTATAATAGCAATAAGGCACGGCTAAGGGTTGCGTCGTGCCTAAGAACAGCCCTTAGCTGTGGTATATTTGCCATATACCACAACTCCTCGTGCCTGATTGCTTAAATCAACCATACACTCCGTACACAAACCATTCACATGCTTGCCAACCAGATGGAAAATCCCAGAATGTCCTCTCAAAAGGTACAGCAGGACCTAACACAGAGGCAGACCTAACAAAACAAAAAAGTCTATTAGAGAGGAAAGAAATGTATTGCTGGGTCTCAGGAGGTGAAGATAGGCTTATGAGGATATGTTAGATCAAATTCTGACACAAACGTGTCTTTGTGTGTATCAATTTCTAAGTCAGACTAAATATTCAATATTGTAGACATTTACATTTGTTTCATAGTTTAAAAACATAACACACCTGCATTTGAGAGGGTGAAAAGCAGTCCAAAGGAGACGAACATTGTCCTCATTGTTTTTTGATAGTTATCAATTTTATGATATAGCCAATTTTTACTTTGTGGCTGTGGTAACTAGTGGAAAACGCTAATTATATTCTTTACTGACTGCAGCTCCAGATTGGATAAGATTTAGGCCGGGGAATGCACCCAACTCACTCAATGATATCACAGGTGCAGAGTTGTCACCTTGGATCATTTTTTCTTTCTGGTTCTTCAAAATGGCTACCATCAAAAAATAACCACAATTAGAAAATGGTATGTTAAGTGTGTACAATTGTGTAATTATCACTGATGTGAGTTTGATATTCAAATAGTTTCTAATAGGAAAATATGTCAGGAATAGTTTGGTGAGTTTTCAGAGTAGTGCAATCCCCACATTAAATAAGAGCTTGTTAATAAATGTCCTCTGTAGTGGAAATGGGATAAATACGCTATGTTTTCCACCTCATATTACATGTTAAATATCAACTGAGTCAGTGGCGTAGCACAGTTTACCACTGGGTCAACGTACAGGTAGCTAGAGCTAATTCTCCTTTACACTTCCAATGTCCTAGGGCCTGATCTTTTATTTCTTCAAGATTTGTGACCACAATCAAATTGCTGCTTTCTGTATTTCCGTGCTTCAGAATGTGCTAGGAGCAGAGAAGAGCAACGTTCTGGAGGTCTGTAGTGGACGTCAGGATGCACTAGCTATGGTTTTTACCTACTGTAGTGTTAAATCTTTCATATTTACTATCAACTGAGTCAGTGGCGTAGTGCAGTTTTGCTGATTTCATGCATTTTAAAGCAAATCTCATGCCATTTTGCCATTAAGCTGAAAGGAAATGCTGCTGTTTTAGAGCACATTTCCCACTATTCTACTCATTTTGTCATGAAGCCGAGAGAATAAATGTTGCAGTTTTAAAGCCAAACTTTTCATGGCTTATGGCGTGTTCATATGCTATCTGGGGGGCCCAACCTCTGGATGGTCCCCAAAGCTTGTAGGCTCCCCTGCCTTGCGGGGGCTGCGGGAGTGTGTGAAAGGATAGTGAACCGAGTCCTAATGTGCACGTACAATAAAAAAGAAATACTAATATTGCTGTTGATTTATAATGTGCGGTTATTCCTTCTTCAAACTGTTACTTTACTCTAGAATTCCAAGTGAGTCTTCTGAAAGAGTCAGACGACGTTGTGACAGGCAGGTTACCAGGCTCTACTTTTCAGTCTGCCTCCATGTGTTTTGGCAACACAGAGTGTGACCTTGGAGTACAACAGCCCTGACACCAACAAGAGCAGTGAGTGTTTGATTTGGTCTTTTGCTTTGTAATCAATATGACTATGGGAGGAATCTTGCATAACTTTCCATTCAATTTCTAGAACTCTGTATGTGTTATTCTGACTGGACAACTGTTATCCATATCTAGACAAATAAAGGTTAAATGGTCAATTGAAATACAGTGAGGGGAAAAAGTATTTGATCCCCTGCTGATTTTGTACATTTGCCCACTGGCAAAGAAATTATCAGTCTATAATTTTAATGGTAGGTTTATTTGAACAGTGAGAGACAGAATAACAACAAAAACATCCATAAAAACGCATTGTGAAAAATGTTATAAATTGATTGATCCCTTTAACTTCATTGAATTCTTATCACCTGTCATATCTGAGCCCCTTGTTCCACTCTACCACCTTGCATAGTGTACTGAGCAGGCGTACGCACACAGACAAAGGGGTCAGAGTATAGAGCCAGCCCAGGTGGAGACTACAGACTACACCAGGACATGCAAGTCCTTTCTCCACACGGTCAGGGTCAGCAGACCATAATGATCAGCCCTTTCAATCTCGTCTTGGAGCTCAAACAAATCATAATAACCCACTGGCATATTGTTCACAGTCAACACCTCATCCCCTACTTGCAGACACCCACTATAGACGCTAAATCCAACGCAGGGGTCTTTATCTGACTTATACAGGGTCACCTGTATAAGATGCTCGAACTGATCGCTGCCCATACTTACATCCACAGAGTCAAGACCCAAGGGCTCAGGGGCGTGTGGGTCAAGCAGGGTGCTCTCCTGAGGTTGGAGCTGGGCTAGGGGCTGTGCAGGGGGCAAGCAGGGGTTTAAAAAGACATCTTCTCCACCTCTCCTGACCGATTTGCTCCAGTCTCTCCTTCAGCTCACACACTCTTCGTCACATCCTCTAACCAGAAAAGGGGGCAACAGGAGGTTCAGCACAGAACAGAGAGACTGGACACTCTGGAGAAAGTGGTGATCCTCTGTGAGTGAGAGCTGCTCCAGCTCGGTGTCGTACCTCAGCTCACCAACCTCTTGCTTCAGTCACTCCAGGGGGGTCCTTCAGCCTCACTCGCGGCTGCCCTCTCCTGGGCTCTGACCAGCTCCTTCACTTCATTTCTCTCAATGTAGCGGATCATCTCAGCAAAGATCCTCTCACTGTTCTCCACGTGAAGAGCGTGTGATGTAGAACACACCCAGTTTCATGTCTCGCCGCTCCCTTTCCCTCTCATGGATCATCTGCTGGTACGTCATCTGTTTCAGATCCAGCAGATTCTGACAGTCTCTAATTCAGCTGCCTTTCATGGCCTTTATGTTCATCCATCAGACACAGCAGACAGATACACTGCTATCAGTATGGGAGTAAATCTCCAGCAGCTTGTCATGACGAGAGCAGATATTTTCCTGTAGTTGTGTGGTGGCTTTGACCAGCTTGAGCTTCTTAAAAGCAGGAGATTCATAGTTACAGTGGCTTATTCACCCCCCTAGGCATTTTTCCTATTTTGTTGCCTTTACAACCTGGAATTAATATATATATTTTGGGGGTTGTATCATTTGATTCACACAACATGCCTACCACTTTGAAGATGCCAAATATTTTTATTGTGAAACAAACACGAAATAAGGCAAAAAACTTGAGGTTGCATAACTATTCAACCCCAGGTCAATACTTTGCTTCAATGTGGGGATAATGGTCTCAGTGTGATGAGAGGTGTTGGGTTTGCGCCAGACATAGCGTTTTCCATGATGGCCAAAAGGCTCAATTTTAGTCTCAGCTCTGTGGAGTGTACGGCTTAAAGTGGTCCTATGGACAGACACTCCAATCTCCGCTGTGGAGCTTTGCAGCTCCTTCAGGGTTATCTTTGGTCTCTTTGTTGCCTCTCTGATTAATGCCCTCCTTGCCTGGTCTGTGAGTTTTGGCGGGCGGCCCTCTCTTGGCAGGTTTGTTGTGGTGCCATATTCTTTACATTTTTTCATAATGGATTTAATGGTGCTCCGTGGGATGTTCAAAGTTGCTGATATTTTTTTATAACCCAACCCTGATCTGTACTTCTCCACAACTTTGTCCCTGATCTGTTTGGAGAGCTCCTTGGTCTTCATGGTGCCACTTGCTTGGTGGTGCCTCTTGCTTAGTGGTGTTGCAGACTCTGTGGCCTTTCAGAACAGGTGTACATATACTGAGATCATGTGACAGATCATGTGACACTGATTGCACACAGGTGGACTTTATTTAACTAATTATGTGATTTTTAAGGTAATTGGTTGCAGCAGGTCTTATTTATGGGCTTCATAGCAAAGGGGGTGAATACATATGCACGCACCACTTTAAGTTATTTTTTTTCATTTCACTTCACCAATTTGGACCATTTTGTGTCTGTCCATTACGTGAAATCCAAATGAAAATCAGGTTGTAATGCAACAAAATAGGAAAAACGCCAAGGGGGGTGAATACTTATGCAAGGCACTGTAACTTCAGAACAAAGTTGACTACAAATACAAAGTTGACCCAAGACTTTTGCAATTTATAGAAACAAGTGGCATGTTGCAACTGTGAAATACACTGCTCAAAAAAATAAAGGGAACACTTAAACAACACAATGTAACTCCAAGTCAATCACACATCTGTGAAATCAAACTGTCCACTTAGGAAGCAACACTGATTGACAATACATTTCACATGCTGTTGTGCAAATGGAATAGACAACAGGTGGAAATTATAGGCAATTAGCAAGACACCCCCAATAAAGGAGTGGTTCTGAAGGTGGTGACCACAGACCACTTCTCAGTTCCTATGCTTCCTGGCTGATGTTTTGGTCACTTTTGAATGCTGGCGGTGCTTTCACTCTAGTGGTAGCATGAGACGGAGTCTACAACCCACACAAGTGGCTCAGGTAGTGCAGCTCATCCAGGATGGCACATCAATGCGAGCTGTGGCAAGAAGGTTTGCTGTGTCTGTCAGCGTAGTGTCCAGAGCATGGAGGCGCTACCAGGAGACAGGCCAGTACATCAGGAGACGTGGAGGAGGCCGTAGGAGGGCAACAACCCAGCAGCAGGACCACTACCTCCGCCTTTGTGCAAGGAGGAGCACTGCCAGAGCCCTGCAAAATGACCTCCAGCAGGCCACAAATGTGCATGTGTCTGCTCAAACAGTCAGAAACAGACTCCATGAGGGTGGTATGAGGGCCCAACGTCCACAGGTGGGGTTGTGCTTACAGCCCAACACCGTGCAGGACGTTTGGCATTTGCCAGAGAACACCAAGATTGGCAAATTTGCCACTGGCGCCCTGTGCTCTTCACAGATGACAGCAGGTTCACACTGAGCACGTGACAGACGTGACAGAGTCTGGAGACGCCCGTGGAGAACGTTCTGCTGCCTGCAACATCCTCCAGCATGACCGGTTTGGCGGTGGGTCAGTCATGGTGTGGGGTGGCATTTCTTTGGGGGGCCGCACAGCCCTCCATGTGCTCGCCAGAGGTAGCCTGACTGCCATTAGGTACCGAGATGAGATCCTCAGACCCCTTGTGAGACCATATGCTGGTGCGGTTGGCCCTGGGTTCCTCCTAATGCAAGACAATGCTAGACCTCATGTGGCTGGAGTGTGTCAGCAGTTTTTGCAAGAGGAAGGCATTGATGCTAAGGACTGGCCCGCCCGTTCCCCAGACCTGAATCCAATTGAGCACATCTGGGACATCATGTCTCGCTCCATCCACCAACGCCACGTTGCACCACAGACTGTCCAGGAGTTGGCGGATGCTTTAGTCCAGGTCTGGGAGGAGATCCCTCAGGAGACCATGCGCCACCTCATCAGGAGCATGCCCAGGCGTTGTAGGGAGGTCATTCAGGCACGTGGAGGCCACACACACTACTGAGCCTCATTTTGACTTGTTTTAAGGACATTACATCAAAGTTGGATCAGCCTGTAGTGTGGTTTTCCACTTTAATTTTGAGTGTGACTCCAAATCCAGACCTCCATGGGTTGATAAATTTGATTTCCATTGATAATTTTTGTGTGATTTTGTTGTCAGCACATTCAACTATGTAAAGAAAAAAGTGTTTAATAAGATTATTTCATTCATTCAGATCTATGATGTGTTATTTTAGTGTTCCCTTTATTTTTTTGAGCAGTGTAGTTTTAAACAGTTTAACCTGCTGTTCCTTGGCCATCATTGTAAATAAGAATGTGTTCTTAACTGACTTGCCTATTTAAATAAATATATATAAGAAATAAGCCTATTTATCATATTGAAATACATTTCATGTTTAATCAGTTGAGTCCTATTTTGCTACTTGTAGGCTAGCTCTTAAAAACATTCTTCTCCGTATGTATTGTTTTCAGCCATTACATTCACCCACATTTGGCTCTTTGTAAACTACAATTCCAACGCCATGTTTTAACGCCAATAATCAATAAGCTTTTGAAAACGATTTTCGAAACATATGCTGACATGCCCCTTATCATTCATGTCAATGGTAAAGAAGCGTTGGGAAAAAAAAGAAGATACCCTTAGTTGAGCAGATCCATATGTGTGTGCCTCCAGTTGACAAACTACACTTCCTCCCCAGTTAGTTCACACACAGGTGTTCAGAGCATGCTAGATAGCTAATTAGCATAGGTGGCGGGCCTATGTCTTCTGTCTTTGCATACCACCCTCCGTACAGAGCCTTTGAGCACATTTTCAGATCAAGCACACATTGGCTTTTAGTGGGGTGGCTCTCCCGTAGGCACAAACGCATTAGCAGCTGGGTCTGGTCTGCTTAGTCTGTTGACTGTATATGAACCAGAAAAAAACGTGGGAATAGGATGTCTCTCGCTTCCTCTTCTGACTCTACTTTAACCACAATGAAAGGAGAATTGTGGTTGTAGAGATACCCAGCCTAAAACCCTAAAGAGAAAGCAAATGCAGATGTAGAAGCACAGTGGCTAGGAAACACTCCCTAGAAAGGCAGAAACCTAGACAGGAAACAGGCACAAGGGGTGACCAGTCCTCTTCTGGCTGTGCCGGGTGGAGATTGTAAGAGTACAGATCATTCTTCAAGGTGTTCAAACGTTCATAAATGATACTCACAGTTATAACGGGTGCAACAGGTCAGAACCTCAGGAGTTAACGTCAATTGGCTTTTCATAGCCGAGCGTTCAGAAGTCGAGACAACAGGTGAGAGAGAAATAGAGAAAGGGAGCGAGAGAGGAGGGGTCTGTGGAATCATGGCATCTGTGACAGCATGGGAAGCGCCATTAAGGCTATCTCCATGTTAAAGTAGAACATTTTCTTCTTCTTTTGATGTCTGAAAAAGTGTAAAGTTAATATTGGTGACTTACCACCACATGCAGTGCTAGAGTTGAACCAAATGGAGTTGAACCAAATGGGAGTTGAACCAAATGGGAGTTGAACCAAATGGAGTTGAACCAAATGGAGTTGAACCAAATGGAGTTGAACCAAATGGGAGTTGAACCAAATGGAGTTGAACCAAATGGAGTTGAACCAAATGGGAGTTGAACCAAATGGAGTTGAACCAAATGGGAGTTGAACCAAATGGAGTTGAACCAAATGGAGTTGAACCAAATGGAGTTGAACCAAATGGGAGTTGAACCAAATGGGAGTTGAACCAAATGGAGTTGAACCAAATGGAGTTGAACCAAATCTTGTCATTCCTTTATTGTGGCCACTAGATGGCGGCCATATAGCTTAAAGACATTTACAAACTAGGCAAACCAATTTGAAGAAGACAATGATCTGATCATTGGCTGATCACTCCCCAACCAGTTGACTACTTTAAAATGGTGAATGCACTCAATGGCAATGGTCATGCAAAGAACAGGTCATTTCCATTCATTGATCTCTACACAGCTCTATGGGTAAAAGCCTGAAGCATCTGTTCGGGGATTCCACTTACCACCAAATATAGTTGTGAGAGGAAATCCAGTGACAGGCAGAGAAGATGGAGCAGAATAAAACTTGGTTGGCGTCTGGCATTTCTCATGGATGTTTCAGATCTCAAACACAGTTCTCTATTCTCAAAACTAGAATATTTAAAGAGATAGTTCATCTAAATTACAAAAAGACACATTGGTTTCCTTACCCTGTAAGCAGTTCTATTGACAAGGTATGATGGCAATACATTCTGGGGTTTTATTTCCCTTTCCAAATGCTAACGTTTTTGCATTTGGCACAAATCCCTTTCAAGTTCTGGTATCCATATTAGCATTTTTTCGGTACTTGATGCTCAAAAATGCTAAAAGCGGTACCATGACTTTCTTTTGTTTAAATATGCTTGATAATTATACTTTTTTTGTAATTGTAGTGATCCTTGTATGAGCCATGTTCCAAATTCCACCAAGTAGGTTCACCCTATTGGTACTATGTGTATAGAATATTTGCCTTCCCCATCCCACCATTCCCTACAGTGGTGTCAGAAGCGGGATGGCGGTCATTAGGACGTGTAAGGGGGCTGAGAAGTTGAAGCACGGACCATGCCTTCCCGTTGTAACGTGGCTCTTATACTTGCTATAAGAGACATGTTACAATTTCCACCTATTAGCGCGATGTGTAGAGTCTTTGCCTTTCACACCAGCGACTCTTCGCTTACCTGCTTCGCCGTTAGCTACAGTATCAAGGAAGTTAATTGAGCATCTCTTTTGCAGTGATGACGGCACAGGAGGCTGCTGAGGGGAGGACGGCTCAAAACAACGGCTGGAATGGAGTGAATGGAATGGTATCAAACATATGGAAACCATGTGTTTGACGTGTTCGATATCATTCAATTTATTCTGTTCAAAACATTACTATGAGCCCATCCTACCTAATTAACGTGCCACCGGCCGCCTGTGGATGACGGCTATTAGAAAACACAAATGTGGTAAATACATTTTATAAAACATTTAAAGTATTTCTTGATGACAATTAGGACGATTATCATAATTCCTAAATAAATACAATATGTTTTATGAGGCCTAACCAAAAGTCATTTTAACATTTTATAGGAGAGAAAGCCAGAACTGATCAAGGCACTAACGGCTAATTCTTCACACCTGGCATGAATGCTGGGCCTTACCTATAATTGGAGATTTGAGTGAACTCAGTCAGAACTTATCATGAGTTTCAAGAGGGGGGGTATTTTGGTGTGTGTGATTATATTTAGAAAAGTGGTTTTTACGCTACTCTTATCAACTCCATAGACAGAACGAGAATGTCTCTACAATTCCAAACTCGAAGCAGGTTTCTTGAGCTCCATCTTTCAAACAGCCTTAATGACTGGGATATGGATGAAGAGATCAAGCTGACCACAACAACTGACCAATTTTACCAAGGTAAGAAAACACCTGTGTGCAATTTACAGTCGGAAGGGGATTAATGATGTTATGCCGCCCTGAAAAGTTGTGGTACAACACTTTTTTCTTTGTCCGTATATTACTCATTGGCAGGCGACAAACGGAATGATCAGTATCTGGTTCAGTGGCACTATGCAAGAATATCAAGAAGAAAGGATGACCTCTCTCTTCAAAGCTATCAGAAATCCGGTGAGGGTAACATGCCTAATAGAGAAGTTGCCTAACTTTAGTCTTAGCCCCATTTTTTTTTTTTTTTTATGTTTCATGTGTGTTTGGTGCTTCAATGTTATCTTAAAATGTACTTGCATTTCAGACTCTCCAATGCAGCCAAATCTATGGTTGATGGTCAACCCCAACCTAGCATGCCCAATTAAGTATCCCAAAAAAGTAACAAAGATATTGAGTCCCAAGGTGCCACTGAAACACCTTGCACCAGTAGCCAAGCCCACAGTCACCCATGTCAAACCCAAGTCTATCCCAAATGTGCTTCCAGTTTCACCTGCTGAGGACACCTGCTTGGCCGACTCTCTACATGACGCGTCCTCCAGCGAGTACATGGTAGGTAAACTCTGTTCAGGAGAGCAAACTTATATTGCAAAAAGATATGGATTTAGTTCATGGTTTTCAAACAAGATTATATCAGTGCAATATGTATAAGCAATTAAGAGCACATTGGATATCTTTCACTCAATTGATCTCTTGCTTCAATCACTACATCTTGTTTTTCATAGCTTACAGATGAGGATGACGCCTCTTCGGTGGATGTCCCCGTTTGCCGGAAAGTCAAAACTGCCCGCAAGGCAAAGGCCCCTAAGGGTGGACCACGAAAGCTTAGTCTGGCCCAAAGCAAGCGCCTCCAGCGGGTCCTCCAGGACAGCAACAGCCTGAAGAGCGGAGCCTGGCTGCGGCCCCCGGTCAACTACTGCATCTTAATCGCCATGGCTATTGGCAGCAGCCGCACTGGCAGCCTCAACGTCCAGCAGATCTATAACTTCACAAGGTAAGAACGACCGACCACGGAGGAGAAGCATCATGTGTTTCTGAACTGGTGGGTGGAGATTACCAGACCAGTAAACACATTACAGCTACTATTTTGTTGAAGCTGGAGAAACTAGACCGAATCCCAAATCGACCCCTAAGTACTTGTAGAGATCTGAGAGGATTTGACAGATGTACAGTAAGAATGTAATGTATTCACCTTGTCCTCTGATAGCTTAAAGGTGGAAGTTTCACCATATTGGTTATATCAATAACATTCTCTCAGCGCTTCACACGTGCATCCAGAAGAGTTTAGGAATCTATTTGTTATTGTGTCATCTTTAACATTTCCATCTGTCATTGTTGGGACACGAGGTCGCAGTCCTTGCAAGTGTAATGGAGGATGTTTTTTTTTTTTTTTTTTTTTGTGTGAAATTCTCACGGATCCCTCTCCCAGAGAACACTTCCCATTCTTCCAGACAGCCCCTGACGGCTGGAAGAACACTATCCGTCACAACCTGTGTTTCAGCAACAGCTTTCGTAAGACCCCCCAGCAGGTGTGCAGCGAGGGGAAGAGGAAGTCTTGTCTGTGGCACCTGACTCTGGAAGGGCGCCGGAGGCTGAGGGATGAAATCCACACCCTTACCGGTGACTCGTACAAAGTGTTGAAGAGAAGCATGAATAATCCCGGTGAGTTTCAGGGGGCCGAATCTACAAATCACTCAATTATAGGGACCTCTATGTGCAGAGCTGTCTTATTAGGGGTGACACAGGACATTGTTTTCTTGCTATTTACATATGTAGGGCTGTATTTGATTAATATTGGATGTTGATGTCCACCATTGTACATGCCGTTAATTTTTATACTAATGTATGGGCCGGGCTTTGGGCCGGGCTTTCAAATGAGGCTAAGGAAGTGGTTGGACAACAGGAGGATTTTCATACCGAGCTGGAAATAGTGTCTGTTACATTGGTGTGGCAACGTGTACATGACTGACATGTTTTTTTTTCCTTATTTGACAGATATGATTCAGACGTTGTTCGAGGTATGATCGGTGCCTTAGAGGTTACCCCCAAACTGAGGTGGGACCTTGGCTGTGATGCAAGGGGCATCGATGGCTGTTGAGTGAACAGCAGCACTTCAATTATGTTTTCCTTAGACTGTATATTATGGATTTTGGGAGGGTGCTAATGTTTTTCAGGCATTATTTGTGTGTATGAATTTATCACTAATTGTACTTTTGGATTTGTTTTGAAAATAAAAATGCATGAGAACTTTTGGCAAATGCCACATGTTGCCCATCTATCATCTTCTAAGTTGGCTGGTAGATATTAATAATAAATATAAAGACTAATAGTAAAAAAACAAATCTACAATAGATGGGTTGGTTGTTTAGCAACACAATCTACATGTGCACAACTATGGGACAAAACGGATGGGGTTTGCTTAGATTGCTGCTTGTTAGCCATATTAGCATTGACATGAAATCAGTCCACAAGACAAAACCAGCTGAAATTAAGCATTTACGATTCCCCACATGGTAGAGCCATGTCAATGTTGGTAGCTATCTAGCCATCCAGAATCACAGCTCACGGACTTTGATCACAGTTAGAAGGGATCCAGCCTTTGTCAGAATATACTTGTTGTAGCTGGTTTAAAGCCAATTCATGCTTGATCTCATAAAATGTGAAGTGAAATAGAATGGTGAACACCTTGATCAGGCTGGTTCCATCTGGCTAGGTTACATCCTGGACATTAGATGCATCTAAGAAGCAGACAATAAGCAACATAATGTCAGCGTACATTAACTACATTTCACAATTTAGGTTATCAAAGTAATTAAGTGGGTCACCTTCTGTACTTGTACATATGGTGAGCCTGTGAAAGCTGTTGCTGCTGACCGGTGAAGGTTGCTGGATGGATTCTTATCAAAATGTGGCTAACTGTTCCATTCATAGGAACGCTCACAGAACCCACATTACCTGTTGATGATGTAGCTGTCACCTGTAACTCCGGTCCTTTTCAGAGGAGTCGAGGGTGATTGGCATGAATGGAGGTGGTGTCAAGGGTACTTGTGTCACATGACACTATTATTCTGAGGTCTTGCCTGACAAACTGAAAAGCAAGTGAATTAAATTATTTTCGGAGGTCACTAAACCATTGCAATCACATTGCTGGACATGTTATGATACCCACCAAGGGGATCAGTCTGGCACCCAACTCTGCACAACAGAAACTGTCTAAGATTACAATTCACAATCTCGTTTGGAAGCTAATTCTATGCTTTACAGGTGTAGACTGACTCCAGATTGGATTAGATTCAGGCCAGTGACACTATGTAACCAACTGTGAAATGGTTTGCTATTGCCCTGGGTTGGTTTGAGTTTGTTAATGATAGTGAGTACGCTGTTGTAGTCAGACATGAGTTAGCTAGTACCACCATAGCTGCATCCAATATGTATTTGTGTCCTTGACATGGGTTGCACCTCGGAGGCTTATGTGACTTTAGTCTAAGTTACACTAATTTAGAGCGGATTGGAAACACAACATTACTGAAGTAGGCGAAGAATTTGTAGGAAACAACTTAACGTCAAATTTACCTTTGTGAGATGGCAATGTTGTCATTGTCACTAGCAAAGTTCATAAAAATAGATAGCAATGCTAATGTGAGCTAGCTAAAATACAGTGGTCCCTTCAATCTTAGTTAGCTGGTTAAAGCTATACTGCATCTAAGGTCAATCTGACATCATCATGACAAAAGGTTTTCCTACTAATTATTTGCCTCCTTTTGGAATGTTATTGTGTGTGGTATAAGAGTAATAAACCCTTGCTTCAGAGAGGTAGGTAGTTCTGTCTTCTTTAAAGCCTACAGGAAGTCTATTCCCTCTGTGATATTTTATTGGGCCTCATCGTTTGATGTAAACTGGCGCCGTGCTTGGCTCACTCCACACACATTTATGGTGACCAATAAAGTAGATCTTCTTTCAGATTATCCATAGAGTCTATCCGTGTAATAGCTTGATTTCTAAATATATACCTGATGTTACCAGTGAAGGCAGTTCTTGTGAACTAAAAACTGAATCTATTGAACACTTATTCTGTCATTGTTTATATAGTGAAGTGTTCTGGACTGATGTAAAACTAGATCTTGGCCTCAAAATGCATACAACCATTGACATTTCTAAGTTTTACATTATTGTACTACACTGATTCCACAATTGAATGTGAGTACGTCTTAAATCTCTTTATTTTTATTAGGAAAAATGTTCATACACAAATCAAAATGTATGAAGAAAATTCCCCTTCATTTTTAAAAATCTGATTTGGAAAACTATTTAGTCATTAAAACATATATACAAAAGAAAATGACCAAAAGAATGTATTCGCTACATGTCTGTATTTTGAATTTATATAATGTGGATTTGTGTTTTTTCTTCTTTGTGGAATCCCTCTGACTGTTATGTTTATGTTTTGCATGTTACTGTTTAATAAAAATGTCAAATGAAAAGTTAACGTCAATTATGCTAGCGATGATAGTGGTAATGACTATCAAAACATACATAACCAGCAGTCTATGGTCTAGCTACCGGTATACTCACCACCACTGGGGACTGACAAACTACAACCCCCTATTCCGCAAGTCAGTGTCCTTCGGCAGGGCATGCAAACCATAGTTGATCAATCTGTATAGTGGGGGGCAATGAAACAACTGCCCCCTATTCAATGAAGGGAAGCGGAGGGGCGATTTGCAGGTGGAGCTTGGCAAAAGGGGACATGGTTTGTTGACATATCTATAACCCAAACCCAACCTTCATTTACTCGCTATGACGCACTGAGGTTCCAGACTTCGTTTTAGACGAGACTGACTTGATGACCAGAATGGTCTTATTTACACTTAGCGGTACATGTAGACCGGTTAGCGGTACATGTAGACTGGTTAGCAGTACATGTAGACTGGGTTAGCGGTACATGTAGACTGGTTAGCGGTACATGTAGACCGGTTAGCAGTACATGTAGACGGGTTAGCGGTACATGTAGACGGGTTAGCGGTACATGTAGACCGGTTAGCGGTACATGTAGACCGGTTAGCGGTACATGTAGACGGGTTAGCGGTACATGTAGACCGGTTAGCGGTACATGTAGACCGGTTAGCGGTACATGTAGACGGGTTAGCGGTACATGTAGACGGGTTAGCGGTACATGTAGACGGGTTAGCGGTACATGTAGACGGGTTAGCGGTACATGTAGACGGGTTAGCGGTACATGTAGACCGGGTTAGCGGTACATGTAGACCGGGTTAGCGGTACATGTAGACTGGTTAGCGGTACATGTAGACCGGTTAGCAGTACATGTAGACTGTTTTCAACGGGATTAGTTGTTTTATTATGGGCAGTTGCTCCGTTGTCATTCAGTCTAGAACTCTCCTGCACACTCATAGCACAAATTATACTGCACATCAAATCAAAGTAATCACGATTTAAAACTATTTCAGATGCAACAAAATAACTTGTGGTAAACGTTTGATTTTACCAAATTTGTACATTCAGTCACATAGAGCACATGTTCAACTTAATAAAAAACACGCTTTCCCGTCTGAGGTTACACTGCATTCGGAAAGTATTCAGACCTCTTGACTTTTTCCACATTTTGTTACGTTACAGCCTTTGTTTTAATAATTTGCAACTATTTTAAAAAATCTGTTATTGTTTTGTCATTATGGGGTATTGTGTGTAGATTGAGGGGGAAAACGATTTAATAAATTTTAGAATAAGGCTGTAACGTAACAATGTGGAACATTTCAAGTGGTCTGAATACTTTCCAGAACGCACTGTAAATAAATAAAAATGATTACTAAGTGCATATTAAGTGCCAAATAAAGTAACAGCCATAAATCCCATTATGACAGGAAGAATTTAAGCTTATTGTGTGAGACATGGTGTGGCAATTGAATGCAAGCTTCACCCCCCAAAAATGTCTTGCTAAAATAATTTTTGCCTATCTATTTATGCGTACCCTGGTTGACTTTATGCTCGACCCGCTCAGTATTCTAACACAAAACACCAGAAAAATGCCAAAAATGAGAAAGCCCTTTTACACTATGATGACTATTAGATGTTCAATGTTGCTTTTGAAAAAAAAGTTTAACCATATTAAAACGAGAGTTCACATAACAGGGTTGACCTTAACATGAGGGACAGACGTAACTAATTTTTGCTATCGTTCTTTTTTTTTACATCCGTTATTAGACATTGGCAACGCGGAACACTAATTAAACCCACACATTTACTAGAGGGACATGGTCTTTTGCCTGCTAATGCCTGCAAAGCAGTGAAGAAAATGATATGACAACAATAACGTCTAATGTAACTGGCCCCTCTAACTGCACAGCTATTTTCAGGTCTCTCCAGAGATGTTCAATCGGGTTCAAGTCCGGGCCTCTCAAGGACATTTGGAGACTTGTCCCAAAGCAACTCCTGCGTTGTCTTAGCTGTGTGCTTAGGGTTGTTGTCCTGTTGGAAGGTGAACCATCGCCCAAGGTCCTCAGCGCTCTGGAGCAGGTTATCAAGCATCCCTCTACTTTTCTCTGTTCATATTTCCCCTCCACCCTGACTAGTCTCCCAGTCCCTGCCGCTGAAAAACATCTCCACAGCATGATGCTGCCACCACCATGCTTCACCGTAGGGATGGTGCCAGGTTTCCTTCAGACGTGACGCTTGGCATTCAGGCCAAAGAGTTCAATCTTGGTTTCATCAGACCAGAGAATCCTGTTTCTCATGGTCTAAGAGTCTTTAGGTGCCTTTTGGCAAACTCCAAGCAGGCTGTCATGTGTCTTTTACTGAGGAGTAGCTTCCGTCTGGCCACTCTAGCATAAAGGCCTGATTAGTAGAGTGCTGTCCTCCTGGAAGGTTCTCCAATCTCCACAGTGGAACTCTAGAGCTCTGTAAGAGTGACCATTGGGTCTTGGTCACCTCCCTAACCAAGGCCCTTCTCCACCGGCCAACTCTAGGAAGAGTCTTGGTGGTTCCAAACTCCTTCCATTTAATAATGATGGAGGCCACTCTGTTCTTGGGGACCTTCAACACTGCAGAATTGTTTTGGTACCCTTCCCCAGATCTGTGCCTCGACAGAATCCTGTCTCGGAGCTCTATGGATAATTGCTTCAACCTTTTGCTCTGACATGCACTGTTAACTGTGGGACCTTATATAGACAGGTGTGTGCCTTTCCAAATCATGCACAATCAATTGAATTCACCACAGGTGGACTCCAATCAAGTTGTAGAAATATCTCAAGGATGGTCAATGGAAACAGGATGCACCTGAGCTAAATTTTGAGTCTCATAGCAAAGGGTCTGAACACTTATGTAAAAAAGGTATTTCTGTTTTTTATTTTTAATACATTTGCAAAAATTTCTAAAAACCTGTTTTCACTTCATCATTACGGTGTATTGTGTGTAGATTGATTGATGAGAAAAAAATAATAATTGTATACATTTTAAGGCTGTAACATAACAAAATGTGGAAAAAGTCAAGGGGTCTGAATACTTTCCAAATGCACTGTATGTCGTCACATTATGGAATTGCTTTAAGATGGTCGTACCAAGGATCATTCAGCTACTGTATTTGATTCTGAATTTTAGGACCCCCGTAAGTATCAGAAATAAAACCAATATTTCATGAAGCATTGAATTTGGCCTTACTGCGTTCAGCCCATAAACACGCATTTAATAACATGCGTGCATGGAAAAATTGTCAATTTAAATCTAAAGGAAATATGTTATGTGTCTGTCCTATATCTGAGAAACATAAGAAATCTCTGAGAAATAAATAATTTGTGGAATTAACCGTATACCGTTACGTGGAAATTCCGTAATTCATTTTCCGGACCTGGATTACCTTTAGAGGAGTCTCGTGACGCGATCGGAGAACACCTTGATGTTCGTGGGAGTCCTCTTTTGATAGAGGGGTCCAAAACGTTCGCACTCTACAGATGTTCTCATTTATTTATTTACATTTTATTTAACCTTTTTGTTCTTAACTGACTTGCGTAGTTAAATATTCTTATTTACAATGGCGGCCTAGGAACAGTGGGTTAACTGCCTTGTTCACGGGCAGAACAACCTAATTTACCTTGTCAGCTCTGGGATTTGATCTAGCAACCTTTCGGTTACTGGCCCAACGCTCTAACCACTAGGCTACCTGCCAACCCCAATTCATGAGACAAACGCAGCTGTAGCTCGGCCACCTTCCACCGCAGATGCTAAAGGTCAACATGTAAAAAACATCTGTAGTTTAAGCAGACAGATGTTTTTATTTTACCTTGAGCAGAGCATGAGGTGGCCTTAAGTTCAGCTTATGAGGCCCCTTGATGTGAGGCCTGAGGCTATTGGCTCTTCTGCCTTATGGTCTGCCAGTGCTGATATGTTGGAAGTTATGGGAAAAGAGAGACGCCTACATCCTGGGCGACACTACCTCCTTTGGTTTCTGTTGTGTTATTTGGTATGTTTTTTATATTCTTTATTGAGGAAAAATGTAGCTACGACTGATGTGGTTGTCTCACCTAGCTATCTTAAGATGAAAGTCACTCTGGAGAAGAGCATCTCCTAAATCAGGGTTTCCCAAACTCCCCCTGGGTGCAAGTTTAGTTTTTGTCCCCTAGCACTACACAGATAATTCAAATAACCAACTCATCATCAAGCTTTGATTATTGGAATCGGCTGTGTAGAGCTAGGGGAAAAAACAAAACGTGCACCCTGGGAGGACCGCAGGACCGAGTTTGGGGAAACCCTGTGCTAAATGACAAATGTAAATGTTCACATGATTTATTAATTGTTCTTGGGTCAACCTGGACAGTACTGAAAACATAAACTGATGGAAAACATGCCTTCATTTATTAAATGTTTTGAAACTGGTCTTTTGTGTTAGTCTCTACTTCACTCTATATGCTCAACCCAGATCCAAAAGAACCTGTCACTTTCCACCTCATGACATTTGGTGTAGCTTCAGCAGGATGGTCTTAAGGAAGACCCGGTGTGGTCTTGACTGGACCATGATTGAGTTCCCTATGGGCGACAGCTCAGCAGCTGAGAGGACATGGACAATGCACTGGTGAAGCTAAGGGGACTGCCAGCCAAGAGGCCAGGACGGTGCTTCCAAGCGAGCTGTGGAGAAGTCGGACGAGGTGGTCCACTCAAAGTGGCAGATTTAATCTTGTCAGTTCGAGGATTCGATCTAGCATTCTATCGGTTACTGGCCAAACGCTCTAAGCACCAGGCTAGCTGCCGCCCCAGAAGAAGCAGAGGAAGGAGAAAATTGTCCCCAGCTACCCTCGGACACCACGGTTTGAGTTGGCTACAATGACTGTGTTTAACAGCGTGAGGACACACTTCAATCAAGTGGGTGAGTGTCACAGCCTCAAAGGTGTGACTAATTGCCTTGTTAGCACCCAAAATACATTTAATTGGGTTCACCTGTATTGTCTTTAAAAAATGTTTCTTTGTTTGACTGGTGGCCACCCAAAGGAGGGAATGCAGAGATATGGTTGTTTCTAGGATGTAATAATGAGTCTGACACGTTGGAAGTTATGGGAAACAAGATCCTCCTGTGCCTTTTGTTTCAGTTTTATTTGGTATGTTTTATATTTGCATGGTTGATGTGTTCTTGGGTCAACCTGGACAGTAGAAAACATGAACTGATGGAAACCAGGTCTTCATTTATTAAATGTTTTGAAACTGGTCCTTCACTCTGCCTGCTCAACCCAGATCCAAAAGTACTTGTCACTTTCCACCTCATGACAGATAACACCTATAATACCACACTAAACCTGTCCAGTTTGTGGTAACTGTTACCAGCCTTCTTGCTCTCTATTTTAATGATATATTGCCCCATATAGTTTTTAGTATTCTTTTTATTTAACCTTAAATTAAGTCAGCTAAGAACAAATTGTAATTTACAATGATAGCCTACCAAAAGGTCTCCTGCGTGGGATGGGGGCTGGGAATAAAAAATATATATAAATATAGGACAAAACACACATCATGACAAGCGAGACAACACAACACTACCTAAAGAGAGACCTAAGGCAACAACACAACATGGTAGCAGCACAAAACATGGTAGAAACATTATTGGGCACAGGCAACAGCACAAAGGGCAAGAAGGTAGAGACAGGAAGTGTCTGAGACAGCAGATGTTCTGACTTTATACACTGCACTCTTTGCGAGAGGTAGTTAGCAAACCAGGCCAAAGACCCCTCAGAGACACCAATACTCCTTAGCCGGCCCACAAGAATGTAATGGTCTACCGTATCAAAGGCTTTGGCCAAGGCAATAAAAATACCAGCATAACAGCAGCACGTCATTGAGGACCTTTAAGGTTGCAGTGACACATCCATAACCTGAGCGGAAACCAGATTGCATACCAGAGAGAATACAGCTGATTATTGACAAGTTTTTCCAACACTTTTGATACACAAGGCAAAATAGAAATAGGCTTATAACAATTAGGATCATCTTGATCTCCCCCTTTAAATAAAGGATGGAACCGTGGCTGCCTTCCAAGCAATGGGAACCTCCCCAGAGAGGAGAGACAGGTTAAAAAGGTCAGAGAGGCTTGGAGATGATAGGGGCAGCAACCTTAAAGAAGAAAGGGTCTAAACCATCTGACCCAGATGTTTTTCTGGGGGTCAAGTTTAAGGAGCTCCTTTAGCACCTCAGACTCAGTGACTGCCTGCAGGGAGAAACTTTGTAGCGGGACTGGGGAAAAAGAGGGAGGAGCATCGGGGATAGTCGCATTAGAAGGGGTGGGAGATGAGGAAATGTTGAACGGGCAAGGAGGCATGGCTGAGTCAAATAGGAATCCTGACTTAATGAAGTGAAATTATCACTATCACAGACATTATCACAGAAATAACAATAGTACTGTATTTCATTATCCACCAAATACTAGCAGATTAGTTAGATTGGAGCCAGGCAGGCTGTGTGTATAACTTGTTTGAGATGTACAGTTCATTATGGGTATAGATAATCTAAATTCATTTTATTCATAATTCAACTTCAAGACTTGGCTGCCACCTATTTAAGTGATAATGTCAGAGAAGCCGGTGTTTGGAGGATATACTGGCACGGGTGTTAGTTGAGGGCCGGCAAACCGTGCCAATATATCCTCCAAACACCGGCTTCGAGGTCATTATCACTTTTATACAACGGGTTACCAACATATACAAATAATTATGTACATATTTTCATTAACAATGTTATTTTTATGAATTTATTCATACCATTTCATCCTTCCACAAGATATAGCCCCCGACACAAATCTAGGGTTGCTACTCAAGCCGCCTAGTCGTTCGTTCTATCGGTTTGGTTGCCAGATACGCGACCCAGTCGTTCAGTCTTTTTGTTCTGTATCATCCCAAATGTTCTATTGCCATACTGGCTGGCAGCGTTCTTATCCCTTGCTTGCTAGCCAACCAGGGATAATTTACAGTCACGTCAAACAGTGCAGCCAGAATAACAACACAGAAGCTGCATTTGTTTAAGCTGTTTTCTAGTGACATTTATTTGGATACATCCATAACAATGAGCTAATGAGGCACGATTTCGCCTGGCATAGAAAATGTGCTCTCTCATCAGAACACTGTTGTTCACAGGAGCTAGCCAACAACACAGCTAACACAATCCCTTCAAACTGAAGCTGGAAAGACTGCAAACTAGCTGCACTTCGTTTCGTTTGACCTTTTTTCAATTGACATTTCTTTGTATATATCCATAAAAATGTTGCTGATTCATGATTGACTGGCTGAGAAAAGCTGCTTGCCTCTCCCTCTCATCCCGACTCCTTGACCCCTACACGTTCATTACTATGGGACAGCTGGAGATCAAATTTGAATATTGAAACAATGTTGTAAATGTCGTAGAGACAGACAGCAAGGTTTATTCAAATCTCTGCTGTTGAAAACTAAATGTTAGTCTAAAAGAAATGTGATATAATGTCTAGATGCTTTTTATGTTGGGTGAATTAATAAATTACCTGGCTGGGCTGATACGTGCTTTTCATTTGGCGCATTACAGGTTCATCTTAAAATAGACAGTTTTAGACATCTTTGAAAAGCAAGTCTGGTAAAGAGCCTTTTTTTTACTTTTTACTTAAAGCTGCAGTGTTGTATTTTGAGACAGGCTTGAATAAGTTAAGTAGCCAATAGGCAGAGGGTAGCATAATTTGCCTGATTCTCTGTAATAATGGTATGGGAATAATAATATATTTTATTTTGTAAAGTGGTTTCTTGCAACAACAAAAACATTTTCAGTTACCTCACTGTCTGAAGGACAAGTGGATGCTCGGGTTAATATCAAGCATGTTTCAAAAGTCATGGAATGTAGGACTACATTGAATACCACACATTGACTGCTATTGTAGGCTGAATGATAGAACAGCAATTTCCATGTTAATGTTATGCATTTTATCCATTGTTTCTGATGGTAGGCCACTACATTATGCTCAAATAGCCACAGTAGCCTACTTGACCACTGTCTGAAACTGTAACTTAAAGCAGGTACAGCCTCAGTGTTCACAGTAAACACACGCAGGAAGTTGCCTAGAAGTTTTGTTCAAGTTTGTGCTCAACAGAATTTGAGGGTACATTACCACCACTATTCGATACACAATTCAAGAAATGCTGATTTTGATTTTCTAACCAGAGATAGACATTTATTTCTCAATTGTCTGAAGGACTGCCAATCAAACGTAGAATCAGTCAGCCTTAGCCCAAACTACATTTCCGTCCTGTAATTTCACAGCCAATCAACGTGTGAACCAAAGATTAGATCTGTTTTTCACCTGAGAGCATTTTGTGTCGCGCATGTTTACCTGCTACAGAGTTAAACAGGGAAATAAAACGATTAAGAGCCTGATCCGAGTCATTGACCCAACCCAACTGTCAATCGACCTTAGCTCAGACAAAAACATTTTGCTCATTAAAAAAGGTCTCTGTAATAATGCATGAGCAAGATTTAGGTAGTTTAACATGTTTTATACAGGCAACGGGACAATAGTCACTGAACTCATTGGCAATTATCCCATTGGCTGTAAACTTATCAGCATTTGTTCAAATAATATCTAAGAGAGTAGATTTGTTGAGGTGAGTTGGTTTAGTTATCAGCGGAGTTACATTTAGCTCAGTATGAATATCGTTCAGCACATCAGATACTGGCATCAACCAATCCGGATTAAGATCACACACTATTAATAATTTGGATTTAGCAGTTAGACAGCAGGTCAGACAATTTGTTAAGAGCACAAAAGGATGCCTCTGGAGGGCGATAGTCTCACTAGTGTCAAATAAATTAAACATTTAGGACTAGACATTCAAATTGCTTAGGGACCAAGGTGGTAATGGATACAGAAACGTGTGAGTTGCTCTATGTATATGGCGACACCCCTTCCTCTGCCAACACTATCAGTGATATCCAGTATATGTGATATCCAGTATATGTTACGTCCTGAACATTTTTTTTTTGTTTAATGATATGTTACGAATTCCAAAATGTTCTACGAATTTGTAAATGCTTAAGATCCTGTTCAATCTCTTTAAACAGATCGATTTGTAGCAGCCCTAATCCTCATAGAAATGCCCAGTTCGATCTGTAATATTTCATTTGAACTATACCTCACAATTATAACACTGTCCAAATGTTGTCATAAACATGTTCACATATACAGCACATAGCATTTTCCACCGAATCTAAGCACTTTACTTTACCGTTTTATAAGGTCTCTGGTCACTGACAGGCATGTCTCCACTACATTTAAAAATATAAATGTTTTACCTTTAACTAGGCAAGTCAGTTAAGAACAAATTCTTATTTACAATGACTGCCTACCCAGGCCAAACCCGGACGACGCTGGGCCAAATTGTGCGCCGCCCTATGGGACTCCCAATCACGTCCGGTTGTGATATAGCCTGGAATCGAACCATGGTCTGTAGTGACTCCTCTTGCACTGAGATGCAGTGCCTTAGACTGCTGAGCAACTCAGGAGGCCAAATCAGAAAGGTGCAGGCAGAGGTCTGGCCCAGAGGCAATCTTAGCTGTTATAGTATTGCTGATAAGGATATATTAGAGTCCAGGAGATGTGATTAGGACTATATCTCTGTTAGTTATTTATTTATTCTACGCTGTATGATGCGGTCTTGCACTGGTTTTTTTTCTTGTGTTTTGTCTGTATTCCATCAGGGACCTGTAATGAACACGATGGGAGATAAACAGCGCTTGAAACCAGCTCTCTATTTGTAAAGGACCACAGGAGGAGGCAGGTAGCTGGGTCCAGGGGCAGGCAGAAGGTCACACACAGGGGTCCAACAAGGCAACAGAACAGGCATGGAAAAGACTAGTAACGTCGCCTGGGAGATCAGGCAATAAGGTGATAACAGGAAATCCGATAACAGGAAATCCAGGCAGAGAACAGGCAAAAAAGCGTAGTTAGTGAGGCAGGCAAAAACTATCATACACGGGAGGATTCAATTATGGGAAAAACAGAGCTTCGAATAGAAGTGTGTCACAAAACAAACAATACCTCACAACGATGGGGTGCAAAGAACTGAACTAAATAGTGTGTGATAATGACATACAGGTGTGTGTGTGATCAGAATTCAGGTGATTGGGATCTGGAGAGTGGGCTGCGTTCAGGGAATCTATGTGTTTGAGAGTGTGAGCTGGAAGCAGACGTTACAGGACCATGTTGTAGACAAGTGAATTTTGCTTTAACGTGTTATCCCCTCGGGTTGTACTCAGTGCATATTTTTTCCCAATAAAATCCATGTCAATCAATCAATCAACGTAGGACTACAGGGCTCTGTTTGGGCATATTCAAAAAAAAAATAAGAGTTTGAATTTACTATTCCAAAGCATCTGATTGAGACTCCACTTTCTAATACACACTTAACTCACAACAACAAGATGTGGGATCAGATCAGAAAGAACCCTGGCGTACCTTGAAAGAAGTATGTGTAAAATACTTTCAGGGTGAGGAATCACATTAAGGCCAGGATTCAATCCGATCACGCTTTGTCGGCTATTTAAAATGTCATTTTTGATTGAGCCAACATATGCAGCGGTCTCCGTGAACACTGCCTTTAAAATCTGTATTGCTGACAAAGCGTGATCAGATTGAATCCTGGCCTAAGTTGTGAAATACTGAACTTCCCTTTTAAGTGTCTTTAACAAGTATTTGGGCAAAATGTGTGGTCTCGTTGCATTGCTCAGAGAATAATACACCATCATCAGTGTTTCCAGCAAGCTTCTTTAATCATATTTCCAACTCATATTTCCCTCCCTCTACCCAGTAAGATAGACTGAAATAAAATGGACACATTTTGCAATCTTTCCCTTCAATTTTAAACAATAGATCAGTCAAATTTAAATCACTCAACTAAAAATAGCTATTTACGTTTTCAGAGCCAGAGACCATATTAATAAGTGCTCATAATAATATAATACAAATACAGATTACATTATTTTAGGGATACCTTGCAGTCTTATTTAAAAAAAAAAAATGTTTTAGTAGTTTCTGTTAAAATAATACATGATTTTTATGATGTAGAAAGCTGACGGAAAAAACCCAACAAAACCAAGGAAATGTGAAGATTGCTTTAAGAGATGCAGTGTTGGTCATTATTGTACATAATTGTATTTCTTCTCCATTAAAAATAGTCCATAGAAGTCTCTTTTTTTTGTTATTCTTTGTTTTCCCATCAAATAATCCAAGCCACAACATATTTGAACACAGTCTTCCAGCCGGGCTAACATTGGAGTGAAATTAATATACAGTATTTGTTGTGCCAGTATTTTCTCAATCCAACCATGAAATCAGAGGTCTGTGCGCTCACCCCAGAAGCTAAATTAGAGAAGGAAGAGTTCCTCAGTAGCTTGTAGCCAAAAGACGATGTACAGTAACAGAGTTTGGAGACAACTGGGCACGTCGCTGGGGGGGAATGTTCCCCTGATCTAAGAGGGTCACTGTCAATTAGGAGTGGATGGATACCACATTACTTCAGGGGAAAGTCAATAACAGTAACGACGGACTGTCCTCTCGTATTTTGCTATATTACACGTGCTTCCCAAGTGCCACTAATGCCAGCCAGAGGAGATGCAGCTCCACTGAAAGATGAAGAAAAAAAATGACTAACTACTAACAGCATTTCACTGTGTTGGCATAGTAGACCTATCTAGCAGACCGAACTAGTCCTTTTTCTTGAGATGCACAACATTTTCTGTTTTTTGGAGAACTGCCTGTTTTTCTTGAGATCCAATAAATTACTTGAGGACCTCTTAAGGGGATAATACTAACTTCCACTTCCAGTAGTCTTCCACGTCTATACATGCGAAAGGGAACATTTTACTTAATTGAAAGTTAGGATTCACCCTTAGGTGATTAAAGAACCACTTCAGATCGGCATTATAGGCATGATGGTGGGCTAAGTTTAGAAAAACCACAGATTTAAAATCTCAATCACCATTTTCTAAACTTGCAATGTTTTGTTCTAGCGGAATTTGATCGATCTTCTGCACACTTCTCACTTTGGTTTGCCTTTGCTATGGTACATGATCCTCTAGGACCAAAGCATTAGCCACCACACGGGGGTGCTTTAAGTTGGACTATAGCATCACGTACAGTTGTGTTTCTGGACCCTGCTGGATAAATTGATGCGAGCAATGGGAAGATGACACTCTTATCCACAGGAGGAAAAAAGATCTGGTGGTTGAGAGGGTATAGTCAAATGGTCCTTGTGAGAAGGCTGTGGAGAGTTGTGGCATTCTTCCCTGATTGCCGTGTGTGCCTGGGAGGGCCTGAGGGGTGTCTCAGTGGTGAGGGAGTGAGGTGGGGGGCATCAAGAGGACAGGGAGAGGTGACCAGGTGTCCCCCTCCCTGTCAATGTCACTATTTTCTTCTCTTGTGGTGGAGGATTAGGGGCTCTGTCACCACTAACTCTCATCTGAAGAGAGACAGAAAACAAAGAAGAGACAAATAGTGAAAACATTTCCATTTTGCTTTCCTCATCTTCTTTTGCCCTTTGATATCTGACCACAAAACGTATTGAAGTGATAATGCCCGAGAAGCTGGTGTTTGGAGGATGTATTGGCACGGGTGTTGCAAACCATGCCAATACATCCTCCAAAACACCGGCTTCGAGAGCATTATCACTTTTATACAATGGGTTACCAACATATTCAAATAACGATTGACATATTTTCATTCTAAACATTATTCTGATTAATTTATTCATACTATTTCATCCTTCCACAAGATATAGTCCCAACACAAATCTAGGGTTGCTACCCAAGCCGGCTGGTCATTCGTTCTATTGGTTTAGTTGCCATAGACGCGACCCAGTTGTTCAGTCTTTTTGTTCTGTATCTATGGACGCGACCCAGTCGTTCAGTCTTTTTGTTCTATATCTATATACGCGACCCAGTCGTTCAGTCTTTTTGTTCTGTATCTATATACGCGACCCAGTCGTTCAGTCTTTTTGTTCTGTATCTATATACGCGACCCAGTCGTTGTCTTTTTGTTCTGTATCTGTGGACGCGATCCAGTTGTTCAGTCTTTTTGTTCTGTATCTATGGAAGCGACCCAGTCGTTCAGTCTTTTTGTTCTGTATCTATGGACGCGACCCAGTCGTTCAGTCTTTTTGTTCTGTATCTATGGACGCGACCCAGTCGTTCGTTGTAAATGTTCCATTGCCATACAGACTGGCAACGTTCTTATCCCTTACTTGCTAGCTAACCAACTACGGCTAACTTACAGTCACATAAAACAGTGCAGACAGAATAACAACAGTAGCTGCATTTGTTTAAGCTGTTTTCTAGTGACATTTATTTGGATACGTCGATAACAATGAGGCACGATTTCGCCTGGCATAGAAAATGTGCTCTCTCATCAGGACACTGTTGTTCAGAGGAGTTAGCCTCTGCACAACACAATCACTTCAAACTGAAGCTGGAAAGACCTCAAACATTTAGTTTCGTTTGACCTTTTTTCAATTGATATTTCTTTGTATATATTCATACAAATGATGCCAGCTCATTCATGATTTCGACTGGCTGAGAAACGCTGCCTGCCTCTCTCTCTTGTCCTGACTCCTACACGTTCATTACTATGGGACAGTTGAATATCAAATTTGAATATTGAAACAATGTTTTAAATGTCAGAGAGACAGACAGCAAGGTTTATACAAATATCTGCTGTTGAAAACTAAATGCTAGTCTAAAAGAAATGTGAGATAATGTCTAGATTATTTTTTATAGTGGAGATCAAATTCAGAACTTCCCTGCCTGGGCTGATGAGACAGTGGATTGCGCAGTCAGATGGAACACAGGAAAAAAGCATTTTAACATCATACATTTAGCTGGTGGTAACTCGTGGAATAGACACCGGCTGGAATGTGCTTTTAACCAATCAGCATTCAGGATATCCAACAACAAATCTAGTTATATGTATCACAACTTCTTCGGTTTGTTGTTCCGTGTGTACGGTTTACTCAAACTTCAATGCTTGCAGAAATTACAATGCATTGGTGGAGCATACAATATCTATGCTCATGTATTACAAAAGCCCTTTCAAGCATCTTGTTCATGCAAACTACTCTTGTATCTGTTCATGATAAGTAAAGTATCAGTGTGTGTCCAAAATGGCACCCTATTCCCTATAAAGCCTTATGGACCCTGGTCAAAAATAGTGCACTACAAAGGCTATAGGGTGCCATATGGGATGCAATATCAATAATTCACAGTACCTCTGTTCTCCTCTGTGTCAGTAGCTGTTTCACTCAGCCTTTGGCTCAGTTCATTATACTTGGTTTCCACTTCCTGAAAATAAATTGTTGACACAAACTTAGCTCTGGTAGAACAGGAGCGATGGATAAAATTAGTGTGTGGATGGATGGGTGAATGGATGAATAGAAACATTTAATAGTATGGGCAAAAGCATGAGAGACTGAAATTACAGAATTTGAATGACTTTACTTAAAGCGCTTCTCATACATTTTCTGGTACCATGAAGTTCTGGAATGTATAGCTTTACGGGTTCCAGTTTTTTTTTTGTGCTGATGTTAATTATATTATACATAATGTTTCTGCCATTGTGACCGAAAATAACTTCTGGACATCAGAAAAGCCTCGATTCGGATGAAGACTTCGACTTCAACAGGTCGGCGGCGCAGGACAAACTGCTCACCCCGACTAGGCCCTGATACCCGACACTCGGAATAGAAAGAGACGGAAATGCAGAGACCGACGTGCGGGCACCCTGATAAAACTGAGGCGGCGAGTAAATAAACCCCCTCCACCCTCTGTTCTATTGGCGAATGTACAATCACTGGAGAATAAACTGGACGAACTCCATTCGAGACTATCCTATCAACGGGACCTGAAGAACTGTAATGTCCTATGTTTCTCAGAAACATGGCTGAACAAGGATATGGATAATATACAACTAGCTATTTTCTCTCTGCATCGGCAGGACAGAACGGCAGCATCGGGCTCAAGGGTGGAGGTGTGCATCTCTTTGTTAACAACAGCTGGTGTCTCTAATATTAAGGAAGTCTTGAGGTTCTCCTCGACTGAGTTAGATAACCTCATGATAAGCTGCAGACCATACTATTTACCAAGAGTTGATCTACAGTTGAAGTCGGAAGTTTACATACACTTTAACCAAATACATTTAAAAACTCTGTTTTCCACAATTCCTGACATTTAATCCCAGTAAGAATTCCCTGTTTTAGGTCAGTTAGGAACACCACTTTATTTTAAGAATGTAAAATGTCAGAATAATAGAGAGAATTATTAATTTCAGCTTTTATTTCTTTCATCACATTCCCAGTGGGAATGCTTTTTTATGGAGGTTTTGGAGCAGTGGCTTCTTCCTTGCTCAGCGGCTTTTCAGATTGTCGATATAGGACTCGTTTTACTGTGGATATAGATACTTTTGTAACTGTTTCCTCCAGCATCTTCACAGGGTCCTTTGCTGTTGTTCTGGGATTGATTTGCACCTTTCGCACCAAAGTACGTTCATCTCTAGGAGACAGAACGCGTCTCCTTCCTGAACGGTATGACGGCTGCGTGGTCCCATGGTGTTTATACTTGCGTACTATTGTTTGTACAGATTAACGTGGTACCTTCAGGTGTTTGGAAATTGCTCCCAAGGATGAACCAGACTTGTGGAGGTCTACAATTTTTCTTGGCTGATTTCTTTTGATTTCCCCATGATGTCAATCAAAGAGGCCCTGAGTTTGAAGGTAGGCCTTGAAATACATCCACAGGTACACCTCCAATTGACTCAAATGATGTCAATTAGCCAGAAGCTTCTAAAGCCATGACATAATTTTCTGGAATTTTCCAAGCTGTTTACATACACTAAGTTGACTGTGCCTTTAAACTTCCCACTGGAATTGTGATGTAGTGAATTCATCTGTCTGTAAACAATTGTTGGAAAAATTGCACAAGGTAGATGTCCTAACTGACTGAAAACGACTCCAACCTAAGTGTATGTAAACTTCCGAATTCAACTGTATATTTTTCGTAGCTGTTTATTTACCACCAAACTGATGCTGGCACTAAGATCGCACTCAACAAGCTGTATAGGGCCATAAGCAGACAATAAGCAGCCCGTCGACGAACCATCAAACAGGCAAAGCATCAATACAGGACGAAGATCGACTCCTACTACACCGGCTCTGAAGCTCGTTGGATGTGGCAGGGCTTACAAACTGTCATGGATTACAAAGGGAAACCCTTTGCTCGTTTTGAGGTAAGCAACACTAACCCAGTCCGTAATACCTACATGATTCAAGCACACCACCACAGTCCCTGTGCCCAAGAACGCCAAGTTAACCTGCCTATCGCCCCATAGCACTCACATCTGTAGCCATGAAATGCTTTGAAAGGCTGGTCATGGCTCACATCAACATCATCCCAGACACACTGGACCCACTCCAATCCGCATACCACCCCAACAGATCCACAGATGAATCTCTATTGCATTCCACACTGCCCTTTCCCACTTGGGCAAAATTAACACCCATGTGAGAATGCTGTTCATTTACTCATTGCTAAGAACCATGGGACTGAACACCACCCTTTGCAACTGGATCCAGGACTTCTTGACAGGACTCCCCCAGGTGGTGAGGGTAGGTAACACATCCGCCACACTGACCCTCAACACGGGGGCCCCTCAGGGGTGTGCGCTTAGTCCCCTCCTGTACTCCTTGTTCGGCTACGACTGCATGGCCGCGCACGACTACAACACCATCATTAAGTTTGCATACGACACGATCACTGACGACGTTGAGGCTGCCTATAAGGAGGATGTCAGAGACAACAACCTCTCCCTCAATATCAGCAATACAAAGAAGCTGATTGTGGACTAAAGGAAACAGAGGGCCGAGCGCACCCCCATTGACATCAACGGGGCTGAAGTGGAGCTGGTCAAGAGCTTCAAGTTCCTCGGCGTCCACATCAAAGGATCTATCATGGTCCAAACACACCAACACAGTCGTAAAGAGGGCACGACAAACCCTCTTCCCCCTCAGGAGGCTGAAAAGATTGGGCATGGGCCTCAGATCCTGAAAAAGTTTCTATAGCTGCACCGTTGAGAGAATCTTGACTGGCTGCATTACCACTTGACATCAGACCGCAAGACGCTACAGAGGGTAGTGCGTAGGGCCCAGTACATCACTGGGGCCGAGCTCCCTGCCATCCAGGACTTCTATACCAGGCGGTGTCAGAGGAAGACCATAGAAAATGTCAAAGACTCCAACCACTCAAGTCATAGACTGTTCTCTCAGCTACTCCCAATCTAGCGGTAGTGATGTACCAAGTCTGGAACCAACAGGATCCTGAACAGCTTCTACCACGAAGCCATAAGACTACCAGATAGCTACCTCACCCTTTTTGAACAACTTTTTGGACTCATCACATACGCTGCTGCTACTGTTTTTTATCTCACTTTAGTCCTAGTTATATGTACATATCTACCTCAATTGCCATGTACCCCTGCACATCAACTCGATACTAGTACCCCTTGTACAAGGCCAAGTAATAGTTACTCATTATTATTACATTTTTAACTTTTCTATAATTGATCTATTTTCTTTCTCTCTGCATTGTTGGGAAGGGCCCGTATGTAAGTAAGCATTTCACTGTTAGTCCACACCTGTTGTTTACAAAGCATGTGACAAATACAATTTGATTTTGTGCCGAATCTGCCCTGAGGCCTCCATCAAAGAGCCGTTAAAACTGACCTTAGATCAGACCTGGCTTCAAATACTTTAAGCGTTTACTCTAGCCTGCCTGAAGTGCGAACACAATCAAGCACAGAAAGTATTTGAAATAGTATTTGAACCCAGGTCTGATCTAGGGGGCCACCTTCTTCATGGTGTACCTTCAAGTGCTGCAGGTTGGCCTGCAGCAGGCGGATGTGGGTCATGACCTGGCGGCTGAGGTTGGGGCCAGCATCCCCTGTCTGTGAGGATGAGGAGAGCAGCTTTTTCAGGTCGATGTCTGAGCCCCACTGGGCCCCGCCTCCACCCTTGCCACTCGCCTGACCGTCGTCGTCTGTGTTGCTCTCCCCCGAGCCCCCCAGGACAATGTAACTGCCTGAAAAGGGAGAGGGAGAGAGAGTCTGATTTATTGCCTGGTCTTGTCCACTCTGTTCTAATGAGTAATGCATGGCTTGTGGACATTGTAAAGGGAAACAGAAGACGCATACGCTATCCTTAGAGTCTTATCCTTCAGTGGTGGGGTCATAATATTTTGTAGCTTAAACCGTTCAAAAGAAAACAGAAGCCGCTCTGTTTACTACAACCGCATTTAGCGGCCACTGGAGGTTACTGACGTAACACTATTTCTATGAACCAAGAGCAATTATTGTATTTATTTGAGAGTTTCTCTCGTGACCCCATTTTCAAATCAGGTGACCCCACATGGGGTAGCGACCCCTAGCTTGGGAAATGCTGGTTTAGAGCCATCAGGCAGATCATCTCATCTCCTGAGAACATTAACTTGCACAATTAAAAAGGAGGAACCTCACACATGCATAATGATAAAACAATTTGCTATCAAATCAATAAAACGGCTATAAACACAACTTGTTCAGCTATGAGGATATTTGAGCAATACACATTACAGGGTGAATCCTAACTTCCGCTTAAGTCAAATTCGAACTTGTTCTCCTATTGACAGCAAAACATGACTAAGTGAAAATTCGACTTAAGCAGAAGGGGATTTTGTCACTAAGTTTTCTGCCCTCCCATGACTTGTCCAGCTCCCTGAATGTCCCAGTTGAATCACCGGAGTCCTCCGATGTCTCGAAGAAGCCTGTGTCCCCGGACGGGGATCCTGGGGCCCCCTCCTCGGTCCTCTCCGAGGTGCCGTTCTCCGAGGAGCCAGGAGAAGATGCTGCTGTGCTCCTAGGGCCCGATGTGCTGCTGTTGCTGTCCTCTGGGTCCCTCAGTGACGTGGTCCTCCGCAGGCGGGCGCCATGGGCCCAGCCCTTCCTGTGCTCCTTCTCCTTCCTATTCTCATTGTTCTTGTCGCTGCCCTCCTCTCTGCTTGTCATGTGGTTGAGAAGTACCTGCCTCAGGGCTGCCACTGGGAGAAGGAGAGAGAAACAGGGTGGTTAATAAAAATAAAACGTATTTATTCAGGGGAACCCAATTGAGACCAGTCTCTCATTTACAATGGTGCCCTGAGGACAATTTTTTTAAATCAAAACAAAATATATATATACACATACATACACACACACAACTACAAAACAGCTCCAGTATAAATACATTACATCAGGTTACAATAATCAATTGAAACAATTGCACACTTCAGTGAACTCATTTAACAACTGAGTTTTAAACGGCCCTACTGGCATCAGGTAATCCAGGTGCAGTTCGGTTTTTAACTGTGGTGCGTTAAAACTGCTTCATGGTCATAGTTCATTATGCCAATACAAGTGCTGAGCGATTAACTGAAATGTTATTTTTGGTTTTTTTTTAAACAACTACAGTAATTGACTGACGGTTCAATTATTTCAATCACTTTCTTTTCTGTGAGCTCAATGCACATATCGCAGTTTCTTCAGAGATAAATCAGCTACAGCCTGAACTGTGCTATATACAGTGGCGACCCGTCATTCAGGGCAGGTGGGGAAGAACCTGTTTAGCTAAAAAATAAATATGTTTTGCATGTTATTTTGACATTAATTCATGTCACATATCAGGGGCAGCCAGTGGAATATACAGAGCGTAGGGGTTGGTAATGTTCTCTTGTTGCGCCGTGATTGGCTCAGTAATCTGTCACTCATCGGGACACTACTTCACCGCAGAATCTACAGGGAGAGGTAGGCAGTTCAAGCCCCCTTGGGTGCTGCCATACATTTACATTTGAAGTGCCCATCCAAGAAGGCTCAATGTCATTGGCCACAGATAAAATGATGTCAAATCACACATCTACCGCAGCTTTGATTGGACTGATCGTGTTACTTTTAAAATATTAGCTAGCAGTCATCATCATGAATCAAGTCGACAATCTACTGGCAAATCATTTTCAATCCTTGTCATATGGAGAAAAAAAAGTCGAGATAAAAGGTATCGGTGCTCATCGGCCATCGGACAAACATCACACAACAAGTCGGAAATTGCAAATTCAACAATGAGTGGTTTGGAAGGAATCAGTGGCTACCTGCAAGCGTCGCAAAGCAATCACTAGCCTGCTATTCAGTGGAATGGGTGTGTGGTCCAAGTCTGGGTTTAAGGGTCTCTTTTCCAAGCTTAAAAGGATAAACATTCACATGCAACACCATGGGTGAGCAAAGGTTGAATACACTGGCCATGCTGTCAATCCAGCATGACTTCTGCTCACGTTCAAAATAACTGGAAACTCAGAACTGGGAAATCTCGACTTCAGTGAGTTCAAGACAACTGGGAACTCGGGGGAAAAAACTAGCTCAGACTGGGAAAATACGTTTTGAACGGTCATCCAACTCAGAATTCCAAGCCGGGAACTCAGGCCTCATTGTACAGCTGCGAACTGAAGATCACTGACGTCATGATTTGAATTTGTCCCCTTTGACTGGTTCCAAAGTCATGTTGGCGTTCGGTATTATTGAAGGACAATGAGGTTCTTTTCGACTTACACAAATCCACAAGGAGTCAATAGAAACCACATTTGTTTAAGCAAGTCAGCCATATCAGCTATGTTTTCAAAAAAGGAGGTAAATGAACTGTTTCGCTGCCAGACAAGGACCCGCTGATAGCCAGGTGAAGCGGTGGTAAGGATTCACTCCATGGTGCTGAAATGAAAGCTCTGCTGTTGAAAGCCCTGTAACTATTCCCTAAGTGGTTCTGTAAATGAGAATGTGTTCTTAGTCAACTTAACTGGTAAAATCAGGGTAAAATCAAAAAAGTTGGGCTCTAAAAGTTTGTGTGCACTGTTTGTCACCGTTGTAGTGCAATTGATGTTTGATTGATTGTTTAGTGTTATGTTTTTGGCGTGCTGGTACGCATCCCCCCAAAATTTTGAGTTTGCCCCACCAAGATTTACATGCTAAAATCGCCACTGGCGATGTAGTAGGGAGTTGTAATTTTCAACAGGCCAATGTTCTACAAAGTTTAGCGCATACAATGTGGTTATTAACTACAACGACCATAATCCATTGGGCATCTACTTGTAGATGTATTTCTGTCTGTGTTTCTTTTATGCCTGCTACAGAAGAGGGAGAAGAACGCTCGATCGTAAGGTATCTACTTGAAAATACGTGATCTAATCGATTGATAGTTGGTATTCAGCAGTCATAAAAGTATGCCTTGTTTACTTTGAAGAACTACACAAAAGTGATTTTGTCAGACAGCATATGCAGCAGCTCTATGACGGTTAATACGCCGTAATTGGCAGTCACTACAATCATATGACTTTTATTAATTGTTTTATTCTGTGTTGTTACAGCGTTCAACTCAAAGTAATCAAATTGAAAACGTACTATTCTTTTCATAATAGAACCAACCTCAAAAAAGCACTAATCAATAAGAAACACATTTTTAGTTTCCGTAGCAAAACATTATGATCGTGTCATTCAATCACTGTGTGTCATATTGGTCTAACTAGGGCAAAGGTAGTAAACTCACAGGTTCTTAGGGCCTCCTCGGCTCTGGAGGGGGGCGTGACGAAGGCGTCATGGGGCTCTTGGTCGTCAATGGCAATGCCTTGGCATGACCTCTCCTGGAGTAAGGGAAGTCTGTCTGCCAGCTCTCCATCCAGAAATGCTTCAACTTCCTCCTCCACTTCCTCCTCCTCTTCTCTTCTGTCTAGCAGTAGCGGCGACTCTTCTTCCTTGTCGTCTGATTTGATGCTGTCAAATGGGTTGATCGATGTGGGCGTGGGTTGCAGACCAGGCGAGGAAGTGACATATTTTTCTAGGGGACACAGAAACATGGGTAATGAAGTTGTTTTAAAGCTGCATGAAGCATAGTCAAACTCACAACTTTTCATAGGGTCGAAAAACTAGATGAAATGTCTTGTAATTGATACCTGCGAACTGGATAGTTCCCGTGGAGAGGCGGTCTGGGTCTTTGCTCTGTTTGGGTATCTCTGTGCTGATCACCTCCACTGAGTCTCGCTCAGCACTGCAACAAACATGAAAAATACACACGAACGCATAAATTATAAATTAGGGCGATGTGAAAGCCTTTCTTCATTTGACAGCAGGATATATAACAAGTTATATTTGTAATGTTTATATATATATATATATAAGGACAGTTAACTTACTCTGTCTGAGGTAAAGGTATGATGTTGTGCGGTTTCGTCTTCATGGTGTCTGCCCTCTGCGTTATCAGACACTGCCACCTAGTGGATGGGAGGAACTAATGAGAAACATAGCAACCAGAGAGATAGAAAGAGAGCCCATCCAGTCTCTCTGTCAAGTGCCGTCTATCTCTATGAGAACGACTTCGCCTGGAGGGACTCGACTTAAAATACAAATAAAACCAAGAAAATTCATATTTTTCAGAAATATGATTTGTAGGATCCTGTCCCTGCTTATTTCCCCCTGAAATCCTTCAACTGGAATTTCTGGTGTCCAAAAAGTGTCCAGAATGTTTCATTCCTAGTTCCAGCCAGGTGACAACTGAATGGGAAGCTTGAATTAAGTGACTTTAGGATGAACAGACAAACAGACTTACGTTCTTTGCTCGGACACGGTCTGGGCCATTAGCTCGTAAATCTGGGCTCCGTTGTCGGACATCGACAGCACGAAGAAGGACTTGTTGTCTGTCAGGGGAAGAGACAGTATATCATCAGAACATATATTATAACAGTCTGCTATGTTGTCTTTCCTCTCCAAAGCCCACCAGATATAGCCTGGTGCCAGATCTGTGTGTGATGTACAGCCAACTCCAATGTAGCCTGGTCACTTCAGTAAAACAGAATGTGAGCTATCGCAAGATCAAACGGGTTCCACCAAACTTAGTCCAATGCCATTGTCATTCCAAACATGACGGTTGGCAAGACTGCACAAACAAATCTGGGACCAGGCTACCACAGATGTTCAATAAAATTGCTTCAAGCAACATTGATTCCAAGAGACTTTTCAGTAGGACCCAACATTCATAACGTGACAGATAGAAATGGAACATATGAAGCTGACACAAATCCCCATTCGGCATAACAGAAAATTACATCAGTTCTACACAAACTATTTCAGATTTTATTTTTTTTCTTTACACACTCCTGAACAACCCTCTTAATTATACAAAGTGGACGTGGCTTGTCAGTGCTTGCTCGTGTGTCTTTGTATCTTCATGTATCGTGTCTTATGTACTCCTGCAGAATGGATTTCCCTGTGGGGACAATAAACTGAATTGAATGGACTCACCGGTGGCCACCGAGCGCACCAGCACAGTGTTCAGCTTGATGACGGGGCTGAAGATGTGCTTGGTGTCGGCGGTGCCCGCCAGGTTCTTGCTGTGGCACTTGAGGACCAGCCGCTCGTCCTGCTTCTGCAGCAGTACCAGGACGTCCTCCAGGAGCAGCGTGTACAGCTCTGAGGGCACAGGAGGAAGTTCACTATATAAAAGGTCCAATGAAGTCATTTTTCTCTCAATATCAAATAATTTATGGGTAACAATTAAGTAATGTGATTGTTTTGCAATTCAATTGGTAAAAATGTCTCAAGAAAGAATTTTGCTAGGACTGTCTGGGAATGGTCTGAGTGGGAAACTGGAAATTAGCTGTTATTGGCAGTGAGGTTTGGAAATCTTTCTTATTGGTCTCTTAACTAATTTACCGCCTGGTGATGTCAGAAGGGTACTCGTGCTACTGTTAAAGGTAAAAAAAACATTTCTCACACCGCTAAAACACATTATGTTAAATTGTGAGCACCTACCGATTGTCTTGTCTTTGTTGACCTTCCAGGAGAGCGGTCCCTCGTGCACCATCTTCCCCTTGGTCAGGTCCAGGCTCTGTAGACACACACACTTCACTTTACCCTTATTTTACCAGGTACGTTGACTGGGAACACGTTCTCATTTACAGCAACGACCTGGGGAATAGTGGCCATGATGGTATGAGGGCCAGATTGGGACACCAAGGTTTACACTCCTACTCTTACTATAAGTGCCATGATGGTATGAGGGCCAGATTGGGACACCAAGGTTTACACTCATACTCTTACTATAAGTGCCATGATGGTATGAGGGCCAGATTGGGACACCAAGGTTTACACTCCTACTCTTACTATAAGTGCCATGATGGTATGAGGGCCAGATTGGGACACCAAGGTTTACACTCCTACTCTTACTATAAGTGCCATGATGGTATGAGGGCCAGATAGGGACACCACGGTTTACACTCCTACTCTTACTATAAGTGCCATGATGGTATGAGGGCCAGATTGGGACACCAAGGTTTACACTCCTACTCTTACTATAAGTGCCATGATGGTATGAGGGCCAGATTGGGACACCAAGGTTTACACTCCTACTCTTACTATAAGTGCCATGATGGTATGAGGGCCAGATTGGGACACCAAGGTTTACACTCCTACTCTTACTATAAGTGCCATGCAATCTTTAGTGAACACAGAAAGTCAGAAAACCTTACACAGGGCAATGTCCCCAATCACTGCCCTGGGGCATAGAGTACCACAGTATGAGAGATAATAACCATAAAACCTAGTGGTCAAACAGGGAAATGGTTCCAATCGTTTTTCCACCATTCAATTTTCCCATTGATATTTTTTAGAAAGACTTAAAATAGGCTTACCCTGGCGTGACGTTTTGATAACCGTGCAAATAGGACTAGGTGACTTTTATGAATATATTCGCCTGTATTTACCCCCCAAAAATGAAATGCTAATGTGCTGCCAATGTGGCTATCATAAAGAACTACAAATGCCATGATGATCTGGACGAGACTGCCGAATCTAGGCAAGAAGGTAAGAATCTCTGGATTAACTATCTAATGTTAGCAAAATTTAGTAATTAATAAATTGGCTAAATTTATTTAAATGGACAATTCTGTGAACTATCTTGTGGAAGTTTTAAATTGGCACAATACCTGTTAGCAAAGTTGTCAGCTAGAGATGATGTGCAGGAGCTGGCAGGGATTTGTGGTCTTGCATGATGTCTACTTTGATGCTAATTAGCATTTTCAAATATGAGCGTAAATAGAGAGGAATATATTGATAAAAGTCAACTTGTCCGAGAGAGATTTACAGGGTTATCAAAACGTCACGCCAGGGTGAGCCTACACAAAACACAGCCCTTATTTTAAGTGATTCTGATATCCCCAATGGGAAAAAAACCATTTCTTTGTTTGAATGCTGGGTTTTATGGCCCCCACCGTGGGCTCTATTGGGATCAAATTGATACAGCAGCTTCCCTTTTGGTATTACATCTCCACAAGCTTTATGCCAACTGGGGTTGTTGCCAATGAGCATATGTGATTAATCAACTTGACCTGGTCAAATAAAAGGTGCATACATGTAAATAAATGGTGAGACAAGTGGAGGAAGAGAGGAGTTGAGTCTCACCTTGAACTCTGAGATCATCGGGTTCTCACTCTGTTTGAGTGAGGACAGGTCCAGGCGTCTTTGGTAGTCCTCTAACCTCTGTAGGGAGAGGAGCACACAGACTTATCAGCACTGGCTTGGCAGGACCTATTCAGTCCCTCGGCTGATATATTGTGGTAGAAAGGTGGCGGGCACAAGAGTTGCACTGTTTATGTATTGGTTGAACCAGTTATTATACAATAGAAGAGAGCCCATTTGGTCTTGGCGTTGGGCTCCTTCAGGTGAGCTCACTGCCAGAGCAATACATCAATTATTAACATTTGAATACACGGAGGCTGGGGTGGTGGTGGACTAGCTGAAAACAGACAACGCATAGCAGGTGGCAGCAGTAGATACAGCAGCAGCAATAGTAAGCAGAAAAGACCGGGATATGTGTGCACAACTGGTCAACTTAAATAGACCGTCATATTAAGGTAGGAAGTGTTGTTTGCATCCCTTTATGCTTGAGTTTCCCGTCCGAACTGGCTTCGCTTAATTTTGCTTGCAAGTGTCAAACATTAATATACACCAACATGACTGCACCATGCCAACTGTTGGTGTAGCTCAGCTGTGGGCATGTGTTCACCAATGTTGACCATGTGTCTAGTCCCAGTGGTTCTCCTCTCCATAGTCAGTTACCTGTTTGTTCTCTGCCTCTTTCACTGTCTGGTTGACATAGTTGAGGATCGTCCTGCAGCACTCCCCGGCCCTCTTCACCTTGTCCCTCTCCTCTGCATCCTCTGTCAGGAAAAGAACCACACATACTGATGATATCAGTCTCATGGATTGAACCCCAAAAAAAGTGCACTACAATATTCTGGTGTGTATCAAATAAAGTGCACTTCTGTCTTAAAGAGTCGTCTCTACCGGGTAGCAGAGCCAGGCATGGACCCCCCCACCCCCAGTTGTTTCCCCATAAACATAACAAATGGTATATGAGTTACAATGCCTGGTGTTGCCAATGTAGCGTTGTCGGACCTGTCTGTAGTGCAGACCGGGACAGAGGCTATGCCCAGTGTGCGCTCATGATCTGAGGAAGGGGGAGGGAGTGGGGATGTAGTAATGTAATATTTAGTAGTTTAAATCCCAAAATGCATTCTGATTGTCATAAGGTGGGGTCAAATTGACCGTTTTTTTGGGGGGCACAGAAAAGGATAAAATGTGTTCACTTTTCCAGACAGCTACAGCTAATTATAGGCTAGCTAGTAGCTACTAGCTTTAAGTTTTGGTAGCGGCAAGCTGAATAATTAAAGCTGGCTAATCAGCATGGATATACGAAAATTTTTGGGTATTGCCAAGAGAAAAAAAAATCAGAGGACCACCATGTCGAGTGCGGTGCCGAGCAGCCTGCTGGGCCAACCACTGAGGTTGAGGGGCCTAGCAGCAAATGGAGTACCGCTCATCCCCCACGCTGCCTGCTGACCAACAAGAATGAGAAGAGCAGCAAGAACCTGCACCTCTGTTACTCCAGCCACTGGACCTCTTGGATCTAACCAATTTGATTCTTGCAAAATGAAATCGTAACCACAGCCCCACTCAGTGTTCTTCAAAGTTACGCCGGGCCTTTGTCAGCAATTCCGACTGTGATGGTGTCACTGGAACATGGATTTTGATAAAACATTTGGAACATCTAGAGCAATGAGCGAAACTTCCATCTCCACTCTGAAGAACGTCTTCAGAGAAGACAGAACGTTACATCAACGAAAAGCCCAGCTTGTCCAGCTGGCATTTGGATAGGGAGCCTGACAAGTACATTTCGGCCAGGAAGAAAATTGGAATCAGAAACTTCATGAGATTCAACACAACATTGGAGGAGGCTGCAACTCGTGTAAATGGTTTTCCCTCATGTACGCCTACTGGTTGTTTGGCAGATTTTTTTATGAGTTTTCGATGTTTGTTTTTTACTTCAATGCATCTTTTAGATTAGTTTGTGATTCTTAATGTCATTGCTTGCGTTTGTGGGTCTAATTGCTATTGATAGATATACAGCTGTGTGTTACTTTGATGGGTATAGAGACAATGACCAATGTAGTGTTTTGGTTGTGCTCTGTGGCGACGATGAAAATTGGCAGTGCATCCAACGTTATCCTTTCATCGCACTGAATGGCGGTAGCCTTCTTTCTTTCCATGGTCCTGAATTGATGGTTATGGCGTGTGCTGTTTTAATGAGCGCATCTTGGGCTACCAAGTCTTCGTGGGCTTTTCTTCAACATTGCGTGTTTTCTTGCGTACAAAATGAGTTGTTGTGTACAGTGCATTCGGAAAGTATTCAGACCCCTTGACTTTTTCCACATTGTTACGTTACAGCCTTAATTCTAAAAAGGATTAAAAAAAAAAATTCTTCTCATCAATCTACACACAATACACCATAACGACAAAGCAAAAACAGGTTTTTAGAAATGTTATTGTTTTTAGAAAATAAAAAAAATAAATGAAATATCACATTTCCATAAGTATTCAGACCCTTTACTCAGTACTTTGTTGAAGCACCTTTAGCAGCGATTTACAGCCCCGAGTCTTCTTGGGTATGACACTACAAGCTTGTTACACCTGTATTTAGGGAGTTTCTCCCCTTGTCTGCAGATCCTCTCAAGCTCTGTCAGGTTGAATGGGGAGCGTCGTTGCACAGCTATTATCAGGTCTCGCCAGAGATGTGCGATCGGGTTTAAGTCCAGGCTCTGGCTGGGCCACTCAAGGACATTAAGAAACTTGTCCCGAAGCCACTCCTGTGTTGTCTTGGCTGTGTGCTTAGGGCCGTTGTCCTGTTGGAAGGTGAACCTTCGCCCCAGTCTGAGGTCCTGAGCGCTCTGGAGTAGGTTTTCATCAAGGGTCTCTCTGTACTTTGCTCCATTCATCATTCCCTTAATCCTGACTAGTCTCCCAATCCCTGCCGCTGAAAAACATCCCCACAGCATGATGCTGCCACCACCATGCTTCACCTTAGGGATGGTGCCAGGTTTCCTCCAGATGTGACGCTTGGCATTCAGGCCAAATAGTTTGGCTTGGTTTTTGCTCTGACATGCACTGTCAACTGTGGGACCTTATATAGACAGGTGTGTGCCTTTCCAACTCATGCCCAATCAATTGAATTTAACACAGGTGGATTCCAATCAAGTTGTAGAAACATCTCAAGGATGATCAATGGAAACAGGATGCCCTGAGTCTCATAGCAAAAGTGTCTGAATACTTATGTAAATAAGGTATCTGTTTACTTTTTTTTAAATACATTTTCAATAACAAAAAAAACAGTTTTTGCTTTGTCATTATGGGGTATTGTGTATACACTGATGAGATTGTTTAAAAATAAACATATATTTTAGAATAAGGCTGTAAGGGGCCTGAATACTTTCTGAATCCACTGTATATGGCTGCATTTCAGATAGGTCTATATTTTTTTACATTTTGTACAGTATGTAGGACCAATACCATGTGTAGCCTACTAAAACAAGCAGGCAAACTTTCACTCTCATCATTAACTTGCATTACACAGTCATTGTGTGATAGGCTACTGCAAAAGAGATGTCGATACTATGAAAACGACACAAAGCCTACTTTCTCACCCCCATCCCTGCTCTCTTTCAATGATTAATTAGCGTGTGTTGCTCTCGGAATGAGCATTTACTCTTATTCGCGGCAAATTCAAATTAGCAGTGGTGGGAAAAGTACCCCACTGTCATACTTGAGTAAAAGTAAAGATACCTTAATAGAAACTGACTCAAGTAAAAGTGAAAGTCACCCAGTAAAATACAACGTGTGTGACGTGATGAGGTTGGACCCAGGAGCAGAGAAGAGACCAGACGAGGAATCAGCGGTAGGATAAACGTCAATACTTTACTGAGAAACGGCAGCAGAAAGGATCACAGAAACACTGGGAAAACAACATACTAGGAGCTGCGGTCCAAACACTTAAAAGACACACCCTCGTCCACTTACCCTCGCCTTATGCCCTTGGGGGAATCCCCGTCTTGGCGGGCGGTCCAAATGATTATCCAAGCAAGGGAAGTTGGCAACGTAAGCCCCTCAGCCCTCGTTTTTAGTCGGCTTTTCGAGTGTACAATTATGTGAAACTCCCCATAATTCAATTCGTGACGATTGTACATTCGCTAAGTCCAAGAAAACGTAAAAACAACATCAATGGAGAAGTCAACATACAAGAGGAAGTAAAAACGAATGCAAATAAGTTAGAAATTGTGCTACTAACGGCGCAAACACGTCTCATAACAATTAAATGTTTTTGTTCTGTTATCTTTTGGAAATTGTAGAAATAAAACATTTTCCTTCTTCAGAAGTTCCAGCTTGTCAGGCTAACTTTAGTTAGCTAATTCATTTGATTGCTATCATACAGTAGGTGTATATTAATAATGATATATTTAATATAAGTAGACATGCACTCATAATTGACTGTAGCGCATATAAAGCACCCACAAGCTACTGGGATGAACGAGGGACAAATTTCTGGCCAAGGGTGGTCCATTTAATAATCATCCCTCCCTCCACATCATTTGAGGGCAGAGGGGATAGGGTGTGTCTTAAGTGTTTGGATCGTAGCCTAGGGCTCAACAAAACTCACTCTGGAGACAAACGCACATGGTAAACGAATCGAGCTTCTCCAAAGGGAAACAGAAAACACACCTCTCTTAACAGGGAAAGAATAATTAGTGATTGAACACACCTGTGTCATTAATGTCTCTAGGACGGTCTCTGCCGCCCTCTGGTGACAGGAGGAACCATGACAACTTGAGTAAAAGTCTAAAAGTATTTGCTTTTAAATATACTTAAGTATCAAAACAACTTTTTTTAAGTAAAACTATACATTATTTCATATTTTAGTTTTTGCTAATTTACAGATAGCCAGGGGGCACACTCCAACACAGACATCATTTGCAAACAAAGCATTTGTGTTTAGTGAGTCCGCCAGATCAGAGGCAGTAGGGATGACCAGGGATGTTCTCTTGGTAGGTGTGTGAAACTGACAATTGTTCTCTCCTGTTAAGTACTTTTGGGTTTCAGGAAAAAGGAATGTAGTGAAGTAAAAGTAAAACATTTTCAAAAATATAAATAGTAAAGTAAAGTACAGATACCCCAAGAAACTACTTAAGTAGTAGTTTAAACTATTGTAACTTAAGTAGTTTACACCACTGTAATTTAGCTACTGCCATGTATGACGTTTCACATCAGCTATTACTATAGAATATGCACTTAGTTTGATTTAGTTTTCTTTAGTGAAACTCTCGCACACAGAAAATATTGCGCACCTGGAGAAGTGGCGGCTTGGTTACGCTCATTGCATAGTGTCACAAATTCAACAGAAACGTGGCCTATAGTTCTAATTATTAAAGTTTAAGCGATGAAGCCTGTAAGAATATTTGATAAGCTAGCGGTGCTCACCCGGTCGAGTTGGTCTGTGCGTGTTGGTAGGCGCAAATTCTGTGTAGGCCTAACGCAGCTATCGTTGTTGCAGTTCGGGTACACATGTTGCAGTGGGGTGCATACTGTATCTTTCTTCTGTTGTTATGTAAAGCCACGGTTGTTGATGTGAACGGCTACATTTCAGGTACATTTTGTACATTTGAACAGTAGTAGGACTAATCCACCTGGTGTTATTAAGGCGCTAAAGCAATACTAGTTGTGCCCTTCCATGGATTTAAAATGCCCCCTCAGGTATGTCATCCTGGAGCTGGACCTGCAAATAAGTGCACTACAGTCTTATGAAGTGGGCCAAATAAGTGCACTACAGTCTTATGAAGTGGGCCAAATAAGTGCACTACAGTCTTATGAAGTGGGCCAAATAAGTGCACTACAGTCTTATGAAGTGGGCCAAATAAGTGCACTACAGTCTTATGAAGTGGGCCAAATAAGTGCACTACAGTCTTATGAAGTGGGCCAAATAAGTGCACTACAAGACCAAGAATGTGAAGGGATGGGATGATGACGCCGACTTCATTTATAGCCCAATCTTCAGAATTATTTCTTCTTCATGGTTTACAATCTCTGGTTGTAAAAGTTTGAGTAGCTAAATCTGCAGTACTGCCATTGAAAAAGGCTTTCCTTTAGTTCAGTAATGTTATTAAATATTAGAAGATTGGACATACACCCCTCTTCAATCAACCACAAAGAAGTGCAATATTTATCTTCCAACAGGCGGACCCAGAAGAAGAGAGAAACAACTTATTCCAAAATCTTTTCAGGCCCAAGTCTCAACCTTTACTAGTTGTGTGGACAGACATTGTGTTTTATAGTGGTGTCAGTCTACTGCACCTGTGTACTTGGCTATGCTCTCCAGCAGTAGTGGATACTTGGTCAGCCTCTGCATCTCCACTGGAATTATGTCCTTCAGCTGCAGTCTGCGACACAGACGGTTGCTCTCAGCCTCCTTCGGGATGAGAGACACACCCGAGTCAATACTCCAGTCACTCACTCAAGATCCCCTCGGTTCATCCATGTCTTGCATCTCCCCATCTACGTATGGTTACGATGGTGCCCTCTATGTCGCGCTTGAGGGAGTGAATAACTGTCACGACTTCGGCCGAAGTCGGTCCCTCTCCTTGTTCGGGCGGTTTTCGGCGGTCGACGTCACCGGCCTTCTAGCCGAAAACCGCCCGAACAAGGAGAGGGACCGACTTCGCTGAAGTCGTGACAATAACGTTGTATTGTTCTATATTTAATTGCAAAGTGTAGTGCAGTAAAGTATACTACTGTACATTGCACTACATTAGTATAGCATATTATAGCATAGTATAATAGTATAACATACCATAGTTTAGAAAAGCATAGTATAGTTTGGTATTCATGGGTTGCACCTCATATCATTGTTATGAACATTCTTAAGACGGCTCGTCCATAGTGACTCCAGAACGGAGTCTCGTCCATAGTGACTCCAGAACGGAGTCTCGTCCATAGTGACTCCAGAAAGGAGTCTCGTCCATAGTGACTCCAGAACGGAGTCTCGTCCATAGTGACTCCAGAACGGAGTCTCGTCCATAGTGACTCCAGAACGGAGTCTCGTCCATAGTGACTCCAGAACGGAGTCTGGCCCATAGTGACTCCAGAACGGAGTCTCGCCCATAGTGACTCCAGAAAGGAGTCTGGTCCATAGTGACTCCAGAAAGGAGTCTGGTCCATAGTGACTCCAGAACGGAGTCTCGCCCATAGTGACTCCAGAAAGGAGTCTCGCCCATAGTGACTCCAGAACGGAGTCTGTCCATAGTGACTCCAGAACGGAGTCTGCCCATAGTGACTCCAGAACGGAGTCTGCCCATAGTGACTCCAGAACGGAGTCTCGTCCATAGTGACTCCAGAACGGAGTCTCGTCCATAGTGACTCCAGAACGGAGTCTCGTCCATAGTGACTCCAGAAAGGAGTCTCGTCCATAGTGACTCCAGAAAGGAGTCTCGTCCATAGTGAGTCCAGAAAGGATTGTTTAGTCTAAATTACACTATAGTGGCTTGGAAATACGATGACATTGCTAAAGTAGGCGAATAGTTAGTAGGAAACAAAGAATTATATTAGGATGTCGTCAAATTTAATTTAGACAATATTGTCATTCGCAATAGAAAAGTTAGCTAGCTAAAATCCAGTGCTTTCCCCTCAATCTTACCCATCTAGCTAACGCTATACTACACCTAAAGTCAATCTGACGACATCACAATGATGACAAAAGTCTGTTTCTTTCTACAATTGTTTAGCTTCCTTTCGAATTGTGTGTCCAAGCCACTATTACGCACTTTAGACAAAATCTAAATTAGCTTTTATTTTATTTTAATTAAATTAAATTATGAATGAATTGAGTAGAACGTCCAGTCCTCAAGAGAACCTTCACAACAATATTGTGACGCAACATGCAATCCATGACTAGTATAGAATAATATAGTATAGTTAAGTATATTGTGTCTTACCTGCATAAAGGAGGTGAAGCGCTGGTCCTTCTTCTGCCGGGTCTTGATGAGTTCCAGGGCGAAGGGCTGGTTACTGCAGAAGGTGCCCACTGCCCGCTTGATCTTCTCCTCCTCGCCATCACTGAACTACACGTGCACACACCGAGGGACATGGACACACCCGTACGCACGGAGAGACACAGAGACAAACACGCACGGGCGTGGACAGACAAACACAAACACGTACACAGAAAATGACACGCGCGCACACACACACACAGAGCAATGTTATCCCAATGGCTTTTGGATGTACAGTAATACTCCCCCTCTCCTCTCCTGCAGTAACGGAAAGTTTGTCCCAAATGGCCCATAGGGCTCTGGTCAAAAGTAGTGCACTATAAAGGGAATAGGGTGCCATTTAGGACGCAAGTTGAGTCTTTTCTTACCCAAGCTAGTAGATCGTCTCCTATGAGGTCTATCACTGACGTCTCGTTCTTCTTCCGAATGACCGTCATCTGTTCTGTTATCGACACTAGGGAGGAAGAGAAAAACGATTACCTGAAATGAGATGGCAAGGATTGGATATGCACCACATAAAAAGCCAGGGAAAATAATACATCTGTTTGGGAATAGGTCCATTTCAATGATTTAGGAAGTGAACATTCGAGTTAAGTGGGAGTTAGGATGAGTTTAACCGACACTGACATACACACAGCGTACCGTGTAGCTGGACAATCTCTTCTAGGTTAGTGAAGATGTGTTTAATGTCTCCAGGAGGCAGGATGCCGTCTCGGGTTAGTTTCTGGTAGAACACGTTATCCAGCACCTTCAACATCCTCAGGTGGGCTCGCTCCGTGTAGAACAGCTCTGCGGAGACACGCACAAAGTCAGACACAAAGAATTAAACAGAACAAGACGGCTGCCATTGTCAGCACAATCCAAAGCTATGCAGGCCTATGACATCAGACACTAGCGTATTTTATACAATCCTGAATGCTGATTGGTTAAAAGCGCATTCCAGACGGTGTCTATTCCATCGGCTAAATCCATGACGTTAAAATGTCTATTTCCTGTGTTCCATCTGACTGCCAATCCACTGTCTCATCAGCCCAGGCAGGGAAGTTATAAACTTGATCTCCACTATAAAAAGCATCTAGACATTATCTCACATTTCTTTTAGACTAACATGTAGTTTTCAACAGCGGAGATTTGTATAAACCTTGCTGTCTGTCTCCGACATTTACAACGTTGTTTCAATGAACGTGTCGGGGTCGGAAGTCGGGACGAGAGAGACAGTCAGGCAGCGTTTCTCAGCCAGTCGAAATCATGAATCTGCTGGCATCATTTGTATGGATATATAAAAAGAAATATCAATTGAAAAAAGGTCAAACGAAAATAAATGTAGCTAGTTTGAGGTCTTTCCAGCTTCAGTTTGAAGTGAGTGTTGTTAGCTGGGTTGTTGGCTAGCTCCTGTGAACAACAGTGTCCTGATGAGAGAGCACATTTTCTATGCCAGGCGAAATAGTGCCTCATTAGCTCATTGTTATGGATGTATCCAAATAAATGCCAGTAGAAAACAGCTTAAACAAATGCAGCTACTGTTGTTATTCTGTCTGCACTGTTTTATGTGACTGTAAGTTAGCCGTAGTTGGTTAGCTAACAAGTAAGGGATAAGAACGCTGCCAGTCTGTATGGCAATGGAACATTTACAACGAACGACTGGGCCATGCCATAGATGCAGAACAAAAAGACTGAACGACTGGGTCGCGTTCATAGATACAGAACAAAAAGGCTGAATGACTGGGTCGCGTCCATAGATACAGAACAAAAAGACTGAACGACTGGGTCGCGTCCATAGATACAGAACAAAAAGACTGAACGACTGGGTCGCGTCCATAGATACAGAACAAAAAGACTGAACGACTGGGTCGCCTCCATAGATACAGAACAAAAGACTGAACGACTGGGTCGGCGTCCATAGATACAGAACAAAAAGACTGAGCGACTGGGTCCGCGTCCATAGATACAGAACAAAAAGACTGAACGACTGGGTCGCCTCCATAGATACAGAACAAAAAGACTGAACGACTGGGTCGCGTCCATAGATACAGAACAAAAAGACTGAACGACTGGGTCGAGTCCATAGATACAGAACAAAAAGACTGAACGACTGGGTCACGTCCATAGATACAGAACAAAAAGACTGAATGACTGGGTCGCGTCCATAGATACAGAACAAAAAGACTAAACGACTGGGTCGCGTCTCTGGCAACCAAACCAATAGAACGAATGACCAGCCGGCTTGGGTAGCAACCCTAGATTTGTGTTGGGACTATATCTTGTGGAAGGATGAAATAGTATGAATAAATTAATAAAAATTAAGTTTTTAAAGAAAATATGTCATTAGGTCATCAATCATTATTTGAATATGTTGGTAACCCATTGTATAAAAGTGATAATGCTCTCGAAGCAGCAGGATATATTGGCACGGTTTGGCGGCACTCAACTCGAGCCTAACAACACCGTGCCAATATATCCTCCAAACACTGGCTTCTCGGGCATTATCACTTAAATATATCTCTATGGTCATAAACTAGGTGGAACCCATCTTCTTCCGACAGATGGCATTATTCTAACGTGACCGTATCTGACTTAAGACAATGAGGTAGAAACAAGATTTTCTTTTGGGATTGAGGCCTGCAGATTTCCTGGTATATCGGGATCTACACAACATATGTTGTCGAATTTGGACACTTTTCTATGAAATCATCACACAGACTTTCGTGGCTTGTTGTTCGGATCCACAATCACTGATACTAACAGTGAAAAAGTTCACCACTTGAATGGACACAAACTCAAATAACGAATTAGGTCAGGCTGGGGCGGCTAGGGCATAAAGCTATGTATGAAAATATATAAAGGACACATTCTAATACAGCACATCATTCTTGCCATCTCAATAACCATGTATCTTAACAGCTAACATGAAACTACTTGCAATATTAAAAAATCGTCAGCAGACTGATAGAGTAGTTACATGCTATCTGTATGACTGACCCCCAGGCAGCATTATGTGGAGGAAAAATGGTCACCGGCCTCACCGTTGATGACTTCCTGTCTCTTGATCTCCTGTGGCGTCAGGCCCGCCAGGACCTCTCGGCTGACTAACGTCTGCCAGTTGGGAGGGTCCTGCTCGCACTCGATCTCATTCCCCAGGTCGTCCTCACTCGGCACATCTGCACAGCCTAAACCCTCCATTCTGACATGAGAACAACAAGTCACTGATGATGACACCTGGATTGTGTTCATTAGGGCATGCAGTGGCAACATTTTTGCAACGGAAAATGAAAACAAGCATTTCTTATTGGACAAGAGTTCAGGTAGTCCCTCCCTGTTTCAGTCAGTCTTCTTCTGGTTGGTTTTATTTACCTAATGAACATGGCCCTGGGGCCCCTTAAACAACATTAAAGCGCAAGTCTCCGATTGAGATCAATATGTGATTAATTTGGAAAGTTACTAAGTGCAGATGTCAAGCCTTTAATAATAGGTAGAGGTGGACTAGTTAGTAACTCAATCAATTCTATTCAAAGATTTTGCCAGAGTTAAGAGGCGCCCGATTGGCGTGCAGCGGTCTAAGGCACTGCATCACTACAGACCCTGGTTCGATCCCCGGCTGTATCACAAATGGCCGTGATTGGGAGTCTCACAATTGGGAAAGTTACTAAGTGAAGATGTCAAGCCTTTAATAATAGGTTTGGCCGGGGTAGGCCACCTTGTAAATAAGAATTTGTTGCCTCGTTAAATAAAATAAATAAATACAGTTAAAGTTTAATCACGTTAATCATGATTAATCAAGCACCACTGATTCAGTTCATTAAATTGTGTGGGAAACCCAAACCCATTGAATAGCTGCACGATTTCATTTAATATTTGAACGATTTCAAATACTATTTGAACCCAGTTCTGTAAACATGAAATAGACAACAACAACACAAAAAAAAGTTTAAAAAAGACTCACCTCCGGGCTGGTTTGGGTGTGCCTCCCTCTTGAACTCTGGAGAGAGAGAAGATCATAGTCCCCGTCAACACACTTTCTACCAAGCCCAAATCCCAGAGGTCCTAAGGCATAGGTTGGAGAACTCCCTGTCTCCAAGCAATACACCATAAGATCATTGAAACTCATTATTTCAATGAGGTAATGAATGATCAGAGAGACAAAGAAAGGGATTTCAATAGTTCCAGTCTTCAGTATGTCACTGAGTGCTGTAGTAGAACAGATATGGCTCTGAGTATGATGGCTGGGTACGGGCTGTGTATCCCGGAACAATGGCCAAATGAGACTGTGACTGTGAGACAGCAGACTTTGCTGTCGACCGGTCGTGTCGGATGATAACGAATGAGTTTGGCAGTGGACCAACACATCAGCAAAACGTTCTGCCTTGGAAGGCTTTTTCTGGGAAAGATATAGCTCCCTCCCTTAGTGTGTGGCCCAAATGGCACCATATTCCCTATTTAGTGAACTACTTTTGACTATACAGGGAATAGGGTGCCATTTGGTACATAGACTTAGCGTAGACTTGTGTTGACCCAGAAGACAGTCCTGACTCAGATTAGATAAACCGTTTGAGATGAAAGGATGGTATAGCTTAGAGTTTCTCAACTCTTAAACAGATTAGACATTCACTGACACCATGACCTTGTGCCGCCCTTACCTGTCATTCTCGCGCTCCTCCTCCTGTAATTGATCCAGGGTGCAGGGGCTGAAGTCAAAGTGGGTGCTAGTTGGGTGGGCCATCCTGTCCTGGGCGTCGCCCGAGTGGAGCCAGTCAGAGCTCAGTCTGGGCAGGGCGGAGGAGGGAGTGAGACCTGGAGAGGAGAGAACAAAGGAGGAGAGGAGAGGTCAGGGGCTGTATGTAAAAGTAATCTCTGAGTAAGAGTGCTGATCTAAAATCCGGTCACAACTGGCCCTGTAATCTTAATTCCGTTGTGATCTAAAAGGCAAGACTGCTCCTAAATCAACACTCCTACTCAGACACTTGATACGGCCCCAGAGGGAGGTCCCCACATTGGAACAATAATCCAAAGGTAAAGGGGTAATGTCCCTCTCCAAGTGGATTAATAAAGTTCTATTCAATTCTACCAGGTTGAATATTCCTCTCCATGTGAATTAATACATTTACATTCTACTCCACTTAAGTCCACTTAAGTCCAACAGGAGGCAATACGGTCCTAAGTAATACGGCGAAGGCTCACAGAAGTTTCTTCATTCGGAAGGTCAAACAAGATCTCCATTGAAGAGAAGCACGTTAGTCCACATTTACGCTGTGTTCATTGTCTTATCGTGGGATGGAACAAGCTAAAAAATGTAGATCCCCTTTAGTCGAAAAGCAGTGCAAGAAAGAATATCCGTACGGCATATAGCAAGACGTACAAAACTAAAATAGAGAGGGGTTGTTTCGACAGATCAAATGCAGACAAAGATGACATGCGGACAAGAAGGCCGCCCCCCAATTAGTAATAAACAAGAAGAAACCAAATAAGGCAATTATTTTCCAGAAGGCTGGGCCACTGTAACAAAAGGCCAGGGAGCAAACTTGTCGGAGAGGAGCGAAGTGGACAACAGAAGAAAGGCAAACAAACAGCATGGGAGAGAGAGGGTGGGGTGGTGCAGGGAAATATAGAGATGAAGCCAGATGGAGGCAAGACATGGAGGGAGAGAGAGAGTTGATATCGGATGAGGCGAGTCCGCCCCTCAAATATGTAGCAATTTGAGCTATAACACAATCCTTTACCTTCTATCATTATTCGAGAAATTGGAGAGGAAAAGGCAAATAGGAAGAGAGAGTAAGGAGGAAAGGCACGGGGAAGAGACAAGGGGTCCTTACCCGAGTCAGAATTGCGTCCCATGGGGTCGGAGCCCTGGCTGGCTGGGGCACTGTGTGGGGGTAATGCAATGAAGGCCGATGGGTGGGTGGCCACATCCGAGCCTGGATCCCTTGATTGGCTGCCGCGGGCCGAGGATTCTGGGTGATCGGGGATGCTTAAGAGGGGCTGGGAGAGCTGCTTCTGGGGGCCCCGCTGCTTGTTCATCTCTATGGCCTTGCCGACTACACACACACAAGCAAACAAACAAGTAAACAGACACATGCACACATTAAAATAAACTACAGTCAGTACTGTAGCTCACATAGCCATGGGAAATCCATGGTAATAAAGTTAATGATGCCATTGACCTTAACAATGGCCTCAGGACCAGTGGAAGCCAAATAGCGCCATACCTTCAAAAATCCACCACCATATTTTACCGTAGGTATGAGGTACTTTCCTGCATATGCTTCTGTTTTTCAACACCAAACCCATCACTGGTGTATGTGGCCAAAGAGCTCTATTTTCATGTCCTCTTAACAGCAGAAAAGTACCTCATACTTTTGTGGATCTTTGATGTTATGGAGCTAATTTGCTTCCACTTCATGGACCCAGAGGCACAATCCCCTGATCGACTGGGCTACTGGTTCTATCATGGGCTGAAGCCCGTTCTGCCATGCGTATTGTCTGAAGTCTGCGCATCCTGCCCCGGGACGTCTTCCTGCGGGCATGGGAAAAGCCTCAGATCTCTCTGCCATTCCCGCAGAGTACCAGGACCTCCGGGAGGTTTTCAACAAGGCTCGCGCCACATCTCTTCCTCCGCATCGACCCACGACTGTGCTATCGACCTTCTCCCGGACACAACACTGCCTCGGGGGTGGCTTTATTCCCTATCGGGTCTGGATACCAAGACGATGGAAGGGTAAATTGAGGACTCTCTTGCTGCAGGGAGTATTCGTCCATCTGCCTCCACTGCCGGCGCAGGGTTCTTCTTTGTGGAGAAAGACAAAACCCTGCGCCCACCTATCGACTACCAGAGCCTTAATGACATCCCGGTTACAACATGTTGCCCGCTACCACTCATCACCTCGGCTTTCAAGCCTCTACAGGGGGCGACTATCTTCTCGAAGTTGGACCTTCGGAACGCCAACCATCTGGTTCCGATACGGGAAGGAGACGAATGGAAGACAGCCTTTAACACTGCTCGCGGCCACTACGAGGACCTTGTTACTGACCAACGCTCCCGCAGTGTTCCAGGCCCTGGTCAACGATGTGCTCCGTGACATGTTGAACCGTTTCGTATTTGTCTACCTCGACGACATTGTTTTTCCCATTCAGCACAAGAGCACGTCCTTCAGCGTCTCCTGGAGAACCAGCTTTTTGTGAAAGCAGAGAATTGTGAATTCCATCGCTCCACCATCTCCTTGCTAGGATACGTCATCGCTGCAGGAAATATGAGAGGTGAGAGCGGTGAGAGCGGCGGTGGATTGGCATCTAGAGTGCAGCTGCAATGTTTCCTTGGGTTTGCTAATTTCTACCGCTGCTTCGTCCGGGGTTGCGGCACCCTGTCTTCCCCCCTCTCAGAACTCACCTCTCCCAAGGTTCAGTTCATGTGGTCTCCAGCAGCTGACCGGGTGTTCTTGGACCTCAAGCATCAATACACTACAGCTCCCATCTTAATCCATCCAGACTTGTCCCGTCAGTTCGTGGTGGAGGGCTATTCACTTGTTTTAATTTTACTCTCCTACCGCCCTGGGTCCGAGATTGTGAAGCCTGACGCACTCTCACGCCTGTATAGCCCCCCTGCTACACCATCTGACCCAGAGACCATCCTCCCTACCTCCTGTCTAGCAGCTGCACTCATCTGGGGTATAGAGATCCTGGTCCGTTTCTCTGAGCAGTTGTATTAGTATAAAATAATATAATTTCCCAATTTTTGGAGCATACAATATAGCTCAATATTTGTAATATTTATTTTATATAGCATTTTTTGCTAATCTTTATCAAGAGTGAAAATAATTATGGACCTGACACTGAACTAAGTTCAAATATCAACTACTGGTGATGCATTGGCTATGCATGCTAAGAAGTATACTAGTGGGGATATTGGGACATAGGGATGTGGTCTTGTTTTTTCTAAATCTTGTAATGTTTTTTTTAACTTCAAGACATAATGGTCTAGGTAGGCTGGCCGATTGTCTTCATATTTGCGTTACGACATTACTGTTTCTTGTAGGACAAATATTTTAAAGAGCAAATGTGGCCTTTGTACATGGATTCCTCTCAGGGTTTGGGTCAATTACACTTCAAGTCAGTAAAATCAGGAAGTGAACTCAAATTGAAACTCAGTACTTTCTCAATGCTTTTCTATGAGGAAAATCCTGATTTCAGTTAACTTCCTGAATTGACTGAATCGAAATGGAATCGTTGAGACAAAGTAACAAATGCTTATTTTTTTCTCTTCTTCTAAAAAACATTTATTATTTTTTTTAGTTTGAGATGTGTATTCAGGCTCCGTAGTAATATCATATCTCAACTTCATATATGACGTCACTACAGAGCCTGTTACGCATCTCAAATGAACCATTGTGGGGGGTTTTTTTGTTCCACGCTGGTGCCGCAGACTATGAGGGAACACTTTGTAGTCTTCTACACTTACTCGAAGTGGAGTCCACACGGCTGGGCCGACGAGGAGGGCCGAGGATGCTGGAAAAACGAGGCTTCTTCACCTTCTCCTTCTCCTCCCCCTCTTTCTCAGTTTTGATGCTCTTCTGCTCCACAGAACAAAACAAATTCAAACCACCCGGTCAGAGAATTTAAAGCAGGGCCAAATTTAGTAGGCAAACGTTGTGGAACGTTGCCGATAGACATGTCATGAACAGAGCTGATGTGATTCCTTATTCTACATTGCACATTCTACATGTCAGAGAGTTTGTTCTATGCTATATTACTATCTGAACATTGCACAACATTGCGGCCTGGTGAACGCTGCCCTGGAAAGCTGTTAACAAATGGGTCACAATGTTATTATGCTTGGTACCAAGAAAGACCTCGCACCAAGAAGTGTGAGTAAAACAGTGCCACCATGGGAAGAAACATAATTATTTATGCTACAGCAAATGTGATGTTCCTACAAGCAGTAAAAAAGACTACAGTATTGTACTCAAATGCATAATTGATATGTCTAGGTGTGTGTGTGTGTTGTACCTTGATCTTGGGCAGGAAGTTGATGCGGACTCGTTTGGGCTCTAGGCTACGCGGTTCCTTCCCTTTAACTCCCAGGTGTTTCATATATGTGAGGATAACATAATGCATAGTTGTGCTGGAACACAACACAATACACTATTAAAGGGATATTCTCTGGTACTTGTATACTTTTTAGCCAGTAGTTCTGAAAGTAGCACACACGAGACAAAAGTGGTCCCGGAAAATTGCGTACTATGTCACAAACTCAGGAAAAAAAAGAAACATCACCTTTTCAGGACCCTGTCTTTAAAAGATCATTTGTACAAATCCAAATAACTTCACAAATCTTCATTTTAAAGGGTTTAAACACTGTTTCCCATGCTTAACTATAAACAATTAATGAACATGCCCCTGTGGAACGGTCGTTAAGACACCAACAGCCTACAGACGGTAGGCAATTAAGGTCACAGTTATGAAAACTAAGGACACTAAAGAGGCCTTTCTACTGACTCTGAAAAACACCAATAGAAAGATGCCCAGGATCCTTGCTCATCTGTGTGAACGTGCCTTAGGCATGCTGCAAGGAGGCATGAGGACTGCAGATGTGGCCAGGGCAATAAATTGCAATGTTCGTACTGTGAGACACCTAAGACAGTGCTACAGGGAGACAGGACGGACAGCTGATCTTCCTCGCAGTGGCAGACCACTTGTTACAACACTTGCACAGGATCGGTACATCCGAACATTACACCTGCGGGACAGGTACAGGATGGCAACAACAACTGCCCGAGTTACACCAGGAACGCACAATCCTTCCATCAGTGCTGAGACTGTCCGCAATAGGCTGAGAGAGGCTGGACTGAGGGCTTGTAGGCCTGTTGTAAGGCAGGTCCTCACTAGACATCACCGGCAACAACGTCGCCTATGGGCACAAACCCACCGTCGCTGGACCAGACAGGACTGTCAAAAAGTGCTCTTCACTGACGAGTCACGGTTTTGTCTCACCAGGGGTGATGGTCGGATTTCGCGTTAATCGTCGAAAGAATGAGCATTACACTGAGGCCTGTACTCTGGAGCGGGATCGATTTGGAGGTGGAGGGTCCGTCATGGTCTGGTGTGTCACAGCATCATCGGACTGAGCTTGTTGTCATTGCAGGCAATCTCAACGCAGTGCGTTACAGGGAAGACTTCCTCCTCCCTCATGTGGTACCCTTCCTGCAGGCTCATCCTGACATGAACCTCTAGCATGACAATGCCACCAGCCATACTGCTCGTTCTGTGTGTGATTTCCTGCAAGACATTAATGTCAGTGTTCTGCCATGGCCAGCGAAGAGCCCGGATCTCAATCCAATTGAGCACGTCTGGGACCTGTTGGATTGAATGGCTAGGGCCATTCCCCCCAGAAATGTCTGGTAACTTGCAGGTGCCTTGGTGGAAGAGTGGGGTAACATCTCACAGCAAGAACTGGCAAATCTGGTGCAGTCCATGAGGAGGAGATGCACTGCAGTACTTAATGCAGCTGGTGGCCACACCAGATACTGACTGTTACTGATTTTGACCCCCTCCTTTGTTCAGGGACATATTATTCAATTTCTGTTAGTCACATGTCTGGGGAACTTGTTCAGTTTATGTCTCAGATGTTGAATCTTGTTATGTTCATACAAATATTTACACATGTTAAGTTTGCTGAAAATAAATGCAGTTGACAGTGATTTCTTTTTTTGCTGAGTTTATGTGCATATATGTTCACCATGTCATTGCTCTCTCTCTTGCTCTGCTGTTGGTGCATCATGTGTATCTTGCTACTCGCTCTAATGGCGAGGGGCTGGCGCTCATTGGTTGAACTCAAATTGCTAGGGGGCCCTATACTTATTTTCCACCATAATTTGCAAATAAATAAATTAAAAATCCTACAATGTGATTTTCTGGATTTCTTTTTCTCATTTCGTCTGTCATAGTTGAAGTGTACCTATGATGAAAATTACAGGCCTCTCTCATCTTTTTAAGTTGGAGAACTTGCACAATTGGTGGCTGACTAAATACTTTTTTGCCCCACTGTACATAAATGTCTCTCAAGGCTCTTTGAAACAGTCATTATAATATGACACGTTATCAAATTGCTAGAAGTACATTTGGGGAAAATCTAATGGAAAGGTTACGGCACGTTTCTTCAAACCTGACCTGATCGGTTTTAAATATCACCCTATTCTTCAATATGATTAAGGATCTCAGAACAGGGTTGAGTTGATAAGGGAGTGCAACCGAAAATAAAACTGGCTTTTTTGCATTGGACAAGACCAGGTAGTCCCTCGCTGTTTCGGTCAGTTTTCTTCCATTTGGTGCCTAATGAACAAGACCCAGGCCTAACTGGAATTGTGTAGTACCACAGATCTCCAGCAGATAGTGAGAAGACTCTATGATAACCACCGATGGCAGACTCTCAGGATGCATCCCAAACGGCACTCTATACTACCATATATAGCGCAATACTTTTGGGCAAAGGTAACCTGTGGCACTCCCAACAGCTTTTCTCACAGGATGGTTACACAACATGCTGATGGAATTCATGGAACTCAATATACTATAAATGACTAAAACCAAATCGAAACTGTGGAAATTATAAGGACCTGCTTATCATACATTTTCTTGACTGTGTCCAGCTCGCTAATAATCACTGAATAGAGTATTAAACCAAGTATCAGAGAACACGATTCCGATACACATTAACTTCAGAACAGGGCCCGCGTTCACAAAGCATCTGATAGTAGGGGTGCTGATCTAGGATCGGGTCCCACTGTCAATATAATAATATTCATTATGATCCAAAAGGGTTGAAATTATCTTAGATCAGCATTCCTACTCAGAGAATACTGTCCCAAAAGGGGTGAAATTACTCAGAGAATACTGGCCCAGAAGGGGTGAAATTACTCAGAGAATACTGGCCCAGAAGGGGTGAAATTACTCAGAGAATACTGGCCCAGAAGGGGTGAAATTACTCAGAGAATATTGGCCCAGAAGGGGTGAAATTACTCAGAGAATACTGGCCCAGAAGGGGTGAAATTACTCAGAGAATACTGGCCCAGAAGGGGTGAAATTACTCAGAGAATACTGGCCCAAAAGGGGTGAAATTATCTTAGATCAGCATTCCTACTCAGAGAATACTGGCCCAGATAAAGTATGTGTGATTCACCTTTTACCTTCACGAGTAATTGAACACATTTACATCATTTATCAGACACTCTTATCCAGAGCGATTTACAGGAGCAATTTGGATTAAGTGCCTTGCTCAAGGGCACATTGAATGATTTTTCACCTAGTTGGCTCAGGGATTCGAACCATCAACCTTTCAGTTACTGGCCCAACGCTCTTAACCGTTAGGCTACCTGCCTCCCCAACCCCGCTGCATCCACTGTACGACAACAGACACTCACCTGAATTCATTCAACACCGCTACTTACACTGTCTAGACTCTAGCATAACAACAGACCTATCGAGTCTTATTCTGATATCATGTGGTTATAGTTGGATGGAAAAATCCCACTTCTTACCACTTCTCCTCTTCTGTGGGCTGTGACGTCAGCCTGGAAGGATAAAAAAACACACAGGGTTAACTGACGTTCACACACGCCGCGCACACACACACACACACACACACACACACACACACACACACACACACACACACACACACACACACACACACACACACACACACACACACACACACACACAGTTTCTCTAACACTATGCTATAATAGTTCATAATAATATAATAGTTTCCCAAAAAGACAAAAAGGTGAAGCCTGCTGGTGCAATAGTAACACAGTTCCATTAGCCTAAGGGTTTATGTCAGGGACGGGCAACTTTGGTAGGGGTGGGGGGGCCACAAAATATCTGAACTCATCGTGAGGGGCCGCAGTGGCTCGCGGGTCTGCGTACCCACACATGCAGTCAGAGCCGGCCCTAGACGTTTTGGGGCGCTAAGGGAAATGTTGTTGAGGAGGCCAACATTTTAGTGGCCCGCCTCTTGACAGCAGAGAGAAAAAAAAAGTTTTAGAGTTAATTTCCTGCCTTCACATTTTTCCACGGGGTGGAGAGAAATGTTTGCAATATGATATCTGAGTGAGGGTGGCTAACAAAATCAATGGGGGGGCCCCCGGTCAGTAATTCAACCATGATTACTACAAGTTTAGATAGCTGGCTAGACTAACTTACCAGTCCAAAAATAATAATTGCTGACATGGGCTCAATGAGTGACTATCAGTGACTGACATAAGAGAAAAACTGCTGATGCACAAAATGTTTTGAAATTGCACCTGGTGTATTCTACTATTCTAACTCACAACAGTAAGTAGACAGTCCTACTGAGGATTTTTCTCTTATCAAAAAACACCCCAAAAAGCCAGACATTTTTGCAACGCAGTTTTCAAAAGGCTATCTATCTATCCTATCTATCTACATCCCTGTAATCTGTCCAGTTTGGAGTGTTTGAGGCCCGGAGAACAGAGACACGCAAAGCACTCACTGACCTGGAAATAACCACCAGAATGGCTGTGTGTGTGTGTCTGTGTAACTGGAGACAACACTTTCTTTTGTACTCTAACCTACACCTTATGCCATTACCAGACTAGATAATCCTTATGGAGCCGATAACTTGTATGTGTGTGTGCGCACGTGCTTCTGTCCCTGTGCGGCGCGCACGTGCTTCTGTCCCTGTGTGTGTGTGTGTGCATGTATTTCAGAGACTTACAGGACGTCCTCTATCTTGGAGATGATGTGTTCGGCACAGGAGCGTTCTCTATCCAGCGCCACGCGGTCTCTCACCCTCTCTGTGTCCAGCTTAGCCAGCTCCCCCTCTGCCAAGGTCAGACCCATGCTGCGCTTCTGCCTGTAGACACATACAGGCAGACACACACACACAGATGAATAGACAAAAACAGGCAGACGCACAGACAGATACGAACACATGCGCACGAACACATGCGCACGCACGCACACACACACAAATTATTAATCCATGCATTAATTATGTGCACATCATCATCTTTGAGAAGTGAGTGTGCGCACGTGTGTGTTTGTAGTGCGCATTTATGGTGTGTGTGTTTGTAAATATACTAAATATAATCACGTCACCAAATAATTGATTAAAACACACTATTTTGCAAAGGCCATACAGCTGACGTGTTGTGCATTGAAGTCCACAAGCGAATGAAAAAGGTGAGAGGAGGAGAGCAGGTCGATGCGAGAAGGAATACAACGTGGCTGCTATGAAAGTGAACTGTGTTTACGCGTGATCAGGGGTGTATTCATTCCCCCGATTCTGTTGAAAAAATAAATGTTTCTTAAACGGAAGCAAACGGAACAAAATGGGAATAAAATACTTGAATTTGTCCAATAGAAACTCTCGTTTGCAACTGTTGGACTAATGATTACACCCTAGATCAGCTAGATGTAGGCTAGAGTGTGCAAGGCGGTATTGAATGTCACTGTGTCCATGTGTCACTGTCTAGCACCTCAAATTTGTCTCACGACCTGTGTGCACCTACGTTGTAAACTTTCATTCATAGGTTAGGTGGTAGCAACCTCATGATGGGTACAGGGAAGATTTTAGTATCATGTAGTAGCCTAAACCTATCGCTGTTACATTGAACTGGGTGAATAGAATTTATTATTATAATTATAATTATTTATTATTACTGTTTATTATCTATGCATAGTCACTTCACCCCTACCTACATGTACAAATTACCTCAACTAACCTGTACCCCGCCACACTGACTCGGTACCAGTGCCCCCTGTAAATAGCCTCGTTATTGTTATTCTTATTGTATTACTTTATATTATTACTTTTTATTGTAGTCTACTTGGTAAATATTTTCTTAATTCTTCTTGAACTGCACTGTTGATTAAGGGCTTGTAAGTCAGCAATTCACGGTAAAGTCTACTCTTGTTATATTCGGCGCATGTGACAAATAAAGTTTGATTTGATTTGAATATTAATGACAGTCATCCAATATGCTGTAATAAAAATAAGGCCATCCCTCATCATAAACGGCACTGACCGCCACTGGTGTACATGTGTCTATCTAAATGCATGTGTGTGTGTGACCTGAAGTCCTCTAGGTTCCCCTGGATGTCTGGTAGCAGTGTGTCCTGTAGCAGCTGTGTGTACTGTCTGTGTAGCTCCTCTGGGATCAGCTCAGGTCTCCGCCGATCTGGGAACACACGACAGCATGTTAGCCGACACACACACACACGCATGAACGAGCAGGCACACGTACACATTCAGACACACACATACACTCACAGTTTCAAGCTGTCTCCCTTTTGGGGGCGTTCTAATCAATTACACTAGACGATACACTACTGTATCGCTATAACTGTTGCTAAACTTATACAAGACCTGAGAGGATTATGTGAAAACAAAACAAAGTGTTGAAACAGCTTACCTAGTTCAGAGGCAATAGACTCAGGCACAGCTACTTTCAGATTCTGCAAGGGAAAAAGAGTTTCAAGTATCTAAGCAAAAAAAAAAATAATGAATAGAGACTTTCAGCAATTCAATCCCAACAAACACAAATATAATTTCCTTTGCACCCATCATAGCAGATAAAGACCGTACATTTAAGAGAACACTAAGCATCTTGCAGATCAGCAGAAGCACACCGTTAGTAAAGGAACTTGGCTGTCCAGACACACTCACACCTAGTGGACAAAGATTCCTCAAGCAACATAAAGGAAGACAGGAGAGAAGATAGAAGAGCAGAAGAGAGGCAAAAAGAGGATCTGATGGATGGTGCTGGGGTTTTCATTTACACACACACGCTAGTAATGGGCAGTCCCTGCGGTTATATCCGCGGGGCGGGTTTAGGGGCATGAAATACTGTGTGGATGTAGAGCGGGTGGCTGGCTGGCGGGTTGAATAAAGAGAAAACAATACCTTAACAAGTCCAGAGATGTATAATTATTGTGGAATTTATATGCTGTTGTTCTGGGATCTATTTGAACAAAGAACGTTCATCTCTAGGAGACAGAACGCGTCTCCTTCCTGAGTGGTATGATGGCTACGCGGTCGCATGGTGTTTAAACTTGCGTACTATTGTTTGTACAGATGAACGTGGTACCTTCAGGCATTTGGATTTCTTTAATTATGTGAGGCTATCTGGTACTAGTGCCTAAGCCTAAGTTTTAGGGCCTAACAGTACGTGCACCAAATTGCCAAATACTTTTGGGAATGGGCAGAAACAATTATCGTCAATCCACGGAGGCTGAAAAATAACAATGTCTTTAATTGAATAAGAGAAAAGCTGAGAAATGGAGAGTTGAACATAAAGTGAAGGGAGGGACAGAAAAATAATGTTTGGAAAAGATTTGGTGAAGTGGTAGAAGAGGATGATAATATAGCAATGCTATGTGTGATGATTGTGAGGTGCTGTACAAATTTCGACAGTCACAAGACGGGGTCTTCAAATAGGCCTATGGCACGTCAAGGAAACTATAGCCTACTGTTCAGATCGGTTAAATGGAAAATGAAATCAGGACACTGATTGTAGGTCTATAACCTCTAACATAGCGTTCATATTTTTATTTGATTTTACCTTTAACTAGGCAAGTCAGTTAAGAACAAATTCATATTTACAATGACGGCCTACCCCGGCCAAACTCTAACCCGGACGACGCTGGGACAATTGTGCACTGCCCTATGGGACTCCCAATCACGGCCGGTTGTGATACAGCCTGGAATCGAACCAGGGTCTGTAGTGACGCCTCTAGCACTGAGATGCAGTGCCTTTAGACCGCTGCGCCAATCAGGATCCTAACGAAGTTTCACGCAGTAGGCAAAGAAAATGTACTCTGGAACAGCAGTGGAGAAATCTGATTTCTTTCTTTCAGCATCTTGAGAAAATGTGAATGCGCAGTTAGATACCGTCTGTAGAGGTGCTATAAAACATAAAATATGCATCCAAGCCAAACTGAAATCTTATCAGAACATCTTGGGTTGTTTTCACAGCTTTCTATGTCCTGACAACCGGTCAAACTGATGTCATTTGAACATTTTGTCCAGAACATCATAGGTGCGGGAGGAGCTGTTGCTGTGGGACGCTTAGTGTGTTGCTTAAGGGCACAACGGCAGGTGATGACATCTAGGGTTTGATACCAGCAACCCACCGCGTGCCAGCTCATCTCCTGCCAGATTTTCCCTGTCGGATTGGCAACCTTCTGTTTGCAGGCTCGTCCTCTCTAACCGCTAGTGTGTGTGTATGCATGTGTAATTGCATGCGCCCGTGCGTGCCTTTGTGTGTGCTCCCACATAATGTATGTGGACATGTGTGTCTTACCGCTGCTCGGTCCATGAAGAAAGTATAGAAATCCATGAAGATCCGTCTGGTCTCTTTGGAGTTGGTCTGCTTGTACAGGTCAGCGTAAAGGTAGCACAGCTAGGAGAGGACAAGGACAACATTAGGTCTTAAATACTGACCAATTCCTTATTGGGTCAAACCACCAAAGTGCTAGAGAGTAAGTGCTGTACCCTATTAGATAATTGTTTTTTATTAGGGATGCAAAATGTCACCATATTCCCTGGACATTTTCTGCATTTTTATTTTATTTTGGGACAGTTACCAGAATTTTACACCTAGGGCTTTATTTGATCAAACATAACGCAATGGTAAATCTAAGCGCAGGCAGTTGCACTGTGTCAGAAATATTTTAGCCATTTTCACTATTACAATTTTCGGCGCACTTGCTGCCGTTGAAAGGGCTGGGTTGTGAAGAATAAACAACTTGTGGGTGTGTCGAGGCTCTTCATTGGCCAATCAGAACGTGCTCCATGGCGAAATATGTGACTAGTTTCAGGAAACTAGGCATATGGCGCATGTCACTACTTCACAGGAGCGGCATTTGAACATACATTTTTTATCAAAATGTGTTTTTGGGCAGAAATGCCTTCTGGAACATGTGAACTTTCATGTGACTTAATAACAAACTTGTATCCCATCCTTAAATACAAATACAATTGTTAAATTACCAACCTAGTTGGTTTAGCCATGGAAAAAGACAGGAACCTTTGGCTGAGATAATGGGTGGGCTGGACATGCCGGGAGATGAGTTTGGATTGGTCTGCCATGTAGCTCGCTTCTGTCTATAACATGAGCTAGTCAGTATGTGTGACAGTCTTTTCTACCAAGCCGTTGTTGAAATGTTAGCTAGTTATAGCATAGTGTTAGCTAGTTAACATAGTGTTAGCTAGTTAACATAGTGTACGCAAGTTAACATAGTGTTAGCAAGTTATAGCATAATGTTAGCAAGTTATAGCATAATGTTAGCTAGTTATAGCATAGTGTTAGCTAGTTAAAGCATAATGTTAAATAGTTATAGCATAATGTTAGCTAGTTATAGCATAGTGTTAGCTAGTTAACATAGTGTTAGCTAGTTATAGCATAATGTTAGCTAGTTAACATTGAACCTAGTTGCTGGTTCATTGTTTAGCTAGCTAGCTACCTGCAGATTCATACTACAGCTATGACAATGTTTGTATTGGTAGTAGTATGAGTTGGGGTTATGCTGGTTCATTGTTTAGCTAGCTACCTGCAGATTCATACTACAGCTATGACAATGTTTGTATTGGTAGTAGTATGAGTTGGGGTTATGCTGGTTCATTGTTTAGTTAGCTACCTGCAGATTCATACTACAGCTATGATAATGTTTGTATTGGTAGTAGTATGAGTTGGGGTTATGCTGGTTCATTGTTTAGTTAGCTACCTGCAGATTCATACTACAGCTATGATAATGTTTGTATTGGTAGTAGTATGAGTTGGGGTTATGCTGGTTCATTGTTTAGTTAGCTACCTGCAGATTCATACTACAGCTATGACAATGTTTGTATTGGTAGTAGTATGAGTTGGGGTTATGCTGGTTCATTGTTTAGTTAGCTACCTGCAGATTCATACTACAGCTATGATAATGTTTGTATTGGTAGTAGTATGAGTTGGGGTTATGCTGGTTCATTGTTTAGTTAGCTACCTGCAGATTCATACTACAGCTATGATAATGTTTGTATTGGTAGTAGTATGAGTTGGGGTTATGCTGGTTCATTGTTTAGTTAGCTACCTGCAGATTCATACTACAGCTATGACAATGTTTGTATTGGTAGTAGTATGAGTTGGGGTTATGCTGGTTCATTGTTTAGTTAGCTACCTGCAGATTCATACTACAGCTATGACAATGTTTGTATTGGTAGTAGTATGAGTTGGGGTTATGCTGGTTCATTGTTTAGCTAGCTAGCTACCTGCAGATTCATACTACAGCTATGACAATGTTTGTATTGGTAGTAGTATGAGTTGGGGTTATGCTGGTTCATTGTTTAGTTAGCTAGCTACCTGCAGATTCATACTACAGCTATGACAATGTTTGTATTGGTAGTAGTATGAGTTGGGGTTAATTAACCAGGTGTGTCTGGGGGTGATTATTATTATTTGCCATCTATAGTATCACATTAACATGTATAGACAATAGTAACCCATCCACTTAGCTAGACATGGCTGGGGGTTATAGCATTTCATTCACATGACCCATCAATTTAGACAAGTGTGTTGGGTATGCGTCATCTAATAATCTGGAAACTTTTGTTTTTTGATATTGCTACTATGCAAATCAAATCTGATTTTATTAGTCACACGCGCCGAATACAACAGATGTAGACCTCACAGTGAAATGCTTACTTATGAGCCCCTAACCGACAGTGCAGTTTCAAAAAATACGGATAAGAATAAGAGATAAAAGTAACAAGTAATTCAAGAGGAGCAGTAAAAAATAACAATATATACAGGGGGGTGCCGGTACAGAGTCAATGTGCGGGGGCACCGGTTAGTTGAGGTAGTATGTACATGTAGGTAGAGTTAATTAAAGTGACTATGCATAGATGACAACATATAGTGGCAGTGGTGTGGAGAGGGGAGGGGGAGGGCAATTTGAATAGTCTGGGTATCCATTTGACTAGATGTTCAGGAGTCTTATGGCTTGGGGGTCAAAGCTGTTTAGAAGCTTCTTGGACCTAGAGCTGGCGCTCCGGTACCACTTGCCGTGTGGTAGCAGAGAGAACAGTCTATGACTAGGGTGGCTGGAGTCTGACAATTCTCAGGGCCTTCCTCTGACACCGCCTGGTATAGAGGTTCTGGATGGCAGGAAGCTTGGCCCCAGTGATGTACTGGGCCGTTCGCACTACCCTCTGTAGTGCCTTGCGGTCGGAGGCCGAGCAGTTGCCATACCAAGCAGTGATGCAACCAGTCAGGATGCTGTCGATGGTGCAGCTGTAGAAACTTTTGAGGCTCTGAGGACCCATGCCAAATCTTTTCAGTCTCCTGAGGGGGAATAGGTTTTGTCGTGCCCACTTCATGACTGTCATGGTGTGCTTGGACCATGTTGTGGACACCAAGGAACTTGAAGCTCTCAACCTGCTCCACTGCAGCCCCGTCGATGAGAATGGTGGCATGCTCAGTCCTCTTTTTCCTGTAGTCGGCATCTCTTTTGTCTTGATCATGTTGAGGGAGAGGATGTTGTCCTGGCACCACATGGCCAGGTCTCTGACTTCCTCCCTATAGGCTGTCTCGTTGTCGTGATCAGGCCTACCACTGTTGTGTCACCGGCAAATTTAATGATGGCGTTGGAGTCGTGCCTGGCCTTGCAGTCATGAGTGAAGAGGGATTACAGGAGGGGGCTGAGCACGCACCCCTGAGGGGCCCCTGTGTTGAGGATCAGCGTGGCGGATGTGTTGTTACCTACTCTTACCACCTGGGGGCGGCCCGTCAGGAACTCCAGGATCCAGTTGCAGAGGGAGGTGTTTAGTCCCAGGGTCCTTAGCTTATTGATAAGCTTTGAGGGCACTATGGTGTTGAACGCTGAGCTGTAGTCAATGAATAGCATTCTCACATAGGTGTTCCTTTTGTCCAGGTGGGAAAGGGCTGTGTGGAGTGCAATAGAGACTGCATAATCTGTGGATCTGTTGGTGCGGTATGCAAATTGGAGTGGGTCTAGGGTTTCTGTGATGATGGTGTTGATGTGAGCCCTGACCAGCCTTTCAAAGCACTTCATGGCTACAGACGTGAGTGCTACGGGTCGGTAGTCATTTAGGCAGGTTACCTTAGTGTTCTTGGGCACAGGCACTATGGTGGTCCGCTTAAAACATGTTGGTATTACAGACTCGGACAGGGAGAGGTTGAAAATGTCAGTGAAGACACTTGCTAGTTGGTCAGCGCATGCTCACAGTACACGTCCTGGTAATCTGTCTGGCCCTGCGGCCTTGTGAATGTTGACCCGTCTAACCCGTCTTACTCACATTGGCTGCGGAGAGTGTGATCACACAGTCTTCCGGTACAGCTGGTGCTCTCATGCATGTTTCAGTATTATTTGCCTCGAAGCGAGCATAGAAGTAGTTTAGCTCGTACGGTAGGCTCGTGTCACTGGGCAGCTCTCGGCTGTGCTTCCCTTTGTTGTCTAATGGTTTGCTGGCCCTGCCACATCCGACGAGCGTCAGAGCCGGTGTAGTACGACTCGATCTTAGTCCTGTATTGACGCTTAGCCTGTTTGATGGTTCGGAGGGCATAGCGGGATTTTTTTATAAGCTTCTGGGTTAGAGTCCTGCTCCTTGAAAGCGGCAGCTCCAGCCTTTAGCTCAGTGCGGATGCTGGCTGTAATCCATGGTTTCTGGTTTTGGGTATGTGCGTACGGTCACTGTGGGGACGACGTCATTAATGCACTTATTGATGAAGCCAATGACCGATGTGGTGTACTCCTCAATGCCATTGGAGGAATCCCAGAACATATTCCAGTCTGTGCTGCAGAACAGTCCTGTAGTTTAGCATCTGCTTCATCTGACCACTTTTTTATTGATCTAGTCACTGGTGCTTCCTGCTTTAATTTTGGGTAGAGCTTTGTATGCATCTCTGTGTGTGGAGTATAGGTGGTCCAGAGATATTTTCCCTCTGGTTGCACATTTAACATGCTGATAGAAATTAGTTCAAACTCATTTCAGTTTCCCTGCATTAAAGACCCCGGCTACTAGAAGCACCGCCTCTGGGTGAGCGTTTTCTTGTTTGCTTATGGCGGAATACAGCTCATTCAATGCTGTCTTGGTGCCAGCCTCTGACTGTGGTGGTATGTAAACAGCTACAAAAAATATCGATGAAAACTCTCTCGGTAGGTAATGTGGTCTGCAGCTTATCATGAGAAACTCTAATTCAGGCGAGCAATGGCTCGAGACTTCCTAAGATATCGTGCACCAGCTGTTGTTTACAAAAATACATAGACCGCCGCCCCTTGTCTCACCAGACGCCGCTGTTCTATCCTGCCGGTACATCGTATAACCAGCCAGCTGTATGTTGATATTGTCGTTGTTCAGCCACGGCTCCGTGAAGCATAAGATGTTACAGTTTTTAATGTCCCGTTGGTAGTTTAATCTTCTGCGTAGGTCATCTGTTTATTGTCCAAAGATTGCACGTTTGCTAGCAGGATGGAAGGAAATGGGGGTTTATTCGATCGCCTACAAATTCTCAGAAGGCAGCCCGCCCTCCGGCCCCTTTTTCTCCGCCTCCTCTTCACGCAAATCATGGGGATCTGGGCCTGTTCCCGAGAAAGCAGTATATCGTTCGCGTTGGGCTCGTCAGACTCGTTAATGGGAAAAAATAATTCTGCCAGTCCGTGGTGAGTAATCGCAGTCCTGATTTCCATAAGGTCATAAGAGACGGTAGCGGCAACATTATGTACAAAATCAATTTAAAAAATAAGTTACAAAAAACTCAAATAAACCAAACAAAATACACAATCGGTTGGGGGCACGTAAAACGTCGGCCTTCTGCTCCCGCGCCATCATTAATCAGGCATGTAACATACTGTAAGCTGATCAGCATTTTTTGTTAGGGATGCAAGAAACTTTTTGTTGTTGTCAACCACTTGAGTTTTTTAATCAGGTAATTACTGGGGAGAGTCAGGTAATCTGTTGTACTTCACATCAAGCAGAATGGTTTAAGTTTTTCACTCGCTGCAGCCATTACATCATCCTTTAAAACCCAACACGTCCTCAAAACCCATTTAGTCTCTATCGGTCCAGAATCTCTTCCACGGGAAGGTGTATTTAACTAGTTCTATATAAACTATATAAAAGGCCCCCTCGATTTGTTACCCATCATAATCTTTTAATTTATAGACAGGAGTGATATGTCACTATGAACAACTTGTCGCTGTAACCTTGTTCATACTTTGTCAAATACCCAGCAACTTGGAAATACATACCAGGTCAACCACTTTAAAATATTTTTTTAAACTTCAAAAGAGTTTTCGGAAGTCACCACAGGGGGCTTTATAGAGATACTCTTGTGGTAACTTATGTTCTAGCACCTTACTAAATCGTTCTAATTTGTAATTCCATTATATCCCAGCCTTGAACAGGTATCAGCATACTTTACCTAAAACAATCATCCTCAGCATCGAGTTTCCAGCTGTCGGATGTTCTCGTTCCTGATATAGAACCGCACTCTGCCGTATGGAAGTCCATTCTTTACACTACATCTCACACTATGAAAGACTCTCCCTCATGAGTCTGGTGCGCCTTCCCACTTGGCCTCGTATCCCGTGTACAAGGTATAACACTTTGGTCTATTTGTCAGATCAGGACACACCAACTTGCAAAACACCTCCCAGTCCTCAAGCCTGTATTTCAGGTTTTGCCTGTATATTCCCCTCCTTCGGTTAAGGTATAGAGCTTCACTCTACAGGCCGTGTAATCAAACACATACACACACAGTACACTATTACACTTCCCCAATTGACTTTTCAGCACCTTATTGGGGGGTATTTGGGTTCTGTACAAATTTAGAAAACATGTTTTTGAAGCATCATATAATGCTGATTTATACTCAGCTATTTTTCTATGGGGTATCTTGAGTCCTACTTCTGATGTCAGGGTCATCACAGATTTGTCAGTACGTAACAATTCCATGGTTTTCAGTCTTGAGAGTTCTCTGTGTTATCTTCTGACTCGTAGCCTTCACTACTGACTACTACTAATTATAGTCATGCAATTTCAGTCAACCCCGGAAATAACCCCCAGGAATTGACTTCTATACTACCTTCACAACCTTCTAATATAACCCTAACACACAGATCAGTTTTTTCCCCGTTCTCCATTTCCTTATTGAATGATTGTCCTTACAGGGTTTGCTATTTTCACGTTTCCTGTGTTAGGAAAACCCACACCACAGATATGAAGAACTAGCAATTCCTTAAAATCTACCACATGACCAAAGTTCTCCTACTAAATTTGGGTCTAAAACTGATGTTTATGGCTACTACCAATGCCACATAGGCCGTTTCTGTAACGTATACACTGGGAGTCGGGAAGCAAGTGCAGGTGGTGAGTTTAACAATAAACAGAACATGGACCAATACAAGAAACAGGAGTAGCGTATGAACATGAAACACAGTCAATACTGCCTGGGGAACAGAACTAAGGGAGTGACAGATATAGGGGAGGTAATCGGTGAAGTGATGGAGTCCAGGTGTGTCTCATGATGAGGCGCAGGTGCGTGTAACGATGGTGCAAGGTGTGCGTAATGACGGTCGTCAGAGCGTCGGAGAGGGGGAGCGGGATTAGACGTAACAGTTTCCAACCAAAAATGTAAATGAAATAATAAATAATGAAGTAATGAAATTAATACTGCCAAAGCATTAGATTATTTAGTCATTTGTTTTTGAAATTGCAGTTTTTTTCAAAAGTGGGGCAGACAACTTAAGGTTTACCTAAGGTTACTTAAGCTAAACATTGGGTAAATATTTATTTAAATATTTCACTGCTGCTGAAAGGGATTGGGATTGTAAACATAAAAAAAACGTTAAACTACAATGGTGGCAGTAAAACAAAAAACAAAGGGAAAACAGTATGACTTTGTAGTGAAACAGCAAGGAGGACTCTGTCCTAACTCAGCTGGAACACACTGAGACACAACTCAAACGTAACACTTAGAAGCAGAGATTAATAATTCATTAATTAAGCTATCCCATTACTCAAATTCTAATGTTTTTCATTACTCATCTTAATTAGCACTGCATCTCATTACCTAGACTCCTTTGACTCCCTCTGTCTATGACATTTTATACGTACTGTAATGCTACCAATATTAAAAATGCTTAGTGATACTAATTTGGTGTCCGCTTCTAAGTGTTATGTTTGAGTTGTGTCTCAGTGTGTTCCAGCTGAATTAGGACAGAGTCCTCCTTGCCGTTTCACTACAATGGTGGAAAAGTCATCTTTTCTTTTCTTTTTTTACTGCCACCATTGTAGTTGAACGTATTTACCATTTTTTTTTATTCCCAATCCCTTTCAGCAGGAGTAACATTTAAATTTTTACGAAATGTTTAGCTTAAGTAAGCTTAGGTAAACCTTAAGTTGTCTGAAGGAGGCAAGCCTTATCCTGGAGAGTTAGGGTTAAAAAAAAACAAGGAAGCCTTGGTGAATGGCGTGGTGTCTTTTTGGCTCAATAAACCCCTTTGTCTCAAAAGAACCCTTTCAGAGAAGTAATGGGGAACTGTCTGTGTATCGTGTTAGCGAGAATAAACACATGTTTTCTTTTGAGAGAGCTCACAGCTCTTATGAAACAAATTATTGAAAATATAATGGGCGATACCTCGCTCTGCACATCAAATATGAATGCTAATGCTGACGATGTATTACGGCAAACAGGAAAGACTCTACAATGGTCATATCTGGTCTCACATCTCGTGGATGATTCTGAAGAAATATAAACATCATTGTACAGTGAGTGTGTATGTGACGGTCATACCAGAGGCGCAGGGTCAAACTGAGAGACCACGTGATGGAGGAAGGCGGCCAGGTGAGCGGGCCGAGACTTGAGCAGCTCTATACTCTGGAAACAACAACACTGACCGTTGATCTGAGAGACAGGGAGATGGAGAGAAAGAGAAACAGGGTAGAGATCAACAGAAAGATAGAGTTGAGTAAGAGAGAGATACCAACTCAGTTGTCTTGTGGTTAAAGTGTTTTCACCCTGAGATTGAGAGGTTGGTGGTTTGATCCCCGGTTGAATCATACCAAAGACTATAAAAATGGGACCTCTCTGCTTGGCATTCTAGCAGTAGTCCACCAGTACCTGTTCCTGCTCGGTGTCAAAGTAGTCATCCTCTGCTCCGATGATCTGGGGGTTGAGACGGGACAAGGGGCTGCCCACACTACACTGGAAGTTACAGTTCTGAATCACACATACACACACACACACAGACATGAGCATTACTTCCTTCTAAATCTAGTGTTGGGAGTAAACAACAAATATACAGTGTGTGTGCGCGCGTCTGTGTCTCACCAAGTCCGGCGTGTCCTCGGCGTCAGGCGAGGGGCAAGAGTTGAGGCTGTCTCGGGGGGTGGTCTTTGGGCTATGGCAGGGGGACTCTCTTTGGCACGGACTCTCAGGGAGGGGACTGGGAGACACCTGAAATACAGAGACACACACACCATTCACATACTGTATAACATTTGCCAGTCTCCGATTTTGAATGGGCATTGTGGTAGTGATACCACACGTTTAGATATAAAATAGATAGAGAAGTATTTGGGGCTCCCGAGTGGTGCAGTGGGCTGCATCTCAGTGCAAGAGGTGTCCCTGGTTCAAATCCAGGCTGCATCTCATCTGGCTGTGATTGGGATTCCCATAGGGCGGCACATAATTGGGTTTGGCCCGGGGTAGGCCGTCATTGTAAATAAGAATGAGTTGTTAACTGACTTGCCTAGTTAAAAAATTGAGGAAAATAGGAATTGGCAATTTACTTCCTGATTTGACCAAATTTAAATGGAATGGACCCCAACCCTGGTTGGCAGGTAGCTTAGCGTTTAGAGCGTTGTCCGAAATGTCTTTGGTTCGAATACCCCCCGAGCCGACAAGGTGAAAAATCTGTTGATGTACCCTTGAGCAAGGCAGTTACCCTCCATTTGCTCCAGGGGCGCCTGGCTGACCCTGTATAAGGCACCTATTGGGTGTATGTGGCAATAAAACATATGATGATTTAAAAAAAAAAATAACATTATTCCAGTTCAATGGTATTGTATTGAGAATGCCAATTCACATGTAGTTGTCATGGAGCGTCTGGTGGTGACAGACTGGCTAATTGGCCAGGTTGACTCACAGTGTTAATGGTCCAGGTTCCGTTGCTGCCGCTCTCTACCCGCGAGGAGGCGGTCTGCTCTCCATCGGCCGCCCCAACGCCCCCCCCCTTACCATCCCAGGGGGAGAGGGAGCCATCCTGAAAACACACACGCCTACTATAAATGTGTGGCAGGCCAGGCAGTAACTGGGCTGTCCCTTTGAGAGTGTCTGTACCTGTGAGATAGAGACAGCAAGAGTGTTTGTGTGTGTGTGTGTGTGTGCGCGTGTGTGTCTATGTGAGAGAGAGAGAGTGTGTTTGTTTTTGTGTGTGCTTGCATACATATGCACGTACATGTGTGTGAACATATGTATGTGTGTAGACGTAGGTGTGTATACCTGAGGTGTGCCTGTGGCCTTTCTGAGCTGGCCATGCAGCAGAGGATTGTGTTTCTTGGCCTCCTGGATGTCCTTCAGTAGTTTCGCTGTGGGGTTCCTGCTGTACTCCTCCTTCATAGCCTGGACATCGTGACATAACACACAGGACACAGCACACGTTAGGAGAGGAATTAGGTAGGAAGGGAGGGGGAGGAGGTGTATTCTAAGTCTAAGTGTGTGTGTGTGTGTGTGTGTGTGTGTGTGTGCAGTTCCCACAGTCCTAGTTTTAGTTCATGGTCTATCATAGAAGGAAGTGAAACTAAGGGGAAGATGTGGTCAGTGTTTATCAGTGGTTACCCATGGTAACTGTAGTGTATCTGTTTTGTAGTAGCTTTTGGGAAATGTGACCACTACTTTCTTAACAAAAACGAAAGGAATTCATAATAAAAAAGACTTGCAACAGAAACAGAAAAGACTTACAACAGAAACAGAAAAGACTTACAGCAGAAACAGAAAAGACTTACAGCAGAAATAGAAAAGACTTACAGCAGAAATAGAAAAGACTTACAGCAGAAATAGAAAATCTAACATTCCACATGAATGGTGAAGATAAATGGAATACAGAAGCACTGAGTATTCTAGAAGCAAATCAAAAGGACTTTGAGGAACTTATACAGGAAATATTAGGTTTCATTTATAAAAATTGAAAATAGAAAATTGGATGGTGAATGGCAAAGAAATGCATCAAAGGTTTTTCCTAAACCTTCAATATAGAAACGCGTGGCCTATTTATATAATGAATATGAATCCAGAGGGCAGAAATTATTAAATATTAAAGCATTAGACCTCTCACTAAAGGGATCAGTCATACAAAAGTTATACTTAAATCCGAACTGATTGGAGATTATATGGCCATAAAGGCTATAACCATTTTTCAAGCTGTTCAAACATTCATAGATGTGGTGGTTATAGAGGGTGCAACCGTTCTGCACCTTAGGAGTAAATACCAGTTGGCTTTTCATAGCCGAGCATTCAGAGGTCAAGACAGCAAGTGTGTGTGCGAGAGAGAGTAGCGTGTGGAATATATTGCAATAAAAATGTCAGTTTAATATGCAGTGCAATAGGATTTGAAGCAATAGCCTACCCGCGTGTGGTCAACTATTTCAGAACCGTTTTGCGCTGCTCTGAGACAAGCATGGGGACTGGTCTTGATAAATCAATGAGATTTTTATTTTGACTGAATCTCCATTTGGGTATTGGTTAGACTACAATTAGGGTGTGGAAATGTTATGATTATTTTACTCTTAGTACTGTAGCCTACTCCCGACCGGTCACGTTGTACAGCGCCATATTTTCTGAGGGTTACGTTTTTATTTTTTCTTGGAATAGAAACACCATTAATTAAGCTAAATTTCTTAAAATCAATCTCATATCCTATGTCCTTACAAAAAAGGTTTTACATCCTCTAGTACAGCCAATATTAAAGACTGTCAAATGCTTCTCAAAGATGCCCTCTGGTGGTCAAACTAGCACTAACTAGCAGTAATGGAAACACAGGCACTTAAATAACGTGCCATATAAATCTGCGGCAGCCCGCAAGGTGTGCTACAGTATAACGCAACATTTACATGAAGAACCACTGTACAGAGGACAAACATAGGTACAAGGTGAGTGTTTAATAATTTTCATTTTTTAATTTACAAGTATTGAACTTGGGCGAATCAATGTAGGTACATAGGTAATTGCATAGACGATGTCATCCCCACAGTGACTATACGAACGTATCCAAACCAAAAACAATGGATTACAGGCAGTATCCACCCTGGGCTAAAGGCTAGAGCTACTGCTTACAAGAAATGGGACACGGACGCTTACAAGAAAGCCTGCTATGACCTTCGACAACACATCAAACAAAAAGCAAAAGGAATATTTAGGAGGAAGGTGGAATCCTATTACACCGGCTCCGACGCTAAAATCAAATCAAATGTTATTTGTCACATGCGCCTAATACAACAGGTGTAGACCTTACTGTGAAATGCTTACTTACAAGCCCTTAACCAACAATGCAATTTTAAGAAAAATAAGAGTTAAAACATCTACAGGATCTGTGTCCCCTCTGCGGGACGGTTGAGCTAACATGCGCTAATGTGATTAGCATGACGTTGTAAGTAACAAGAACATTTCCCAGGACTTAGACATATCTGATATGGGCAGAAATCTTTAATTCTTATTAATCGAACTGCACCGTCCAATTTACAGTAGCTATTACTGTGAGAGTGCACAACAACAAAAAAATTATCACAACAACTGGTTTGATACATTCACCTCTGAAGGTAAATATTATACTGATTTATCATCCTGAGGGTCCCAGAGATAAAATGTAGCATAGTTTAGTTTGATAAAATCAATTTCTATACTCATATGTAGGAACTGGGATCTACAGTTTGAACCCCTACTGTCTGGCCCCACACCACCCATCTAGATGTGTGAAGGTTAGTGTCTTTTGATGTAGGGAAGCTAATTATCCATCATTTATTACATTCCTGGGATTGTGTAAACTTTAATTTTGTATTACCATATCATTTTTGTATGTTCTCTTTAATTGAAAATGTATCAATTTGGCACATTTGGGCAGACTTGATACAACATTTTGAACAGTAATGCAATGGTTCATTGGATCAGTCTAAAACTTTGCACATATACTGCTGCCATCTAGTTCCCAAAATCAAATTTGCACCTGGAGTTCTAAGCACATAATGGCCTTTGTCATGCATTTCAAAGATGATAGAACAAATGTTATTTTGAAAACGCATGTTTTTTCTTTGTATCATCTTTTACCAGATCTAATGTGTTATATTCTTCTACATTCATTTCACATTTCCACAAACTGTTTCCTTTCGCATGATGAGACCGCATGATGTGACAGTATGAAGAGACCGCATGATGCGACCGCATGATGAGACCGCATGATGAGACCGCATGATGAGACAGCATGATGAGACCGCATGATGAGACCGCATGATGCGACAGTATGATGAGACAGCATGATGAGACCGCATGATGCGACAGTATGATGAGACCGCATGATGAGACCGCATGATGCGACCGCATGATGAGACCGCATGATGAGACCGCATGATGAGACCGCATGATGCGACAGTATGATGAGACAGCATGATGAGACCGCATGATGAGACCGCATGATGAGATCGCATGATGAGACAGCATGATGCGACAGTATGATGAGACCGCATGATGAGACCGCATGATGAGACCGCATGATGCGACTGTATGATGAGACCGCATGATGAGACCGCATGATGAGACCGCATGATGAGACAGTATGATGAGACCGCATGATGAGACCGCATGATGCGACAGTATGATGAGACCGCATGATGCGACAGTATGATGAGACCGCATGATGCGACAGTATGATGAGACCGCATGATGAGACCGCATGATGCGACAGCATGATGAGACCGCATGATGAGACCGTATGATGAGACCGCATGATGAGACCGCATGATGAGACCGCATGATGCGACAGTATGATGAGACCGCATGATGAGACCGCATGATGAGACCGCATGATGCGACAGTATGATGAGACCGTATGATGAGACCGTATGATGAGACCGTATGATGAGACAGCATGATGAGACCGCATGATGAGACCGTATGATGAGACCGCATGATGCGACAGTATGATGAGACCGCATGCTGAGACCGCATGCTGAGACAGTATGATGAGACCGCATGATGAGACCGCATGATAAGACCGCATGATGAGACCGCATGATGAGACAGTATGATGAGACCGCATGATGAGACAGTATGATGAGACCGTATGAGACCGTATGATGAGACCGTATGATGAGACCGTATGATGAGACAGCATGATGAGACCGCATGATGAGACCGTATGATGAGACCGCATGATGAGACCGTATGATGAGACCGCATGTGAAGACAGTATGATGAGACCGCATGCTGAGACTGTATGATGAGACCGCATGCTGAGACCGCATGATGCGACCTTATGATGCGACCTTATGATGCGACCTTATGATGAGACAGTATGATGAGACCGTATGATGAGACCGTATGATGAGACCGCATGATGAGACCGCATGATGAGACCGCATGATGCGACAGTATGATGAGACCGCATGCTGAGACCGCATGCTGAGACAGTATGATGAGACCGCATGATAAGACCGCATGATGAGACCGCATGATGAGACAGTATGATGAGACCGCATGATGAGACAGTATGATGAGACCGCATGATGAGACCGCATGATGAGACCGCATGATGAGACCGCAACGATGAGACCGCATGATGAGACCGCATGATGAGACCGCATGATGAGACAGCATGTGAAGACTGTATGCTGAGACCGCATACTGAGACCCGCATGCTGAGACCGCATGCTGAGACCGCATGCTGAGACCGCATGCTGAGACCGTATGATGAGACCGTATGATGAGACCGCATGTGAAGACTGTATGATGAGACCGCATGCTGAGACTGTATGATGAGACCGCATGCTGAGACTGTATGATGAGACAGTATGATGAGACCGCATGATGAGACCGCATGATGAGACCGCATGCTGAGACTGTATGATGAGACCGCATGCTGAGACTGTATGATGAGACCGCATGCTGAGACTGTATGATGAGACCGCATGCTGAGACTGTATGATGAGACCGCATGCTGAGACTATATGATGAGACCGCATGCTGAGACTGTATGATGAGACCGCATGCTGAGACTATATGATGAGACCGCATGCTGAGACTGTATGCTGAGACCGCATGCTGAGACTGTATGCTGAGACCGCATGCTGAGACTGTATGCTGAGACCGCATGCTGAGACTGTATGATGAGACCGCATGCTGAGACTGTATGATGAGGCCGCATGCTGAGACAGTATGATGAGACCGCATGCTGAGACAGTATGATGAGACCTCATGCTGAGACCACATGATGAGACCGCATGATGAGACCGCATGATGAGACAGCATGATGAGACAGCATGATGAGACAGCATGATGAGACAGCATGATGAGACCGTATGATGAGACCGCATGTGAAGACCGTATGATGAGACCGCATGCTGAGACCGTATGATGAGACCGCATGCTGATACCGCATGCTGAGACTGTATGATGAGACCGCATGCTGAGACTGTATGATGAGACCGCATGATGAGACCGCATGCTGAGACCGCATGCTGAGACCGCATGCTGAGACCGCATGCTGAGACCGCATGCTGAGACCGCATGCTGAGACTGTATGCTGAGACCGTAGGCTCTTAATGATTTGAAAAAGTCACAAAAAAATCTCGCACTATGTTCCTTGCCTCAGGCTGCAAACACTGTTCTCTCATCAAGTGATCATATTTTCACCCATCAGACTATTCTCAATGTAATCTGGACTTTATTAATACTGAATGTAGAAACGGGCAGGACATCCATTATGCAGTCAGAATAGCGAATGGAGGTCGCTTTCCTGACGGCTAGTTTTTCATGCTGGGTAGGCCACTCATGTTATTTCACTACACGCATCAACCACTGTTTGAGGAGCATGTGGCCTCTCGCTACGCGACAGGTGATATTCCTGGATAAGAGCGTCTGCTAGACGACAGACACGGACATGTATAGTGATAATAAGGTCACCACAACAGCCCTATAGGTGAGTCTAAGGCTTAAGAGGGCGTGAACGATGCTACATGGGTGTACACAAAGAGCAGCACTGTAGCTGTTCAATGTGAAAGGTTATCTTTATTATATACAACAATAGGCAATGTAATACTGTCAATGGTTTGCCTAGTGGGGGGATAACGTTCAGCGAATCCAGTATTCCTTCTCTAAATATATGTTTCCCAAGGATTCATGTAGAGCAAGTGTGAAAATCGTAGCAAAATGTTTTAATGCCTTTACCTCCAAAATGGGATTATAAATGTATCAATTTTTAAAGCAGCATTACTTCCCCAATTTCAAATGTTGGAACATAAGACTGAAGAGAGATGGGGGCGGTCACATGGCGTTCAAGGAAACTCAGTGAATACTCTATACTAACTACACTGGAATGACGCCACTGCTATGGATACTGCTAGGAACTGAATCGTGCTGTAAATTAACATAATGAATAAGCAGCCACATGCGCCATGACATCATTAAGCGTTTGATGACAATCAATTTAATGCATCTCAGTGCTAGATGCGTCACTACAGACCCTGGTTCGATCCCGGGCTGTATCACAACCGGCCGTGATCGAGAGTCCCATAGTCGTCCGGGTTAGGCAAGGGTTTGGCCGTCATTGTAAATTAAGAATTTGTTCTTAACTGACTTGCCTAGTTAAATAAATGTAAAAAAAATTGAATAAAATCATGTCGTATCATAGACGTACAGGGCGGACCTCATCCTAGATCAGCAGTCCTAGTCTGAGATGCTTTATGAACCTAACTATATAACAAAAAACACTGTCAATTCCAAAGAATACTCTCAATACTCTGAATTCTCTCATTCAAATCAAAGATGAACAGTTCGACTAGATGACTGTCTCACCTCCTCATGTAGAAAACTTCAGAGTATGGTGATACTATGTGTGTGTGTGTCTTGCCTGTAAGTCCTGCTGCTCCTTGGTCAGCATATCCTGTAAGATGTCCACCTTCCGGCTGTGTACAGCGTTATTCTCCTCCTTAGGGACCAACCAAAATGAAAGAAAAAAATAACAGAAATTATTAGAGCGTTTGCTTGGGGACAGGACAGCGACAAATGCAGCAGAGGGAGAGAGACAGCTTTATGAAAAAAATTGAGGAAACTAGTGAGAGATGCGTGAGAATACAGATCCTGTTAGAAAGTGAAAGAGGTAGAGTGAGGGAGGGAGGGTGGGTGGAGGCTGAGGCTGCGGAGGCCGAGCGAGAGAGCGAGAGAGCGAGAGAGCGAGAGAGAGCGAGAGAGAGAGCGAGAGAGAGAGCGAGAGAGAGAGAGAGAGAGAGAGAGAGAGAGAGCGAGAGAGAGCGAGAGCTAAAGAGAGACACGTCTGAAATGGCACCCTATATATAGTGAAAAGGATGCCATTTGAGTTGCAGCCACAGAGCAAGGTGGCTGTGGGGCGTACCCAGAGGGGCAGCGGGAAGGGGATGTGGTCCTGGGTACTCGTGGAGGTGGAGCAGCACTCCTCTGTTTCCCCCATTGATCCCGGAGAGGGGGGTGAGGAGAGGACCCCCGGGTCTCCACCCTCGCCCTCTGACAGGGGGATTTGGGCCAGTCCCGGGGGCCTCCCTAGCACTGTGAGGGCCACATAGGCGCCCGCTGACACAGAGAGACAAGAGTGTTCGGTTACATTATAAGCAGTTAAAAAAATGCATTAAAAGCCTACTACTTGTTGGCTTTAAGAAAAGTGTGTCTCTTGAAGAGCCTGTAATTTGTCATGTCTATGAACAATTAGATATAAAACTGCAACTTTGACTTACATTTTATTAACTTGACGACTTCTACATGGTTTGAATGTGTTACTAAGCTCCCGTTAACCTGCAACAAAAACAGAACATCTGCTATAGGTCACATCAACGTCAATCAAATGAAATACAACACTTTCTATGGCATTCTGTCCCAGATTGGAAGCCCCAGATTAGTTCATGGGTACATTCAACAGGACCAGGCGTACATAACTCTTTCCATGCCAAGAAACACCTTATTTTTTTTCTAAATGTTCATTTATTTTAAATTTTAGACATTTAGCAGTCACTCTTATCCAGAGCGATAAGGGTTAAGTGCTTTGCTCAAGATCACATCAACAGATATTTCCCCTAGTTGGCTCAGAGATTCGAACCAGCTACCTTTCGGTTACAGGCCCAACCTGCAGCACTACCTGCCCATTCAAGTGTACACGTCCATACATCCATGCATGACTAAGTGAAGATTTTACTGTACCTGTAGACTTCCATTCATATCAGAAACGCTAATTAACAATGTCTCGCAAAACGACCTTCAACTTCTTTAAACTGAACGCAGAGACATAAAAATGGCATCAACGAGTTAATCTGACTCTGGGTAAGTAGAAAAACGGGCTTGATTGCCAAAGTCTCACACTCTCCCTTTAGGAGAAAGTTTGGATTCCCCCTCACAGATTAACAATTCATTTTCTGCACTGACACTACGCGCAGCATGAAGGCATCCTGCCCTTTCCAATGACCTTGGAATACATTGCCATGTTATGGTGTAGCTCCTCATCAACCCAGCAGGGGGCAGAGTGGTAAAGTATGCAGGGGGGCCTAATCCATGACCCACGGACCTACCTTTGTAGCCTGCGGGATGAAGTTGCCCCAACACACTGATCTTGGGTCAGTTGAGCATTTTCCCTACTAATGGTTAAGGTTAGAGGACACTGATCCTAGATCTGTACCTAGGGGAAACTTCACACCTGATCGGTCTCTGTCTAAGAAGAAGTTTCCCCCTTCACACTGATCTAAGTTCCGTTTACCATTTTGGTTCAAACGCATAAGGTAACATTTTGGAAAGATAACCCTTAGATCTAGGATCAGTTTATAATAAAATTATTGCGGAATTGCGTCAGATGCTTAATTAAGTTCTGGGGGGGGAGACATTTTACAAAATGTACTAACTAATGACACTAGCGAAGTCTCCACCCCTCTAAACGAAGGGTAATGTCTAGGAAGAGTGTAACGGGCCCCAGAGAGGGAATGAGCCTTACCTTGATGATCCTATCACCCGTCTGGACGCCAGCTCGCATGGCAGAGCCATCTGCAGAAGAAGACAGGGACAGGACACGTAATGGGAATGAGAATTATAAAAAGGTTAGCGATAATACCGTATCCAACTGTACGATGACACACGCAGAGATAAATCCAATCCATTGTATTGTTGCCTTGGATATCAAGACTATATGATGTAGAATGCCTATTAATATTCTGCTCTGATCCCAATCAAACACGTTGATCTAAGGTCAGAGGTTTACACCCCCAAGATATGCACTTACACTACCTTTAAAACATGATTTATATTATACATACATTTTAATATGGGTGGCCCTAGTGTGAATCGAACCAGCTAGACCAGGGTTGTAAGCACCATGCTTTACCAATTAAAGGAATACTTTGGGATTCTTTGGCAATGAGGGCCGTTATCTACTTCCCCAGAGTCAGATGAACTTGTGGATAGCATTTATGTCTCTGTGTCCAGAATGAAGGAAGTTAGAGGTCGTTTCTCGAGGGCCAATGCTCATCATCATCTCCTTGACTTCAGCACAGGAAGGCGTAGATTGGAATAGGATGGAAAAAGGCCTTACCCTCTTTGACCAGCTGCACAAATACAGGGTTGTCTCCGCTCACCGTCAGCCCGAAGCCATTCTCATCTTTCTGGATGATCACACAACGCTGGACAAGCCCTACACAGATAGACAGACGAGAAAGATATGGTGGGTACACGCCATCACAACACAACACACGGGTTGGCACAGTGAGAGGAAACAAGGATGGCGATGTGGGACACGGTGTGTGTGACGGGGCATAATACGCACTGTGGGTGTCAAACGGTTTTCCTATATATAGGGCAATGTGTCTGCTTGGTGGCGGAGGTACTCTTTCAATAGCTCAGCGCTGTGGTGTTGGCTAGTAGTTTTTATTAAAATGTTGACGAGGACTGAGGAAAATGGCTTTTGAAGCAATGAACGATTGATACCGAAGGATCCCCGTTTTCAAATACTGAATACGCCCCAGTTATTACACTTCACTCTCTTCTTCAAAAGCCTTTAATACATGGATGCATTTTGAAAAGTGTTTATTGTTGTTAAAGGGATAGTTCAGCTAAATTCCAAATTAGATATTTGTTCCCTGAACTTGAAAGCATTCTATGCACAAGGACAGAATAACACAAGTGTGTGGACTGCAGTCACTCGTTGTCCATAGACTGCTTTAAGGTAAGGAAACAAATATCTAAAACAAATTAGCTGAACTGTCCCTTTAATATCAGTATGATGCCAAGATAGGCTGTTATGAATAATGGCATAACACATGACCCTCTAAGAACCCAGTTTGACACTCATATAAAGACACGTTGTTTGGGGAACATTGATATAAGTATATATAATAAATGAACAACATGTTCGCTTGAACACAGATTTTGACTTGTTTGAGTTGCAAACAGAGAGCCACACAGGATCACACCAGTTCACACGCAGGTGAGTTTCACTAACAGAGGTCAAACACAATGGTTCACCCCAAACCAATAGCATCATTATATACAGGAAGGGCATATTGTAAAAGCCAAATGAGAACGCAGATTAAACTAGTAATCCAGGTTGCAGGAGGTACAGCAAGACATTATGGCAAATAATGGCTAATGTTGCAACCCAACAACTTGTTACTCAATGTATTGCTTTGGTTTTGTTGTACTGACACTAACTGATACTGTACATAATTCTTTCTGTATAGAAAAGTATTGGGTGGACTGCCTAAGAGTTGGGTTTTTTTGATGGAAAATAGTTTTTAGTGTAAACTTCATATAACGTATGCAGAAAATATAATAGACATATATATATATATATTTTATAATATAATTTTTGAGAACTAACAATCACCAAAACAAAACCTAGACAGTCAAGGAGAATCTAAAATGTACAAAACGATGTGTGTTTTTGTCATGACATGGGGCCCCTACTGATTTTGTTATGATGTTTGAGGCACTCGGTTAGCATAAGAACACAGTATAAGTCATGGCAGAATGCATAGAATTTCAGGAAATTTGCTTTGAAAGTTAAAATGTTCTCTCAGTCCCATGGAACAAATGTGTAGAATTGCAGGAAATTTGTTTTAAAACCGCAACATTTTATCTCCGCAGCCAAGAGGAGTACCTCAACAGATTTGGTGTGTGACCACGCCATTTGCCACGGCCACCACCTAAGCCCCACTTTGAACCAGAAAAAAACCCCTGATATAATAGCATTTTCTAGCCAAGAACCGAAGTAAATTCATGTCCCCCAGTTGGCATGCTGTAAATGTCTCAAAGGTATTGGGCTACACAATCCCTTTCAGAGATGATCTGGAAATGAAATTGAAAGCATGCTAACTGGGGGGGCATTGACATACATTGGTTTTTGGTTACAAAATGCTAACATTAACGGTTGGTGGCAGTAGCTAGCGTAACGACAGCAAAGCATGTAAATAAACTGCCCCTTTAACATTCTAGAGTGAAATGTATTTTCAGGCCTAAATATTGACTTAAACAGGTGCATCTTTAACCCCCTCAAGCCTTCCTGGTAGCGTTCCTTCATCAACCCAAACATCTTCCTTCACGCTGCTCTGGCCAGGGCAACACTAAAACATCCAGACAATGTTTGTCAAACACTGTGGGAAAGTTCACTGCCAGGGCAAGGCAAGACTGAGTTTAATCAAAATAAAATAAACTGAGAACAAAGGAGGTGTAGGACTCCTCGTGTTAGGACATGAGTGAACAGCAGAAGGACTGGGGACGTCACACTAACGGGGCACATCTCAATAGAGGAGCAAACTGTCCACTTCTACTTGCCTCCCTTAGTTTGCACTGAACTTAACAGATTGGATAAGTGATAGGTGAAATGTGGAAAAAAAGCCTAGTGCTGGTGAATCTGGCTTTCACTGGCCAGTTACCTCATGTCAGATGAAAGACATGAGACAGGGAAAGGAAAAGTCATTGAGACACAGCCGTTTAGCCCATAAGACTCGGAGGGGATTCCCTCGGCTACTACACAGCCAGTCTGCTGCACAGGCACGTCTAGTACAACACGACAGACAGTACACGCGGTAAAGTAACACAACCAGGACACACAGAGGGGAGAAAAGGCAAGAAAATCAAAAAGGAAACATTGGGAGGGAGGCGAAAATAAACAATGACAGAAAAAAATAAAGAGTGCAAGTCTTCTTCCCCAGTGTGACTGCGCACCTTTCACTGTGAACAGTCAGTCGGAATTTTGTTGCAAATAGTAATTGTTTTTGATAACGCACCCTTGAAAACAAACAAAGCTGAAATGGTAACTGAGGATATGAATGTTAAAAAAAGATCAGCAGTATTCAAAAGAATAACGATTATGAGGAAGGCCTCAAATGGAGCTCATACAACGAAAACGAAGGCATGAAGATAAATGTTTCTCAACCTTTTTTGTACCAGTGTTTTCCTCCTTGCGGGACAGCTTACATATTAAAACTAGCGCTGTATAACTGACCAGATGAGAGTCTCAGGGACCATTCAGCAACATACCATGGAGGCTGAGAAACACTGACATATACTGTATATTGTTAGCCTTCAATGGCATGTTTTCATTATTCCCTAGACCTACAAGTAACATTCACAATACACTAACAACCTTCTGTGGTACCAGACCATTCAGAATATCCGATGAGGTTATTTTTACACCAATGGCGAATGTTACAACACCATTCAAATTCAGACCTGGAACCTTAGTTTAGTGGACATCATACCACTTCTCTGTTTAGTCCAATTTCTCAGTGAGAAGAACAGTGTTCAAAGCGACAACGCCCAGTCTTGAGGTTACATTTACACTACAAACAGCTTTGACTAGGAAACATGCTGTCACCAGGCCATTGAATAGTCACTCCAAAAGTCTTTCACCTAGTCCAGCAAGAGAGGGATTTTGGTTGCTGTGTTTGTCTGTAGAGCAAACGACCTTATCACATGACTCAGACTCCAACAGCAGTGACGTGTGTACCAGTGTGCATGTATTACTGTGACTGTGTGTGCGTTGCGTATATATATATGTGTGTGTGTGTGTGAGAGAATGTGTGTGTTTCTTTTTTGATTCTGCTGGCATTTCCCCCAGCCTAACAGAAGATAAACATCAGCCTGGTGCTGTGTGTTTATCCGTCTGTCAGCTGGGGAGACACGGCGCTCCCATTTCACCCCCCCACCCCAGACCAAACATTAGCTCCTAGTCTCCAGAGTGGAGCTTTAATACCAGGGTCATATTTATTAACAGTCTCGGACCCTAGGCAACCGGTACATTGTGGGAGGCAATAAGAATCTCTTTTTTGCTACAGAAAACATAAATGTACCTATCTTATTGGACAAGGTAGTCCCAACCCCGCTTCGCTTTGTTTTCTTCAGTTTGGTGTCCAGTCAACAGACACTGGTATTACACTACAGCAACCACCTAGGCTGCAGCAGGTCACCGCTGCACTTTCTCTGGGCGAGACACTGCAGAATTAACATTCCATCACCTAATGTGAGTAAGTGAGAGAATTGGTGTGCTTCCTACCGCAGGATCAATGAAGTTTACAGACCAAAAGGGGCCGATAACAAATGATTGGCTTCAGCATACGTTGACGTCAATGGGAGACTAAAGGCCTTTCAAGACGATTCGATGTGTAGTTAGGTACAGGGACTCCGATAATATACAGGAACGATACATTTGAGTTTGAAACGATTCGGTGCGATTCGGTTTGATTAGAGGAACGAATCAATGCGATTCGGTTTGATGCGATACGATTCAATGCACTAACATTTGTTGCATAAACACATTTATTTTCCATTCTGCTGCTGATGGAGCTCATGAGCTGGTCCTCTCTGAACTGTAACGTCTGAGCTGACGTGTGTGTTTGTGTGTGTAAATGATATACACCTTCCTAATACTGAGTTGCACACCCATTTGCCCTCAGAACAGCCTCAATTCGTCGGGGCATGGACTCTACAAGGTGTCCAAAGCGTTCCACAGGGATGCTGGCCCCATGGTGACTCCAATGCTTCCCACAGTTTAGTAAAGTTGGCTGGATCTCATTTGGGTGGTGGACCGTTCCTGATACACGCGGGAAAATGTTGAGAAACCCAGCAGCTCTTGACACGCCTGGCACCTACTACCATACCCCGTTCAAAGGCACCTACTACCATACTCCGTTCAAAGGCACCTACTACCATACCCCGTTCAAAGGCACCTACTACCATACCCGTTCAAAGGCACCTACTACCATACCCGTTCAAAGGCACCTACTACCATACCCGTTCAAAGGCACCTACTACCATACCCGTTCAAAGGCACCTACTACCATACCCGTTCAAAGGCACCTACTACCATACCCGTTCAAAGGCACCTACTACCATACCCGTTCAAAGGCACCTACTACCATACTCCGTTCAAAGGCACCTACTACCATACCCGTTCAAAGGCACCTACTACCATACCCGTTCAAAGGCACCTACTACCATACTCCGTTCAAAGGCACCTACTACCATACCCGTTCAAAGGCACCTACTACCATACCCACGTTCAAAGGCACCTACTACCATACCCCGTTCAAAGGCACCTACTACCATACCCCGTTCAAAGGCACCTACTACCATACCCCGTTCAAAGGCACCTACTACCATACCCCGTTCAAAGGCACCTACTACCATACCCCGTTCAAAGGCACCTACTACCATACCCCGTTCAAAGGCACCTACTACCATACCCGTTCAAAGGCACCTACTACCATACCCGTTCAAAGGCACCTACTACCATACCACCCGTTCAAAGGCACCTACTACCATACCCGTTCAAAGGCACCTACTACCATACCCGTTCAAAGGCACCTACTACCATACTCCGTTCAAAGGCACCTACTACCATACTCCGTTCAAAGGCACCTACTACCATACCCCGTTCAAAGGCACCTACTACCATACCCCGTTCAAAGGCACCTACTACCATACCCCGTTCAAAGGCACCTACTACCATACCCCGTTCAAAGGCACCTACTACCATACCCCGTTCAAAGGCACCTACTACCATACTCCGTTCAAAGGCACCTACTACCATACCCCGTTCAAAGGCACCTACTACCATACCCCGTTCAAAGGCACCTACTACCATACTCCGTTCAAAGGCACCTACTACCATACTCCGTTCAAAGGCACCTACTACCATACCCCGTTCAAAGGCACCTACTACCATACCCCGTTCAAAGGCACCTACTACCATACTCCGTTCAAAGGCACCTACTACCATACCCCGTTCAAAGGCCCCTACTACCATACTCCGTTCAAAGGCACCTACTACCATACCCCGTTCAAAGGCACCTACTACCATACCCCGTTCAAAGGCACCTACTACCATACCCCGTTCAAAGGCACCTACTACCATACGTGGACTACAGGAAGCGGAGTAGCGAGCATGCGCCCATCCGCATCGACAGGGCTGTAGTGGAGAAGGTCAAAAAGAAGTTTGGGTTTTATATTATTGTATTTATTTTTTACCCCTTTTTCGCAATATCCAATTAGTAGTTACAGTCTTGTCCCATCGCTGCAACTCCCGTACGGACTCGGGAGAGGCGAGGGTCGAGAGCCACGCGTCCTCCGAAACACGATCCTGCCAAAGGAAACACTGTCCAACTGGCGACCATTTCAGCATGCATGCACCCAGCCCACCACATGAGACGCTAGAATGCGATGGGACAAGGACATCCCGGCGCCAAACAACCTTCCCCTAACCCGGACGATGCTGGGCCAAATTGTGCGCCACCTCATGTGTCTCCCGGTCATGGCCGGCTGCGACACAGCCTGGGATCGAACCAGGATCTGTAGTGACGCTTCTAGCACTGCGATGCAGTGCCTTATACCACAGTGCCACTCGGGAGGCCCAGATCCTCAAAGTTACATGCATACAGCTGCACCATTGAGAGCATCTTGACTGTCTGCATCACCGCCTGGTATGGGTTCTGCACCGCCCTCGATTGCAAGACGCTACAGAGGGTGTTGCAGACGACCCAGTATATATCACTGGGGCCGAGCTCCCTGCCATCCAAAAACTCCATGCAGTGTCAGAGGAAAGCCCGGAATATTGGCACACTTACCTGTAGGGTCAAACTCATGCAGAGGTGTGTTTTTGTCACTCTTGGGTTTCTTGTCTGGGGGGTGGTCCTTGCTGAGAATGCTAAGGGTCCTGGGTACACAAAAACACAGATGGCATGGTGAGTAACACAGACACATACACAGACACAGGAAGAACAGATTTGACACATCGGTCTAGACACATGACAGCTATCATCCAGAAAGTGAGGTCAGTACAGGTGCTTCAAAGCTGGGACCGAGAGAATGACAAACAGCTTCTATCTCAAGGCTATCAGACTGTTAAATAGCCATCACTAGCCGGCCTCCACCCGGGAACCCTGCCCTGAACTTAGTCACTGTCACTAGCCTGATACCAACCGGTTACTCATCCCTGCACCTTAAGAGGCTGCTGCTCTATGTACATAGACATTGAACACTGGTCACTTTAATAATGGAACACTGGTCACTTTAACTACTTACGGAGTGGCACTCCCGACACTACCCGGTGAAATGTGAGGCGCCAAATTCAAAATCCAAAAGTTTAATTATTAAACATTCATCAATATACAATTGTTGCATAGTCATCAAAAGCTCTGATTCTTGGCAATATCACCGCGTTGTCAGATTTCAAAAAGGCTTTACGGCGAAAGCACAACATTTGATTGTTTGAGGGTAGCATCTCTAATATTTACGCATTAGCATAAATCCATAACCCAACACGGGTATCACAAAACGCATAAAATCGCTAATATAAAATCCCTTACCTTTGATGAACTTCTGCTGAGGGCTTCCCAAGTGTCCAACGAAGACAATACATGCTTCTTTTGTTGTTGGATATTTATTATATCCATAAATCTCAGTTTGGTTGGCGCGTTATGATCATAAAATCCACCGTTGAGTCGCCCATTGAACCGTGAAGAGAACAAGTTCAAATTATACCTATACACTTTCTATAAACAAATCAAACATCATTTTTGATGTATCCTTTTGTGTATATTTGCTGTAATATTTCAACCGGACGATAACGTGAACGATAGGAAAGAAAAACAAAGTGGTGCGCGTTCACAATCTTGCGCGCGTCAAACCTTGTTTACAAAAGTGGTCGCCTGACAATTTCCTGTCCCTATCCGTTCTGGTCACTGCTAGAATTCCCAGTCTTTGACTGTTGACATCTAGTGGAAGCCATAGGTACTGCAGTCTCAGTCCTACATAACATTGTATGCAATAGGCACAATGGAGAAGATGGGCATTTACAAAAAGAACTGCAAATCCGAATGGATTTTCCTCGGGTTATTGCCTGATATATCACTTCTGTTATACTCACATACATTATTTTAACACTCTTAGAACCTTCAGAGTGTTTCCTATCCAATAGTACTAATTATGTGCATATCCTATTTTCTGGGCCTGAGTGTTAGGCATTTTACTTTGGGCACGCCAGACTCTCCAAAACCATCACCTATGCAGCCGCTCCCTAAGAAGTTAATAATGTTTACGTACTGTTTTACCAATTTCATATGTATATACTATATTCTAGTACATACACTATTCTATCCATGTATTCTTCACATACTGTATACTATATATTCTGTCCATTATGTACAGTCGTGGCAAAAAGTTTTGAGAATGACACAAATTTGAATTTTCACAAAGTCTGCTGCCTCAGTTTGTATGATGGCAATTTGCATATACTCCAGAATGTTATGAAGAGTGATCAGATGAATTGCAATTAATTGCAAAGTCCTTCTTTGCCATGCAAATGAACTGAATCACCAAAAAACATTTCCACTGCATTTCAGCCCTGCCACAAAAGGACCAGCTGACATCATGTCAGTGATTCTCTCGTTAACACAGGTGTGAGTGTTGACAATGACAAGGCTGGAGATCACTCTGTCATGCTGATTGAGTTCGAATAACAGACTGGAAGCTTCAAAAGGAGGGTGGTGCTTGGAATCATTGTTCTTCCTCTGTCAAACATGGTTACCTGCAAGGAAACACGTGCCGTCATCAATGCTTTGCACAAAAAGGGCTTCACAGTAAAGGATATTGCTGGCAGTAAGAATGCACCTAAATCAACCATTTATCGGATCATCAAGAACTTCAAGGAGAGCGGTACAATTGTTGTGAAGAAGGCACACACAGTGAGGCGAAGACTTTTGGAGGATGGCCTGGTGTCAAGAAGGGCAGCAAAGGAGCCACTTCTCTCCCAAGAAAAACATCAGGGACAGACTGATATTCTGCAAAAGGTACAGGGATTGGACTGCTGAGGACGGGGGTAAAGTAATTTTCTCTGATGAATCCCCTTTCCGATTGTTTGGGGAATTCGGAAAAAAGCTTGTCCCGGAGAAGACAAGGTGAGCGCTACCATCAGTCCTGTGTCATGCCAACAGTAAAGCATCCTGAGAACATTCATGTGTGGGGTTGCTTCTCAGCCAAGGGAGTGGGCTCACTCACAATTTTGCCTAAGAACACAGCCATGAATAAAGAATGGTACCAACACATCCTCCGAGAGCAACTTCTCCCAACCATCCAGGAACAGTTTGGTGACGAACAATGCCTTTTCCAGCATGATGGAGCACCTTGCCATAAGGCAAAAGTGATAACTAAGTGGCTGGGGGAACAAAACATCAATATTTTGGGTCCATGACCAGGAAACTCCCCAGACCTTAATCAGTACAACAGTTTTCAGCTGTACTAACATAATTGCAAAAGGGTTTTCTAATTATCAATTAGCCTTTTATTAATTAGTTTGGATTAGCTAACACAACGTGCCATTGGAACACAGGAGTGATGGTTGCTGATAATGGGCCTCTGTACGCCTATGTAGATGTTCCATAAAAACAAATTCTGCCGTTTCCAGCTACAATAGTCATTTACAACATTAACAATGTCTACACTGTATTTCTGATCAATTTTATGTTATTTTAATGGACCAAAAATTAGCTTTTCTTTCAAAAACAAGGACATTTCTAAGTGACCCCAAACTTTTGAACGTGTGTGTGTGTGTGTGTGTGTGTGTGTGTGTGTGTGTGTGATGTATATACAGCAGTGGCCAAAGGTTTTGAGAATGACACAAATATTAATTTCCACAAAGTTTCTGCTTCAGTGTCTTTAGATATTTTTGTCAGATGTTACTATGGAATACTGAAGTATAATTACAAGCATTTCATATGTGTCAAAGGCTTTTATTGACAATTACATGAAGTTGATGCAAAGAGTCAATATTTGCAGTGTTGACCCTTCTTTTTCAAGACCTCTGCAATCCGCCCTGGCATGCTGTCAGTTAACTTCTGGGCCACATCCTGATTGATGGCAGCCCATTCTTGCAAAATCAATGCTTGGAGTTTGTCAGAATTTGTGGATTTTTGTTTGTCCACCCACCTCTTGAGGTTTGACCACAAGTTCTCAATGGGGTTAAAACTACTTAGGGAGCAGTGGGGCGCTAGCGGGCCGCTCCCGACACTACCCGGTGAAATGCAAGGCGCCAAATTCAAAATCCAAAAGTTTAATTACTAAACCTTCATCAATATACAAGTGTTGCATAGTCATCAAAAGCTCTGCTTCTTGGCAATATCACAGCGTTGTCAGATTTCAAAAAGGCTTTACGGCGAAAGCACAACATTTGATTGTTTGAGGATAGCACCTCCAATATTTATGCATTAGCATAAATTCATATCCAGCTCGGGTCACACAAAACCCATATAAGAGCTAAAAAATATATCACTAGTTGAGACTAGTTGAGTATCTGGAGCATCAGCATTTGTGGGTTCGATTACAGGCTCAAAATGGCCAGAAACCAAGTAATTTCTTCTGAAACTCGTCAGTCTATTCTTGTTCTGAGAAATGAAGGCTATTCTATGTGAGAAATTGCCAAGAAACTGAAGATCTCGTACAACGCTGTGTATATATATATATTTATTAATTTATTTATTTATACATACTCCGGACTCCGACATTGCTCGCCCTAATATTTCTAGAATTCTATTCTAATTCATTAAGTGTAATCTTAACATGCTGAACAGAGTGTAAGGCGGTAATCAACTCAAATACAGGGCTGCATCTAATAAGGTTCCATTACGGACACATACCAGGTGTCCCAACTCTTGGGGGCACATGGTTTATTTTGTGGTAAGACGTTCTAGTTATACGGAGACATTCATCTGGGATGTCACGATAGCAGTCCTTTGTGATGGACAATGTGGACTAAGACTAACGAAACAACTTACCTGGTTGCTTTTTTAGGAACCCTGCGAAAACAAATTTGAGAAAAGGATTAGAAACTATTATACTATTCTTTGTCATTGGTGAAGTCCTGTTCTAATTCTATATTGTGATGCCTATTCTGATTTTTCTAGACAGGACAATTTGCGCCAACTGTATGAAGAATTTGGTCGAATTTTGACCTCTGTGAGGTACAGAAGGTTTAAATCAAGCAACAACTGAATAAGCCTGTACCTGGACTAAAACATGTTCAATAGAGAATTTACTAAAAGTGCTTTTTAGGAAAAGGCTCAATCTGGGTTTGAGAAAACGACCCAACGTTCAAAATTACATTCTTAATTCGCTACCACATGTGACTATATTCTACAACTTTTTATTGCCATTGCATGCTACGTCAAGAATGGACATACCCTACCAGTCAACTTTCAAGGGTTTTTCTTTATTTTTTACTATTTTCTACATTGTTGAATAATAATGGTGAAGACATCAAAACTACGAAATAACACATATGTAATCATGTAGTAACCAAAAAAGTGTTAAACAAATCAAATTCAATGTTATATTTGAGATTCTTCAAATAGCCACCCTTTGCCTTGAAGACAGCTTTGCACACGCTTGGCATTCTCTCAACCAGCTTCATGAGGTAATCACCTGGAATGCATTTCAATTAATAGGTGTGCCTTAAAAGCTCATTTGTGGAATTTCTTTCCTTCTAAATGCGTTTGATCCAATCAGTTGTGTTGTGACAAGGTAGGGTTGGTATAAAGAAGATAGCTCTATTTGGTAAAAGACCAAGTCCATATTATGGCAAGAACAGCTCAAATAATCCAAGAGAAACGACATTCCATCATTACTTTAAGACATGAAGGTCAGTCAATATGAAACATTTCAAGAACTTTTACAGTGTCTTCAAGTACAGTCACAAAAACCATCAAGCGCTATGATGAAACTGGCTCTCATGAGGACCGCCACAGGAATGGCAGACCCAGAGTTACCTCTGCTGCAGAGGATAAGTTCATTAGAGTTACCAGCCTCAGAAATTGCAGCCCAAATAAATGCTTCACAGAGTTCAAGTAACAGACACATCTCAACATCAACTGTTCAGAGGAGACTGTGTGAATCAGGCCTTCATTGTCGAATTGCTGCAAAGAAACCACTACTAAAGGACACTAATAAGAAGAGGAGACTTGCTTGGGCCGAGAAACACGAGCAATGGACATTAGACCGGTGGAAATCTGTCCTTTGGTCTGATGACTCCAAATTTGAAATGCATGGTTCCAACCGCCGTGAGACGCGGTATGGGTGAACGGATGAACTTCGCATGTGTATTTCCCACCGTAAAGCATGGAGGAGGAGCTGTTATGGTGTGGGGGTGCTTTGCTGGTGACACTGTCTGTGATTTATTTAGAATTCAAAGCACACTTAACCATCATGGCTACCACAGCATTCAGCAGCGATACGCCATCACATTTGGTTTGGGCTTAGTGGGACTATCATTTGTTTTTCAAAAGGACAATGTCCCAACACACCTCCAGGCTGTTTAAGGGCTATTTGACCAAGAAGGAGAGTGATGGAGTGCTGCATCAGATGACCTGGCCTCCACAATCCCCCAACCTCAACCAAATTGAGATGGTTTGGGTTGAGTCGGACCGCAGAGTGAAGGAAAAGCAGCCAACAAGTGCTCAGAATATTTGGGAACTCTTAAGACTGTTGGAAAAGCATTCCGGGTGAAGCTGGTTGAGAGAATGCCAAGTGTGCAAAGCTGTCATCAAGGCAAAGGGTGGCTATTTGAAGAATCTCAAATATAAAATATATTTTGATTTGTTTAACACTTTTTTTGGTTACTACAGGATTCCATGTGTGTTATTTCATAGTTTTGATGTCACCATTATTATTCAACAATGTAGAAAATAGTAAAAAATTAAGAAAAACCCTTGAGTAGGTGTTCTAAAACTTTTGACCGGTAGTGTACATTTTCAGAAACATATACAGTAAATGTACAGTTCCGGGTTAACCAGGGCCTGTATTCATAAAGCATCTTCGAGTAGAAGTGCTGATCCACTATCAGGGTCCCCCCTGTACAGCCTAGATCAGCCCTCCTACTCTGATGCACTTTATGAATACAAGCCCTTGTCTCCCTGGTCATCTGCATGTTTCTGTATACTTAGGTTTGTGTTTCTGGTAGTGGTGTACTGACATCCTCAGTGAGCCACAGCCCCCAACCGACTTTGCCAAGTGGCCGCTGGTACAGCCCATAAGATGCTGCTAACCAGTAGAGTGCACTATCATAGGAACATCTGTCATCCTCTGCTTACACAGTACATGATCACAACCACCACCATAACTCGGGGGGCCTAGAAATGACTGAAGACCAGACCCACTAATTAACTTCACAATCAAAAAGCCGGTGGTGTGACGATGCCAATATAAGCCCCATGTCCTCGGGCACCTTCTGGCTCCCAGTCGTTCCACTGGTTGGCCAGACATGTAGATCCCTACCCTGATCCCTAAGTCTGACCGAGGAGGAGGATGGGAGGGAACTTCATATAAATAGCCCCTCTCTCTCTCTCTCTCTCTCTACCCTTCTACATCCTTCCGCGGGTGGTTTTTGTTTTTGCTGCTGTTCCTTCTCTCAGACAATGGGGCCTGAACTTTGAACAACGGCGCTCACGTCAAAGCCAACTTACTACACTGCAGCATTGTGGGACAGATTCCCGGAAACAGAGGGGGCTTCTGGCAGGGCTCCCATTTCCTGAATGTGGGTGGGTGGGGGATGAGAAGAGGAGGGGGATAAAGGGGAGTGGGTATCTTTAAGAGAAGGCAAGAGGGGTAGGATTTGGAAAATCCTGTGCTAGTACCAAGACTGCAGAGCTCGTACTTGAAAGTACGTCACTCAGTCTAACCATGGACGAGATCCATAATATATAACAATAACCGAATATACTGTGATACAACACTCCACTGCCACTGCCTTGAATCTGAGAACACCTCTTTATATTTTAAAAGTTACTTAATTCGACCAACTAGCGCCGTTTATAAAAGGAAATGAACATCATTCAATAGAAAAGCTGAAATCCAGCCAGTCATACTGAACCCCTGCCAATTATAGAGACATGGGATTCACTACTATACTGTCTGGGAACAGGATGAGTTATTAAACTGGTTCTCCTCTGATGTGCCCTGAGGAGATTAGGACGGGATAGGGGATAGACTGTATGGGTGAGGAAAGACATCATGCTCACTGGGTGGTGGCTAAGCAGCTAGCTGAGAAGGGGATCAAGCTGATATTTAGACCCTTAAATGCAGACTCATTCAAAATGGAGAAAGAGAGGCCTAATTGATACGTTGAAAGCCTGAGGGGAACAATGTACTTGTTATCATGTTCAAGCTAACAAGGCTGATCAATGGAAAACACAAAAGATCCAAGTGCAGGGAAATCGATTGCCTTTAACAATTATCCGTTAGCTTTAGCAGAAGGTTAGGTCCCACTGCAAGTAGCTTTTAATATATTTAGTCTTGTTATAAAATCAAATAAATATAAAATAATTTTTAAAAATCTGTCTTTAGGGGATCCAAAGGAGGCTAAGAAACAGAGAGGATATAATAAGACACCAGATTGATGAACTATCAGCCAAATTAAATCTAACGAGCTTAATCAACTAAATGAAGCCGATTACTTGGTCGTCCGGAACTAAGTTGCACCCATAAAGTATGTATTTGCCTAACATCAGATTTGGACAAAACGTCATCCTAACAACGAGTAAGACACGAGGAATTACATAAAACCCCAACGGCCAGTATACCGTATCAGTTCTCTATGTTTGACAAGTAGTATGAAGTTGCGGCTTGGAGTATTATTTATTCATTCTATGTATTGTATTCTCTGTGAAGTTGGTGATGTTTTTTTTTTTTTCACTGTTCAGAGAAATTAGCCATTGAAGTCTCCTGCATTTTTCCTCCTTTACCCTCCTGTGATGTCATCGCCCAAAGTTGGCTCAGTATTCAACGGGACATTATCTCATGTTGAATTGGGTATTTTGCTCTCCTGTTTTCTACCTTTTTTACAGGGCTGTAACCCTTTATTTTGTAGTTTGCAAGTAAAGGCAATGAACATAGAAAAGCGTGTGGATAATCCTTGTTAAGTTACCACAGGTATAATGGTAAATGTCACTAATCACATAACATAGATATATTTTCTAATAATTTTATAAAAATAAAATACACAATGGTTTATAATTGTATTATTTTATTAGGTTTGTCAGAACATTTTAGTCACTAGCCCATTTCTCCATCAAATTTTTGGGCATTATATGAGAATTGTACCATAGGGATAGCCCTCTCAGAGAGCTGCCACTTGTTGGACTATTCATGGAGAATTGGGTTGAAGCATTAGGTTGCTAAGAGAAGGACAAACTGAATTGCTTCATGGAGGACTGGATTTGCGAGCATAACCACACAATTTATTTTCATCATGAGCAAAAGCTATTGGTTTTCTACTTAAAGTTGCAAAGAAAATGTTGAGCTACATTTGATAAACACAAGAGACCAGCAAAATGGACAAAAGGCCAGTAGAAGGTAGTACCTGGTAATTTCACTTAACCCCCTAATAGTTCTGAGCGATTACTGCTTTTTGAAGTGGGTTCGGTTTCAGTTAGGTTTTAGATAATCCGTTTAGTTTAGATTCTAAACAATACATGTATTATGTGGGTTGAATGCTGTAACAACACAGAATAAAACAATTCATGGTAGTGACTGCCCATCGCTAGCACTTATTAGGGGCTCTGACAATTTATTCACAGTACTTTAAATATTTTGGTTGTGCATATTAGATATTTCTTTTTAGTATGACGATGACTTTGTAACTTTATTAATACAAACTCAATAAACCATCCTATATTCACATTACTTTAATAACATATTTCAGTTGTTGTGTATATAAAAAAAAAAAAAAGATTACTTATTATTTAATTCCAAATCATCGATCCATCGATCTCTGTGCTCCCCAAAGAGTCATCCTATTCAGGCTAGTAGCCTAGCTGGCTGGCTGCCTGCTGTCTGACAAAATCACTATTTCAGTAGTTATTCAAAGTAGATGAGGCATACTTTTAAGACTGCTGAATAATAACTATCCATAAATGAGATGTATTGTCGGGTAGAGATACCTAAGTAACTGCTCTCTATATCCCTTGTGCGCATTCCTTCCCACTCCCTCCCTCCCTTCCTTTCCGTGTATGTCTGTCTGTCTGTCTGCTTGCCGGGCTTGCCCCACAGGCTTGTCCATGCAAGAACCAATGAAAACAGGCAGCTGTAGGCACAATGGATTCTGGTCATTATAGTTCATTAACACATTTAACACAAATTTCAAATTAAATGGCTAAATGATCCATTTTTATGACTATCTTAAAACAATTCTATATGTTAGCTTAGTAGATATTATGTTAGTTTAGTAGATATTATGTTAGTTTAGTAGATATTATGTTAGCTTAGTAGATATTATGTTAGCTTAGTAGATATTATGTTAGTTTAGTAGATATTACGTTAGTTTAGTAGATATTACGTTAGTTTAGTAGATATTATGTTAGTTTAGTAGATATTATGTTCGTTTAGTGACTTCAATGGTTCTTTCTCTGAACGGGAAAAACTCCCACCAAACATGTCAAACAGAGAACTGATACTGTATACTGGCCATTGGGGTGGGCTTGGTGTGGGGTTTGTGGGGTCCGTAGGTGGCTTTTGACCATCTACATCTACAGGTTTTGGTGCAAATCAGATGTTGGGTACTATATTTATTGAATAGTATATGAATACTATACATTGAAATGGCCAATTTGGGTGAAATCAATTAGACAATTTTAACTCTGAGAAATTAAGCTAACAACAAAATAACGTTTAATGGAACGCAGGAATGCAGATCTGTTTCTAACTACAATTCAGAAAAATCTGAGATGGTGGGTGTCATGGCTTGTTGAAATGACAAGAAACAACCCTTAACCCTTTTCCCTTGTGTTGGATCCAAAGCACACGTTTTTCCAGAGAGAATCTCATTGTGACATACCAGTTCTGGCTATTTCTTTCACTTCAGCCTCCATTCCATATGAGGTCAAAGTTTGAGGAAGAGTGGCATTTACAAATAACATCCAGTTTTGGGGGTGAACTTCATGCCTCCTCAAATATAAAATAGTGATATCCTTAAATGGACGTCACACATTCTTTCCTATCGCAACTGCCCTTCGGAAACCGATTCAAGCACGTTCCATTACAAAATGGTAAACATTTGACCTGAACTCAGTCCTAACCAATAGAACGAATTGAAGTGGATTTGAAGTTAACTCCCCTGCTCTGCTCACAAGACAGGTGGACCATCACACAATATGACACCTGCGATGGTCGCCCTGTTGCTAGCTCTCAGATAACTTTGCGGTCAGCACGCATGTCACTGAGGACCTGAAATGGTCTCTCCACACCGGCATCGTTGTGAAGAAGGCTGAAGAAATTCATTCATCTACAGCAACCAGTGTCAAAGGAAGGCCAAGAAGATCATTAAGGACCTCATCCACCCGAGCCACAGACTGTTCACTCGGCTCTCGTCCAACAGACAGACAGTACAGGTGCATAAGAGCTAAGACCAAGAGACTAAAAAGCAGCTTCTATTACCAGGCCATAAGACTGTTGAATAACCATCACTAGACCTCTACTAGGAGATGCTCACTCACACACAGCCAACGCTACCACTGGTCGCGTCCCATTTCACACTGTGTATTTAAATACAGTATCCCCAACGTAGCGCATCATAATATTTCTACTACTGTGCATTGTATTTTAGTTACACTGTTTACACAAACGGCAAATGTTTATGCACTCAATAGTCTCTATAGCATGGGACAGCAGCGTTGGCTATGTGTGTGTGTGTGCATGTGAGTGTATGTGTGTGTGTTTGTGAGTATGAGGTGTGTGTGTGATTGCTTGTGTTTGTGTTTTGTGTGAGTGAGTGTGTGTGTGTGTGCATCACCTGGTAGACGCCTAGTGATGGCTGATTTGATTTGACCTGGGCTTGTGAGATAAGACCCTTAAATGCAACAACTCGTCTAGAACACACTGCGTCCTCCACTGAACACACCAGAACACAGCACAGTCTGACCCACACCAGGGTCAGCTACTGGAGAAAGCACGATACAAATCCAATTTGTTATTATTATATAAACATTTGAATGCATCGTTGTAGCACAGGAAGTCTGCGACTGAAACAAGAGCTGATTCAACTAAAGGCTGTCAATAATATTAATGAATTGCTGTAAAGTCTGTAAAGATTGTATATCGTACATTGCCACATTACGAATAAAGAAACTCTAGGGATGCGATTGGTAAAAGACTCACTACCACGTCATTGGTGGTACTAACTTGTTTATTAATCCCTTAATTTTACATTTGAAGAATCAAATAGGCTTTCAACAACAATGGAACAGAGTACTGTGAAGTCATTTCTTGAATGGGGACCATACTCTTTATTTAAAACAAAGGTGTTTATATTGTGTTGCATGCACAGTAACACTAACTGTATCTAGTCATTGGCCCTGAAATCAAATCAAATCAAATGTATTTATAAAGCCCTTCTTACATCAGCTGATGTCACAGAGTGCTGTACAGAAACCCAGCCTAAAAACCCAAACAGCAAGCAATGCAGGTGTAAAAGCACGGTGGCTAGGAAAAACTCCCTAGAAAGGCCAAAACCTAGGAAGAAACCTAGAGAGGAACCAGGCTGTGAGGGGTGGCCAGTCCTCTTCTGGCTGTGCCGGGTGCAGATTATAACAGAACATGGACAAGATTTTAAAATGTTCATAAGGCTCTATACTCAGTCTAACTCAGCATAGGTCAGAAGAGATCTCTCCCTCCCTCTCCCTCTCCCTCTCCCTCCCCAGGGCCTGAAGGGAGGGAGCAGGCACTCCCCTCGTTTTCTGCCCCAATAAGTCTGATCAGAGAGTGTGCATCCTGAAGAGGCTTGGGGACATAGATTTCTTCACGCTACACTGTCTGTTCATGTTTTATTAGCGTGGCCAGGGACGGGTGGGGGCGGCGAGGAGGTGCCGAGACAGAGAACGATAAATCCACTAGAAGAACAGCCAGCCCCAAAGCACCTCCATATCTACCATGTTAGATCCCTTTAGGCAGGCAGTGAAGGCAAGGCCGAGCCTGGTCTTATTTACACATAGCTAGGCTATACCCTATAGTGACACAGAGACCAACACAAGAGGTGAGGGTGACATGCTTGAGGATAACACATTTTTTGTAGTGCCGGGAGGTTGAAACTGTGCTTTTCTTAATTAATTAATGTATTATTTGTCTTATAGTTTAAGGCAGGTCATAAGCGTGGGGGAGAACAAACTTTGGAGACTCGGCAATGAATAATGCATTGATCCATTAGAAACACTGACGGGGGATGGACATCCCTGCTGCATCCCCAATAAATATGTATTGAATAGAGAGATTTACAAATGTAAAATGTGTTCCCCCATCACAAAGCAAAGCGCTTTGAGCACTTGGAAAAAGCTTTAATATTATTTATATTTTTTTAAAGTGTGAAATAATGAATATAGTTTTTGAAGCACCACATAAATCCAATCATCATTATCCATTATTCTAATACCATTGGTTAGATATGGAAGGTGATCCTAGGCGAAGCTAGGTCTTTGGGTAACGCGGCGACATTAAAACTAAAAAGGTCACGGTTTCCCAGTGAAATGTACAGTTGAATGTACAGCTGGGGGTAGAAAGTCCATGGAAAATAGTTAGTGAGTTAAAAGAGAAGCTCCAGGCAGAGAGAGGCATGTTGATGCCATGCAGTTCCCAGGCTACTGACGGCGGTGAACTCTTCAAAGCACTGCAGACCGAACGCTCCTCTGGTCAAACTATATCATCGAGAGAGAGAAACTGAGAGGAACAGAGAGAGAGAGAGACAGAGCGAGAGAAAGGGGGAAGAAAGGGGGGAGATGAAAGAGAAAAGGAGAGAGATTAAGACCTAGAGAGAGGGAGCGGAGAGAGCGAGGCCAAGCCCACATGGGGGAAACCTTGTTTTATCAAGAAAGGAGAGAGAGAAGGGACGAGATGGTGGGAGAGGCTAGAAGGGAACAAAGGGTAGAGATAGTGATACAAAGTATGCATCCCAAATGCTGCCGCGGACATGGCTGGGACAATGCTGGGTGAAAAGGCCCAAAAAACTATACAGACAAAGTATTGACACGTTTTTTTTTATTGAACAGACGAGCTTAAAGTTTTCTTTACTGACCATCATTTTCTCTTGTCTGACCGCTTGCATGATGACGAGTTTCTCCCATGACTGGCCTATCTGGGTGATGTTTTTTCTTGCCTGAATGATCTGAATCTAGGATTACAGGGACTCTCCGCAACTATATTCAATGTGTGGGACAAAATTGAGGCTATAATTAAGAAGTTGGAGCTCTTTTCTGTCTGCATTAACAAGGACAACACACAGGTCTTTCCATCATTGTATGATGTTTTGTGTGCAAATGAACTCCAGCTTACGGACAATGTCAAATGTGATATAGCGAAGCACCTGAGTGAGCTGGGTGAGCAATTACGCAGGTACTTTCCTGAAACGGATAATACAAACAACTGGATTCATTATCCCTTTCATGCCCTGCCTCCAGTCCAGTTACCAATATCTGAACAAGAGAGCCTGATCGTAATTGCAACAAGCGGTTCTGTGAAATACATTATTACAACCCTATTCCGTGGAGTTTTCCTGGCATGACAGTAAAACAATGAAAATGCACAACTACCCCCGTGAGGTGTTTGGAATTGCAGTGAAGTGCTACTTGGTATGTGTCCCAAATGGCACCCTATTGCCTTTATAGTTCACTACTATTGACCAGGGCTCATAGGAATCTGGTCAAAAGTATTGTCCTATAGGGAATAGGGTGTCTTGCATCTTTATGTGAACCATGGACGTTTTCCCTACGTCCGTTTCCATTTGTATCATGCAGGGGATGGAGAAAGTTGAAACAAGACCCTGCCTCACACCGTCCCCCTCCCCCTCGCCTCTACTCTCCCCCACCCAACACAGGCCCTGAGGCACAGCCAGGGTCTCTACCGCAATCTCCACTGGTCAGACACTTTTAAGGGCCTCCCAACAAGCACAGAATAAAACATACGAAAAGCTGGCATACATATCTATAATTTTTTTTAAACGTTTTTTTCACTTGATTCCATTTAGTTTTTCCCCAAAAATTCTGTTTTCTCCGTTTAGTTTTTCCAGGTTCCATTTCCCATGTGTTTTTTATGTTTTGGGTCTGCCAGGTAAGGCTAGTTTGTAGTTAATACTTAATTGAGAATGTTTTTCCATTTAATGTACCAGAATACTTTTCATTAGCATCATCGCTAATGGCTACACACCGCACATACATAGACATAAATAAACCATCCACTGTTGCATTCGGTTCATGTCTTATGATACACCTGGGTAAATGTATTAATGTCCAATATATTTAGTTGATTACCTACTAAGTTCAATGAATGTTTCTATATTGTTGAATTCCGTTTAAAAAATGTCTGGATTCTGTGATTCTGTCTTTGTTCTCCACGCATCACGGATTTTACATATCCATACATATCCACGTTGTACATGTTCCATCTCAGGCTGATACAGTGAGACTCATCCATGCATCCATTACAAGCAGGCTTGACTGCGGCAGGTAGCCTAGTGGTTAGAGCGTTGGGCCAGTAACCGAAAGGTTGCTGGATTGAATCCCCGAGCTGACAATGTAAAAATGTGTCGTTCTGCCCCTGAACAAGGCAGTTAATCCACTGTTCCCCGGGAGCCGATGACGGGACGTGGATTAAGGCAGCCCCCCGCACCTCTCTGACTCTCTGGGTTAAATGCAGAAGACACATTTCAGTTGAATGCATTCAGTTGTACAACTGACTAGGTACCCCCCTTTCCTACTGTAATGCTCACCTGTCCAAAGAAATCCATTGGACAACTGCAAAACATACAGAATACTGCAGAACGGGTACTGACCAGACAGAGAGAACACATTACACCGGTTTAAAGGTCTCTGTACTGTAAAACATACAGAATGCTGGGTACTGACCAAGACCAGACAGAGAGAACACATTACACCGGTTTAAAGGTCTAGAATACATTTTTAGAATACATTTTAAAGATTATTCTCTTGGGTTTTTAATCAATCCAAGATTGTGCACTCCAATGCACCCCGCCCTGGGGCAGCAGGTAGCCTAGTGGTTAGAGGGGGAGGCAGGTAGCCTAGTGGTTAGAGGGGGCAGCAGGAAGCCTAGTGGTTAGAGGGGGCAGCAGGAAGCCTAGTGGTTAGAGGGGGAGGCAGGTAGCCTAGTGGTTAGAGGGGGCAGCAGGAAGCCTAGTGGTTAGAGGGAGGCAGGTAGCCTAGTGGTTAGAGGGGGAGGCAGGTAGCCTGGTGGTTAGAGGGGGCAGCAGGTAGCCTAGTGGTTAGTCGGGAGGCAGGTAGCCTAGTGGTTAGAGGGGGCAGCAGGTAGCCTAGTGGTTAGAGGGGGAGGCAGGTAGCCTAGTGGTTAGAGGGGAGGCAGGTAGCCTAGTGGTTAGAGGGGAGGCAGGTAGCCTAGTGGTTAGAGGGGAGGCAGGTAGCCTAGTGGTTAGAGGGGAGGCAGGTAGCCTGGTGGTTAGAGGGGGAGGCAGGTAGCCTAGTGGTTAGAGGGGGCGGCAGGTAGCCTGGTGGTTAGAGGGGGGCGCGGGTAGCCTAGTGGTTAGAGGGGGCCTTGGGTAGCCTAGTGGTTAGAGGGGAGGCAGGTAGCCTGGTGGTTAGAGGGGGAGGCAGGTAGCCTAGTGGTTAGAGGGAGGCAGGTAGCCTAGTGGTTAGAGGGGAGGCAGGTAGCCTGGTGGTTAGAGGGGGAGGCAGGTAGCCTAGTGGTTAGAGGGGGAGGCAGGTAGCCTAGTGGTTAGAGGGGCAGCAGGTAGCCTAGTGGTTGGTCGGGGGAGGCAGGTAGCCTAGTGGTTAGAGGGGGCAGCAGGTAGCCTAGTGGTTAGAGGGGAGGCAGGTAGCCTAGTGGTTAGAGGGGAGGCAGGTAGCCTAGTGGTTAGAGGGAGGCAGGTAGCCTAGTGGTTAGAGGGGCAGGCAGGTAGCCTAGTGGTTAGAGGGGGCGGCAGGTAGCCTAGTGGTTAGAGGGGTGGCAGGTAGCCTAGTGGTTATAGGGGAGGCAGGTAGCCTAGTGGTTAGAGAGGGGGCAGGTAGCCTAGTGGTTAGAGGGGGTGGCAGGTAGCCTAGTGGTTATAGGGAGGCAGGTAGCCTAGTGGTTATAGGGGGGTGGCAGGTAGCCTAGTGGTTATAGGGGAGGCAGGTAGCCTAGTGGTTAGAGGGGGGAGGCAGGTAGCCTAGTGGTTATAGGGGAGGCAGGTAGCCTAGTGGTTAGAGGGTGGCAGGTAGCCTAGTGGTTAGAGGGAGGCAGGTAGCCTAGTGGTTAGAGGGGAGGCAGGTAGCCTGGTGGTTATAGGGGGTGGCAGGTAGCCTGGTGGTTAGAGGGTGGCAGGTAGCCTAGTGGTTAGAGGGGAGGCAGGTAGCCTGGTGGTTAGAGGGGAGGCAGGTAGCCTAGTGGTTAGAGGGGGGTGGCAGGTAGCCTGGTGGTTAGAGGGGAGGCAGGTAGCCTAGTGGTTAGAGGGGAGGCAGGTAGCCTAGTGGTTATAGGGGAGGCAGGTAGCCTAGTGGTTAGAGGGGTGGCAGGTAGCCTAGTGGTTATAGGGGGAGGCAGGTAGCCTAGTGGTTAGAGGGGGGCGGCAGGTAGCCTAGTGGTTAGAGGGGTGGCAGGTAGCCTAGTGGTTAGAGGGGGAGGCAGGTAGCCTAGTGGTTATAGGGAGGCAGGTAGCCTAGTGGTTATAGGGGAGGCAGGTAGCCTAGTGGTTAGAGGGGGTGGCAGGTAGCCTAGTGGTTATAGGGAGGCAGGTAGCCTAGTGGTTATAGGGAGGCAGGTAGCCTAGTGGTTAGAGGGGAGGCAGGTAGCCTAGTGGTTAGAGGGAGGCGGGTAGCCTAGTGGTTAGAGGGGGCAGCAGGTAGCCTAGTGGTTAGAGGGGGCAGCAGGTAGCCTAGTGGTTAGAGGGGAGGCAGGTAGCCTAGTGGTTAGAGGGGGAGGCAGGTAGCCTAGTGGTTATAGGGAGGCAGGTAGCCTAGTGGTTAGAGGGGGGCAGCAGGTAGCCCAGCAGGTAGCCTAGTGGTTAGAGGGGGGCAGCAGGTAGCCTAGTGGTTAGAGGGGGTGGCAGGTAGCCTAGTGGTTAGAGGGGGGCGGCAGGTAGCCTAGTGGTTAGAGGGGGGAGGCAGGTAGCCTAGTGGTTATAGGGGGAGGCAGGTAGCCTAGTGGTTATAGGGGGAGGCAGGTAGCCTAGTGGTTAGAGCGTTGGACTAGTAACTGAAAGGTTGCAAGGTCAAATCACTGAGCTGACAAGGTAAAAATCTGTCCTTCTGCCCCTGAACAAGGCAGTTAACCCACTGTTCCTAGGCCGTCATTGTAAATAAGAATTTGTTCTTAACTGACTTGCCTAGTTAAATAAAAAATAAAATGCACTTAAGTTATGTACCCAGTAAGTCCATCAGGTCCTCTTGTACTGGCCTTTTAACTATCCAAAAGCCTAGGACCAAGAGGCATGGAGAGGCAGCCTTTAGTTACTATGGCCTGCCAGAGAAACTGAGGGAGGCCGAATCTGTGGCCATATTTAACCCTCCTATTATGTTGCAGGTCAATCTGACCCATTTCCACTTTTGAGATGTCTAAAATACTAGTTAACCTCTTTTTCTCCATGAAATTGACTTTTCCTCATTTAGGGTCATGAACCTAACTTCAAAATGTGGACACACTGATGTGTTGTGGAATGTCTGTGTAGATTTTGTATACAAACATGATGTTGTGAGTCATTTTGACCCGGAGGCTTTAATGTGTATAGAAATTTACACAGGTCCAAAATAAACAAGCGTCTTTGATGTATTTTGTTTTGATTGGTTCTGGTTGCACTTTTTATAATTATGTTTGGGTGAAACTGAGTTTCCAGCGCTTCTCCTCAGTGCCAGAGCAGCAGATCTGTGACACAGACACTCAACAATGAGCTCCAAAAGATTTTCAGTCAATCAAGCCTCATCACAAATTCTGGAGACAAATTTTAGTCTCAGTTTTTAATTGTTATTCTTTTGGTTTTATCCTCCTGTGTTTTCGGTTTTTATTTTCATTGTTTTTAATTCATGTTTTTCTCCTGTGAAGCGCATTGTGTTGCATCCATGTCTGAAATGTGCTATATAAATAAAGCTTGATTTGATTTGTGGACGGTAAATGCACGTAAACCCCAGTTACGCATATTTTTCCATTTTGTGCACGCGTTTGGCCACCTATTGTGGAAAAATGCATTGAAAATATAGGGAGCGTTACTTTATTCACTGTGAACAGTGATCTGCATTTTACCTACCAATTTCTATACCACTACATCACGGTGTACAATTGGGTTTTAGTAGGAAGTAGAGCATTGGGAGGTTAGTCAATTGCAGATACAAAGACATATTAAAAGTTAAAAGTAGACACTGACCTCTTTTGGGGAAAAACTACACTACCGGTCAAAAGTTTTAGAACAGCTACTTATGCCAAGAGAATGCCAAGAGTGTGCAAAGCTGTCATCAAGGCAAAGGGTGGCTACTTGAATAATCTCCATTATAAAATATATTTTCATTTGTTTAGCACTTTTTTTTGGTTACTACATGATTACATATGTGTTATTTCATAGTTTTGATGTCTTCACTATTATTCTGCAATGTAGAAAATAGTACAAATAAAGAAAAACCCTTGAATGAGTAGGTGTTGTAAAACTTTTGACTGGTAGTGTATATGTGACAGGTGGCAGGAGATCTACAAACAAAGACTGCACATACAGCCACCTATACTCACATTGAAATATCCTTGAAACAACGTTCCCTGCAGAGACTGAATCCGTTCCATGGTCATTTCTAAACTGTAGTTTATATACAGTACCTCACATAATTTGAATATGACTCCGAGCTTCATGTCATGATGAAGTAACACAAAAGGCAAATGTTACTGAGAATGACAACACTTGAGTGTGTGTCTGGGGTCAGGGCTACCTACAGCCCCCTGTCATGGGGAGGTGAGAGATGGGGCTAGAAGGAGACATGCTCCAGGCAGGGGAAGGCGAGAGAGGCTTGGGCATGGGGAGGTGACAGATGGGGCTAGAAGGAGACATGCTCCAGGCAGGGGAAGGCGAGAGAGGCTTGGGCATGGGGAGGTGACAGATGGGGCTAGAAGGAGACATGCTCCAGGCAGGGGAAGGCGAGGGAGGCTTGGGCATGGGGAGGTGAGAGATGGGGCTAGAAGGAGACATGCTCCAGGCAGGGGAAGGCGAGAGAGGCTTGGGCATGGGGAGGTGACAGATGGGGCTAGAAGGAGACATGCTCCAGGCAGGGGAAGGCGAGAGAGGCTTGGGCATGGGGAGGTGAGAGATGGGGCTAGAAGGAGACATGCTCCAGGCAGGGGAAGGCGAGAGAGGCTTGGGCATGGGGAGGTGAGAGATGGGGCTAGAAGGAGACATGCTCCAGGCAGGGGAAGCCGAGGAAGGCTTGGTGATGATTCACCAGCAGCTGGGCTGACAACACCGCCTCGATGAGCCAGCTACACTCACTTTGTGTGTGTTTATTGTCTGCCAGCAACATTGTGTGCGACTTTCACACCAGACTGGTCCTGAGGTAAGCTCATAAAAGCCCCTGCAGTGTGGAGGGCCCCTGGGGTGTAGTATGCAACCTGGCACAGATCTGATTCCATTGGTCATCCATCGGGCCCCCCAGATAGGCCTGTGCATCTGGCTTCCAAAACAGAATACAGTGTACCACCCATCCGTATCGATCATATATACAGCACAGAGACCGACACAGAGAGACCCAGCCAACCAACCACCCACACACCCCAACACGGTGGAGGAACTGGTACACATGCATCAGATTCCAGTGACTTGTAATAATAGAACCTTGGATTAACCTTCAAGCTTAGGGCAGATCAGTGAGCACTTGGCTGACGAATGTGAATTAAGCAGAGTATGAGGGTAGAGTGTGTTTTTACTCACTTTTATTTTTCCCATTAACACTAGCAACATAGAGTACTATAAAGAGTCATTCACAACCTCTAGTTTTCTGTTTTGAAAAACAATCTGTTCTTTATTCTCTAACACAATATGGGGAGCAGTTGATAATTAGATCTGATTTATGATGTACAGTTGAAGTCTGAAGTGTACATAATACATTTAAACTCGGTTTTTCACAATTCCTGACATTTAATCCTAGTAAACATTCCCTGTCTTAGGTCAGTTATGATCACCACTTTATTTTAAGAATGTGAAATGTCAGAATAATAGTAGAGAGAATAATTTATTTCCGCTTTTATTTATTTAATCACATTCCCAGTGGGTCAGAAGTTTACATACACTCAATTAGTATTTGGTAGCATTGCTTTTAAATTGTTTAACTTGGGTCAAACATTTCAGATAGCCTTCCACAAACTTCCCACGATAAGTTGGGTGAATTTTGGCCCATTCCTCCTGACAGAGCTGGTGTAACTGAGTCAGGTTTGTAGGCCTCCTTGCTCGCACACGCTTTTTCAGTTCTGCCCACAGATTTTCTATAGGATTGAGGTCAGGGCTTTGTGATGGCCACTCCAATACCTTGACTTTGTTGTCCTTAAACCATTTTGCCACAACTTTGGAAGTATGCTTGTGATCATTGTCCATTTGGAAGACCCATTTACGACCAAGTTTTAACTTCCTAACGGATGTCTTGAGATGTTGCTTCAATATATCCACATAATGTTCCATCCTCATGATGCCATCTATTTTGTGAAGTGCACCAGTCCCTCCTGTAGCAAAGCAGCCCCATAACATGATGCTGCCACCCCCGTGCTTCACGGTTGGGATGATGTTCTTCGGCTTGCAAGCCTCCCACTTTTCCACCGAACATAACGATGGTCATTATGGCCAAACAATTATATTTTTGTTTCATCAGACCAGAGGACATCCAAAAAGTACGATTTTTGTCCCCATGTGCAGTTGCAAACCGTAGTCTGTTTTTTTCCTTTCCTATCGTCCAATTTATAATCCGGTTGAAATATTATAGTAAACATAAAAGTGTTCCTAAGGATACATTATCAATGATGTTTGATTGTTCTTGGACAAGTGTATAGGTATAGGTTGAATGTGTTCTCTTCACGGTTCAATGGGCGAGTGGACGCTGTATTTTATGAACGTAACGCGCCAAGCAAACTGAGATTTATGGATATAATAAATTACTTTTTCTAACAAAAGAACCATTGGATGTCTTCGTTGGACACTTGGGAAGCCCTCAGCAGAAGTTCTTCGAAATGTAAGGGATTTTATATTAGCGATTTTATGCGTTTTATGAGACCCGCTTTGGTTATGGATTTATGCTAATGCATAAAATATTGGAGGTGCTACCCTCAAACAATCAAATGTAGTGCTTTCGCCGTAAAGCCTTTTTGAAATCTGACAATGCTGTGATATTGCCAAGAATCAGAGCTTTTGATGACTATGCAACACTTGTATATTGATGAATGTTTAATAAGCGCCCCACTGCTCCCTAAGTAGTTAAGCACTAAAGAGGGAGCCACAGATCAATATAACCTAACCAGAAGAAGAAGAAAAAACTGTTCCCGACTCCCTCCTCCTCCTGGCCTTCACAGATTCTGCCATTTGCTCTTGAAGTTGTCGGTAATATGCTGGTGGTCATCAACCTTTTCCACTTGGATTTCTAGTTAACTGTGTACCATTTTTGTAGAACAGTTTCATTTCATTTATAATAAAGTCTTTATATCTCAAAATTCTAAAGGAAAATCATACAAATCTAAAAGTGACTTCTATTGCCATTGGCAATATGTAAAAATAGCCTACATAAAGCCAACAAGTTAAAACATTGCAGCTCTCAGGTAGAACATATCCTGAGGAAAATAATATGTCCTTTAAATCACATTGGCTATGCCTGTCTGCAAGGAACTTGAAAGATGGTATCAACTATTAGCTTGGGTCAGGCCTGAAGCTAGTGCTAGAAAAACTTGCAAAATTGTATAAAATATTCTGGGTCCTCAGTTTCCCCCACCAGTGATCTCTGGACAGACACACAGCTGGGATAAGAAGTAATCAGGTAGGCCTATTTTATGATGATGTTTCCCCCGGATCAGAGAATGACAGTTTTTCCTCTTTCATGCTTAGTGGTAATCGAAAGGGAGAGAGCTGGAAAGATTTTTCAAATAGGCTGCGTTGAAGAAATATTGTCATTCTCAATGGATGCAAAAACAGACTTTGTTTACTTGCTGTTTGAGGAAACTGAAAAACAGCTTTGACAAGCTCCACAGTGATGGTAAGTTAAGACGATCCGAAATAGTATCAGATCCCCAAATGGGCACACCTATAGTCCTACATTTGCGCACAGGCCAGGTAGATCTACTTCTTTTTGCGTGTCCTCACTCAAGATTGACAGGAGCGTTCCAAACAAAAGACAATTAATAAATTGACAACTTGTAAATTAAATGAAAGTATAGCCTAGGCAGCGGTGTAGACACGGGTAGGCCTGAGTTTGATCTCAGGCCTACCCAAAAAAATATTTTATTACATTTTTAAAAGAAAACGCATGTGAGATTTATTTTCTATCGGTCAATTTATTATAATGTAACAAAGAAATAGTCCGCGACAATCAAGTTGTCTTCCGACTATTGGTTACATAAAAAAATAATTCATTTTGTGGTTTACCTCAACAACCTGGCAACGTCACGTGGCTTAACTTTGTAGAGCATAAGCTAGCAAGCTCTACCACACTAGCTTACTCGAATTGACTCACCAGCTAAGGTAATTTAGTAGTTCTAGCAATGGCAAACCAAATATTGATAGTCTTTTTTTGAAAAACCTAGCGTCTGGAGAAAAAAGGAGTATGTGCCAGAAAATAATTTTGATCAATCTATCGATAGCTTCCAGAAAGAGACATTAACAAGTGGTGCCAGGATAGAAACAACCGCAATCGCCATCGCATCCACCAATGCCACGTTGAGCCAGGCATGCTTGCCTACCCCCACCAAATCACATGCTAGTGCCCTTGCAAAATTAGAATCCTACAAGGCGACCCATGGGCCTAGAAGTCGTGGGACTGTTGAACCAAATGCATGGTGATGCAAACATGTATTTTATAGAAAGAAACCGTGCACATGTTAAAGTGGTCATAGATATTGCTCTAATGTGTGCAAAGCAGGATATTCCACTCAGAGGGCATAGACAAACCAAAGAGACAATCAGCAAAGGTAACTTTTTAGAAATCTTCAATTTCATCTCAAAGTATGACTCAGAAATAAAAAACAGGCTTCATGAGCTACCTCGCAATGCCACGGTTATGAGCCCCGAAATTCAGAAGGAGTTGCTGGAGTGTGCAGCATCATGGTTACTGTGGAGGAAAACAGAGGAAGTTCAGAAGGAGTTGCTGGAGTGTGCAGCATCATGGTTACTGTGGAGGAAAACAGAGGAAGTTCAGAAGGAGTTGCTGGAGTGTGCAGCATCATGGTTACTGTGGAGGAAAACAGAGGAAGTTCAGAAGGAGTTGCTGGAGTGTGCAGCATCATGGTTACTGTGGAGGAAAACAGAGGAAGTTCAGAAGGAGTTGCTGGAGTGTGCAGCATCATGGTTACTGTGGAGGAAAACAGAGGAAGTTCATTCTGCGTCTTCCACGTATTTTGCCACACTAGCAGATGAATATAAAGATCAATCTAAATGAGAACGTACTGCTGTGTGCATCTGATACATTCATGTTGGAATGATTAAAGAAAGAGCTGTTGGGTTTATGGAAACCCCTGGAGTTGGATTCCACTCTGTGTGTGGGTTTTTGTTTTCGATGGTGCTTAAGCTATGTCAGGGAACAGAGGAGGGGTACGTGTCCTATTAAAGCAAACATTTAAGCAAGCGGTATACGTGCATTGCAACTCCCCACCGTCTGAATTTGGTTCTGTGCACCGTGGCAAAAGTGTCGGGACGTGTCAAGACTTTTTTTGGACACAGTAAATCAGCCACACACATTTATGAGTGGATCCCACAGACATGCTCAATTCATAGAAGTACAGAAAGAGTTGCATCCCGATAGACCATGTAACGAGCTAGAAAGATCCACGGATGTACAGTGGATTTCAGAATCAGGGTCTGTGAGTAAAGTGCTGTTACTGTTAGATGTCATTTTAGAGGTTCTTGCAGATCTTTCAGAAGCTTCTGGACAAACAAAATTAGAAGCCGATGCCCTCTTAAAACAAATCCAGAACAATACGTTTTTATTCCGGTTAGTCACGTTTAGTAAATTGTTTGTCACTAGTGATTTTCCTAGGAAGGGATTACAAAGCTTTACATTATCTGTGACGGACTGTATTGGTTTAATTGAAATCCTCAAAAGCAGCTTTTCTACGTTCAGAGAACTCAGGGGGAGACTTTGATTAAGTTCTCAAGCTAACTGAAGACATGATGATTAGGCGTGATATTAGTAACTGGGATGTGAGCGCATCACGGCAGCGAAAACTGCCTGTAAAATTGGCAGATAGTGTAGTCACAACTTCATTAGGGAAAACAACCAGAATCATGAGTGACAGTGACCTGAGGCAACTTTGGAACAATATTCTAGACAGACAGATTACTGAGTTGAACTCAAGATTTCAAGAAGACACATACGGGATCAAGCAAGCGACAGCTTCCTTTTCCAAAGAATCCCAAACGTGCGGCCTTAAAGAGCAGCTGAAGGCCACATGCGATCATTATATCAATTGAGGATGCTGAACTCACTGTTTTTATTCAGCAGTTGAGTCGCAAAATGAACATGGGAAAGAGTGACTTTTCCTCCATAATGAGTGTACTTGACAGCTGCCCTGATGAGATTTTCCCTAATATAAACTCTCTGTTAAGGAGCATTGTCACCCTTCCAATGACATCATGCAGTGTGGAGAGACTTTTCTCATCAACAACTAGGATACAAAAATAGTCTTCGCACATCAATGACAAGGGCCCGGCTGAACCACTTCAGTTTGCGGTCTTCTGGAGCGTGAACTGACTGATACATTGGATTATGATGAAATCGTCACCATATTCAACTCAAAGCCTCGCCGTCTGGGCCTTGTGATGTAGGTCACAAGGCCTAATGATAGGTCTACTAAAGGCAAGGACCCTTTCTATAGTACTACTGCCCGCCGTGGTATAAATGGTAACATCAAATATAGGCTTGTTTGCCCATTGAGATGAAAGTGCGTCTGAAGATGAGTTTTATGTTGTTGGCAAGTTGGCAACTGGTCTAAAGTTACTGTCTTATTTTAATATGCTGGGATAGGTCATTATCTGTATATGTAGCGAGGTTGCTCCAAGTACTATGCACTAGTATAAAACGATTGTATTACGAAATAATATACGGTGCACGTCGCAAAATAAATGAAATAAGTAGAAAAAAAGCCTATACAGATTTTTGTAGGCCTACCCCCAAAAAAAAAAAATTGGGCTACGCCCGAGCCTAGGTTGTGCGCACGGCAAACGTGTCCACACCTAGAACGACAATGGTAAGACCGTAAAAAAAAAAAATGTTAAATGCATTAACAGAAATGACCATAAACAAACAAACGTTGTAGACTGGTGTGCCAACCCGGGGGCGTCCTTAATGGGTTAGTCCACTCAGACATGTGTCTAATGTGCCATATTTAAAAAATATATATTTGCAACTGCTCCGACTAAAAAAAATCTTGGCCGACCAATGGCCTATTGACCCCCAAAAAAGAAATCGACCAGTCGACTAAAATGGGGTCAGCCCTATTTGCAGATCTGAAAATGGTCCAATTGACACACTTATCAAGAGAACATCCCTGGTCATCCCTACTGCCTCTGATCTGGTGGACTCACTAAACAGAGAACATCCCTGGTCATCCCTACTGCCTCTGATCTGGTGGACTCACTAAACAGAGAACATCCCTGGTCATCCCTACTGGCTCTGATCTGGCAGACTCACTAAACAGAGAACATCCCTGGTCATCCCTACTGGCTCTGATCTGGCAGACTCACTAAACAGAGAACATCCCTGGTCATCCCTACTGGCTCTGATCTGGCAGACTCACTAAACAGAGAACATCCCTGGTCATCCCTACTGCCTCTGATCTGGCAGACTCACTAAACAGAGAACATCCCTGGTCATCCCTACTGCCTCTGATCTGGTGGACTCATTAAACACAAACGCTTCATTTGTAAATTGTTGGAGTGTTGGAGTGTGCCCCTGGCAATCAATAAATAAAAAAAACAAGAAAATAGTGCCATCTGGTTTGCTTAATATAAGGAATTTTAAATTATAAATAATTTTAATTTTGATGCCTAAATACATTTTTGCAATTACATTTGCTTTTGATAATTAAGTTTATTTAAAAACAAATACTTTTAGACTTTTACTTAAGTAGTATTTTTTTACTCTGTGACCTTTACTTTTACTTTAGTTATTTTCTATTAAGGTATCTTCACTTTAACTAAAGTATGACAATTGGGTACTTTTTACACCACTGAAACTATACAACAACAATACACTCATGTCTTGGATACCAAAAATACCAGACAATTCCTTTGGGATGATTACATCAGAGTCCAGGCTGAACCACACAGAGGCCCAGTTTCCAGCCACCGCAGCCCTAGCTAAGATGAAACTTATGCCTACTACACCTTTTTGCAGTGTGAGAACCCATTGATTCATGTTTTGGAGTAGCACTAACGTATGATTCATTGCCTGTAAAAACAATTGGGTAATATATGATCCCTTTTCAAACAGCCCCATCTTTACCCCTGTAGTCGGCGTTCACCTTTTATATTGCAATTGACTTAGCTGCAACTGAGCAAGAGACAAACTTTGACCCTGTTCTTGTGACCGTTGTCCTAGTAACCTGATGCAGCAAGCAGCATTGATCAAGTTATAAATTCCTCAATAGGGTTCCGGTCTAGAATTATGTTTTTGACTGCTCCTACAGTCTTGCTTCGGTACTGCGGTTTAACTGATGCCCGGCCCAGAAAGACAACTTCCATAGACGGCCACACGGAGAAGTCAGATTAGAACATTCCTAACAAGACACTTTAGTCATCACCTTTGAGCACAAAACATCCATTGAATTGTTCACGTAATTGTCCCTGCGGCCATTTCATCACTCCCAGCCAGAGATATTAACATTTTATATTCATCCAATGTCGGCCATGTTTTTGGATGATGTGGTGTCATCGCTACTCGCACTGATTACTAGTGTGCATGTGAAGTTGGGCCATGTAAACCGGACGCCACCCAGATAGACGGTCGTAGAATCAGCGTATGCGAACGTGAGTAGATTACATTTAAAACATCGGTTGGACTGCTTGGATGCAGTCTCCAGTTAAATTCTTCACATTCACAACAGTAAGTTAGCAGCTCGCCATTCTTGTAAATAATGACCTTGTATTGTGTTCATTTTTCTGTCATGCTGTATAAATGTTGACTACAGTTAAACTCTAAACGTTGTCAGATGTGCTGTGGTAATATGAGCTGGCTAGCAAGCTAGATAGATAAGCTACAAACCAAAACATTGTGTAGAAGTTGCTGTTAGTTTCCTGGCTTGCTTGATTTACATATCCTAAATATATTTTTAAACAGATTTTTGGGGGGAGGAAAAAAATAGAGCAGGTAACATTGCTATTTGGACCAGGCTGCTTCATGCAGACGGTCATTTTGTTGCTACTTTTTTATTTTGACAAGGATAAGTTTGATGTGGGAGAACAACAATACAATGTTAATGATTTGATGCGTGCCAAAGCCGGTAAACTGAAAGGGGACATTTATAATGAGGGGTTGGCGGGACTTTTAAACATAATGCCACAATCACGACTAGGTCAGTTGGCAGAAATAAAAAGTACAGGCTTTCAAATGAAATGTAATTTTATTAGTCACATGCTTGGGAAACAACAGGTGTAGACTAACAGTGAAATGCTTACTGACGGACCCTTCCCAACAATCCAGAGTGGGAAAAAAAGAGAAATAACAGAAGAAAATGTCTAGCAGCATGCTAAAGTTGGCGGCAAAATGTCTAGGTTTGAAAAGTGTATAAGACTGCAAACAGCAGGCAAATGAATTTACTAAGAAGTTAAGGCTTAAAAAGAAAACCCATAGAAATTCATGTTTCCCCTCCAAAATGGCATCAAATAATTAAGCCTGGGAGGGACATATTAAGATTGCACGCTAGTTTGTAGAACATGCACAGAAGATCAGCAGAACCTGAGCCGGTTTCTCAATATCACAGAAGTTCATGTCTGGACTTCAAACCGTTTGAGAAAAGAGGTTTGAAAAGATCTCCATTGTACACACAAGTCCATTTAACATATAACAGCTGTAGGATTTCAAGTGGTTTCTTGGCTAGACAAAGACGCATCTCCTCTACTGAGTCCATTTCGGCACAAACGCGCTCACTATAACTAGTGGGGCTCTAAATGTGTTCCTACTTTGTTTAGGGAGAACAAAGCCAAAAGCCCTTTGCTCAGCAGTTGTCTTTGTGATAGGGTAGGCCTAACAAAGAGTGAGTGTGAACAGTGTGCAAACATTTCAATGGTCCTCCACACAGCTGCTGTCTATGCATGTGTGGGAGAATACCACACCTAGGCCAAAACACAGAACCCCAAACACATGAACCCACAGAAGATTCTGCTGAAAGGTATCCTGCTATTTACAAAAGGGAAACGCAGGGTACGGTTCATTTCCAGACTAAAATTACCCTTGATACAGAATATCAGATAATCCCCAATAAACTGCTTGTTTATTTTATTTAACCTTTAACTAGGCAAGTCAGTTAAGAGCAAATTCTTATTTACAATGACGGCCTACCACAAGGCCTCCTGCGGGGGACGGGGGCTGGGATAAAAATAAATATATATAGGGAAAAAAAACACATCACGACAAGAGACACCACAACACTACATAAAGAGAGACCTAAGACAACACAGCATGGCAGCAACACATGACAACAACACAGTCGCAACACATTTTATTCATTTGACCTTTATTTAACCAGGTTGGCTAGTTGAGAACAAGTTCTCATTTACAACTGCGACCTGGCCAAGATAAAGCAAAGCAGTTCGACACAAACAACAACACAGAGATCATGGCAGCAGTACAACATGGTACCAGAATAAAACAGGGTACAAACATTATTGGGCACAGACAACAGCACAAAGGGCAAGAAGGTAGAGACAACAATACATCACGCGAAGCAGCCACAACTGTCAGTAAGAGTGTCCATGATTGAGTCTTTTAATGAAGAGATTGAGATAAAACTGTTTTTTGGCAGCTTGTTCCAGTCGCTAACTGCAGCGAACTAAAAAGAGGTGCGAACCACGTCTCTGTAATCTAGCATGGGTAGGATGGTCATCTGAATCAGGCTTAGTTTGGCAGCTGGGGTGAAAGAGGAGCGATTACGATAGAGGAAACCAAGTCTAGATGTAACCTTAGCCTGCAGCTTGGATATGTGCTGAGAGAAGGACAGTGTACCATCTAGCCATATTCCCAAGTACTTGTACGAGGTGACTACCTCAAGCTCTAAACCCTCAGAGGTTGTAATCACACCTGTGAGGAGAGGGGAATTCTTCTTACCGAACCACATGGCCTTTGTTTTGGAGGTGTTCAGAACAAGGTTAAGGGCAGAGAAAGCTTGTTGGACACTAAGAAAGCTTCGTTGTAGAGCGTTTAACACAACATCCGGGGAGGAGCCAGCTGAGTATAGGACTATAATCTGCATATAAATGGATGAGAGAGCTTCCTACTGCCTGAGCTATGTTGTTGATGTAAATTGAGAAGAGTGTGGGACCTAGGATGGAGCCTTGGGGTACTCCCTTGGTGACAGGCAGTGGCTGAGACAGCAGATTTTCTGACTTTATACACTGCACTCTTTGAGAGAGGTAATTAGCAAACCAGGGCAAAGATCCCTCACACCAATACTCCTTAGTCGGCTCACAAGTATGGAATGGTCTACCGTATCAAAAGCTTTGGCCAAGTCAATAAAAATAGCAGCACAACATTGCTTAGAATCAAGGGAAATGGTGACGTCATTGAGGACCTTTAAGGTTGCAGTGACACGTCCATAACCTGAGCGGAAAACCAGATTGCATACCCGAGAGATTACTATAGACATCAAGAAAGCCAGTCAGTTGATTATTGCCAAGTTTTTCCAACACTTTTGATAAACAGGGCAACATAGAAATTGGCCTATAACAGTCAGGATCAGCTTGATCTCTCCCTTTAAATAAAGGACATACCTACCCAGACAGGAGAGACAGCTTAAATTCTTGTTAATCTAACTGCACTGTCCCATTTACAGTAGCTATTACAGTGAAAGAATACCATGCTATTGCTAGAGGAGAGTGCACAATTATGAACTTGAAAATGTATGAATAAACCAACTAGACACATTTGGCCAGTCTTGATACAACATTTTCAATATGTACGCATTAGTTCATTGGATCACTCTAAAACTTACACTCTAAATTGCGCCTGGGCTGGAATAATACATTATGGCCTTTCTCTTGAATTTGATGGTACAAAAGAAAAAAGAAAGAGTGATTTTTTGTTTGTATTATCTTTTACCAGATCTAATGTGTTATATTCTCCTACATTGATTTCACATTTCCACAAACGTCAAGGTGTTTCCTTTCAAATGGTACCAAGAATGTGCATATCCTTGCTTCAGGCAGTTAGATTTTGGTATGTAATTTTAGGCAATTATTTTTTTAAAAGGGGTCTATCCCTAAGTTAATGAAGCTGCCAGTTGAGGACTTGTGAGGTGTCTGTTTTTCAACTAGACACTCTAATGTACTTGTCCTCTTGCTTAGTTGTGCACCGGGGCCTCCCACTCCTTTCTGTTCTGGTTAGAGCCAGTTTGCGCTGTACTGTGAAGGGAGTAGTACACAGCGTTGTACGAGATCTTCAGTTTCTTCGCAATTTCTTGCATGGAATATCCTTTATTTCTCTGAACAAGAATAGACTGACAAGTTTCAGAAGAAAGGTCTTTGTTTCTGGCCTTTTTGAGCCTGTAGTCGAACCCACAAATGCTGATGCTCCAGATACTCAACTAGTCCAGGCCAGTGTTTTTGCTTTTTTGGTTACTACATGATTCCATATGTGTTATTTCATAGTTTATGTCTTCACTATTGTTCGACAATGTTGAAAATAGCAACAAAAAAAAGAAAAACCCTTGAATGAAGAGGTGTCCAAACTTTTGACAGGTACTGTATATTTAAAATGTTGCATTTCAAAAGTTTACTCAATAATCGTCAATATGACATGTCTGTAGCTTCAAGGGTCAAAAGGCTATCCCCAGGCTACTGCTACTGACATTTCTGAATTGCTGAAATGAAACTTTTCTTGCAACATAACTAACAGAAAGGGCATCCCTTTCACCTGTGGAGAGTGCTATGAGGAGACCTACTCTAGCTACCTTCACCTGACCAAGATGTGAACTTGTCGAAATGTCCGGACAGACAACTGCATGTGATCACACACACTTCTACAAAAGCCAAGTCTCTCTCTCTCTCTTCCATCTACTTTGTGCATGACAAGTAATTTTTCCAACAATTGTTTACATACAGATTATTTCACTTAATTCACAATTCCAGTGGGTCAGAAGTTTACATACACTAAGTTGACTGTGCCTTTAAACAGCTTGGAAAATTCCAGAAAATGATGTCATGGATTTAGAAGCTTCTGATAGGCTAATTGACATCATTTGAGTCAATTGGAGGTGTACCTGTGGAAGTATTTCAAGGCCTACCTTCAAACTCAGTGCCTCTTTGCTTGACATCATGGGAAAATCAAAGCAGGAAAAAAATTGTACACAGCTACCCTGATGATATTTTCCCTAATATAAATGGGATCCTCAGTCCGCACCCCAAAAAAATTGTAGACCTCCACAAGTCTGGTTCATCCTTGGGTACAATTTCCAAACGCCTGAAGGTACCACGTTCATCTGTACAAACAATAGTACACAAGTATAAACACCGTGGGACCACGCAGCCGTCACACCGCTCAGAAAAGAGGACGCGTTCTGTCTCAGGTACTTTGGTGCGAAAATTGCTAATCAATCCCAGAACAACAGCAAAAGACCTTGTGAAGATGCTGGAGGAAACAGGAACAAAGGTATCTATATCCACAGTAAAATGAGTCCTATATCGACATAACCTGAAAGGCCAGTCTGCAAAGAAGCCACTGCTCTAAAACAGCCATAAAAAGCCAGACTACGGTTTGCAACTGCACATGGGGACAAAGATTGAACTTTTTGGAGAAATGTCCTCTGCACTGATGAAACTAAAATAGAACTGTTTGGCCATAATGACCATTGTTATGTTTGGAGGAAAAAGGGGGAGGTTTGCAAGCCGAAGAACACCATCCCAACCGTGAAGCATTGGGGTGGCAGCATCATGTTGTGGGGGTGATTTGCTGCAAGAGGGACTGGTGCACTTCACAAAATAGATGGCATCATGAGGACGGAAGATTGTCGATATATTGAAGTAACATCTCAAGACATCAGTTAGGAAGTTAAAGCTTGGTCGCAAATGGGTCTTCCAAATGGACAATGACACCAAGCATACTTCCAAAGTTGTGGCAATATGGCTTAAGGACAACAAAGTCAAGGTATTGGAGTGGCCATCACAAAGCCCTGACCTCAATCCTATAGAAAATTTGTGGGCAGAACTGAAAAAGCGTGTGCAAGCAAGGAGGCCTACAAACCTGACTCAGTTACACCAGCTCTGTCAGGAGGAATGGGCAAAAATGCACCCGACTTATTGTGGGAAGCTTGTGGAAGGCCACCCGAAACGTTCACCCGTTAAACAATTTAAAATCAATGCTACCAAATACTTATTGAGTGTATGTAAACTTCTAACCCACAAGGGAATGTGATGAAAGAAATAAAACCTGAAATAAATAATTCTCTCTACTATTATTCTGACATTTCACATTATTAGAATAAAGTGGTGATCCTAACTGACCTAAGACAGGGAATTTTTACTAGGATTAAATGTCAGGAATTGTGAAAAACTGAGTTTAAATTTGGCTAAGGTGTATGTAAACTTCCGACTTCAACTGTATCTCAAACCACAAGGGGGGGGGTGTTATGGGCCGTTAGTGCAGGAAGTTGGCTGATGAGTCGATGGTACTGATAAAGTCGCGGAGGGGTGTAGCTAGTGACTCAACCACTTATCTGCAGCCAGGCCAGATGTTGCCAGCTGGGTAGTCTTGCAGCATGGGTTGTGTTTGTGTTCATATTGTGTTTGAGTGTGTGTGTAATGTGTTTGAGTGTGTGTGTGTAATGTGTTTGAGTGTGTGTTCATATTGTGTTTGAGTGTGTGTGTAATGTGTTTGAGTGTGTGTGTGTAATGTGTTTGAGTGTGTGTGTGTAATGTGTTTGAGTGTGTGTGTAATGTGTTTGAGTGTGTGTGTAATGTGTTTGAGTGTGTTCATGCATGTATACGTGTGCGCATTGTGCATGTGAGAGTGTGTGTGACGATAGCAGCGGGGTGACTGCGCCCCTGTTGAGGCTCACGCTCCAGTGGGCCTGAGAAAACGAGGCATGCGGGGGAGACAGGAACAGGAACTAGAGGCCTGCAGGTCCAGGTGCACTGCCTCAAACAGCCCTACAAACAGCCCTCAGTAGCAACAGCGGTCCCCACTCTCTCTCTCTCTCTCTCTCTCTCCCTGGTGCATGAGACATGTACGCCAAGCCAACTCACCTTGAAGCATATGGCTAATTTCCTTCACTTACTCATGCAATTCCTATGTTGCGGAAAATAAAGTTGCTTAATTGTAACACTGGTGTACAATGTGATTTGAAGCTCTGAGCAAATAGCTGAATGAAATAAGCCACTGACTCATGAATGATGGCTAGTTTTGAAAATAAAATTAAAAACGTGCACACTATTTGTGCACCAAATATGCCGGCTTATTGAACATGAAAGATAGACGAAATATACCCAACAGGTGCGTATTTCTTTGTGGTCACATTTTCCAAACAAACAAAACACATTTTTTTTCTCTCATTGAGAGGGCAACTCATGTTCTAAATCACAAGTCCAGAAACAAAATTCAGCGGCTATAACACTTCTCTGGCACGGCTCTCTCTCACCAGACAATGGACTGACTCTGGCTTCACTTCAGAGGAGCAGGTCTCTGAGGTAGGCTGCTATCAATCCAACTCACCTCAGGCCAACACAATATATTGGGCTACATAACAGCCACCCTGGACTGTAATGTTCAGATCATAGTTTCCCCCTTCAGCAACATGACGTGCTTGACATCATTACTGTGTGAGGGAGGTCATCCGCCTGTTGTAGCTGCTATGAAATCACGCTATTGAAGACAACAATATCAAAAAGGACAGAGTGCTGTGTGGCTAATGGCGGATACCGGGCATATGTTTGGGTTTAGGGAGGGGGAGGAGGGGAGGAGGAGAAAAGGGGGAGGAGGATGAGGAGGAGGAGGAGGAGGAGGAGGAGGAAGAGGAGGAGGAAGAGGAGGAAGAGGAGGAGGAGGATGGGGAGGGGAGGAGGAGGAAGATGAGGGGAGGAGGGGGAGGAGGATGAGGAGGAGGAGGAAGAGAGGGGGATGAGGAGGGGGAGGAGGAGGGGAGGGAGGGGGGAGGAGGATGAGGAGGGGGGAGGAGGATGGGGAGGAGGAGGATGAGGAGGGGATGGGGAGGAAGATGAGGGGGAGGAGGGGAGGAGGATGAGGAGGAGGAGGAAGAGGGGGAGGAGGATGAGGAGGAGGAGGAAGAGGGGAGGGAGGAGGAGGAGGAAGAGGGGGAGGAGGATGAGGAGGAGGAGGAAGAGGGGGGAGGAGGAGGAGGAGGAGGGGAGGAGGATGAGGAGGGGGAGGAGGAGGAGGAGGGGAGAGGAGGATGAGGAGGTGGAGGAGGGGGAGGAGGAGGATGAGGAGGAGGATGGGGAGGAAGATGAGGGGAGGAGGAGGGGAGGAGGATGAGGAGGAAGAGGAGGGGATGAGGAGGAGGAGGAGGAGGAGGATGAGGAGGAGGAGGGAGGATGGGGAGGAGGATGAGGAGGAGGATGGGGAGGAAGATGAGGGGAGGAGGATGAGGAGGAGGAGGAAGAGGGGAGGAGGATGAGGAGGGAGGAGGAAGAGGGGAGGAGGAGGAGGAGGGGAGGAGGATGAGGAGGGGAGGAGGATGAGGAGGGGGAGGAGGATGAGGAGGAGGATGGGGAGGAAGATGAGGGGGAGGGAGGATGGGGAGGAAGATGAGGGGGAGGAGGGGAGGAGGATGGGGAGGAAGATGAGGGGGAGGAGGATGAGGAGGAGGAGGAAGAGGGGAGGAGGATGAGGAGGTGGAGGAGGATGGGGAGGGGAGGAGGAGGATGAGGAGGAGGATGGGGAGGAAGATGAGGGGAGGAGGGGAGGAGGATGGGGAGGAAGATGAGGGGAGGAGGATGAGGAGGAAGATGAGGGGAGGAGGGGGAGGAGGATGAGGAGGAGGAGGAAGAGGGGGAGGGAGGATGAGGAGGTGGAGGAGGATGGGGAGGTGGAGGAGGATGGGGAGGGGAGGAGGAGGAGGATGGGGAGGTGGAGGAGGATGGGGAGTGGGAGGAGGAGGTTGAGGGGGGAGGAGGATGGGGAGGTGGAGGAGGATGGGGAGGTGGAGGAGGATGAGGAGGGGAGGAGGATGAGGAGGTGGAGGAGGATGAGGAGGTGGAGGAGGATGGGGAGGTGGAGGAGGATGGGGAGGTGGAGGAGGATGGGGAGTGGGAGGAGGAGGTTGAGGGGGAGGAGGATGGGGAGGGGAGGAGGATGAGGAGGTGGAGGAGGGGGAGGAGGAGGAGGATGGGGAGGGGAGGAGGATGAGGAGGAGGAGGAGGGGGAGGAGGGGGAGGAGGATGAGGAGGGGGAGGAGGATGAGGAGGTGGAGGAGGGGAGGAGGAGGAGGATGGGGAGGGGGAGGAGGATGAGGATGGGAAAGAGGCCGCATATTACTGGCAGTTTCCACGGTGACTGACGCAGCTGGGAAAATTGAGGGCTTCGTCACGTGTGTGTGTGTGTGGCATGAGGCGCTGTGCTGGACTGCGCTACGCTGCTCTCTCACACACACACACACACACGAATAGATGCACGCGCACACACAGACAGACACACACACCAGGCGAGAGGAGAGACAGAGAGAGCCGAGCAAGTTTACTCCCTCTTCAAGAGGGGTCTCTCTCTCTCTCTTTCTCCCTCGGTCTCACTCTCTGACACTTCCTGTGGGAACAGAGCACTAAGGGCCCACACACACACCCACACACCCACACACACACACACACACACACACACGTTACAGCCTTATTCAGGCTTTTTCTCCCCTCATCAATCTACACACAACAACCCATAACGACAACGCAAAAACAGGTTTTTAGACATTTTTGCACGCCGACATTTTACATTCTCCCAACCAATTTTGTTTACTTATTGTGTACATAATGATGCTGCTACTGTCTCTTATGACCGAAAATAACTTCTGGGCATCAGAAAAGCGATTACTCACCACAGACTGGAAGAAACTTTTTCCTTTAACGAGTCTGACGAGAAGGATATCCTGCTTTCACTGGAACAGGCCCAGATTCACGCCTTTTGCTTGAAGAAAGGACACCGGAAAAGGGGATGCAGATCTGGGATCCTTCTGAGAATCCGGAGGCGAGCGAGTAAACTCCCAATGCCTTCCATTTTCCTTGCTAACGTGCAATCATTGGAAAATAAAATTGATGACCTACTATTAAGATTATCCTACCAACGGGACATTAAAAACTGTAACATCTTATGTTTCACCGAGACGTGGCAGAACGACGATACGGACAACATAGAGCTAGCAGGATTTTCCATGCACTGGCAGAACAGAGATGCTAACTCTGGTAAGACGAGCGGTGGGGGTGTGGAGTGTTGACGAGGACAAGGCTGGAGATCACTATGTCATGCTGATTGAGTTCGAATAACAGACTGGAAGCGTCAAAAGGAGGGTGGTGCTTGGAATCATTGTTCTTCCTCTTTCAACCATGGTTACCTGCAAGGAAACACGTGCCGTCATCATTGCTTTGCACAAAAAGGGCTTCACAGGCAAGGATATCGCTGCCAGTAAGATGGCACCTAAATCAACCATTTATCGGATCATCAAGAACTTCAAGGAGAGCGGTTCAAATGTTGTGAAGAAGGCTTCAAGGCGCCCAAGAAAGTCCAGCAAGCGCCAGGACCGTCTCCTAAAGTTGATTCAGCTGCGAGATCGGGGCACCACCAGTACAGAGCTTGCTCAGGAATGCCAGCAGGCAGGTGTGAGTGCATCTGCACGCACAGTGAGGCGAAGACTTTTGGAGGATGGCCTGGTGACAAGAAGGGCAGCAAAGAAGCCACTTCTCTCCAGGAAAAACATCAGGGACAGACTGATATTCTGCAAAAGGTACAGGGATTGGACTGCTGAGGACGGGGGTAAAGTCATTTTCTCTGATGAATCCCCTTTCTGATTGTTTGGGGCATCCGGAGAAAAGCTTGTCTGGAGAAGACAAGGTGAGCGCTACCATCAGTCCTGTGTCATGAAAACAGTAAAGCATCCTGAGACCATTCATGTGTGGGGTTGCTTCTCAGCCAAGGGAGTGGGCTCACTCACAATTTTGCCTAAGAACACAGCCATGAATAAAGAATGGTACCAACACATCCTCCGAGAGCAACTTCTCCCAACCATCCAGGAACAGTTTGGTGACGAACAATGCCTTTTCCAGCATGATGGAGCACCTTGCCATAAGGCAAAAGTGATAACTAAGTGGCTCGGGGAACAAAACATCGATATTTTGGGTCCATGGCTATGAAACTCCCCAGACCTTAATCCCATTGAGAACTTGTGCTCAATCCTCAAGAGGCGGGTGGACAAACAAAAACCCACAAATTCTGACAAACTCCAAGCATTGATTATGCAAGAATGGGCAGCCATCAGTCAGGATGTGGCCCAGAAGTTAACTGACAGCATGCCAGGGCGGATTGCAGAGGTCTTGAAAAAGAAGGGTCAACACTGCAAATATTGACTCTTTGCATTAACTTCATGTAATTGTCAATAAAAGTCTTTGACACTCATGAAATGCTTGTAATTACACTTCAGTATTCCATAGTAACATCTGACAAAAATATCTAAAGACACTGAAGCAGCAAACTTTGTGGAAATTAATATTTGTGTCATTCTCAAAACTTTTGGCCACGACTGTACGTACAGTTGAAGTCGGAAATGTACATACACCTTAGCCAAATACATTTAAACTCGGTTTTTCACAATTCCTGACATTTAATCCTAGTAAAAAATCCCTGTCTTAGGTCAGTTAAGATCACCACTTTATTTTAAGAATGTGAAATGTCAGAATAATAGTAGAGAGAATGATTTATTTCAGCTTTTATTTCTTTCATCACATTCCCAGTGGGTCAGAAGTTTACATACACTCAATTGGGTCAAACGTTTCAGGTAGCCTTCCACAAACTTCCCACGATAACTTGGGTGAATTTTGGCCCATTCCTCCTGGCAGAGCTGGTGTAACTGAGTCAGGTTTGTAGGCCTCCTTGCTCGCACTCACAGTTTTCAGTTCTGCCCACAAATTTTCTATAGGATTGAGGTCAGAGCTTTGTGATGGCTACTCCAATACCTTGACTTTGTTGTCCTTAAGCCATAGTGTCACAACTTTGGAAGTATGCTTGGCGTCATTGTCCATTTGGAAGACCCATTTGTGACCAAGCTTTAACTTCCTAACTGATGTCTTGAGATGTTGCTTCAATATATCCACAAATTTCCATCGTCACGATGCCATCTCTTTTGTGAAGTGCACCAGTCCCTCCTGCAGCAAATCAGCCCCACAACATGATGCTGCCACCCCCGTGCTTCATGGTTGGGATGGTGTTCTTCGGCTTGCAAGCCTCCCCCTTTTTCCTCCAAACATAACGATGGTCATTATGGCCAAACAGTTATATTTTTGTTTCATCAGTGCAGAGGACATTTCTACAAAAAGTACGATCTTTGTCCCCATGTGCAGTTGCAAACCGTAGTCTGGCTTTTTTATGGTAATTCTGGAGCAGTGGCTTTTTCCTTGCTGAGCGGCCTATCAGGTTATGTCGATGTAGGACTCGTTTTACTGTGGATATAGATACCTTTGTACCCGTTTCCTCCAGCATCTTCACAAGGTCTTTTGCTGTTGTTCTGGGATTGATTTGCACTTTTCTCACCAATGTGCGTTCATCTCTAAGAGACAGAACGCGTCTCCTTCCTGAACAGTGTGACGGCTTCGTGGTCCCATGGTGTTTATACCTGCGTACTATTGTTTGTACAGATGAACGTGGTACCTTCAGGTGTTGATTTTCCCATGAGGTCAAGCAGAGGCACTGAATTTGAAGGTAGGCCTTGAAATACATCCACAGGTACACCTCCAATTGACTCCAATTATGTAAATTAGACTATCAGAAACTTCTAAAGCCATTACATCATTTTGAAAGCTGTTTAAAGGCACAGTCAACTTAGTGTATGTAAACTTCTGATCCACTGGAATTGTGATACAGTGAATTACAAGTGAAATAATCTGTCTGTAAACAATTGTTGGAAAAATGACGTGTCATGCACAAAGTAATGTCCTAACCTGTCACGTCCAGGCCTGAGTAGACAGGCTGGAGTGTTTTGTTTTGGTGTAGGGTTTTTTCGGTTCTAGGTTATATATTTCTATGTTGGGGTAATGGTTCCCAATTAGAGGCAGCTGAGTGTCGTTGTCTCTAATTGGGAACCATATATATGATTGTAGTTTTCTCTTGGGGTTTGTGGGTAATTGTTTGAACATAGCTTGCTTTGTGTTTAGTTTGTGCAACTTCATGGTCTTCGTTTGTTTATTTTGCCCAGTTATGTGTGTTTTGTTTCGTAAAATAAAACATGTATACTGGATGCCTCGCTGCGCCTTGGTCTGTCTGTCTCGAAGATCGTGACATAACCGACTAGCCAAAACTATAGTTTGTTAACAAGAAAGGTGTGAAGTGGTTGAAAAACAAGCTTTAATGACTCCAACCTAAGTGTATGTAAACTTCCGACTTCAACTGTACGAAACCAAACCAGAAGGCATGGATTACAGGCAACATCCGCATCGAGATAAAGGCTAGAGTTGCCGCTTTCAAGGAGCGGGAGACTAATCCGGACGCTTATAAGAAATCCCGCTATGCCCTCAGACGAACCATCAAACAAGCAAAGCGTCAATACAGGATTCAGATTGAATCCTACTACACCTGCTTTGACACTCGTCAGATGTGGCAGGGCTTGAAAACTATTACGGACTACAAAGGGAAACCCAGACGCGAGATGCCCAGTGATGCGAGCCTACCAGATGAGCTAAAATGCCTTTTATGCTCTCTCTGGAGATTGGTCAGAGTGACCATCAGGTTCTTGGTCACCTCCCTGACCAAGGCCCTTCTCCCACGATTGCTCAGTTTGGCCGGGCGGCCAGCTCTAGGAAGTCTTGGTGGTTCAAAACTTCTTCCATTTAAGAATGATGGAGGCCACTGTGTTCTTGGGGACCTTTAATAATGCAACAAAAACAATTTGTACACTTCCTCAGATCTGTGCCTCGACACAATCCTGTCTCGGAGCTCTACGGACAATTCCTTCAACCTCTTGACTTGGTTTTTGCAGGACCTTATATAGACTGGTTTGTGCCTTTCCAAATCATGTCCAATCAATTGAATTTACCACAGCTGGACTCCAATCAAGTTGTAGAAACATCGAGGATCATCGATGGAAAGAGGATGCACCAGAGATCAATTTAGATTCTCATAAAAAAATAGTGAATAATTATGTAAATAATCTGTTTATATATTTTGAATACATTTGCAAAATAAATAAAAGCTTTTCCTTATCAATCAATTTTGAAGAAGGCTGTAACGTAACAAAATGTGGACAAATCCTGGAGACTTTTGGCTTGTTGTTGGTCCACAAAGTTTCTATCTTCTATACGGCTGTCCCCGACAAAAATAAAATCTTAGTCACCTTGAGAGGAGTCTGTTCTTTCGATCAATCGATTGATCGAAATGTTAATATATATTCAGTGCCTTCGGAAAGTATGCGCACCCCTTGACTTATTCCACATTTTGTTCGTACAGAGAGATCCTTGATGAAAACTTGCTTCAGAGAGCTGAGGACCTCAGACTGGGGCGAAGGTTCACCTTCCAACAGGACAACGACCCTAAGCACACAGCCAAGACAACGCAGAAGAGGCTTTGGGACAAGTCTGTCCTTGAGTGGCCCAGCCAGTGCCCGGACTTGAACCTGGTCCAACATCTCTGGAGAGATCAGAAAATAGCTGTGCAGCAGCAATCCAACCCCATCCAACCTGACAGAGCTTGAGAGGGTCTGCAGAGAAGAATGGGTGAAACTCCCCAAATACAGGTTTGCCCAGCTTGTAGTGTCCTACCCATGAAGACTAAATGCTGTAATCGCTGCCAAAGGTGCTTCAACAAAGCACTGAATAAAGGGTCTGAATAGTAATGTGTAATATTTCATTATTTATTTATTGTACATTTGCAAAAATTTGGAAAAACCTAATTTTTATTTGACATTATGGGGTATTGTGTCTAGATTAATGAGGGGGACAATTAAATCAATTTTAGAATAAGGCTGTAAGAAACTTTTTTGCTATTTTTCCACATTGTAGAATAATAGTGAAGACATCAAAACTATGAAATAACACACATATGGAATCATGTATTAACCAAAAAAAAAGTCTAAACATATTTTATATTTAGGAATCTTCAAAGTAATCACTCTTTGCCTTGATGACAGCTTTGAACACTTTGCACACTCTTGGCATTCTCTCAACCAGCTTCACCTGGAACGCTTTTCCAACAGTCTTGAAGGAGTTCCCACATTTGCTGAGCACTTGTTGGCTGCTTTTCCTTCACTCTGCGGTCCAACTCATCCCAAACCATCTCAATTGGGTTGGGATCAGGTGATTGTGGAGGCCAGGTCAATTGATGCAGCACTCCATCACTCTCCTTCTTGGTCAAATAGCCCTTACACAGCCTGGAGGTGTGTCGGGTCATTATCCTGTTGAAAACAAATGATAGTCCCACTAAGCCCAAACCAGATGCGATGGCATATCGCTACAGAATGCTGTGGTAGCCATGATGGTTAAGTGTGCCTTGAATTCTAAATAAATCAGTGTCACCAGCAAAGCACCCCCACATCATCACACCTCCTCCTCCATGCTTCACTGTGGGAACCACACATGCGGAGATCATCTGTTCACCTACTCTGCGTCTCACAAAGACACAGTGGTTGGAACCAAAAATCTCAACTTTGGTCTCATCAGACCAAAGGACAAATTTCCACCCTGTCTAATGTCCATTGCTCGTGTTTCTTGGCCCAAGCAAGTCTCTTCTTCTTATGGTGTCCTTTAGTAGTGGTTTCTTTGCAGCAATTCGACCACGGCCTGATTCATGCAGTCTCCTCTGAACAGTTGATGTTGAGATGTGTCTGTTACTTGAACTCGGTGAAGCATTTATTTGGGCTGCAATCTGAGGCTGGTAACTGTAATGAACTTATCCTCTGCAGCAGAGGCAACTCTGGGTCTTCATATCTGTGGCGGTCCTCATTGAGAGCCAGTTTCATCATAACGCTTGATGGTTTTTGCAACTGCACTTGAAGAAACTTTCAAAGTTCTTGACATTTTCCTGATTGACTGACCTTCATGTCTTAAAGTAATGATGGACTGTCGTTTCTCTTTTCTTATTTGAGCTGTTCTTGTCATAATATGGACTTGGTCTTTTACCAAATAGGGCTATATTCTTTATACCACCCCTACCTTTTCACAACACAACTGATTGGCTCAAACGCATTAAGGAAAGAAATTCCACAAATGAATTTTTAACGAGGCACACCTGTTCATTGAAATGCATTCCAGGTGACTACTTCATGAAGCTGGTTGAGATAATGCCAAGAGTGTGCAAAGCTGTTATCAAGGCAAAGTGTGGCTATTTGAAGAATCTCAAAAATAGCATATTTTGACTTGTTTAACACTTTTTTGGTTACTACATGATTCCATATATGCTCTCTTTACGTGGCACATGTATGCGTCGCAGGCACGTGACCAACAGGGCCTGACCTATAGCATACCAACCAACAATAACAACACTAAATAAAGTATAAGCGTACCAGAGTCTGTTGTAATTATTATTATTTTATTGTTTTTTGAAAGCCTTTATTAAAGTACAGTAGCATGCACTCGTGAATGCTGTTGCCGACATGGTTTATTTATTGTCTATTCTAATATTTCAAATGGTTGCTTTGTTATTTTAAAACTAAAATGCTTGACTGCATTTCAAATCACGAATGACTCATATGCTGTGTGATGACATGAACGAATTAATGATTGATTGATACAGTAGCCTGTATAAAAGTACTGAAATATAGGCCTAAGTTACGGTATTAAGTCTAAACAGGACGCGCTCTTAGGCCTACAGCCCGATGGTGGTTATACAAGGCTGCTATACTAAGCCTCCTATTGATAACGACATGACCTATTATAATGATCATAATAACAACAACGAGGTCAAGGAGGGTCATTATTATTATAAATATAATTTCTCTGACAAATTGGAACAGTGTGAACAAATAAATCGTAAGTAATTCCAGAGAGGCTGTTGTAAGGGGCAAAAACGCCAAAAGCCTTTATTGCGGCATAGGAAAGATTAAAAAACGGAATTTGTAAAATCGTTTATCAGACGTTGTGATTGCTAGAGGGGCATGGTGCTCACGAAATCAGTAGGCTATTAAACAAACAGTCAAAACAGGCTACTGAAGGAGGATCTGGGATCGGTCTTATTTTTACACACACACACACACATTTAACAGTTAGGCTGTTGATTATAGACCTAATGAAGTGTGGCGTTTCCTCTCTCCTCACTCTTCTTAAGACAATCAAGGGTTGTTTTCTCATCTCCTAACTCCGCTGCTGCCTCCGCCGCATTGTTCTCAACACCAACATGCTGGGGAACTCGTACTGCACATAGCAACACGTCTATGAAAAAGGCACCAATTCAACAGCGCCCCCGATGTTTCAGAACAACGGACCAGCAACCGCTATCCAACGCGGGAGAGAGCGCATTTGTTAGTGTTGCACCATCATTACTCTTTGGGGCGGCAGGGTAGCCTAGTGGTTAGAGTGTTGGACTAGTAACCGAAAGGCTGCAAGTTCAAATCCCCGAGCTGACAAGGTAAAAATCTCTTGTTCTGCCCCTGAACAGGCAGTTAACCCACTGTTCCTAGGCTGTCATTGAAAATAAGAATTTGTTCTTAATTTATTTTACTAGGCAAGTCAGTTATGTAATATAACCATATACAATTTTAGTAGCACATCTTAGAGTGATGGACTGTGCCATCTCCACTAATCGCAATGGATCAGTCCACTCAGACAGGAGCGAATCAGACCGGTGTCTTGTACACCTGTCATTTATTTCAATTTTTATTGCTATACGCTCGACTAAAATAAATCTCGGTCGACCAACAGCCTATCAACCAAACAATCTACCAGTCGACTAAATGGGGTCAGCCCTAATCTCCTTTCACATCAAGTAGCTTGATTTTAGCTCAGTCATTGGCTATATTCACTAAGGTAGTAAACTGATTCAATGCCTTCTGATTGTGTAATACAGATGACGCTTCCTTCTGTTGTTTCAGAGACATCACGGAAAAGGAACCAAAATCAAGCATAGAAAGTGGAAGCAAGTATAATTTCTTTGCCATGCACCATAACCAATTCTTATAATCTGTGGCCATGTCCCCGTCCACTGGAATAACCTAATGTACTGGCTTCTGAAGCAGTAGCAATAACCAAAAGCATGAACAGAGTAACATGACACAAAATACCAGACATTACAAAAAAGTGAGGACAGAAGTATAACGTTCCCTGAGAGGCATGTGACTTGCTGCTGCATCACGTGGCAAATGGACAGCAGAGTGTGGAAACAGCTGGGCAGTGAGAAACTGTGTGAATGAGAGTAAGAGAGAGCGAGAGATTGCTTGAAAGGGATTTAGCACAGTTGGAAGGCATGTCGAGGTATCAGCACAGACCTCAACAATTCCTGAGTTGACACTGCTCAGCCTGGGTCTTGACATCTAGTCACTCGCTGTTCCGTGGAGCCAACGTTTCTCGGCAACTAGATATTTCCATTTCTTCCTGACTCTGGCAAGATAAAACCTGGCCTCTGGCTCAAGCACAAATTCAGTTTTGGCCACACTGCATTCAAGGACATCTGAGGCATACGAAAACTGGAAGAGCAACTGCAGCAAATTAAATAGACAATAGAATTACATAAGTGAAATTCGATTGAAGTGATGTTTGACTATCTCTGCTTGAAGTAAAGCATCTAGATCCATGAAGTTGAGACTTCTTTTGTCCATCTATTCTTTGCATAGCACTACGCGATCCACCGCACCGCATTTAACCATGGAAAAAGGTATGGAAATATGGCTGAATATAAACAGTGTAGTTATTCCCTCCGCAAGGCAATCAAACAAGCGAAATGCCGGTACAGGGACAAGGTGGAGTCACAATTCAACGGCTCAGACATGAGAAATATGTGTCAGGGTCTACAGGAATTCAAGGACTACAAAAATAGCCACGTCACGGACACCGAATTCACGCTTCCAGACACTTTCTTTGAGGATAATATAGTGCCACCGTCACGGCTCGCTAACAAAGACTTTGTCCCCCCCTCTCCTTCTCTGTGGCTGATGTGAGTAAAATATTTAAACTTGTTAACCTTCGCAATGCTGCTGGCCCAGACGGCATACCTAGCCGCGTCCTCAGAGCATGCGCAGACTAGCTGGCTGGTGTGTTTACGGACATATTCAATCGCTTCCTATCCCAGTCTGTTGTCCCCACATGCTCCAAGATGGCTACCATTGTCCCTGTACCCAAAAAGGCAAAGATAACTGAACTAAATGACCATGCCTCGTAGCACTGTTAGGTTTCCGTAGGTTCAACTGAGATAGGAACGATAGTACACCTGAACTTAGTTAAAATAATTGTTTAATTCAAAAGTTAATGAATGGCAAATGCAATTTCCGTATATACGGGTTCACTGTAACATCACGCAGGACGAAACAGGAACTGGCCAACACCCTAAAAGGCTCTTGTTAAATACCCCAACAGAGTTAGTTCCGGCTTCGTGAGCTGGCCTATCAGAACAGTGGCTGGGGCGTGGTTTAGACTTGCCTGGCCAATCGTTGTCGCACAGGCTGGTCCCAGCCTCTTGGCGCTCTTCTTGAGTTATCTTCTTGTTTTTGGCATCTCAGTACTTTTCCACCAGACAGGGTCTTGAGATAAAGACCCCACACCCCCCACTTAACCACAAGTCAGCAACTGTCTCAAGATGTCCGCACAGGGGTTACACATACACAAGTCCTTACAGAATAACCCCCAATATGATTAATAGCAATTAGCAATTGTTAATACTATTAAGGTATAAAAATGTCAGAACCCCACAGCACTCACTTGTCATCATGAAGTGCTTTGAGAGGCTAGTCAAGGATCATATCACGGGCACCTTACCGGCCACCCTAGACCCACTTCAGATTGCATACCGCCCCAACAGGTCCACAGATGACGCAATTTCCATCACACTGCACACTGCCCTATCCCATCTGGACAAAAGTAATACCTATGTAAGAATGCTGTTCATTGACTACAGCTCAGCATTCAACACCATAGTACCCTCCAAGCTCATCATCAAGCTGGAGGCCCTGGGTCTCAACCCAGCCCTGTGCAACTGAGTCCTGGACTTTGACAGGCCGCCCCCAGGTGGAGAAGGTAGGAAACAACATCTCCACTTCACTGAGCCTCAACACTGGGGCCCCACAAGGGTGTGTGCTCAGCCCTCTCCTGTACTCCCTGTTCACCCACGACTAAGTGGCCATGCACGCCTCCAACTCAATCATCAAGTTTGCAGACGACACAACAGTAGTGGGCCTGATCACCAACAATGACGAGACAGCCTACAGGGAGGTGGTGAGGGCACTCGGAGTGTCAGGAAAATAACCTCTCACTCAACGTCAACAAAACAAAGGAGATGATCGCGGACTTCAGGAAACAGCAGAGGGATCACCCCCCCTATCCACATCGAAGGGACAGCAGTGGAGAAGGTGGAAAGTTCCTTGGCGTACACATCACGGACAAACTGAAATGGTCCACCCACACAGTCAGCGTGGTGAAGAAGGTGCAACAGTGCTTCTTCAACCTCAGGAAGCTGAAGAAATTTGGGTTGTTACCCAAAACCCTGACAAACTTTTACAGATGCACAATCGAGAGCATCCTGTCGGGCTGTATCACTGCCTGGTACGGCAACTGCTCCGCCCACAACCGTAAGGCTCTCCAGAGGGTAGTGAGGTCTGCACAACGCATCACCGGGGGTAAACTAACTGCCCTCCAGGACACCTACAACACCCGATGTCACAGGAAGGCGAAAAAGATCATCAAGGACAACAACCACCCGAGCCACGGCCTGTTCACACCTCTACCATCCAGAAGGCAAGGTCAGTACAGGTGCATCAAAGCTGGGACCGAGAGATTGAAAAACAGCTTCTATCTCAAGGCTATCAGACTGTTAAACAGCCATCACTAACACAGAGAGGCTGCTGCCTACATTGAGACCCAATCACTGGCCACTTTAACAAATGGATCACTAGTCACTTTAAATAATGTTTACATATCTTACATTACTCATAATGTAAGATATGCTAGCTAGCTACATGTCTTAACAAAAGACACCACTGTGAAAGTAACCATTTCAATAGAATGTCACTGCGACAACTGTTGATAGGCGTAGCTGTTAAATTCACTCAGGCTATCTACATCTCAGTGCTAGAGGCGGCACTACAGACCCTGGTCAGTAAACGTTGAAAAGTCTAAATTGTTGCCATCAGTAATGTTGCAGTCACCAACGCTCTGGATAACATGTAAACAGCCTAACCAGCTCTGGATAACATGTAAACAGACTAACCAGCTCTGGATAACATGAACAGCCTAACCAGCTCTGGATAACACAAAACAGCCTAACAAGCTCTGCTAGGGCGAGTAGAATGGCCAGTGAGATGTTCTCATTTGTGTCTGGAAGTAGCTGGCAAGCTAGCCAATTTTAGCCAGTTAACTTGGGTGCTTGACTGCTGTTGTTGGGACAGAACGCTCAGATCAACCCTTAAAGAGATAGTGTGGCTAAAGCGCAAGAGGGTGTGAACAACGCTGAATGGGTGGAGACAAAGAGCTCTCCAGTAGGCGTACCAAAACATTCAAAGGCCATTTTCTCAAAGGAGAGGTTACAAGTTTATCAACTTTCAAAGCAGAATTTATCAACTTTCAAAACAACTTTCAAATGCAGTGTATGATATACCATGATGTAGCTCTGTGTCTCTGTTTTTATCCAAATTGTGATACATACTGTAAGCCCGAATCAAGGCAGTCGGTCACAATTGCTTTGTAAAGCAAATCATTTGTTTACCTTTTGTTAATAAAATACTTTTTCTGCAAACAGATCCCTCTGTAGGTATTACATTACAGTTTTTAATCCCGGTACTGAGTTAATGTGAGTTAATGTGAAGCGGCTAACTGTATAGCTAACAGGCTATGTGTTTGTAGATTGAATGAGGTGAATGAAGCTACAGCAACAAATGTGATAATGGCTGGGGTCATTTTAGCCTGTTTTAGCTGTTCTCCAAACAGCATTTTAGAGTTTTTAAATTGAATAGAAAATGCAGTAAATGAGTGAAAGGAGAAGAAAGAGAAGGGGACAAAGAGAAGGGAAAGAGACAGCTGGTCACATTACTAAAGGCAAACAGTAACCTAAGGAGGACATCATTACTTGGTGTTGTAGCGGTTTGTGTAACTGCATAATCCTTCGGTTAAATCAGTTTACCAAGAAGTTCCACTGAAGATGTTTATGATTTAATGAGGTACCCTTAAAAAGGTGCAATAAGGAGAAAATCGCTACGCCATTTCTTGGTTGCTTAAATTGGAAAAGTTTGTGACAAAACAAGCAATGTATCTAAATGTATGTATCTATTTCCAAAAATACAATATACAATACACAACTGAATATGCATGGGAGGCTTCCATTAACAAAAGCACTCAGTGTTATATTAGATAATAGATAGATAACTCTGTCTTCTATTAGTTAGGTAACTCTGTGTTATATTAGATATTAGATAGAGTTACCTATCTAATAGAAGACCGAGTTACCTATCTAATAGAAGACCGAGTTACCTATCTAATAGAAGACCGAGTTACCTATCTAATAGAAGACCGAGTTACCTATCTAATAGAAGACCGAGTTACCTATCTAATAGAAGACCGAGTTACCTATCTAATAGAAGACAGAGTTACCTATCTAATAGAAGACAGAGTTACCTATCTAATAGAAGACCGAGTTACCTATCTAATAGAAGACAGAGTTACCTATCTAATAGAAGACAGAGTTCTATTAGATAGGTAACTGTCTTCTATTAGATAGGTAACTCTGTGTTATATTAGATAGGTAACTCTCAATCCACAATAAGGCAGAGGATACATATCCACAACACCAACGTCTTTTCAACAATAGGTTAGGATCAATGACATCAAAAGCTGCACTGAACAAAACACCTCCCACAATCTTCTTACTATCAATTTCTTTCAGCCAATCATCAGTAATTTGTGTCAGTGCCGAACATGTGCCCGGTATGCTTGTAATCATTAAGGACTGAGGAGTTTGTCAGGATTCCAAATAAACAGAATGGAGCTAAGCACAGGCATCCTAGAGGAAAACTTAGTTCAGTCAGCTTTCCACCAGACACTGGGAGATGAACTCACCGTTCAGCAGGACAATTACTTAAAACATGGTCAAACCTACAATGAAGTTGCTTACCAAGAAGACAGTGAATGTTCCTGGGTTGGCAAGACCTGGAAATTGTTGTTAAGCAATGATCAACAACCAATTTGACAGAGCTTGAAGAATTTTTATAAAATAATAAATTGGGCAAATGTTGCACAATTCTTGGTGTGGAAAGCTCTTAAGAGACTTACCCAGAAAGACTCACAGCTGTAATCGCTGCCAATGGTGCTTCTACAAAGTATTTACTCAGGGGTGTGAATACTTATGTAAATGAGATATTTCTGTATTTCATTTTCAATACATTTGCAAAAAATGATAAGAACATGTTTTCACTTGGTCACTATGGGGTATTGTGTGTAGATGGGTGAGGGGGAAATATAGAATCCATGTTGAATTCAGGCTGTAACACAACAAAATGTGGAATAAGTCCAGGGAAATGAATCCTTTCTGAAGGCACTGTATGTAGCTTAGAGTGCTTATTACTTTCCCCGCTCTCCTTCAACTGGAAAGGTTTCTTGTAGTCTGTTCATGGCTTCATCAGCGCTTGTGAATTCCATCCTTTGCGTTCCCTTCCATACCCACAGCACTGCCTGGAAGCGGAATTGAGATTTGATTCCTTTGTCCTCCAGTGACTGTCTGATCGGAATTTATTGCTTGCTATTTTTTCTCAGCCTAGCAGACAGGTCCTGGACGATTTCAAATGGATTGGCCATGGATTTTGATTTCCTATCCCCCCCCCCCCGTTAGGTACCCATGTGAGGGTACCTAACAGTTTTCTGTTTCACGCCGATCCTATGGCATCGTTACAGATCCTCTGGTGATATATCTACGTCAAGTTCTTCTGATATCAGTTTGACCACGTAGCTGGAAAGGTCTCCGTTTTCCTCGTCTTCTTCTGGGAAGGACAATATTCCCAGGGTGTTTCGTCTCATTCTGTTTTGGTGCTGGTCCAATTCATATTGTTAAAGTTTGCAACTTTGTTGTCTTGCGCACGCCTAGTATGTGCATGTCTGGCACGACAGACTACTTTCTTTTCAAGCTAAATCGACTTTAACAATAGATTGTAGCAGTTTGTTTTGGTGTACATTGAGAGCATTTTCGCTATTGTTTTCCTGGATATCCTTTAGCTGTTCATGACTCTCATTTTGTATCTCCAAATGATATTTAGAAGCCAGACAACAAAGTTTAAATTAAGCCTCTAAAATGAATAGATCAGTAATCAGCTAAACAGAAAGCTACCATTTCATTGTAGGATATGATGTCACTTTGTTGATATATTTCAACTAACGCAACCACTACATCGGTATACCGATGTTAAGATATTGGTGTCCCTAGACAGCCATTCATATGACCATAACTGGTTCATTCAACTCCACTCACAAGCAATTTCGCATGAAATAAGTTAGAGACATAGTCAAAACATTGTAGCTGAACGTCTGCTCAAATACATACAAGGCCCTTGATGCTGTAATTTGCAAAGGGTGCAGAATGACAGCGAGGCTCCACTCATTCCCATCCTGCACCACTCTGTCAGGAAGGGCTGACAGGCATTGTTTATAAGTGATGTCACCACTTCCCGCGAGGGTGGGTGGAGTGAGGGGAGAGAGAAAATACACATATCAGATAAAAACTGTGTGACAAAAAGAGCAAATAGAACCAGTTGCATTTCCCAGCCTTCGTCAGTCATTCAACTGCAAGACACTTCCAACTGGCCCTGAATGCCCTGGACCTCTGTGGCAGGCAGTCATAGACGTACAGACATAGTTTTAATGTCATGTGCACAAGTACAGTGAAATGCCTTTAATGCTCCAAACCAAACAATGCAGTGATCAATAACAATATAGTACAACGAAAATAGCATACGGTAGAACAAAAACACAAAATAAAAATAAGAAAAACACGAGAAAGTAAGAAGCTATATACAGGGTCAGTTCCAATACCATATTTTCAATGTGCAGGGATACTGGAGTGATAAGAGGTAGATATGTAAAGAGGTAAGGTGACTTGGCATCAGGATGAATGATTAACAGAGTAGCAGCAGAGTAAAGGAAGATTGTATGTGAGTGTGTGTGCGTGTAAGTGTAGAGTCAGTATAAATGTGTGTGCATGTTGTGTGTGTTGGACGGCCAGTGTGCGTGTGTGTAGAGTCCTCTGAGTGTGCATAAAGACAGTGCAAAAATACAAATACATACAAGGGTCAACTCATATAGTCTGTGTAGCTATTTTGTTTGCTATTTAGCAGTCTTATGGCTTGGGGGAAGAAGCTGTTCCGGAGCCTGTTGGTGTCAGACTTGATTCACCTGTACTGCTTGCCGTGCAAACGCAGAGAAAACAGTCTATGGCTTGGATCGCTGGAGTGTATAGCAATTTTCTGGCCCTTGCTTTCACCCTGCCTGATATAGAGGTCCTGGATGGCAGGGAGCTCGGCCCCAGTGATGTACTGGGATGTCCTCACCACCTGATATAGAGGTCCTGGATGGCAGGGAGCTCGGCCCCAGTGATGTACTGGGCTGTCCACACCGCTTGATATAGAGGTCCTGGATGGCAGGGAGCTCAGCCCCAGTGATGTACTGGGCTGTCCTCACCACCTGATATAGAGGTCCTGGATGGCAGGGAGCTCGGCCCCAGTGATGTACTGGGCTGTCCAAACCGCCTGATATAGAGGTCCTGGATGGCAGGGAGCTCGGCCCCAGTGATGTACTGGGCTGTCCGCACCACCCTCTGTAGCGCCATGTGATCGAGGGCGGTGCTGTTGCCATACCAAGCAGTGATGCAGCCAGTCAAGATGCTCTCAGGACGAATTGGAAAGCCGACTGCGATTTTTTTTCTGAGGTCTTGGCTGATTTCTATAGATTTTCCCATGATGTCAAGCAAAGAGGCACTGAGTTTGAAGGTAGGCCTTGAAATACATCCACAGGTGTGCCTCCGATTGACTCAAATTATGTCAATTAGGGCTTCCCAAGTGAAATAATCTGTCTGTAAACAATTGTTGGGAAAAGTACTTGTGCCATGCACAAAGTAGATGACCTAACCGACTTGCCAAAACTATAGTTAGTTAACTACTTATAGCGCCCCACTCCCAACACTACCCGGTGAAATGCAAGGCGCCAAATTCAAAATCCAAAAGTTGAATTATTAAACATTCATCAATATACAAGTGTTGCATAGTCATCAAAAGCTCTGCTTCTTGGCAATATCACAGCGTTTTCAGATTTCAAAAAGGCTTTACGGCAAAAGCACTACATTTGATTGTTTGAGGGTAGCACCTCCAATATTTCCATTAGCATAAATTCATAAACCATTTGCGGTTCACACAAATCACATTTCACAGCGAAAACAAATCCCTTACCTTTCGAAGAACTTCTGCTGAGGGCTTCCCAAGTGTCCAACGGAGACATCCAATGGTTCTTTTGTTAGAAAAAGTCATTTATTATATCCATAAATCTCTGTTTGGTTGGCGCATTATGTTCATAAAATACAGCGTCCACTCGCCCATTGAACCGTGAAGAGAACTTGTTCAACCTATACACTTGTCCAAGAACAATCAAACATCATTGATAATGTATCCTTAGGAACACTTTTATGTATATTTACTATAATATTTCAACCGGATTATAAACTGGGCGATAGGAAAGGAAAAAACCACAGCGCAGAGCCCGTGAACGAACATCCTCTTCTGTTTACATCCGATGACCACTTCGAAATTATTCTTCTATTACCATCCAGAGCAACTAAACATCATCAAACACTGTCTAGAGACTGTTGACATCCAGTGGAAGCAATAGGTACTGCAATCTTACTCCCATATATGGTCATTTTCAATAGAGAGGGGTTCAAAATGAGGCAATGTGTCAAAATCACTTTTTCCAGGACAGAAATTCCTCGGGTTTTCACCTGCTATATCCATTCTGTTATACTCATAGACAATATTTTAAAACTCTTAAAAACTTCAGAGTGGTTCCTATCCAATAGTACTAATTATGTGCATATCCTATTTTCTGGGCCTGAGTGGGAGGCATTTTACTTTGGGCACGCCAGACTCTCCAAAACCGTCACCTCGGGAGCCACTACCTAAGAAGTTACCAAGAAATTTGTGGAGTGGCTGAAAAACGAGTTTTAATGACTCCAACCTAAGTGTATGTAAACTTCTGTCTTCAATTGTATAGACTGTATTCTATTCTACTGTATTTTAGTCAATGCCACTCCGACATTACTCGTACTAATGTTTATATATTTCTTAACTCCATTCTTTTATTTTAGATATGTGTATTGTTGTGAATTGTTAGATATTACTGCACTGTTGGTGCTAGGAACACAAGTTAAAAGTTAATTTGTGGAATTTCTTTCCTTCTTAATGCATTTGAGCCAATCAGTTGTTGTGACAAGGTAGGGGTGGTATACAGAAGATAGCCCTTTTTGGTAAAAGACCAAGTCCGTATTATGGCAAGAACAGCTCGAATAAGCAAAGATAAACGACAGTCCATCATTACTTTAACTTCTCAGGGATTGCTGGGGCGCTAGCGGGCTGCTCCCGACACTACCAGGTGAAATGTAAGGCGCCAAATTCAAAATCCCAAAGTTGAATTATTAAACAGTGTTCCATACTCATCAAAAGCTCTGTTTCTTGGCAATATCACAGCGTTGTCAGATTTCAAAAAGGCTTTACGGCGAAAGCAGCACATTTGATTGTTTGAGAGTAGCACCTCACATATTTTTCCCATAGCCATGAATCGATTAGCCATCACGGCACACACATAACACATTTCACAGCGAAAACAAATCAATTACCTGTTGAAGAACTTCTGCTGAGGTCATCCTAAGTGTCCAACGAAGACAATCCATGGTTCTTTTGTTAGAAAAAGTAATGTATTTTATCCATAAATCCTCCATTTGGTTCGCGCGTTATAATCAGAAACGACAGCCTCCACTACTCCATTGAAACGTGACGCAAACTCGTTCATCTTATACCTATAAACTTGTCCAAGAACAATCAAACATAGTTTTAAATGTATCCTTAGGAACACTTTTACGTATATTTACTATTATAAATCAACCGGAATATAAACTGATCGATAAAGACGGTAAAAAAGACACTGCGCGCCTTGTCGGGCGCGTGCGCTGGGTACTGTTTACATAAATGAGTCACTTCCTGGTTTGCTCTTCTTCTCTGGTCTAATTCATCCAAAATGAAATTTTACACTGTCTCGAGACTGTTGACATCTAAAGGAAGCGATGGGTACTGCAATCATATGCCCTTATATGGTCATTTTCATGAGGGAGGGGTTCCAAATGAGCAATGTGTCAAAATCACTTTTTCCAGGACAGAAATTCCTCGGAGTTTCGCCTGCTATATGCGTTCTGTTTTACTCACAGACAAAATTCAGAGTGTTTCCTATCCAATGGTACCAAATATGTGCATATCCTATTTTCTGGGCCTGAATGGGAGGCATTTTACTTTGGGCACGCCAGGCTCTCCAAAACCGACCCCTCAGCTGCCACTCCCTAACAAGTTAAGACATGAAGGTCAGTCACTACGGAACACTTCAAGAACTTTGAAAGTTTCTTCAAGTGCAGTCGCAAAAACCATCAAGCGCTATGATGAAACTGGCTCTCATGAGGACCGACACAGGAAAGGATAAGGATAAGCTCATTAGAGTTACCAGCCTCAGAAATTGCAGCCCAAATAATTGCATCACACAGTAACAGACACATCTCAACATCAACTGTTCAGAGGAGACTGCGTGAATCAGGCCTTCATGGCAAAAATTGCTGCAAAGAAACCATTACTAAAGGTCACCAATAAGAAGAGATTTGTTTGGGCCAAGAAGCACAAGCAATGGACATAAGACTGTTGGAAATCTGTCCTTTGGTCTGGAATCCAAATTCGAGATTTTTGGTTCTAATCACCGTGTCTTTGAGACGCAGAGTAGGTGAACGAATGAACAACGCATGTGTGGTTCCCAACGTGAAGCAGGGAGGAGGTATGATGGTGTGGGGGTGCTTTTCTGGTGACACTGTCAATTATTTATTTAGAATTCAAGGCACACTTAACAGTTTTTTAACAGGACAATGACCGAACACACCTCCAGGCTGTGTAAGGGCTATTTGACCAAGAAGGAGAGTGATGGAGTGCTGCATCAGATGACCTGGCCTCCACAATCCCCAACCCAGTTGAGATAGTTTGGGATGAGTTAGACTGCAGAGTGAAGAAAAAGAAGCCAACAAGTGCTCAGCATATGTCGTAACTCCTTCAAGACTGTTGGAAAAGCATTCCAGGTGAAGCTGGTTGAGAGAATGCCAAGAGTGTGCAAAGCTGTCATCAAGGCAAAGGGTGGCTACTTTGAATGATCTCAAATATAAGATATATTTTGATTTGTTAAATACTTTTTTAGTTACTACATGATTCCAAACGTGTTATTTCATAGTGTTGATGTCTTCACTATTATTCTACAATGTAGAAAATAGTAAAAATAAAGAAAAAACCCTTGAATGAATAGGTGTGTCCAAACCTTTGACTTGTACTGTTAAAAGGCTAATTGATCATTAAAAAACAGTTTTGCAATTATGTTAGCGCAGCTGAAAACTGTTGTTCTGATTAAAGAAGCAATAAAACTGGCCTTCTTTAGACTAGTTGAGTATCTGGAGCATCTGCATTTGTGGGTTCGATTAAAGGCTCAATATGCCCAGATAGGACTTTCTTCTGAAACTCGTCAGTCTATTCTTGTTCTGAGAAATGAAGGCTATTTCATGCGAGAAATTGCCAAGATACTGAAGATCTCATACAACGCTGTGTACAACACCCTTCACAGAACAGCACAAACTGGCTCTAACCAGAATAGAAAGAGGAGTAGGAGGACCCGGTGCACAACTGAGCAAGAGGACAAGTACATTAGTACATTAGTGCCGCACAAGTCCTCAACTGGCAGCTTCATTAAAAAGTACCTGCAAAACACCAGTCTCAATGTCAACAGTGAAGAGTTGACTCCGGGATGCTGGCCATCCCTGGAGTAGTACACAGTTTCATGTAGAGATGTACTCACAGCCCTGGTGATGTTGCAGGAAAAGCCAAGCGAAGGCACCTGAACTCAGAGGAGTGTCGTGAAATTAGTAGGCGGCCAGAGGGCAGCCAACCACTCTGTCACTCGCAGGCACAGCAACTCAGACACCAACCGGGGGTTGTACCCCAGAACACCCACAAGGAGAAAGAGAGGTACTGCACATTTGTGTCTTTAGTTTTTTTTTTTTACTCTTGAGACCTGAAGGGATGATGTAACATTTTGTTAACAGCCTCCACACTTCTGGGAAGGATTTCCACTAGATGTTGAAACATTGCTGCGGCGACTTGCTTCCAGTTTTTTGGCAATTTCTCACATGCAATAGCCTTCATTTCTCAGAACAAGAATAGACTGATGAGATTCAGAAGAAAGTGCTTTGTTTCTGGTCATTTTGAGCCTGTAATCGAACCCACAAATGCTGATGCTCCAGATACTCAACTAAAGGCCAGTTTTATTGCTTCTTTAAATCAGAACAACAGTTTTCAGCTGTGCACTAACATAATTGCAAAAGGGTTTTCTAATGATCAATTAGCCTTTTAAAATGATAAACTTGGATTAGCTAACACAACGTGCCATTGGAACACAGGATATTGGGCCTCTGTATGTCTATGTAGATATTCCTTTTATTTTTTAAATCAGCCGTTTCCAGCTACAATAGTCATTTACAACATTAACAATGTCTACACTGTATTTCTGATCAATTTGATGTTATTTTAAATGGACCAATCATGGACATTTCTAAGTGACCCCAAACGTTTTAACGGTAGTGTAATACTTTAAAGTACTACTTAAGTAGGGGGTATTTGTACTTTACTATTTATATTGACAATTTTTACCTCACTACAAATTTACTTTTTACTCCATTCATTTTCCTTGACACCCAAAAGTACTCATTACATTTTGGATGTTTTGCAGGACAGGAAAATGGTCCAATTTACATACTTATCAAGAGAACATCCCTGGTCATGCCAACTGACTGCCGTTGATCTGGCGGACTCACTAAACACAATTGCCTAGTTTGTAAATGTTGTCTGAGTGTGCCCCTGGCTATCCTTAAATAAAATAAAAACAAGAACTGTGCCATCTGGTTTGCTTAACACAAAGAGTTTGAAATTATTTTTACTTTCGATACTTAAGTATATTTAAAACCTAATACTTTGACTTTTCCTCAAGTAGTATTTTACTGGGTGACTTTAACTTGAGTCATTTTCTATTAAGGTATCTTTACTTTTAATCAGGTATGACAATTTGGTACTTTTTCCAAAAACGTACCGCAAGCAATGCGTGTTTATGTTTAGATCAAGCGTCAGGGCCCTAAACAAAAGTCCCCCAGTCAGAAGATACTACATTATCTGCAATAGGCGCTAAAGCACTTAGTGTCTATGAATGGGGTAGGAGCAAGACACATCGAATACTATTAGAAAGGAAAAGGGACATGGGGTTTGATAACGAACAACAAATGCGTTGGTCCACTGGCCTGAAAACATGACATGGTCAAAGTCCCTGAAGGCTACATGACAATATGCTGCTAGTTCCATTAAAAGACCAATGCATCGCCTTGGGAAGGGAGAAATGCAACGGCATAACAGTATAGGAGTTGAGCTCCCATGCATGCGTCGTGGGAATGAGATGGTATTTACCTGTCAGTGAGTGTTGACTGTGTCTGGCTCATTGGGCTTCCGTTGTTCTTTCCCCACGGATTTTATCCAACTAACGTTAACATTTTCCCCAAAATGACAAAGTGGGTTTGGCAGAAAGGCTTCGTCCTGGCTTTCAATGTCCGTCCAAGGGCGTTCCACAACGATTCAAATACGTTGAATCCATTCAAATAAGAAACCCTGGGTGATTCCACAGTGTAGACTTCAATTCTTCGGTGTATTTCGTTTTTTTTAAATATTGCTGTAAAACAAATTGTCCCCGACAGAAGAAATCAGAGGTGACTGTAATCATTCTTCTCCAGAACCATTATGAAATAACGCATAGTCAGTGATACATTGATCACTCTGAGGATGGTGGAATGTTACCAGAAATCAAACGTTAACCTCTCAGTATCTTTAGGAGAAACAGTCATTGGGAACACACTGTGTCCTGGGCATCGCCTGCATCCGTCTTTGCCAATAGACCACCGGGAAAATATTACCGCTGGCTACCTATTGTTCATGTGAAATAACACCGCACAAAGTTACTCATTTGACCAATGTCTTGACAAGACTGGTCCAGTCGTTCAGAAGAGTCCTTGTTGTGGTGTTCTTTTCACTAAGTTCTCTCAAATGAAGCTTGGTTTCTGTCGAAGTGGGTCGCTTATTTAGCTTCCACAAAGTGTTGATGGTCAAATCCCCCTCCGACTCGCCCCTTAACCCCGACGGATTCGGTGCTTCATCCCGGGAACAATGTCGGCAACTGCGTTCTAAAGGGTTTCACCGAACGAGACACATTGTTCCACCAGTCCGTTCCAAGTCCTGTTGAGTTTACATGAGCCGTCCTCACAGGCCTCTGGCTCTTTACTGTACTGTAGTGCGGCTGGAAAAGGGCCATCCTTCGCCCACCCCTAAAAAGGGAGAGGAAAAAATAGAGAGATAAATATCACCGTTCCTCTTGGGCCAAACCGGTTCCCGACACAGCAATTCGTAACAGCAACTTTTGAAAGCAACACACAGATCTCGACCAATTCCGTTTTCTGCAGCCTAGTTTCTTCTGCGGTCAAGACTACTGCGGCTCATTGAATTACAGGATGCATTTGAATCAAAACACCTAGGTACGTTTTCGGAATAGTACTTTCAAAACCTTTGAGGTCAGTTTAGTTAGGCTGGCTAAATGAGATGGTCATGATTCAACATCTCATCTCCATGCTATATATGACAGACCAGTAGATGGCCCATTTACTAAGCCTATTATTGCACATTCCAACAGATACATTTTAATTTAATGTTTATTCAGCTATCAACTACATTATATTATATTGGCTAGACATTTATTTATTTATTTTACCGTTATTTTACCAGTTAGGTTGACAGAGTACACATTCTCATTTACAGCAACGACCTGGGGAATAGTTACAGGGGAGAGGAGGGGGATGAATGAGCCAATTGTAAACTGGGGATGATTAGGTGACCATGATGGTATGAGGGACAGCTTGGGAATTTAGCCAGGACACCAAGGGTAACACCCCTACTATTACGATAAGTGCCATGGGATCTTTAATGACCTCAGAGAGTCAGGACACCCGTTTAACGTCCCATCCGAAAGACGGCACCCTACACAGGGCAATGTCCCCAGTCACTGCCCTGGGGCGTTGGGATATTTTTTAGACCTGAGGAAAGAGTGCCTCCTACTGGCCCTCCAACACCACTTCCAGCAGCATCTGGTCTCCCATCCAGGGACTGAGCAGGACCCACCCTGCTTAGCATATATATGTATAGGTTCTATAAGTAGTAGCCAGGCCCAGCCAATCAGAATTCTTTTTTTCCCACAAAAGGACTTTATTACAGACATTCTGAGGAAATGTTCGCATGGTATATATAAGCAATAATTGATGATGTTTCACTGTCCGCTTTTGTATATTTAGTATATAATCTAGATCATGCATTCTATTGTACTAGGTACTGATTTATAGATTTTCTGATGTACACTACATGACCAAAAGTATGTGGACACCTGCTCGTCGAACATCTCTTTCCAAAATCATAGAGTTGGTCGCCCCTTTGCTGCTATAACAGCCTCCACTCTTCTGGGAAGAATTTCCACTAGATGTTGGAACATTGCCGTGGGGACTTGCTTCCATTCAGCCACAAGAGCATTAGTGAGGTCGGGCACTGATGTTGGGCGATTAGGCCTGGCTCGCAGTCGGCGTTCCAATTCATCCCAAAGGTGTTCGTTGGGATTGAGGTCAGGGCTCTGTGCAGGCCAGTCAATTTCTTCCACACAGATCTAGAAAAAAAAAATCTGTATGGGCTTCTCTTTGTGTACAGGGGCATTGTCATGCTAAAACAGGACAGGTCTTTCCACAAACTGTTGCCACAAAGTTTGTCTACAATGTCATTGTATGCAGTAGAGTTAAGGTTTCCCTTCACTGGAACTACGGGGCCTGAACCATGGAAAAAGCCCCAGACCATTATTCCTCCTCCACCAAACTTTACAGTTGGCACTATGCATTCGGGCAGGTAGCATTCTCCTGGCATCCACCAAACCCAGATTTGACCGTCGGACTGCCAGATGGTGAAGCATGATTCATCACTCTAGAGAACGAGTTTCCACTACTCCAGAGTCTAATGGTGACGAGCTTTACACCACTCTAGCCCATGCTTGTCATTGCGTATGGTGATCTTAGGGTTGTGTGTGGCTGCTCGGCCATGGAAACCCATTTCATAAAGCTCCAGACGAACAGTTATTGTGCTGACGTTGCTTCCAGAGGCAGCTTGGAACTCGGTAGTGAGTGTTGCAATCGAGGACAGATGATTTTTACGCGCTATGTGCTTCAACACTTGACTGTCCCGTTCTGTGAGCTTGTGTGGCCTACCACTTCGCGGCTGAGCCGTTGTTGCTCCTAGACATTTCCACATCACAATAACAGCACTTAGTTGACCGGGGCAACTCTAGCAGGGCGCAAATTTGACTGACTTGTTGGAAAGGTGGCATCCTATGATGGTGCCACGTTGAAAGTCACTGAGCTCTTCAGTAAGGCCATTCAAATGCCAATGTTTGTCTCTGGAGATTGCATGGCTGTGTGCTCGATTTTATACACCTGTCAGCAATGAGTGTGGCTGAAATAGCTGAATCTACTAATTTGAAGTTGTGTCCACATACTTTTGTATATGTAGGATTGCGGTCCGAACACTTAAAAGACACACCCTTGTCCACTTACCCTCGCCTTATGCCCTTGCCCTTGGGGGAATCCCCGTCGCCATTTTGGCGGGCGGTCCAAATGATTATCCAAGCAAGGGAAGTTTGCAACGTAAGCCCCTCAGCCCTAAATTTTTGTCAGGTGTAGACCTTACAGTGAAATGCTGAATACAACAGGTGAAATGCTGAATACAACAGGTGTGGACCTTACAGTGAAATGCTGAATACAACAGGTGTAGACCTTACAGTGAAATGCTGAATACAACAGGTGTAGACCTTACAGTGAAATGCTGAATACAACAGGTGTAGACCTTACAGTGAAATGCTGAATACAACAGGTGAAATGCTGAATACAACAGGTGTAGACCTCACAGTGAAATGCTGAATACAATGGGTGTAGACCTTACAGTGAAATGCTGAATACAACAGGTGTAGACCTTACAGTTAAATGCTGAATACAACAGGTGAAATGCTGAATACAACAGGTGTAGACCTCACAGTGAAATGCTGAATACAATGGGTGTAGACCTTACAGTGAAATGCTGAATACAACAGGTGTAGACCTTACAGTGAAATGCTGAATACAACAGGTGTCGACCTTACAGTGAAATGCTGAATACAACAGGTGTAGACCTCACAGTGAAATGCTGAATACAACAGGTGTAGACCTTACAGTGAAATGTTGAATACAACAGGTGTAGACCTTACAGTGAAATGCTGAATACAACAGGTGAAATGCTGAATACAACAGGTGTAGACCTCACAGTGAAATGCTGAATACAATGGGTGTAGACCTTACAGTGAAATGCTGAATACAACAGGTGTAGACCTTACAGTGAAATGCTGAATACAACAGGTGTAGACCTTACAGTGAAATGCTGAATACAACAGGTGAAATGCTGAATACAACAGGTGTGGACCTTACAGTGAAATGCTGAATACAACAGGTGTAGACCTTACAGTGAAATGCTGAATACAACAGGTGTAGACCTTACAGTGAAATGCTGAATACAACAGGTGAAATGCTGAATACAACAGGTGTAGACCTCACAGTGAAATGCTGAATACAATGGGTGTAGACCTTACAGTGAAATGCTGAATACAACAGGTGAAATGCTGAATACAACAGGTGTAGACCTCACAGTGAAATGCTGAATACAATGGGTGTAGACCTTACAGTGAAATGCTGAATACAACAGGTGTAGACCTTACAGTGAAATGCTGAATACAACAGGTGTCGACCTTACAGTGAAATGCTGAATACAACAGGTGTAGACCTTACAGTGAAATGCTGAATACAACAGGTGTCGACCTTACAGTGAAATGCTGAATACAACAGGTGTAGACCTCACAGTGAAATGCTGAATACAACAGGTGTAGACCTTACAGTGAAATGTTGAATACAACAGGTGTAGACCTTACAGTGAAATGCTGAATACAACAGGTGAAATGCTGAATACAACAGGTGTAGAACTCACAGTGAAATGCTGAATACAATGGGTGTAGACCTTACAGTGAAATGCTGAATACAACAGGTGTAGACCTTACAGTGAAAAGCTGAATACAACAGGTGTAGACCTTACAGTGAAATGCTGAATACAAAGGTGAAATGGTGAATACAACAGGTGTCGACCTTACAGTGAAATGCTGAATACAACAGGTGTAGACCTCACAGTGAAATGCTGAATACAACAGGTGTAGACATTACAGTGAAATGCTGAATACAACAGGTGTAGACCTTACAGTGAAATGCTGAATACAACAGGTGTAGACCTCACAGTGAAATGCTGAATACAACAGGTGTAGACATTACAGTGAAATGCTGAATACAACAGGTGTAGACCTCACAGTGAAATGCTGAATACAACAGGTGTAGACCTCACAGTGAAATGCTGAATACAACAGGTGTAGACCTTACAGTGAAATGCTGAATACAACAGGTGTAGACCTCACAGTGAAATGCTGAATACAACAGGTGTAGACCTCACAGTGAAATGCTGAATACAACAGGTGTAGACCTTACAGTGAAATGCTGAATACAACAGGTGTAGACCTTACAGTGAAATGCTGAATACAACAGGTGTAGACCTCACAGTGAAATGCTGAATACAACAGGTGTAGACCTTACAGTGAAATGCTGAATACAACAGGTGTCGACCTTACAGTGAAATGCTGAATACAACAGGTGTAGATCTTACAGTGAAATGCTGAATACAACAGGTGTAGACCTCACAGTGAAATGCTGAATACAACAGGTGTCGACCTTACAGTGAAATGCTGAATACAACAGGTGTAGACCTTACAGTGAAATGCTGAATACAACAGGTGTAGACATTACAGTGAAATGCTGAATACAACAGGTGTAGACCTTACAGTGAAATGCTGAATACAACAGGTGTAGACCTTACAGTGAAATGCTGAATACAACAGGTGTAGACATTACAGTGAAATGCTGAATACAACAGGTGTAGACCTTACAGTGAAATGCTGAATACAACAGGTGTAGACCTTACAGTGAAATGCCGAATACAACAGGTGAAATGCTGAATACAACAGGTGTAGACCTTACAGTGAAATGCTGAATACAACAGGTGTAGACCTCACAGTGAAATGCTGAATACAACAGGTGTAGACCTTACAGTGAAATGCTGAATACAACAGGTGTAGACCTTACAGTGAAATGCTTACTTACAGGCTCTAACCAACAATCAAAAAAAAAAAAAAAAGGTATTAGGTGAACAATAGGTAAGTAAAGAAATATTAACAACAATAAAACAACAATGCAAATAGTTTACCTGTTCAGTAGTCTTATGGCTTGGGGGTAAAAACTGTTGAGGAGCCTTTTGGTCCTAGACTTGGCACTCCGGTACCGCTTGCCATGCGGTAGTAGAGAGACAGTCTATGACTGGGGTGGCTGGGGTCTTTGACAATTTTTAGGTCCTTTCTCTGACCCAGCCTGGTGTAGAGGTCCTGGATGGCAGGTAGCTTAGCCCCAGTGATGTACTAGGCCGTACGCACTACCCTCTGTAGTGCCTTGCGGTCAGAGGCCGAGCAATTGCCGTACCAGGCAGTGATGCAACCAGTCAGGATGCTCTCGATGTTGCAGCTGTAGAACCTTTTGAGGATCTCAGGACCAATGCCAAATCTTTTTAGTCTCCTGAGGTGGAATAGGCTTTGTCGTGCTCTCTTCACGGCTGTCTTGGTGTGGTGACCATTCTAGTTTGTTGGTGATGTGGACACCAAGGAACTTGAAGCTCTCAACCTGCTCCACTACAGCCCCGTCGATGAGAATGAGGGCGTGCTCGGTCCTCCTTTTCCTGTAGTCCGCAATCATCTCCTTAGTCTTGGTTACGTTGAGGAAGAGGTTGTTGTCCTGGCACCACACGGCCAGGTCTCTGACCTCCTCCCTGTAGGCTGTCTCGACGTTGTCGGTGATCAGGCCTACCACTGTTGTGTCGTAGGCAAACTTAATGATGGTGTTGGAGTCGTGCCTGGCCATGCAGTTGTGGGTGAACAGAAAGTACAAGAGGGGACTGAGCACGCACGCCTGGGGAGCTCCAGTGTTGAGGATCAGCATGGCAGATGTGTTGCTACCTACCCTCACCACCTGGGGGCGGCCCGTCAGGAAGTCCAGGATCCAGTTGCAGAGGGAGGTGTTTAGTCCCAGGATCCTTAGCTTAGTGATGAGCTTTGAGGGTACTATGGTGTTTAACGCTGAGCTGTAGTCAATGAACAGCATTCTCACATAAGTGTTCCTTTTGTCCAGGTGGGAAAGAGCAGTGTGGAGTGCAATAGAGATTGCATCATCTGTTGATCTGTTTGGGCGGTATGCAAATTGTAGGGGGTCTAGGGTTTCTGTGATAATGTTGTTGATGTGAGCCATTACCAACCTTTCAAAGCACTTCATGGCTACGGACGTGAGTGCTACGGGTCTGTAGTCGTTTAGGCAGGTTGCCTTTGTGTTCTTGGGCACAGGGACTATGGTGGTCTGCTTGAAGCATGTTGGTATTACAGACTCAATCAGGGACATGTTGAAAATGTCAGTGAAGACACCTGCCAGTTGGTCAGCACATGCCCGGAGCACACGTCCTGGTAATCCGTCTGGCCCCGCAGCTTTGTTTAAAGGTCTTACTCACGTCGGCTACGGAGAGTGTGATCACACAGTCGTTTGGAACAGCTGAGGCTCTCATGCATGCCTCAGTGTTGCTTGCCTCGAAGCGAGCATAGAAGTGATTCAGCTCGTCTGGTAGGCTCGTGTCACTGGGCAGCCAGTTAGCTTTGCGACAGTATCAAAAATACATTTTGGATTGTTCTTATTTTCCTCAATTAACTTGGAAAAATAGGATGATCGAGCAGCAGTGAGGGCTCTTCGATACTGCACAGTACTGTCTTTCCAAGCTAGTCGGAAGACTTCTAGTTTGGTGTGGCGCCATTTCCGTTCCAATTTTCTGGAAGCTTGCTTCAGGGCTCGGGTATTTTCTGTATACCAGGGAGCTAATTTTTATGGCAAATGTTTGTTTTTTTAGGGGTGCGACTGCATCTAGGGTATTGCGCAAGGTTACATTGAGTTCCTCAGTTAGGTGGTTAACTGATTTTTGTACTCTGGCGTCCTTGGGTAGGCGGAGGGATTCTGGAAGGGCATCTAGGAATCTTTGGGTTGTCAGAGAATTTATAACACGACTTTTGATGATCCTTGGTTGGGGTCTGAGCAGATTATTTGTTGCGATTGCAAACGTAATAAAATGGTGGTCCGATAGTCCAGGATTATGAGGAAAAACATTAAGATCCACAACATTTATTCCACGGGACAAAACTAGGTCCAGAGTATGACTGTGGCAGAAAGTAGGTCCAGAGACATGTTGGACAAAACCGAGTGAGTCGATGATGGCTCCGAAAGCCTTTTGGAGTGGGTCTGTGGACTTTTCCATGTGAATTTTAAAGTCACCAAAAATTTGAATATTATCTGCCATGACTACAAGGTCTGATAGGAATTCAGGGAACTCAGTGAGGAACGTTGTATATGGCCCAGGAGGCCTGTAAACAGTAGCTATAAAAAGTGATTGTGTAGGCTGCATAGATTTCATGACTAGAAGCTCAAAAGACGAAAACATAGTTTTTTTTTTGTAAATTGAAATTTGCTATCAGAAATGTTAGCAACACCTCCGCCTTTGCGGGATGCGCGGGGATATGGTCACTAGTGTAACCAGGAGGTGAGGCCTCATTTAACACAGTAAATTAATCAGGCTTAAGTCATGTTTCAGTTAGGCCAATCACATCAAGGTTATGATCAGTGATTAGTTCATTGACTAGAACTGCCTTGGAAGTGAGGGATCTAACATTGAGTAGCCCCATTTTGAGATGTGAGGTATCACAATCTCTTTCAATAATGGCAGGAATGGAGGAGGTCTTTATTCTAGTGAGATTGCTAAGGCGAACACCGCCATGTTTAATTTTGCCCAACCTAGGTCGAGGCACAGACACTCAATGGGGACACATGTGACATATGCAATTATCCTTGACATAGAAAACAGGCCTGTGTGCTGACAATTTACACTGACGATGTGACCTGAGGCAAAAAAAAACATTTTTGTTTCGTTTTCACCTTTTATTGATGCACTTTCTTGCACTATAATATATTCTTCGGCACCATGATGCTTCAATTAACATTTTTATTTTGCATTCAAGCCTCAGTTTTGAACCCTTCCCGATACTGTATATTAGCCCCAAAGATCCTTTCAGTGAACCATTTATAGCTATATTCTGCATGACAGTCTTTTATGGTACATTGTATACAAATATTTGTATTTCCTCCTTTATCTCCCTTATCTACGATCAGATGATGTTATGTCTGGTATCCGACTCTCCAAAGCTTCAGTCAATTTGTCTGGACAATCTAAGCACTGGGTAATTAGTCATTCTATAGCCTACCATGCTTAATGCATATTACCTGGCTGCATAACATACGGTGCATCAATTGTCTCATCAAGAATCTTTCTTAATTATAACCAGGATTAGTTAGAGGACGTTGAAGTCATTATTTAGTCATAAAATAACCACAAAGAGGTGCATCAAAGTGGCTCTGACATTCAGTTCAATGCAATTGGTTATAGTAGGTGATTGATGCCAATACCTCCATAGATACCTCCTTAGAGCTATGATCAAAAACGTACAAAAAGAGATTCCCGAAATCATCATGTTTAATATAGAACATGTACCTGCTGACAAACAATAACAGTATTCAGGGAGTGAACACTTGACCACACCACTTGCATGAATACTGATAGGTAGGGGCCTACTGTCGTGGAGGAACTTCTCTCTCTGCAATTTCAATCTTGGCTGCACATTTTCTCATAACGCTCATGGAAACATAAAATTGGAGTACACTGTCACCCAGAGGACATATAATGTATTGCAGGACCACTTTAAAGGGGGCTGGACTTCCTCTTTTTTTGGCTTGGACATTAAAATTTCTTCAGGATCGGTGGGTCCCCTGCTGGACGTTGAGCTAACATAGGCTAATACGATTAGCATGAGGTTGTAAGTAATGTATTGCAGTGCAATAGAGATTGCACTGTAATATTAATCATAATAATAAGACTAAAATAAAGAACAGACCAGCAGCAGCAAATGATGAGTGTAAAAGTGTGTGTAATGTGTATGTATGTGTGTTGTGTCGGTCTGCATGTGTGTTGTGTGTTTGAATGTATATGTGAGTGTGTGTGGGTTTTACGTGGGAGTGTCAATGTACAGTCGTGGCCAAAAGTTTTGAGAATTACACAAATATTAATTTTCACTGCTGCATCAGTTTGTATGATGGCAATTTGCATATACTCCAGAATGTCATGAAGAGTGATCAGATGAATTGCAATTTATTGCAAAGTCCCTCTTTGCCATGCAAATGAACTGAATCCCCAAAAAACATTTCCACTGCATTTCAGCCCTGCCACAAAAGGACCAGCTGACATCATGTCAGTGATTCTCTCGTTAACACAGGTGTGAGTGTTGACAAGGACAAGGCTGGAGATCACTCTGTCATGCTGATTGAGTTCGAATAACAGACTGGAAGCTTCAAAAGGAGGGTAGTGCTTGGAATCATTGTTCTTCCTCTGTCATCCATGGTTACCTGCAAGGAAACACGTCAATGCTTTGCACAAAAAGGGCTTCACAGGCAAGGATATTGATGCCAGTAAGATTGCACCTAAATCAACCATTTATCGGATCATCAAGAACTTCAAGGAGCGGTTCAATTGTTGTGAAGAAGGCTTCAGGGTGCCCAAGAAAGTCCAGCAAGCGCCAGGACGTCTCCTAAAGTTGATTCAGCTGCGAGATTGGGGCACCACCAGTACAGAGCTTGCTCAGGAATGGCAGCAGGCAGGTGTGAGTGCATCTGCACGCACAGTGAGGCGAAGACTTTTGGAGGATGGCCTGGTGTCAAGAAGGGCAGCAAAGAAGCCACTTCTCTCCAGGAAAACGTTAACTTCATTATTTGTTTATGCTTAGGCATTAGCTTGAATCTTAGGCATTAGCTTGAATCTTAGACATTAGCTTGAATCTTAGGCATTAGCTTGAATCTTAGACATTAGCTTGAATTTTAGGCATTAGCTTGAATCTTAGAAATTAGCTTGAATCTTAGGCATTAGCTTGAATATTCGGAATTAGCTTCGTTTTGAAAGGTTACTGAACAATCAGTAACATTCCATGTAAACTGTGATGCAAGGATCAACGGTTTAACTGTAAACTGCACACACAAAAATCTAGTTCAAGCACAACAACATGGTCCCTGAAGCCATCTTGAATATCAAGTCTGATAATAGCATGATTCATTTGTCAATTTAAAATATAAATGTGCAATATTTCATGTGTCAAAACTAAAAAACATTGACAAGGTATTAACTAAAAACACTCATGTTCCTTAGGTAGATTAGATGTCCCTGCTTTTAATCTCTATGAGATTACAACAAAAATTGTTTGCATTCAAACCTCTTCAGTGCCACAGATTGTCTCAAGGGTGTGAAACTATCCCAAACGGCTGTCCCAGATTTGACATATTGAATCTGGAAAGATGCCCACCACTCACAACCACCCAACAGGTGATACCTGGAACACACTGCCGGGACTGTTGCTGACAGTTGCCCGATGTGTCTCAGATTAAATACCTCCACCCCAGTCATTTTAGTCTCACTCAGTCTTCCCTGAGTGTTCATTCACCTCTCCCAACTTTCACCTGTCACCTCTCATGCCACTTCTTATACTTTGTCCTGCTTTTTCTGCAGGCAAACTTGGCAATGTCCACCATGAAGACCCCCAGACGATTTTTCTTTATTAGTACTATTTTCTACATTGTATAATAATGGTGAAGACATCAAAACTATGGAATAACACACATGGAATCATGTAGTAACAAAAAAAGGGTTAAACAAATCAAAATATATTTTTGATTCTTCAAAGTAGCCACCCTTTGCCTTGATAACAGCTTTGCACAATATTGACATTCTCTCAACCAGATTCACATGGAATGCAGTCTTGAAGGAGTTCCCACATATGCTGAGCACTTGTTGGCCGCTTCTCCTTCACTCTGCGGTCCAACTCATCCCAAACCATCTCAATTGGGTTGAGGTCGGGTGATTGTGGAGACCAGGTCATCTGATGCAGCACCCAATCACTCTCCTTCTTGGTTAAATAGCCCTTACATGGCCTTGAGGTGTGTTGGGTCATTGTCCTGTTGAAAAACGAATGATTGTCCCACTAAGCGCAAACCAGATGGCATGGCGTATCGCTGCAAGTGTGCCTTGAATTCTAAGTAAATCACTGACAGTGTCACCAGCAAAGTACCCCCACACCATCACACCTCCTCCTCCATGCTTCACGGTGGGAACCACACATGCAGAGTTCATCCGTTCACCTACTCTGTGTCTCCCAAAGACACAGCGTTTGGAACCAAAATTCTCAAATTTGGACTCATCAGACCAAAGGACAGATTTCCACCGGTCTAATGTCCATTGCTCATGTTTCTAGGCCTAACCAATTATTTTCTTCTTATTGGTGTCCTTTAGTAGTGGTTTCTTCACAGTAATTCGACCATGAAGGCCTTGGGATAAAGGTGCCGGAGGGGATGGCTGACGTTTTACCGGCTCCTAACCAACTGTACTATTCTGTTAGTTTTTTCGCATTGTTTGTAACTCATTCTGTACATAATGTTGCTGCTACTGTCTCTTATGACCGAAAATACCTTCTGGACATCAGAAAAGCGATTACTCACCTCGAACCGGACAAAGATTTTTTTCTTTAATGAGTCCGACACAAAGGATATACTGCTTTGTCGAGACAAGGCCCAAATCCCTGTCATCCGAGTGAAGAATAACAGAGAAAAGGGGGGAGGAGGGCGGGGTGCCTTGGAAGAATTTGCCGACGAGTAGGTAAACCACCGCTACCCGCCGTATTATTGGCCAACGTGCAATCATTGGAAAGCTAACTGGACGATCTACGATTAAGACTATCCTACCAACGGGATATTAAAGACTGTAATATTTTATGTTTCACCGAGACATGGCTGAATGATGACACCGATAATATAGAGCTGGCTGGCTTCTCCGTGGATCGGCAGAACAGAGCAGCTACGTCTGGTAAGACACGGGCCGGGGGTGTGTGTCTATTTGTCAATACCTGCTGGTGCGCAATGTCTAATATTAAAGAAGTCTCGAGGTATTGCTCGCCTGAGGTAGAATACCTCATGATAAGCTGTAGACCACACTATCTACCAAGAGTTCTCATCTATATTATTCATAGCTGTCTATTTACCACCACAAACCGATGTTGGAACTAAGACCACACTCAACGAGCTGTATAAGACCAACAGCAAACAAGAAAATGCTCATCCAGTACCTTGGTGTCCACATCACCAACAATCTATCATGGTCCAAACACACCAAGACAGTTTTGAAGAGGGCACGACAACACCTTTTCCCCCTCAGGAGACTGAAAAGATTCGGCATGGGACCCCAGATCCTCAAAGTTCTACAGCTGCACCATCGAGAGCATGCTGACCGGTTGCATCACCGCCTCCTATGACAACTGCTCGGCAACTGACCATAATGCGCTACAGATATATTTTAGATTCTTCAAAGTAGCCACCCTTTGCCTTGATGACAGCTTTGCACACTCTTGGCATTCAACCAGCTTCATGAGGTAGTCACATGGAATGGATTTCAATTAACAAGTGTACCTTGTAAAAGTTAATTTGTGGAATTTTATAAGTTTGAACCAATCAGTTGTGTTAAGACAAGGTAGGGGCAGTATACACAAGATAGCCCTTTTTGTTAAAAGACCAAGTCCATATTATGGCAAGAACAGCTCAAATAAGCAAAGAGAAACGACATTCCATCATTACTTTAAGACACGAAGGTCAGTCAATGCAGAAAATATCAAGAACTTTGAAAGTTTCTTCAAGTTCAATCGCATAAACCAGCAAGCGCTATGATGAAACTGTCTCTCATGAGGACTGCCACAGGAAAGGAAGACCCAGAGGTACCTCCGTTGCAGAGGATAAGTTCATTACAGTTACCAGAAATTGCAGTCTGATGTCATGAGAGCTCTAGAGCAAGTTTTTAATCAAGGATCTCTCTGTACTTTGCTCTCTTCATCTTTCCCTCGATCCTGACTAGTCTGAGTCCTTTAGGTGACTTTTGGCAAACCCCAATTGGGGTGTCATGTGCCTATTACTGAGGAGTGTCTTCCGTCTGGCCACTCTACCATAAAGGCCTGATTGGTGGAGTGCTGCATAGATGGTTCTCCTTCTGGGGGTTTCTCCCATCTCTACCGAGGAACTCTGGAGCTCTGTCAGACTGACCATCAGGTTCTTGGTCACCTTCCTGACCAAGGCCCTTCTCCCCCTTAATTACTCAGTATGGCCAGGTGGCCAGCTCTAGGAAGAGTCTTGGTGGTTCCAAACTTCTTCCTTTTATGATGGAGGCTGTTGTGTTCATGGGGACCTTCAATGCTGCAGACATTTCTTGGTACCCTCCCCCAGATCTGTGCCTCGACACAATCCTGTCTCGGAGCTCTACGGACAATTCATTTGACCTCATGGCTTGGTTTTTGCTCTGACATGCAGTGTCAACTGTGGGACCTTATATAGACAGGTGTGTGCCTTTCCAAATCATGTCCAATCAATTGAATTTACCACAGGTAGACTCCAATCAAGCTGTAGAAAAATCTCAAGGATGATCTATGGGAACTGGACGCACCTGAGCTCAATTTCGAGTCTCATAGCAAAGGGTCTGAATACTTATGTAAATAAGATGTTTTCTATTTTTAATAAATGTGAAGAAAAAAATTCAAACCTGTTTTCGCTTTGTCATTATGTATTATTATGTATTATGTAAATGGTATTGTGTATAGATTTTTTTAAATACATTTTAGAATAAGGCTGTAACGTAACAAAATGCGGAAAAGTAAAGGGGTCTGAATACTTTCCGAATGCACTGTACGAAGCTTATGTCTGCAGTAGAAGGTACTAAAGGATCCCGTGTGTCACCAGCCAGCAGTTCCACTCCTTGCCACACTGGCCATTCACACCTGCAAAAATAGCATTGTTGTCGCTCTACAGGTGAAACCAGAGTGACATTACTATGCAGTAAAAGTAACATTCTGATCAAACAGGGGCAATGCAATATCTAGGCTTACATTAGTATTATTTCTGCTATAGCTTTATACCCAAATAGCCTAAGCACATAATATTCATATCACACCCTTTTTTCATTTTAGGGTTAATATTTTAAGTCATTGTTACATTTTGTTAAGTAGCTAGGGCTATATGGTGTCAATTGTAATTAAACAACAGGCTTATTCTTTCTAAACTTAGCTCAGGCTACAGTATGTCATTTCCAAACATGTACCATATGACACACTTATCTGGTCCAAAATCTAGGCTATTTTAAGAATATGATTAAACAGCAAAACAATTTAATACATACATGGCCCTACTAGCCATAGTAATAGGTTAGTAACGATCAAGAGCATAGCCAAAATGATAGCATACAAGCACAGCATCAGTGGTGTTAAGTACTTAAGTAAAAATACTTTCAAAGTTCTACTTAAGTAGTTTTTGGGGGTATCTGTACTTAACTATTTCGATTTGTACAACTTTTACATTTACTTCACTACATACCTAAAGAAAATTATGTACTTTTTACTCCTTACGTTTTTCCCTGAAACCCAAAAGTACTTGTTACATATTGAATGCTTTGCAGGACAGGAAAATTGCCTAATTCACACACTTATCAATAGAACATCAGTGGTCATCCCTACTGCCTCTGATCTGGTGGACTCACTAAACACACATGCTTAATTTGTAATGATGTATGAGTGTTGAAGTGTACCCCTGGCTATCCGTAAATAGAAAACAAGAAAAGGGCGCCATCTGGTTTATACTTTTACTATTGATGCTTAAGTATATTTTAGCAATTACATTTACTTTTGATACTTAAGTATATTTAAAATCAAATAGTTTTAGACTTTTACTAAAGTTGTTTTTTACTGGGCAACTTTCCCTTTTTCTTGAATCATTTTCTATTAAGGTATCTTTACTTTTAATCAAGTATGACATTTGAGTACGTTTTCCACCACTACTTAGCCTACATACTGTACCTTTATCTTTTTCTCTCCACGAGCATCCTAACCTGTAATCCAGATCTGCAATATCAACAACAAATGTCTGCCATCTTCAGCCTCCATAGGTGTTGCTATTGCCTTTCTGATCTGCCTCAAAAAAAGCCAGTCCAAAAAGGCCTGGCACATTTTACAATGGAGTGCATGTTCACTTTTTCACTGCAATAAAATGTCAAGCAAGCCTACCACAATCAATTAGTCTATATCTAAATAGTCTATATCTCTTCCCATTGGTTCTCAAGCAGCTCAAGCCTCTTATGAGATTAGTTGATTTCCTCCAATTATATACCCTGTCTATAGACCAAGCAAGCGATCTAAGGTCCTACAGTTACTCTCTCCTCAAAATACTACATGCAACGGTCTCTATGACTGGAACTTTGAGGATAATAGAACTTAGTTAGCCCAGCCAGGTCACCCGTGATACAAGTCAGTATTCGACATCATCCATGTTTGAGGTTGTTGGGAGATGACGTGGAAAACGGCCACTAGGGGGGCAACAGTGAGTGCTGTTACCTTAGAGTGGGGTTCAGTTGTGCTGTGGACTGGGGTGGTGGACGGACATCTGTCTCTGATGAAGGTTGAAATTTTGAATCCAGAAATATAAAAGTATTTTTGTTTTGAGCCTATCCCAAAAGTTAACCCTTAACCATTCGGAGTTAATGTCTAACCTTAAGAATTTTTTGTTTACGTCTAAACCTTAAACACTTTGAAATTTGATGTTTAAAAAACATGGACGAAAATCTAATTCTGACGTAAAACTGATAGCCTTTGAAGACAGGTAGCCTCAAAATCCAGACTGAATCACGCTATGTTTCACTAGTGGAGTGAAACAAATGAGCAACAGCTCTGAATTCAGTCTGGATGTCATGACTTCCGCTGAAATTGGTGCCTCTCCTTGTTCGGGTGGTGTTCGGCGGTCGACGTCACCGGTCTTCTAGTCATCATCGATCCTCTTTTCATTTTTCCATTTGTTTTGTCTGTGTTTTCCACACCTGGTTTCAATTCCCTCAGTACATGTGTTGTATACCTCTGTTCCCCCCCATGCTTTGTGTGGGATTGTTTATTGTTAGTGCTTGTGCACAGATATTTGAGTGGTGCGTTACGGGTTATTTTGTACCCAATTTATTCTCGTGTTGTTTTGTACGGTTTTGGTAGAATGTATTAAACAACTACGATTGTCACCCAGTTTTCTCTCCTGCGCCTGACTTCACTGCCACCGGCCTGACACTGGATTTCAACCTGGGAATTAAAGACGAGTCAAGTGTGCAGGGTCTACAAGCATCATAACACATTCTTGTAAACTAGTGTTTCCATGTTTGATTAGGCCCAGGCCTCCTCTTTTACCCTTGGGACTGTGAGTTCATTACCATTAGAGCTGTGAAGCAGACAGGTGACAAATGGCCTCTTTACACTACACTACTTTGATGACCCAAACTAGGTCCAGGAGAGATACAGTACTTGTGTTGTGTAAAGAGAGACGGATGTAGATTCAAATCTCTCTTTAAGAGACGTAGAGTTGGGAGACATCTACACCACATTACCCCCCCTCTCCGAGTGGTAAAGTGTAAAGACAATAGCTGTCCCACACCACATGCCCCTGCAAGAATGACCTCAATTACCCTCATAGATCCACGCCCAAGAGACTCCACTAAAACTAGCTACAGTGTTTCATGAAAATAATAAACTGTAACAATGTATGAATTGGACCATTGATAGATCACACTGAATTGCATTGCAGATGTTAAAGTAGAAGATCTACTTCTGAAACATTACTAGTGATGATTTATTTTTATGTTGATCAGTTTTCTAATGTTCTGGCCCCTCTATAATTTCTAATCATTTCACAACCTCAATATATCTGCAAACATTATATATACAAACAATAGACAACATAATTATGTAAGATTGCTGTCTTTATTATGTATACCTTCACACATTTATTGTCACACCAGAACTCCTGATGAATAAACAAAGGAAATGTCCCATTTAACCTCACTGTACCCAATACAGGTAACACTTTACTTGACACCCAACGTCATATCACGTTATGACACGGTTATAACCATGTCATAATATGTCATAACAGCTGACACAATTTGTCATAATATGATCATAACACTGTCATGACACATATATTTAGACCTGTTGTGACATATATTGTGTTATTTTATGGCTGGTTATGACACCTACATAAGAGTGTCGAGTGCTCTGGTTCTGATGACTGGGATGAACACAGGAACCGATTTCAGGAGCGTGACAAGACTCTTTGTGACTGATGACTGACGTAAGGGCATGTATGTGATAAGCCTATCTGGCTGATATGATTATGGTGGTCATACTGCTTCTTGGCAGTGTCATAAAGTGTATTTTCTTAGTCCAAGTGACACAGGGTGGTTATAATGCTTCTTGGCAGTGTCATAGTGTATTTTCTTAGTCCAAGTGACACAGGGTGGTTATAATGCTTCATGACAGTGTCATAAAGTGTATTTTCTTAGTCCAAGTGACACGGGGTGGTTATAATGCTTCATGACAGTGTCATAAAGTGTATTTTCCTAGTTCAACTAAAGTGACACAGTATAGTCATAATGTTTCGTGACAGTGTCATAAGTGTATTTTCTTAGTCCAACTGACACAGTGTGGTTATAATGCTTCATGACCGTTTCATAAAGTATATATTCTGCAGCACTTGCTTCAAGCGAAAAACAGATACATTAAACTAAACATGCAACAATTTCAATGATTTTACAGTGTTCAATTGAAAGTTAGTCAATTGAAATAAATTCATTAGGCCCTAATCTATGGATTTCACATAACTGGGTAGAGGCCCACCCACTGGGGAGCCAGGCCCAGCCAATCAGAGTTTCTCACCACAAAAGGGCTTTTTTACAGACAGAAATACTCCACAGTTTCATCAGCTGTCCGAGTTGCTGGTCTCAGACGATCCCGCAGGTGAAGAAGCCGGATGTGGAGGTCCTGGGATGGCGTGGTTACAGGCCGGTTGGACATGCTGCCAAATTCTCTAAAACAACGTTGGAAGCGGCTTATGGTAGAGAAATACACACTAAATGCTCTAGTAACAGCTCTGGTGGACATTCCTGTAGTCAGCATTCCAATTGCAAGTTCCCTCAAAACTTGAGACATCTGTTACATTGTGTTGTGTGACAAAACGGCACATTTTACAGTGGCCTTTTATTGTCCCCAGCACTAGGTGTGCCTGTGTAATGATCATGCTGTTTAATCGGCTTCTTGATGTGCCACACCTGTCAGGTGGATGGATTATCTTGGCAGGGATGTAAACAAATTTGTCCACAAAATTTGTGAGAAATTGGCTTTTTGTGCGTATGCGAAAATGTCTTATTTTAGCTCATGAAACATGGGATCAACACTTCACATGTGGCATTTATATTTTTTGTTCAGTATAATAATATGAATTGAATGGAGTTTTAAATTATCCAGATGGTGTGACAAAGGCATTTCCTAACAAACCTGCTAACTTTCAGCTCAGGGACAAGCTACACTATTCACAGCCCTGTGAATTGTTCAATGTAATTACATAGCTGGACTTTTGGAAACTGAATGCATTTGTATTGTTTAAAACATTTACAAATAAAAGGAAATGTATAGTTTAAACATGTCTTTAATGTGTATTTGTTTGAGCTGTAAGTGCTAGTTCTCTAAGTGTTAATACGTTTGTGTTTACATCGTTAAGCCTTTAATGTATGTGTTATGAATGACCAAAAGGGGTCAGACTTTAAATGAAGTACAGCTTCATGCAATATAGAGTCTTTATGGATGTGTTATGAATGTCCGAAGGTGTCTCACTTCAAACTAAGTATTACAGGACACTACGTAAAGGGTAAATAAATAGGTTATTAACGTTCTGCTCTTTTATGAAGGTTCTCTCATGATCCACAGATTACTGTCGGGTGCGAGAGGTATTTAAATAGGTTGATGGACCTGTAAAGCTTGCGTTTGTGTGTGTGTGTGTGTGAGCGTGTCAGAACCAAGATGATTTAGAGTAGTCCAACCTGAGACTACTGCACCAGGTCTTCCTCTTATCTTTAAAAAATGGTCCACCAGACCTTCCGCACATTTGGGCAGAAGTGTCTGAGATTAGGAGTAATGTGACTAGCATGACTTCACTTTAGAGCGTACGCCATTCTTCAGCACAACATGACACCCTTTATAAAGCACATGTTTATATCATATTCGACATAGTGGGTTATGTCACCCTTTATAAAGCACATGTTTATATCATATTCGACACAGTGGGTTATGTCACATTTGACATTGGTGATTATGTCACATAGTTAGGCCAAATTTATGAACCCTTTATAAACCATGACATAGAGTTATAGATACTTTGCAACACATGTATGTAGAGCTTATGAAGGCATCATAAAGCTTTTATAATTTGAACATAATTTAAAGCGGGACCAAATATTGTATATGACATTTGACATTATGTGTGTCTGTTTTCTTTAACATCGGTAGTTATAGTTCTCTTCCACAACAGGCAGGATTTCTCAGTGGTGATAGGGCATTGGGTTCCATGAGCGATACCACGACCTGAAACATAAACATAACAGATTCATTGCTCATCTGTACAAATGCCATGTTGCCATTACAGCGTTAGACTAATCTTCTGGGTGTCTCTCAAATGGCACCCTATTCCCTATGTATTGCACTCCCTTTCACCAGGCCATAGGGCTCTAGTCAAAAGTAGTGTACTATATACTGTGGGTAATGGGGTGCAATCTGTGGCTGTGGTGATTGGTGAGTCCCTTACCCTGGCGAGCTGAAGGATTGGTTGACCTGGGAGGTCAGAGCAGTGGAGCCAGACGAGAGTGAGCCGGGCGAAGGCCCTTGACTAGGACTATTAGGAGAGGGACTCGATGACACTAGAGCACAAATGAATAAACTCAATTTAACATGCACACTCACTTCACGAGAAAGCTTGAGACTTCATACAGCGAGATTCATCTGGATGAAGGTTTTATAGGTTAGTTTTCTCAGACAGTGTGGATTTCACACAAATGTCTTCATGCCCTTCACTCTTTCTTAAATACAGGTCTTAAGTACTACAGACTACAGTGGGGTCCAAAAGGATTGACTTCCTTGATAAAGATGAGCAGTAATGACTGTATACAATGTATGATTAAAATACTGAGCTATAGTATACGTTAAAACTGTCACGATCTTCTATAGTGACGGACCAAGGCACAGCGAGGTATCCAGTATACATACTTCATTTACATAACTGGCAAAACAATAAACAAGTGCAGATCGTCACACCGGTGTGGCTAAAAGTGCACACACCACTAAACATACTATACAAACAATGACCCACAAAACCCTATTGAAAACCACAAACATATATATGGTTCCCAATTAGAGGTAACGACAATCAGCTGCCTCTAATTGGGAACCATTTACCCAACATAGAAATACAAAACCTAGAACACAAAACCCTCCTAAACAAAAGACAAACTAAACACCAGCCTGCTAACCCAGGCCTGGACGTGACAAAAACACAGTTATACTAATACAATTGCTCAAAGAAAGAGATTTTGTTTAATAAGTTATAAAAACAAATCTCAAAATGGTCAGGATAAACATTATTGACACCCTTAATGATTCTTGTTTATAAAGTGGTCAAAAGTTTAGTGTTTGGTCCCATATTCGGAGGACGCAATGACTACATCAAGCTTGTGATTCCAAAAACTTGTTGGATGTAATTTGCAGTGAGTTTTGGTTGTGTTTCAGATTATTTTGTACCCAATAAATATGAATGGTAAATAATGTATTATGTCATTTTGGAGTCACTTTTATTGTAAATAAGAATATGATAGGTTTCTAAACACTTCTACGTTAATGTGGATGCTACCATGATTATGGATAATCCTAAATTAATCGTTAATAATTGTGAGTGACAAAGTTAAAGAGTCACAGATCGTACCCCCGACACATGCTAACCTCCCCTGTCATTGGTGACGGTGAGAATTTATCATGTCTTGGAGGTATGATCTTTGACCCTCTAACTTTCTCACTTGATGTGGTCATTGCGTTCTAGCAATATGGGACCAAATACTACATTTTGTCATAAATCTAATCTTTAGGGTGTCAATAATGTTGACCCCTACCTTTTTGAGAAAAATATATTACTTGTTACAGAAAATCTCTTTCTCTGAGCAATTGTACTAGTATAAAATATTATGATCTCTTCATACAATATAACCTTTCAATTATTTATTTGATACAGTCGTTATTGCTCATCTTTATCAAGGGGGTCAACCATTTCGGACTCCACTGTAAATGAAGTAGTCTTAAATACAGATTATAGGAAGTGCATATGGGGACACTTGCCTCCTCCTGAAGCCAGAGGGCTGTATGATCTGGACGTGGAGGCCTGAAACAGGGTGTTACATGGAGGCTAGTGAAAGAAAACAATACAATGTACTAAAAATGTTGTAGTGTGCATAATGCATTACTATTACACTACTATTTTATTACACACATCTTATCATATACCAGTGAAGAGGGAAAGCCCTTAAAAAGCAACTTCTCGTTTTGAAAACGGCCTATGTGCTATCGAGTCAGAAACATTTATTCTAGTGTCAAAATTGACTACAAAGTGTAAATATTATAATGTTGGTCATCGAGTCAGTCTCATCCAAATTTGCGAGATTATAGGACAAAATGGTATGTCACGGAATGAAGGGTACCTTCAATCCTGCCCACATGTCCACAGCTGGAAGCACCCAAGTAATCATCAATTTGGAGTGCAGCTGCAAGTGACCCAATCATAATGCCCATGATATCCCTATGGGGCTTGTTAGGGACCATCAGTAAATTACGCAATGTACATGAGACAATATTTTAAAAGGTCATTAGCTCTAAATTTCAATGACTTAAAAACCTCAAACCAACTATAAACTGTAAAAAATTCATGTAAAAATATTGAAAGCATTTACAACGTGTAATTTATTGACGGTCCCTAACTAAAATCAACTTTGCCACAGTCGCACATCAGCCGCCTGAAGCTAATTGGCGAAAGCAATAGTTTGCCTGGGCAACTTCTTAATGACCAAGGCGAAAAATGTGGCCAAATCAGAAATTTCAGCCCGCATTTAAAATATATAGGCTTTCAAATTGACTTGAAAATATAGAGCTACTGTACATATTCAGAGCTGGCCACTTTACTATCCGGAAAAAAAAACATACAACATTTTCCCAAAACATTATCACTAAGAGATTTAAGGCTAACCATTCTGGGGTTGAAGTTATGTGATTTCATGGGTGAGGTGGACACAGGGCAGTAGATCCTCTTTTCCTTCTGTCTGCGGTTACAGAACCACACCCGCACCACTTCCTTCTCCATAGACAGCTGGTCTGAGATCAGTGTGATCTCCTCCGAGTTAGGCTTGGGGTTCTGAATAGGAACATGGGTATAATGGTATTACTGTAGGTGCTATTAGCTTTCATGAACTTTTATAATGTCTTTATAATATGGCATATAATATGTAGCTGCTCTGAAATAATTGTAATTGTGATCTCTGAGTTGGGCTTAGGGTTCTGAAAAGGAACCTTGGTAGCTAACTGTAAAGCCTGCAGGTACAATGCGTATTACTTATTATAAGCATGCGTGAGCTTCTATAATGTCTTATAATAAGCCATATCATATGTGTCAACATAGCAACTAACTCCAAATGGCTGCTATGTAGTCACTCAAATGCCACGACAATGTGCATGATGGTGGATTGATTTGCTCCCTGCATGGAGAAGTGTTTTTAAATACGAATTATATCAACAGTTCCTAAATGATGTATTTGTGGTTGGAAGTGCAAGGGGCAATATTAGGGGACAGACAGAGTTAACCCACGTCAAGAAAGCGTTTCTCCAGGGTGAACTTGATGTTGGTTTCAATGCTTGTTCTCTTTTTCCTTTTCCTTCCGTAGCCTTCCATCAAGGGGGTTAGAGAGGCAACGTTGGCCATAGAGTCAGAGGGAGAATTCTCTGATGTGGAAAGAGATAATGAACATGATTTAACAATAAATAAATATCCCCTTCGACATAGAAATCCACGGTACAAGTGTGTAAAGACATCAGCAAAATATAACGTTATACACTACAGTACCTGCGTCGCTCAGCCACTTCTCCAGGAGCGGCTTCAACTTGCACATATTTTTAAAGCTCAGGTTGAGTGCCTCGAAGCGGGAGATGGTAGTCTGACTGAAGTCATTCCCATACAGCTTCCCCATATCCAGGCCTACATCCCCCTGGAACACACACACACACAGGATATATTTGAATCTGATTATGGCAAACGTTCAAATAATCATATTATTGATCTCTTTTAAGTATTTTTAAACATGTCACTTTACTACTGTCTTTGAACTGTGTGTGTTTCAACAGTAAGATTATTTCCAAGTACACCAAGTACAGAAGTTAGGTGGCATAACAATAATTAGAGCGAGGCAGTGGCTTCAAATCCCAGGGCTGAAAGGAACATTTTACTTTGCCATGTTTATATAATATCTGAGTGAGAGTGACTAACAAAAAGAGTTCAGGGCCCATTGGCACGTGCCTTGGGTTCCCGGTCGGTAATTCAGCCGTGATTACTACAAGATTTCGATAATTGGCTAGACTAAATTACCTGTTAGCTGACGTGGGTTTATTGAGTGACTGTCAGTGACTGACATAACAAGAGGAAAACATTTGATGAACCATCAAATTTCGAAATTGCACGTTGTGTATTCTACTATCCTAACTAACAATAAGTTGAGACCCCCACTGACTTCCTAAAAATACAACATATTTCTATTGAATTCTTTGGGGGTTCGGCTAAGAGGCTGCTAAGAGGCTGCTTATTTCGCTTATGCCTAGAAACGGCACTGTGGGGTGTCCGGGGCTTAGGGAAAAAACAAGACAGCAAAACTACAAATAAAGCAATATTGTATTTTAAGCCGGTCGCCCTCAGTTTGTACCTGGGTGAATCCCAGTTTGATGCGTCTCTGTTTGAAGGCCTTGGCAAACTGTTCCAGCTCCTCTAGGTCGCTGGGATCGTCCTGCTGGGTGGCCCCGATGTGTTTGGGGACCTGCAGGTGGGACATGTCCACGTGTCCTTCCATGGACGACGATGTCAGGCCCGACCGACTCATGGCCTTTAAGGAGGAGAAATATGGTTAAATGGATGATAGAAAGTGTTGTGTATGTGTTCAGCTATGTGAAAATTATAGCAGTGTTAGAAACCTTGTTCAAATGGAAATGTAACTTGTTTTTGTGTTATGCAAATGTTCTCTTCATATTTCCTCATTAATACAATGAGTGTACAAAACATTAAGAACAGCTGCTCTTTCCATGACATAGACTGACCAGGTGAAAGCTATGATCCCTTATTGATGTTAAATCCACTTCAATCAGTGTAGATGAAGGGGAGGAGACAGGTTAAAGAAGGATTTTTAATGCTTGAGACAATTGAGACATGGATTGTGTATGTGTGCCATTCAGAGGGTGAATGGGCAAGACAAAATATTTAAGTAGGTGCCAGGCGCACTGGTTTGATTGTGTCAAGAACTGCAACGCTGCTGGGGTTTTCACACTCAACAGTTTCCCGTGTGTATCAAGAATGGTCCACCACCCAAAGGACATCCAGCCAACTTGACACCACTGTGGGAAGCATTGGAGTCAACATGGGCCATCATCCCTGTGGAACGCTTTTGACACCTTGTAGAGTCCATGCCCTGACGAATTGAGGCTGTTCTGAGGGGAAAAGGGGTAGCCGGCCCGCTCATTAGGCAGGATTAGGTGTCCGCCTATTGCGGCAAATTGACAAGGGCGGCATTTTCTGAGCTAAACTTAGCAAGACACACCTCCAACAACACATACAACCTCACACAGGCCTAATTCTGCCCCTAAACAACTACAATTTTTCTCAAGCAGTGGCATAAGGGCTTTTTAGCCGCCATGTGATAAGAAGTGCCCACTTTGTCAAAGGCAGGGCACAAAATATTTTGCTTGTCCATTCCCAGCGCGCCTCTCCAGGGTGCTGTTGGAGAGATGCATCTCTGCGGCGCTCCACCAACGTTCAGTCAAAAAAAGAATGTAACATAAATCATGTAGCAGATAAAGGATATGGTAAGAAGAGTATGTGGCCTTTTCTGTAGCCCACAGGCTGGAGATAAAATCTATGACAACGTAATGAGACGGACACTTCTTACATCATGCAGGTTTTCTCCGATCGAATAGCCCGACATAAATTGCACCCAATCAAATTTTAAAAAAAGCACTGTTGTGTTAACGAACAACATATCCGACAACCAGGACAGGTCAAAGTAAAAGGAACAAGATGGACATTCACAACTGTTGTACAGGACTTTCGCATCATTGTCATGATTAGTGCTTTCAAGTTTGTATCCGTACATTTTTTACAAGCTGATCATAGCGAAAAAATAAAATACTCATGCATTTCCCCGCTGTGTGAACACATTGCAAATAGTCACATCGATTAGTCACAGGAAACAGGACTAATAAAGAGAATGCAACGACCTGTTTTACAAACGGTGGCCCAAATGGTGGAAGGGCACATATATATAATTCCATTACGGGCAGACGTGGTAGCCTACACCCCAGTAAGCACGAGCCAACGTCTCTTTTTGGTCCTGTCCAGACTTGACTTATTTTTTGTGTGTTTTACAAACGATAGGCTTACCACATAGATGGGCATTCCTAAAACACTATTTCAGGCAACACTGTAGGGTACACCTCATTAAGCACGGACTGACGCCAACGCCTTTTTGATGTCTTATTTTGGTCCAGTCCAGACCAAATCTGAACCAATCACATACGTCGATGTTTGGTTCAGGTTTTGTGCGGTCCAAACTGGCCTTGATTTCAACGTTCATGTACATAGATTTTTTGTAAGGTCCGGTCAAATATGAACCAATCATAGGCGTTCATGTTTGGTTCAGATTTTATATAAATTACAACTTTTCTACTTTTATTCAGAACAAAAATAAACCTGATTTCAATGTCCGGAAAATACGTATTTTTCCATGTCCGGAAAAGATGCCTTTTCAACTTCCTGGAAAATATGTATTTTAAACGTACGGAAAATATGTATTTTCACATTTCATTCAGGACCTAAATTTAAACTAACTTCACAGTCTGGAAAAAAAAACATATTTTAAATGTCTTTTCAACGTCATTTTGCTTACTGGGACTATTCTAGTTTTGCGGGGGGGTGGCATTTTTTGGTCTCGCCAAAAAAGGCAAGGACTGGCCCTGAACTCAATATTAGGAAGGTGATCTTAATGTTTTGTACACTCAGTGTATATCTAACTAATGTCAGTGAAAGTTCTATGATACTGTAAGTCCTTTTCCCGCTCATGGTATGTCCTGTAAACGGTAATTCGGTTATCCAGCAGCTCAAGGATCCGGATGCATAACCTGTATTGTTGCCCTTTAATCTTCTCAGCAAATGTGGTCACTTGACTTACATCTCTCTGCCTCATACAGCTAATAATGTCAACTGGTGTAAGAGGTGTTTACCTGAGGTGTTAGTGCTAACCCAGGCTGGTGCTGGAGGAGACCTGACTGACTCTGGGTGGGAAAGTTGTGCAGGTTCTGCTGCAGAAGTGCTACACAGGTGGAATTCTTTTATTTTATTGATACAATTTGTTTAGAGAAGCATCATAGATATTGTAACTTTCCAAAACTTCCCAGATTTTTCAGAAATCCCGGTTGAAGGATTCCCAGTTGGAGGATTCCCTCCCTGATTATTCTCTCCCGGTTTTCGGAGTCCTCAAACTGGTATACTGTATCTGGAAAAACTGGGAACTGTGGGAAAGTGGACATGATATTGCAACCCTTTCATTTGGTTGTTCATGTGTACCTTGATGCCCCGTGTGTTGTGTCTGTGAGAGGAGGAAGGAGGAGGGGGAGGAGAGGTGGTGACAGCCTGGCATAAGCACCAGCTGCGGCATGGTGTGGAGGGAGGGGAGCTCCTGTGGAAACAGAAATACTATCTTAGATTTTTCATTTATTTAATCTTTATTTATTCAGGTGAGTCTCGTTTAGATCAATTTCGCAAGAGAGACCCGGATGTAAACCAAAAAAAAAAAACCCAACGAATTGTCTTCCTTACAGAATTACCGTTTCCTCCTATTCTTAGAAAATGATCAATAATTATAGCTTTACGTGACGTTAAACATGGGGCGGTATGTACAGTGCCTTCAGAAACGATTCAGATCCCTTGACCTTTTTCCACATCTTGTTGTTTTACAAAGTGGGATTAAAGTGGGATTAAAGTGGGATTAAAGTGGGATTAAAATGGATGGAATTGTAATCTACACAAAATACTCTGTAATGTCAAAGTGGAAGAAAAATTCTAACATTTGTAAAACATTAATGAAAATAAAACACAAATATCTTGATTAGATAAGTATTCAACCCCCTGAGTCAAAGCATGTTAAATTCACCTTTGATTACAGCTGTGAGTCTTTCTGGGTAGGTGTCTAAGAGTGTATTTCTCCAAGCTCTGTCAAGTTGGTTGTTGATCATTGCTAGACAGCCATTGACTTGTCATATATTTTCAAGGTTATTTAAGTCAACACTTTAATCCAGTTTAAATTCAGGCTGTAACACAACAAAATGTGGACAAAGTCAAGGGGTGTGAATACTTTCTGAAGGCCCTGTATCAAGCGTAATAGAGTAGGAGTGCTGATCTAGGATCAGGCCCCCCCCCTGTCTATATAATCATATATATTATGATTTAAAAGGTAAAACTGATCCTAGGGCAGCACTCCTATTTTAAGACACCAGATACATATGGCGCCTGATCTACTGAGACAGAAGATGCGTGACCTACCACTGATAGCTGGCCTGCCTGGACACCAGGTATTGGGGATCCTTGTGTCGGGTGACAAGTTTTGTGTGATGAGACTGCATTGAGAGAGTCGTTGAGGTCCTCTGTTTTGATCTGTGAACCAATCACATGACAGTACTACTCACTTTCCTACTTCCTGCTGTCTGATGTTGACATTGCCTTTAGAAGAATAACAGTCTTGTCTTTTTCAACGGAAATCTGGATATGACCATATGATATGATATGTTAATTTGGTATGACCAATTGACATGGAACAACCAGGCTGACATTTGGCCTATGTTGTCATAGATAACAGTGTGTGTGTCTGTCTGTCTGTGTCTGTGTCTGTGTCTGTGTCTGTGTGTGTGTGTGTGTGTGTGTGTGTGTGTGTGTGTGTGTGTGTGTGTGTGTGTGTGTGTGTGTGTGTGTGTGTGTGTGTGTGTGTGTGTGTGTGTGTGTGTGTGTGTGTGTGTGTGTGTGTGTGTGTGTGTGTGTGTGTGGACCGGTTGGGTTAGGCTGCTGGACTTGTTTAACAAGATACAAACTGTGATAAACACAACTCCCCTCGGGCAGTGCAGTATGCAAATGTCTCACCAGGGCTCGAGGCCGTTTCTGTAACCCCCAGGACTAAAACAATAAACCTCTAACAATCTCCCAATGCCAATTGGAAATACATAGTTTACGTAAACGTATAGGTAATAGGTTATAATAATCGATAGACATTTTGAGGTATATAAACAGTTGTGTGAAAAATGGGATGATCTTAGTTTAACTGTCCAGCAGTCTATTCAATTCATGTGATATGATAGTAGATGTTCTTATGACATTATTTACCCAGTCTATCGTTACATTACCTTCATCGTTACATTACCTGACATCACAATCAATGTTTTTCTTATAGAATCTTACAAGTACCAATTGTCTCGAGACATATGGCATGAAGTAAAAGCCTTTCAGGTTTTCCTGCAACGTCTTACTAGTAATCTGTTCTCAGACGGAAAGTCGCTCCCACTTTAATGAATTCCCATTTATGGAAAGTTAATCTGAAGTTAGAATTAAATGTGTTTTCTATACTCACTTGTCTTTGTTCAATGTCTGCAGGAGAAAGTAAATATAAAATATTAGACAGTCAAATATCACAAAGCCCTACTTAGCATATTAGAGCTACACTAGGTTAAACTACCTTTTGTTTCTAAGAATAGGCCTACACATGAAGTAGCGCTCTGGATATCAGCATGGCTCAGGGATGGGCAACTGGCGGTCCCATGTTTCTCTCCGCCCTATGGCAAAAATGTGTAGAATTGCAGCAAAATGTCTTTAAAAGTACACATTTTGGCAAAATTGGCAAAATTGCAGGAAATCTCTCCACTGTTAAGTGGGGCCCTAAAATGTTTTGCTCGTAAGGTGGGGGTTACCGCCCAACTAAATTTCCCTTAGCGCCCCCAAATCGTCTAGGGCCAGCTCTGACTGCATGTGTGGGTATGGATGTGGGTACGCAGACCCGCGAGCCACTGCGGCCCCTCACGATGAGTTCAGATATTTTGTGGCCCCCCCCACCCCTATCAAAGTTGCCCATTACTGGTATGGACAGTTTTTCATAATTAAGCTACAAGAGGGAATAGTAAGCAAATCGTTAAACCCTTTCTAATAACGTTCATGAATAAGGCATTATAAATGCTTGTAAATGTTCATAATGCTTTATAATCTATCACACTTTTTATAAACGTTTATAAATTGTTACGCTCTCAACACTTATAATTATTTATAAATGTTTACAAATGATGAAATACTTGTTTATTAATAGTTCATATACAGTTTACATAATTGATTTATTTAGTTTATTATTTCATGATATGTATTATAACGTGTTATAGTAAACAACACACAGAGACACCATGTCCTGAATTTGATCAATATGTAGGATAATAATATACAAGATAGAGTTTATTTTAGACACATCTATCCTAAATCAGGAGTATAATGTAAAAATTCAATACAGCCATATGGATGATTCCCCACCATATGGAGTGATTAAGAAGGTTGTGAGAATTTTAACCCTACACTAGCACCCTCCCTTCAATACAGCAATACCATGTGACAGACAGAGAGTGCAAAGGTCTGCTGTGCCAGGTAATCTTCCCTCATTTGAATTTCAAATGGAACCTCTGGGAGTTTGTGGCGAGCGATGTGCCTGCTTGACCCACAGTATGGAAATCTCCCCCCCACCACCCTGTTCAGAGGCCAAACTTCCAGTATGGAAATCATCAAGCCATGCAAATTAGCTGCGTAGTCGTGGCAACCTTTTCAGACCCTTCAATTGTAATGTTTACAGACCCCCAGGTACACTGTACACACGAACTAAGGGATCTATTCAATCCGCGTAGTGGCTATATTCAGCTTTACAGCGTGATTGAAATTTAAAGGCAATGTTCCCGGTTTAGCAGAGACTGCATTCACGGTAAACGCTGAATATGTCAGCTCAATCGAAAATGACCTTTAAAGCCACAATATCTAACTTTTTGGGCAACCGGACAAAATTCACGTGAAATTGTGTTATAGATCTGTCATTCTCATTGAAAGCACATCTAAGAAGCGGTGGATCTGTTCTATGTGCGCTATCTCTATGCTTCAGGTTCTCAGTTTCGTTTTTACGTCTTTTACCTTCGACTCTGTACACCATCTTCAAACAGCTAAAAAATACAATATTTTTGGTTATGGAAAATATATTTCACAGCGGTTTAGATGGTATAATGATTATCTACACTATACTTGCTTGTTTTGCCACATCGTCTGATATTAGGCTAACTATTAGAATTAGCGACCAGGAAATGGTGGAGTGATTTTTGCCAAGTGGGGCGGCAGGTTAGCCTAGTGGTTAGAGCATTGATCGAATCTCCGAGCTGACAAGGTAAAAATCTGTCTTTCTGCCCCTGAACAAGGCAGTTAACCCACTGTTCCTAGGCCGTCATTGTAAATAAGAATTTGTTCTTAACTGAGTTGCCTAGTTAAATTTAAAACAAAATTCTTTACATTTCTATCGCAGAAACGTTTCAGCTTTACAGATTGAATAGAGCCCTAACTCCAGACCACAAACTATAATGGAACTGGGTCTAACTTCCATATAATGGTTATATAACACCCTTTGTAATTCTAAAATCTCTGATAAAAAGTGTCTTATGGTTTTGTTTCCCATAATGCACATTACCATAGTAATAGTAATGGTAATGCGGTTGACACAGACTGTCTGGTTGCGTGCTCTGGATGACTATTCAGCCAGGTTTTTGCAGTCATGAGACGGACCGTTTCTGAATCAAGTGTCAAAGCCCTACATCCAGGATACACTGCTGTGGAAATCAATGCACCTCTGAAAGTCATATCTGGGAAGCTACTTTCTGCAATTAAATCCTTGTAGTTATACAAAAATATATATTGATAACTCTACCCATGTGTAGTATGACAGGGCATTCGTAAAGTTTTCAGACCTCTTTTCTTTTTCCACATTTTTGTTGAGCTACAGCCTTATTCTAAAATGGATTTCTCATCAATCTACACACAATACCCCATAATGACATCACAATACCCCATAATGACATCACAATACCCCATAATGACATCACGTACCACCTTAATGGGGTAGTGGTAGCCTAGTTGTTAGAGTGTTGGACTTGTAACCGGAAGGTTGCAAGGTCGAATCCCTGAGCTGACAAGGTAAATGTCGTTCTGCCCCCTGAACAAGGCAGTTAACCCACTGTTCCTAGGCCGTCGTTGAAAATAAGAATTTGTTCTTAACTGACTTGCCTAGTTAAATAAAGGTAAAATAATGACATCACAATACCCCATGATGACAAAGGTTTTCAGAAGTTTTTGTGAATGTATATAAAAAAAAAATTAAATACGTTATTTACATAAGTATTCAGACCCTTTGCTATGAGACTCGAAATGGAGCTCAAGTGTATCCTGTTTCCATTCATCTTGATTGTCCACCTGTGGTAAATTCAATTGATTGGACATGATTTGCAAAGGCACACACCTGTCTATATAAGGTCCCACAGTTGACAGTGTTTGTCAGAGCAAAAACCAAGCTGAAGGAATTGTCCGTAGAGCTCCAAAACAGAACTGTGTCGAGGCACAGATCTAGGGAAGGGTGCAGCATTGACGGTCCCCAAGAACACAGTGGCCTCCATCATTCTTAAATGGAAGAAGTTTGGAACCACCAAGACTCTTCCTAGAGCTGGCTGCCTGGGCAAAGTGAGCAATCGGGGGAGAAGGGCCTTGGACAGGGAGGTGACCAAGAACCCAATAGTCACTCTGACAGAGCTCCAGAGTTCCTCTGTAGAGATGGGAGAACTTTCCAGAAGGACAACCATCTCTGCAGAACTCCACCAATCAGGCCTTTATGGTAGAGTGGCCAGACTGAAGCCACTCCTCAGTAAAAGGCACATGACAGCCCACTTGGATTTTGCCAAAAGGCACCTAAAGGACTCTCAGACCATGAGAAACAAGATTCTCTGGTCTGATGAAACCAACTGACACATCTGGAGGAAACCTGGCACCATCCCTCGTTGAAGCATGGTGGTGGCAGCATCATGATGTGGGAATGTTTTTCAGTGGCAGTGACTGGGAGACTAGTCAGGTTCGAGGGAAAGATGAATGGATTATAGTACAGAGAGATCCTTGATGAAAACCTGCTCCAGAGTGCTCAGGACCTCAGACTGGGGCGAAGGTTCACCTTCCAACAGGACAACGACCCTAAGCATACAGCCAAGACAAAGCAGGAGTGGCTTCGGGACAAGTCTCTTAATGTCCTTGAGTGGCCCAGCCAGAGCCCGGACTTAAACCCGATTGAACATCTCTGGAGAGACCTGAAAATAGCTGTGCAGCGACGCTCCCCATCCAAACTGACAGAGCTTGAGAGGATCTGCAGAGAAGACTGGGAGAAACTCCCCAAATATAGGATTGCCAAGCTTGTAGCGTCATACCAAAGAAGACTCGAGGCTGTAATCGCTGCCAATGGTGCTTCAACAAAGTACTGAGTTAAGGGTCTGAATACTTATGTAAATGTGATATTTCAGTTTTTTACTTTTAATAAATTAGCATACATTTCTACACCCCCTTTTTCTGCTTTGTCATTATGGGGTATTGTGATGTCATTATGGGGTATTGTGATGTCATTATGGGGTATTGTGATGTCATTATGGGGTATTGTGTGTAGATTGACGAGAGGATTCAAAATAAGAAAATAAGGCTGCAACATAATAAAATGTGGAAAAAGTCAAGGGGTCTGAATACTTTTTATTGATCACTTTATTGTTGGATTCAGAGCTCGCAAGAAAGGCATTTTACTGTACGTGTGCATGTGACATTAAAATTTGAAACAGATAAAAGGTCTCCGTGCTGTAGTATTTTATACAAAAAACGATTACTGTATTTGCTTAGGGGATATCCTCTCACAGGTACAATTAACACACAGAGGACTATCTTACAGATTTATATTTCATACAGACCTTTCATTGAATTGTTTTATTTGGGGGGGGTTAGTTTGTTTGATTCATTTTGGTTCATTTTGTGTTGAAAAATACAATAAAACAATGAACTGTAAGCTGTGGGGAGGGATTCATGATAACATTGCTCTCAGGGTAAAATGATAGTGATATTTCCCTCTCTTACCCGACGGTCCTGCATAGTGTTGTGGCTATTAGTGTTAGATTATATGAAATTCATATCTGGTGTGATCCTGACGTGATAATATGAGGTGAAGTTGATTCAACTTGAAAGGTTAATGCGATCAGCTACCTGCTGCACTCTTGAGTTCAGTGTTTCTCAACCTTGGGGCAGGAAAGTTCTACTAACATTCATTCCTGAGTTGTCTCAACACATTTGCCAACGTTTCTACTCATAGTGCATTCAAATGATCCCAATTGTATTACAGTGATTCGTTTGAACAATACGAATGAATTTGGGGGCAACATCATGATGGAAACGGGTCTATATATATATATATATTTTTTTTTTGTAAGATTATGTCTAAAAATTCAAACAATGAATTGACTTCCATACACTCTGAATCCAAGTTCCACATTGTCATTGAGTTTGTTCCGTGTTTCACCACCTCTTCCATGTCACCTAATAGCCCGGGGCAGCTTCTCTGCAAACAGCTTGAGGTACAGACAGCACATCCTGGTAGAGCCTCCAACTGACAGAATCAACATATCCTATTTTAGAACCACTTGTTCATAGTAGAGTATTATTTGGGGGAGATGTTTGCTGTTGATAAGGTTCTTTCAACGGAACGATTATACAGAGAAATAGTCATTCACTATTCACACTGTGGTAATCAACACAACCTAACGCCCCACTTATCTTGTAAAGCGTTGTAGAAGAAATGCTGATATACACAAGAGACAATATAGCTTAAAGCTATACAACAAATGTGCAGACACACCGTAGCCACATCAGAAACAAAGTTTTAGGATTAAATGAAAAATAACCAGAGCATTGTTTCATGCTCTGCCTGGAAACGCCACATACCCATGCATACAAAACCCAATGCCAAAATGTTGGTCATAAAATACACACACAAAAACCTTTTCTGTACTTATCCAGTGTTATTGAGGGTAATTGTGATTCAGTAAATAACGTGGCTGTTTCAATTACACATTTTCATAAAAAAAAAGCTAAATGAGACACTTTTCAGTACAAATCTGCATGAAAGTGTGTTCCACCCATCCAGGGACACTAAGCACAAAATGATTCTTTAGAGATATTTTGTAATTGCAAGTCATTCAATTCATATCCACATCTTACCAAAATCATATTGTTATACTAAAATTGATGAAATAAGTGTTAACATACGAATAAGGCTGTTTTGTTTTAAAGACCACCATCACCAAGGTAAAAGTTTAGCAGGTGCAATGGAGGAGAAAAGCTTACATCATAAATTACCAAGATATATTTAATCATAATTTGTTCAAATACACCTGACAAGAGTCAGCGACAAACAAACAAATAGAAAATAAACATTGAAAATCAGCTGAAACATCCTTACCTGCTTGTTCATGGTGAGCCTCTGAGTGTTCCACACCATCTGTGCTCATCTTAATATCTGTAATGATAAATACTGCTGATTTTCCTAAAGGATTGTAACTTCACTGGGACAAGTGCAGCACACAGCTCTACCAGTAAAATCAGATTCCAGGTATTGTAACGCAGTTTACTTTCAAATGTTCTCCAACATGTGATTGCTGTTATAATATTCATAAGTTGCAGGGTATCCCCATTCAGTATTGACCACAGTTACTCCAGCTCTCCACCCTATCCGAACTCAGTCAAAACCAGATGAGTCAAGTCAAGAGACACGCACAAAGTTTGTTGAAATTGAATATTTTTTTTGTGCGCTTTTTATTACGTTGAATATAAGTATGTAAAACTTGAACAGGTAATTTATACATTTTGAATAAAAATAATTATAAAAAAAAAACAATTACCTGGATTGAAGAATTGTTCCACTGGCTGGTTTAGATAGCACTATGTGAATATGTCCTTTTTCTTTCTAAAAACATGCTGGTATTGGGATAGAAATTTCACAGACCAACTAGTGCTCATCTGCATTTACATAAGTGGGTTAGTGGAGGAACATTTACCTTTTTTAGTATCCCACACAGGCAGATAGAGTCATTTGCATAAGTCTCTCGGTGTGTCCTATCCAGTCTCAGTACTTTTGCATAAAACAACAATGGGTTGTCTGCGGAACGTAGGAAAGTTGCTCTTCAGTGTATGTGTTTATATAAAGGGAAGGATAAGTGGACAGCATGTCGCAATGGCATACGTTAGCATCAAAGCAGGACACATTCCGGGGAGAATTATAGCTATTTGTCACTATGGAACGAGATTGAAATCTACCAACGGCCAGACAAAAATGAGCAGACTGACAAAATGTGGGTAACACTTTATAATACATTTCATGAATAAGCTGTATTTAATTATCAATAAATGTCTATTTCGTTATTTGTAAACATTTATAAACATGTGCATTTACAGGCATTGTAAGCATTACAGTTCATTAGCGTTTATAAACATGTGCATTTACAGGCATTGTAAGCATTACAGTTCATTAGCATTTATAAACATGTGCATTTACAGGCATTGTAAGCATTACAGTTCATTAGCATTTATAACATTTTATAAATGTTATAAAGCGTTATGGCAGGTTTGGTTCGAAATGCATTGATCATCTGCTTCTTTTCACTGCAAGACAACAATGTTTTGAGAGGATGCCACAACCACAGGTTTGTCTGCCTGAATGACATGAAGTAAAGAAGGCATGGCACACACAAAGAGCTTCATTTGGTCAATCTTAAGACAGATAAAGAGAATACTGATGTCCAGCGGCACCGGCGACTGAGTAAACAGCTCCCATGCTCCTCTCTTTGGTTGGCTTGTTGAAACAAAGTCAAAGTCACCATTATTAGTCAGTTGTACAACCGAATGCATTCAACTGAAATGTGTCTTCTGCATTTAACCCAACCCCTCTGAATCAGAGAGGTGCGGGGGGCTGCCTTAATCGACATCCACATCTTCAGCGCCCAGGGAACAGTGGGTTAACTGCCTTGTTGAGGGACAGAACGACAGATTTTTACCTTGTCAGCTTGGGGATTCAAACTTGCAACCCTCCGGTTACAAGTCCAATGCTCTAACCACTAGGCTACCTGCCGCCCAGCATCTTCAACAGTCTTTCATGCCATTGGATACGCTCCTTCACACATTGCTCCTACAGAAAGGTCAAATCCACACACATTCATCATAAGGAAATCTGGAACAGTGCTCAACCTTGGACCCATGTAAGCTTGTATTCAACACACTACATTAATACACACATTCTGACAGGTTAGAGAGCCAGCCCTAGGACCCACAGACCAAGCGAGTGTAGCGATAGCAGTAGGTTAACTCATTGGTTTTGGAACACTACGCGTATCTCATTCATTCAATTGTTGCCTTGTTTCATGAAATGTCAAAATCTGCCACACCAAATTACATTACCAATCAGTTTTTATGGATATTGATGAATGAATCAATAGTAATTTATTCACTTTGCAGATAATGTAGTTTTTCTATATGTGGATCAAAATGTGGTTATAGGCAAATCTGGTCAAATAGTGCTTTTAATCAAGACTGGATATTAAAAGTTTGTTTGATGCAGTTTAACAGCAACGTTTCCAAAAACTAAGACTTATAATTTATCTGCAGGCTAAACCTATCCTTTTGTCAGGCAACCTTCAGTCCAGTCATCACCAGAGGGCAGTCAAACTCCACAAACTCAGTCAAACTCCACAATGGTTATTTGTGCATTTTGTATACAGTGGCTTCGGAAAGTATTCAGACCCCTTAACCTTTTCCACATTGTTACGTTACAACCTTATTCTAAAATGTATTTTTTCCCCTCCTCGGTCTACACAGAATATCCATAATGAGAAAAGCAAACACAGGTTTTTAGAAATGTTTGCTAATTTATAAAAAATTCAAAACAGAAATATTACATTTACATACTGTAAGTATTCAAACCCTTTACTCAGTACTTTGTTGAATCACCTTTGGCAGGGATTACAGCATCAAGTCTTCTTGGGTATGACACTACAAACTTGGCACACCGGTATTTGGGGAGTTTCTCCCATTCTTCTCTGCAGATCCTCTCAAGTTCTGTCAGGTTGGATGGGGAGTGTTGCTGCACAGTTATTTTCAGGTCTCTTCAGAGATGTTCGATCAGGTTCAAGTCTGGGCTATGGCTAGGCCACTCAAGCACATTCAGACTTGTCCCTGAATGTCTTTAGGTGCCTTTTGGCAAACTCCAAGCGGGCTGTGACATTCCTTTTACTGAGGAGTGGCTTCTGTCTGGCCACTCTACCATAAAGGCCTGATTGGGAGAGTGCTGCAGTGCTGGTTGTCCTTCTGGAAGGTTCTCCCATCTCAACAGAAGAACTCTTGAGCTCTGTCGGAGTGACCATCGGATTCTTGGTCATCTCCCTGACCAAGGCCCTTCTCCCCCGATTGCTCACTTTGCCCGGGCGGCCAGCTCTTGGAAGAGTCTTGGTGGTTCCAAACTTCTTCCATTTAAGAATGATGGAGGCCACTGTGTTCTTGGGGACCTTTAATAATGCAACAAAAACAATTTGTACCCTTCCCCAGATCTGTGTTCTTGGGGTTTTAGATGTTTAGATTGTGCATTGTGATGTTAATAAGCCCACAAATCCAGCTTTGCAAACATGACAACAGAAGAAGAAGAATTAGTATGGAGACTAATAAGGATTTTAATTTGTCAAAGTCAGACACACATTAAGGAAACATTTTTGAGCTTCAACTGCAAATGTTTTACATAAAACATTTTATACCACATAATTACTTTAAAATCAAAACAACACAGTGACAAGTTAAGGCACTTACCGTCAACCAATAATTTACAGATTAAAAAAATAAATGTTTATGTATGCTTTAGGTACATTTTTGAAAGATCACTTTTGTTTGTAACAGTTCTTCTCTCAGAGAGATATATGAGCAATTATCATAATGTACCAATGACGTGCAGAACAGCAATCTCCAGTGCAAGCTTGATCACTGGCACTTTGGACATTAAGTTTGAAAAGTTGAATAAATATATAAGGGACATATACAGTCGTAGCCAAAAGTTTTGAGAATTACACAAATATTAATTTCCACAATTTCCAAGTTTGCTGCTTCAGTGTCTTTCGATATTTTTGTCAGATGTTACTATGGAATACTGAAGTATAATTACAAGTGTCAAAGGCTTTTATTGACAATTACATGAAGTTGATGCAAAGAGTCAATATTTAAGTTGTTGACCTTTCATTTTGCAATCCGCCCTGGCATGCTGTCAGTTAACTTCTGGGCCACATCCTGACTGATGGTAGCCCATTCTTGCAAAATCAATTGCTTGGAGTTTGTCAGAATTGGTGGGTTTTTGTTTGTCCACCCGCCCCTTGAGGATGTACCACAAGTTCAATGGGATTAAGGTCTGGGGAGTTTCCTGGCCATGGACCCAAAATATCTATGTTTTGTTCCCCGAGCTACTTAGTTAACACTTTTGCCTTATGGCAAGGTGCTCCATCATGCTGGAAAAGGCATTGTTCGTCACCAAACTGTTCCTGGATGGTTGGGAGAAGTTGCTCTCGGAGGATGTGTTGGTACCATTCTTTATTCATGGCTGTGTTCTTAGGCAAAATTGTGAGTGAGCCCACTCCCTTGGCTGAGAAGCAACCCCACACATGAATGGTCTCAGGATGCTTTACTGTTGGCATGACACAGGACTGATGGTAGCGCTCACCTTGTCTTCTCCGGGCAAGCTTTTTTCCGGATGCCCCAAACAATCGGAAAGGGGATTCATCAGAGAAAATGACTTTACCCCAGTCCTCAGCAGTCCAAACCCTTTACCTTTTGCAGAATATCAGTCTGTCCCTGATGTTTTTCCTGGAGAGAAGTGGCTTCTTTGCTGCCCTTCTTGACACCAGGCCATCCTCCAAAAGTCTTCGCCTCACTGTGCGTGCAGATGCACTCACACCTGCCTGCTGCCATTCCTGAGCAAGCTCTGTACTGGTGGTGCCCCGATCCCACAGCTGAATCAACTTTAGGAGACGGTCCTGGCGCTTGCTGGACTTTGTTTTTGCGCCCTGAAGCGTTCTTCACAACAATTGAACCGCTTTCCTTGAAGTTCTTGATGATCCGATAAATGGTTGATTTAGGTGCAATCTTACTGGCAGCAATATCCTTGCCTGTGAAGCCCTTTTTGTGCAAAGCAACAATGATGGCACGTGTTTCCTTGCAGGTAACCACGGTTGACAGAGGAAGAACAATCATTCCAAGCGACACCCTCCTTTTGAAGCTTCCAGTCTGTTATTCGAACTCAATCAGCATGACAGAGTGATCTCCAGCCTTGTCCTCGTCAACACTCACACCTGTGTTAACGAGAGAATCACTGACATGATGTCAGCTAGTCCTTTTGTGGCAGGGCTGAAATGCAGTGGAAATGTATTTGGGGGATTCAGTTCATTTGCATGACAAAGAGGGACTTTGCAATTAATTGCAATTCATCTGATCACGCTTCATGACATTCTGGAGCATATGCAAATTGCCATATTACAAACTGAGGCAGCAGACTTTGTGCAAATGTATATTTGTGTCATTCTCAAAACTTTTGGCCACGACTGTAGACTACATAAAGTTCAGTCCACTAGTTTGTGTCTTCAGTTTATTACAACAAGATAGTAAACCTGAGAATATATTGTTGATCAAAGAGGTAAAAAAAAAAAAGTATTGACAAAAAGTAGAACAGAGAAGTTCCCAGATGTAAGTTGCCTGATGAATATCTCATACCACCATGAATATGACAGTACAATACTCACAGTTAATCACTTTATTCCATATACCTATAGTATAAACATGACTTAAGTCAGTTTCTGCATATGATGCTACATGCTGATGCATTGGACAGCAATGACAAACACTTCCAGCCAGCCAAAAATTGGTCCCTATTTTTGGGGCTGGCTGGAAGGTTTTTTTGGGCTGGCTGGAAGGTTTTTTTGGGCTGGCTGGAAGGTTTTTGTCATTGCTGTCCAATGCATCAGCATGTAGCATCATATGCAGAAACTAAGAGTGTGGATATTGGTTACAGAGCGTACGGTTTCAATATCCTAGTTCTTTTAACAGAATGTCAATAAATGGCTTTATTTTTGCATTAAGTAAATAAAAAATACATCAGTTAAGTGATTCATTCACTACCATGGATGAATGTTTTCTCTGAGCAGATCCACCATCCAGTTTTACCCCAAGGGAGCACTGAACAGCACTTTGACTGATGGCATCAAATCAAAACAGTCATCCATAGTAGCATGGGCAATTCCTTCTAGGTTGGGTGATATTACAATTTTCATATATCGATTTCCCCCACATTAGGCTCCTGTCTAGCTGCCCTAATACAGACACTTGCATGCTTAGAAAAAAATATTATATATGGACAACACTCGACACGCCACTGTAGGAAACATTAAAAACACATGCTTACAATAGATATGCTACTGTCTGGTTGAATCCAAATACCTTGGTGGTGAGTCAGAGGCACTATTCTGTCTGAAAATAAGTTTACACTGAGTGTACAAAACATTAAGAACACCTGCTCTTTCCATGACATAGACTGACCAGGTGAATCCAGGTGAAAAGCTATGATCCCTTATTGATGTTAAATCCACTTCAATCAGTGTAAAGGGGAGGAGACAGGTTAAAGAAGGATTTTTAATCCTTGAGACATTTGAGACATGAATTGTGTATGTGTGCCCTTCAGAGGGTGAATGGGCAAGACAAAATATTTAAGTGCCTTTGAACAGGGTATGGTAGTAGATGCCAGGTTTGTGTCAAGAGCTGCAATGCTGCTGGGTTTTTCACGCTCAACAGCTTCCTGTGTGTATCAAGAATGGTCCACCACCCAAAGGACATCCAGCATTGGTGTCAACATGGGCCAGCATCCCTGTGCGATGTTTTCGGCACCTTGCAGAGTCCACGCCCTGACGAATTTAGGCTTTTCGGAGGGAAAAACTCAATATTAGGAAGGTGTTCCTAATGTTTGGTATACCCTGTGTATATGTAGGCACTAGGAAGGTCTGTTCCTTCACTTCAAGGCCTCTTGCCAATCCCCTGCCATGCTCAGTCCAGATGTGCACGGTAGGCCAAATGCCTTCTAGGATAGAACTAAGGGCAGAACCAGCTGCTTTAGGTGTCCTCGTCCCATGGGCAGAGCTGTTTATGGGGGACGTAGTAGTCAAAGCGGTAGCCCTTGCTGCAGCTCCTGATGCCACACTTGTACGGTTTGGCTCTTCCAGCCGCGCCCCGGCGGCTGCGGCAGTATTTGAGCAGGCAGGGGAGCCACTCCAGACGTAGGTGATAGCTGCAGAAGCATGGCTGCCACAGGTCCAGAGTGGAGGGGCATCGCTGCAGACCAGAGACGTCCACTGTCTGGGGCAGGGGTTCAAACTCAATGGCCTCTATTCCTGTAGAGACATTTTGACTTTCGATCAAAGAATGTCTGCGCAGATAAACATCCAGAAGCTTAGGGACACTTTGGCAACAATATGGAAAAGAAAGCTAGGATAGATAGACTGAAGACGTTTCTTTAAAACACCCAAACAACACTAACAGAGCATCTGAATGGAAGCCAAACTCACCTTTATCCAGCCAATGCTTGGCGTCAGCTGTCCGGGTATAAAACCCCTCACGGGCCTCCTTACACACGCTGTGGATGAGTGTGTTGCGGTGCCCTGCATGACTGGCGTTCACCGCCATGTCCATGTGGAGGTGTTCCACCCCACGCTTCTCCTCTGCCGTGCGGACCAAGTGGGGGTTCTTCTGCAGAATCCCATCACAGAACAGCTACATTTTAAAATGCAAGGAAGTTCAAAAAAAAAAGGACAAGTATTGCTGGTAGAATGAATTTAGAAATAGAAGTAAGCTCCACTACTTTTGTGTGAGGATTAACAGTTTGGTGGTACACGTACAAGTCAGATAACATTGTGCAGTAAGGAACATTTTAATTGCCTACAATAACATTTTACATTATGGGCTAGTGATGAAGATACTGTATTGAAAGTCCAGGACGAGGCTTATTCTGTGTCTGGGAAACCAGCCCTATAACATGTTATTATAACACAAAATGGGTCGTTCCACCAAACCTGGTGCCTTTTGAGAAGTTAAAAAAATAAGTTATCTTTCACCTCATTTTAACATTCTGTCGTAAAGGGCACATTTTTTTCAACTTCATAGAAACACGAAGAGGTTAAATAAAATAACTACTACACTACCAGTCAAAAGTTTTAGAAACACCGACTCATTCAATGGTTTTTCTATATTTGTACTATTTTATACATTGTAGCATAATAAAGAAGACATAAAAAATATGAAATAACACATATGGGATCATGTAGTAACCAAAAAGGTTTTAGATTCTTCAAATAGTCACCCTTTGCATTGATGACAGCTTTGCACTCTTGGCATTCTCTCAACCAGCTTCATGAGGTAGTCCCCTGGAATGCATTTCAATTAACAGGTGTGCCTTCTTAAAAGTTAATTTGTGGAATTTATTTCCTTCTTAATGTGTTTGAGTCAATCAGTTGTGATGGCAAAAACCATCAACCTCTATGATGAAACTGGCTCTCATGAGGACCGCCACAGGAATGGAAGACCCAGATTTACCTCTGCTGCAGAGGATAAGTTCATTAGAGTTATCAGCTCCAGAAATTACAGCCCAAATTAATGCTTCACAGAGTTCAAGTAACAGAATACATCTCAATATCAACTGTTCAGTGGAGACTGTGTGAATCATGGTCGAATTGCTGTAAAGAAAACACTAGAAGAAGAGACTTGATTGGGCCAAGAAACACTTGCAATTGACATTAGACAGGTTGAAATCTGTCCTTTGGAGTCCAAATTGGAGATTTTTGGTTGCAACCGCCGTGTCTTTGTGAGAAGCGGTGTGGGTGAACGGATGATCTCCGCATGTGTATTTCCCCCCGTAAAGCATGGAGGAGAAGGTGTTATGGTGTGGTGGCTGCTTTGCTGGTGACACTGTGATTTATTTATAATTCAAGGCACACTTAACCAGCATGGCTACCACAGCAATCTGCAGCGATACACCATCCCATCTGGTTTGCTCTTAGTGGGACTATCATTTGTTTTTCATCAGGACAATGACCCAACACACCTCCAGGCTGTGTAAGGGCTATTTTACCAAGAAGGAGAATGATGGAGTGCTGCATCAGATGACCTGGCCTCCACAATCCCCCAACATCAGACAAATTGAAATGGTTTGGGATGAGTCGGACCGCAGAGTGAAGGAAAAACAGCCAACAAGTGCTCAGCAAAATGTGGGAACTCCTTCAAGACTGTTGGAAAAGCATTCCAGGTGAAGCTGGTTGATAGAATACCAAGCGTGTGCTAAGCTGTCATCAAGGCAAAGGGTGGCTACTTTGAAGAATCTCAAATATAAAATATATTTATCACTTTTTTGGCTACTACGATTCCATATGTGTTATTCCATAGTTTTGATGTCTTCACTATTATTCTACATTCGAATGTATAAAATAGTAAAAATAAAGAAATACCCTTGAATGAGTAGGTGTTCTATAACTGTTGTTGTGTGTAACATGGATTGGCAATTCAATTAAACATTTAAATTGTTAAAACATCTCTAGCCTGTCTATCTATGGGTAAGAGGGTAGACATGTTACGCTCAACCCATTCAGCTTTCCAACACAAAACACCAGAAAATGGCCAAAAAGAATAGAACCAGCTCACCTGCTTTTAAACTATGATATGTTCAATGTAAAAAAAAGACAGTTCGGTTTACGTAACAGGGTTGATCTTAATGAGGGAAAGGAAAGGGAAATGGAGGTACCTAGTCGGCTGTATAACTGAATGCCTTCAACTGAAATGTCTTTCCCGCATTTAACCCAACCCCTCTGAATCAGATAACCAGGGCTTTACAATGATGGTGAAAACTTGGAGAAACGGTGGGCTTCCTAGAAGTCACGGTGAAATGCTGAATTCTGGTACTTTAGCAAGTCTTTACTGATATTAAAAAGAGAATTATTGAATTATCCATGTGGTCTATATTAAAAGGGCACTAAACCTAATATAACAAGCTTTTAAAATTCAATATTAGTGCAAAATGTATACTTAAAATATCAAAAGGGACGCAAAAGGCACTCTTCGTGTAAAGACCCATCACTTATAATAACGCCATTGGTACCGTTCCTCCACATCCAAAACCTGTCCCTAGTTACCTCTCCCTATGCCCTATATGGGAATGATGGCCCAGATTATGAGGGAAGGTGGTGGTTTGTTACAGCAGCTCACTTGTCTGAGGCGAGCCATGGACTCAGTGGGGATGATCTCGTGGTGATCGAGGCGCGAGACAAAGCACAGCACCTGGTATTGGTTCTGGCCTCGCTCCGGCTCCCCCCAGGATCAGAGCTCGGACGATCCTCACATCCTGAAAAAAGAGAGAGAGGAGAGAAATATGAAATATAAACAGGATATAAATTCACATATTAGTGATACAATATACACTGAGTGTACAAAACATTAAAGAAGACCTTCCTAATATTGAGTTGCACCCCCCCCCACACATTTTGCCCTCAGAACAGACTCAATTCGTCAGGGCATGGGCTCTACTAGGTGTCGAAAGAAACTACATACATACTGCACGGTATAAGGGAACCTTTGCGTAAAAGTGCTGCCAAAACTCCACTATGCGTTTGGCATAAGGATAATCCATAAAAAAAGTAACTACTATATCAAGTGTCATGTCTGTTATGAGAGCTGACCTGACCTTCATTGGAAACATGAGACCTGAATCCGACCCTATAACCACATCCGTCACAATGCTACACGGACTTCCTTTTGGCTATCCCCACATCGACTATGTTTACAAGCACACAATACTATGAACATTGTGAATACTCAAATGAATATAATACTAAGATTAAACCGTGTATACGTGATTTGCAAGCAGAACGTTTAACCTTATAATGCGGTTTACATGGACATATCTGATCATCAGACTACAGGGCCTTCAGAAAGTATTCACAACCCTCGACTTTGTCCACATGTTGTTGTGTTACAAAGTAGAATTAAAACGGATGTGATGGTCATCTTTGGTCAAATTTCTACACAAAATACTCTAAATGTCAAAGAGGGATACAAATTCAAACATTTGTAAAAAAAATAAAAATAAATAACATATGTAAAATAAAATGCTAATGTATCGTGATAAGATAAGTATTCAAGCCCTAAATTCAAGCACTGAGTAAATACATGACAGAATCACCTGGCAGCTGTGAGTCTTTCTGGGTAAGTTTCTAATAGCTCTGCACCCCTAGATTTCGCTACACTCGCATTAACATCTGCTAACCATGTGTATGTGACAAATAAAATTTGATTTGAAAATTTGATTTTGATTGTACAATATTTGCGTATTATTACTTTAAAAATTATTCAAGTTGGTTGTTGATCATTGCTAGACAGCCATTTCCAAGACTCGCCATCGATTTTAAAGTCCATTTAAGTCAAAGCTGTAACTAAGCCACTCAGGAACATTCAATGTCGTCTTGGTAAGTAACTCCAGTGTATATTTGGCCTTGAGTTTTAGGTTATTGTCCTACTGAAAGGTTAATTTACTCTTCCGGTGTCTGTTGGAAAGTAGACTGAACAAGGTTTTCCTTAAAGATTTTTCCTGTGCTTAGCTCTATTCCATTTATTTTTCTCATAAAAAGACCCCATAGTCCTTGCTGATGACAAGCATACCCATAACATGATGCAGCCACCACCATGCTGGAAAATGTGAAGAGTGGTAGTCAGTGATATTTGTATTGGATTTGCCCCAAACATAACGCTTTGTATTCAGGACATGAAGTTAACTTCTTTGCCAATTATTTTGCACTTTTACTTTAGTACCTTATTGCCAACAGAATGCATGTTTGGGAATATTTTTATTCTGTACAGGCTTCCTTCTTTTCACTCTGTCAATAACGGTAGTATTGGGAATAACTACAATGTTGTTGATCCATCCTCAGTTTGCTCCATTAAACTCTGTATTGGTTTTAAAGTCACCATTGGCCTCATGGTGAAATCTCTGAGCAGTTTCCTTCCTCTCAGTCAACTGAGTTTGGATGGACGCCTCTTTCTTCATAGTGACTGGGTGTATTGATACACCATCCAAAGCCTAATTAACAACTTCACCATGCTCAAAGGGATATTCAGCAGACTGGGTGTATATTCACTGCCTGCTTTGTTTTTAATCAAGCTACCAATAGGTGCCATTCTTTGCAAATTATTGTATTTTTTTTTTTTTGTTTTTCAATTCACTGCTCAACTGAGGGACCTTACAGATAATTGTACGTGTGGGGTACAGAGATAATGTAGTCATTCAAAAAAATCATGCTAACTCTCAGAAAACTGAACACATGACATATACAGTTTGTATGTGAAAACTATTTCTAAGATAGATAGTCTACTATCATTTCCGAACACACTTCACTCGCACCAAAGAGGGAGGCTCGTGAAAGAACATGTGTAAATCAAAATTCACTGCATTAACTCCAATTAAAGGTGTCATTTTCTAATAATTCAAAAGATTGTAACAACAACAAAAATTGTGTTTCAATTCATTTATGGTTACTTCGCGTGTGACCTTAACCTAATTAGGATTATGCCAAACTCAGAGAGTATTGTCCTAATCAGTTGAATATATTCACATAATATTTACTTATTATTGTGCATGTAAACACACTCATTCTTACAGCTCCCAGTAGGACACAAAGCCGAGGTAAACATCCCAGTCGGCTGAGTAGACAAAGGAAGACAACGCTATCTGAACAAGTCCTTTTCTTCTCTTCATTTACCCACCCCATTGGGTTGTTCTCCCTCTGAGTAAAACAAGTACCATGATTCAAACACTCTGGTCCTCAAGTTGGAGATGTCGATAATGAGGTCAGGGAAACTGTGGAGTGGTTGAGGCAAAAAAGACAAGAAGAAGGAGGAGGGGGGACTCTTGTTTCCCCCCACTGTGACGGCAGAACATCCAGAGGAGCAGATGGATGGGGTATATAGAGCGGGGAAGGGGATGGGAGCATTCCTGGAGGGGCCTGTGTACAACTCGATTCAAGGCAGGTTTCTTATGGTCAAACTACAGGCCACCTACAGGACTCTACGCAACGGATCCGCAATGGATCTGCTGGAGGTTAGTTTGCATATGTACTTTTGAGAGGCAGAATTTTGGGAATGTGACGCAAATGGAGCTCTGTAGCTCTGTTTGCGTAGACTGAAATCACTGTAGGGGGCCCTTAACCTCTCAATGGGCAACAAGCGATTGTCTAATGACTGGCATTACCACTAGAGTCCAAGGATAGCTAAAGTGAGACATGATTTGGGGACTGACCCGACAAGATAGGAGGGATTCACACCGACAAAGGATACAGAAACAAAGCTTTATAAAAAGGGATTAGGCCGCACGTTGAGAATATCACCACAGTCTGTGAACAAAGCATCAAATGTTTTTATATAAATCTTTGAACAAAGTACCCTATAACACAACTTGATTAAAACGCTTACTGAACACACCAACACTGATAAAATCATCATGAACAAAAAAAAACAATATCAAATGTAACTTTCTCAAAGGATTGTATTTTACCAATAACTGCAGCGGTGCTGTAAAAAGATAGCCTGTACAAAACTGAAATCCGACCTAACAAGCTTCCATGGGGCAGCTAATAGCTGGATGTGAGGGTGCGGAGATGAATGCGTAGTTGGCTCATCATGCATACAATCTGATATGACCTGCATGGGTTGCTGCTGCCCTGGTTCTTCATGGGGGCTGGGTTGGCATGGTAAATACCCCTCGCTGACAGACAGAAGAACCGCACCACAGAGCCTCCGATGACAGGTCAAACTGCAGCTCCCATAGGGATGAAGTGAGAGGTGACTCTCTCATCTTATCGCCATGCCATCACAACCTGGGACCAAACAAATGGCAGATGGCTTGGGATTCACACCAATGGTTGAACTGAGATAAACTCAACAGGAGATGTGTGTATGGTGGTGAATGGGGGAGATTTACATTTCTCAACTAGGTTTGTGGCAGAGGGGTATGTTCCTAAGGTTTCTTAAGGTCATGCTGTAATAGCGTTCAATGTATGAAGTGGATGTAACTTGTGGGCCACATGATCACCATTACAGTAGTACGCAACTGTCTACAATGCTGGGTACCCTTGACATCCAGCTTGGCAGGCCTCTCACAACTGGATACAGATTGTACCCTGTCTGGTGAAAAATGAAATATGGCTTGAAATGTAATGGTATTGACATTAAGGTCTGAAAGGCTGGAGTATTTTGTCGTTGCCTAAAAAAGTTGATTCATCTGTTCACATACAGAGGGTGGGGGAGGAACCAGAAACAAACAACAAAGCTGCCAAAAAGACCTGAAAAATAATACCAAAATGCATCTGGAATTTTCAGCCATTGACGCTGGAGTCTCTGAATATTGCACAGCCCATTTACTTCTAAAAACCAATAATGACGCTATTCTCCAGTTAGACTCTGTCCTCTTTCTGCTCCCCCACTACACACCACAGGAAGACAAATATTCCCTTCATTTTTTTCGTTGCACCTTTTCAACAGGTTCCTCTACAAGATGAGACGTCTCGCCTGGCTGTACAGTAACTCCACTCTGGCAGCTGGCCGTCAGACCAATTCCAACTCCATAAATCTGCGTGATGCTGACAGGAGTAGATTGGAAGCACATGCATGGAGTGAGGGAAAGCTGCTGTCCAAATTGACTTGATCCAGACAGAAGAAAATATGTCCTGTTCCCCTGCCTGTTAACTGTAACCAGATAAGCCCACTGGGACTTCAGGAAAGTTTTCCAACAGCAGTGAAAAAGGCCTGATCACTGTAAGTCTGAGTGAAGTCAATGGGGGACAATAGTTGTATGATTCATTGATTGCTCTACAAGTCAATAAGACTTTGAACATGTCTGTAATGTCAGGATATCCCGGGTCATTGTAGGGTGTTCATTAGCCAGGGCAATATCAAATGCCTGCTCAATCAGGGGTATTCATCACAAATCCTCATTAACAAACACTTGTATTGATTGTAATAATGGACAATCCAAAAAGATAAACAAGCCTACATTCACAGACAGTAACAAATACGATATAATTCCAAAAGTCGCTCCAAGAGGACTATTTGTCTTTGGTATTTCATCCCTTGCAGATTGCTGTAACAGATTGCTGTAAACGGGCAGTTATTGCTGCCGGCTGTGATACTTTGGACGCAGTATTTGCAGCATACTGCACTCTGACTGCAATCTTTTTTCCTAAGGGTTATGAAAATATGTGTCTGTACGGCAACACAACAGCATATAGTTAAATAGATATACAGTAGGACTATAGATAATGGATAGGCCTTTATAATATAATGTCCAGGATATCTATATAATAGACAGTCTAATGGTGTGTGTTTATATATATTGGTAGTAACATAATGCAGCATATTACAGAGTTTTTAAAAACTGTTGTAAATATTTACATTGAAGAATATTGACTTAACTCACCCGTTTGAAATCAAATACCACAGTAATATGAGTACCATCTCCTTGCTTGAACTCGACTGTAATGTCATCATTCTCACTGTTGGCGTCCAAAATCTCCTCTCCAATTAATCCATCACTTAAACGCACTCGTACTTTTAGTTCTGAACAAATCCCGAGCGATACAAGAGTTACCACTAGCAGAGAAATCCGAACTGGTGGCGATATTTCCCTTGCATACATTCTGAAACTCATGGAAGAACTTTAACTCTAAAAAATATGTCTACAACCCTCGGTGTAAATAATCTTGAAATCGGTCGCAAATATTTCAAAATCAACGAAAAGTCCCAAATAGTCTGCATGAAGTTCAATCTATGATCCACAGATTGAATTCAGTATTGTGAAATCTCAGCTAATGTTGTTGGGAGGACGGTCTATATTCTGATGCATTGTAGCGCTCCTGAAGTCTGTGAATATAACGTTTTTGCGCACAATCATTAGGCTACTGGAACATTTGCGCTCTGTGTTCAGACGACTTTAAGCAGACTTATATTGTGGCAGCCTTCATGAAACATTGGAAGTCCTCATTTGAGTTTAGTATCCCGTTCCCGTCACTTCCTCTGACGAACCAGTGCGACGAACCGACTGCACTGTAGGCCTATTGTGGAAATATCCCCGAACAACACTTCCCCAAGAGGCGCCGATGACATCTGTTGCAGAATACATTAACTCACGTTCCATTCATTCAATAGTTTTCGCAATAATACACTTACGTGCATCAATGTGGCCAATTGTTATCCTAAATATTTAGCTTGACCAAACTTTTCTAGGACATACAGATAGATCCCATGCCAAGCAAAGGATAGGTCAACTTCAAATCCGCCCCGTCTCTGCCCCCCCCAAAAACAACATTAGATTGATTGGGTAGTACATGTCCTCTAATAAATTATTAAACAGGTTTAACAGCAACTTAATGTGAACTGTGGGTCCTCGGGGGGTTGGGGGGTTGGGGGCAGTACTGGTGCATGGGAAAAATCAATGGGGAAGCCAAGCCAGGAAAAGATTGCCATATTACAACCTGTGCTGTGATAATTGCGTTGTTTGATATATAACCTGTTAGTTCAACAAACAGTTAGATGACCTACAACATGGTCAAGCAAGTCCATATGTTTATAAAATGTTCGGACTACTAACCAACTATTGAAGTAGCTAAGAAAACAGGAACTGTCTCGACTATTCCAGCACCATTTCAACATAATCTAATCACCTACAGATAGCTTAGTCTAATACAGTAACAAATAAAATATTCCAAAAATGATTTAGTCCAATCAATCTAATCTAAATATGATGTGGCTGTCCATGGTTTTAATTTATCTGGATGTGTGTGCGTTCATGCAAGTAGAAATGCCATGTTGACTCACCCTACTTAGAGAAATGCCATGTTGACTCACCCTACTTAGAGAAATGCCATGTTGACAAAACGAAGATCTATGACTCTGTCATACAGTGCAGGCTTTTAGTTTTTATTGTCTCAGGCTAACTGGATAAAATGCTTGCTCCCTAGAATGTATGAATTGATGGTTGGATCATAATTGCCTAGAATGTATGAATTGATGGTTGGATCATAATTGCCTAGAATTTATTAATTGATGGTTGGATCAGAATTGCCTAGAATGTATGAATTGATGGTTGGATCAGAATTGCCTAGAATGTATGAATTGATGGTTGGATCAGAATTGCCTAGAATGTATGAATTGATGGTTGGATCAGAATTGCCTAGAATGTATGAATTGATGGTTGGATCAGAATTGCCTAGAATGTATGAATTGATGGTTGGATCAGAATTGCCTAGAACGTATGAATTGTTGGTTGGATCAGAATTGCCTAGAATTTATGAATTTATGGTTGGATCATAATTGCCTAGAATTTATTAATTGATGGTTGGATCAGAATTGCCTAGAATGTATGAATTGATGGTTGGATCAGAATTGCCTAGAATGTATGAATTGATGGTTGGATCAGAATTGCCTAGAATGTATGAATTGATGGTTGGATCAGAATTGCCTAGAATTTATGAATTGACGGTTGGATCAGAATTGCCTAGAACGTATGAATTGATGGTTGGATCATAATTGCCTAGAATGTATGAATTGATGGTTGGATCAGAATTGCTTAGAATTTATGAATTGATGGTTGGATCAGAATTGCCTAGAATGTATGAATTGATGGTTGGATCAGAATTGCCTAGAATGTATGAATTGATGGTTGGATCAGAATTTCTATTATAATAATTGGCCAGTACAGAGAAGTCCAAATCCCTATCTCCATCCATGGCTAATTTAGAAAAGGGCCAATTTTAGCTAGCTAGCCACTGGAGGACAACACAACTAGATGTAACAATGAAAATTAAAATCTGACAATAATGTTTGGTTTTTGATGTGATGTGATTGGTGTGAAGCCGAAACCAAACTGGCTTCCCTTGACACTTTGTTTTGGTGCAGCAGGACCAATCACAGTTGAGCTTGCTCAGTTTAGCTCAACACTCATTGGCTATTATTTTAATATATTTTTTGATCAAGGGAGTCCAAATGCTCGCCGGCATTTTTACATGGATAAAAGATAAATAATATACTATCTATTGTTTACAGGAAACTCACTCTACAACTAAAGATGAGGTTGGGTGGGAAAAGGAATGGGAGGGAGAAATATATCATTTTAAATTCGCTATTGGACCAAAAATGTATTTAGCTAATTAATCTATATTGTCCAAATAATGATGATCCACACTTCTTTGGAAATATATAAAGTAATCTAATGAGCTCACAAGTAACAAATACATTTTTCATTATAGTGGGAAATAATATACAGTTTTAAGTATCTCAATGGATCATAAAGGGAATCACATAACACACTATCACCCTCATGCACTTAAGATCACAAATATCATGGATACATTGGAACTAGTGGATAATATGGAGGCTGAAAAACCCTGACCTAGTGAGATAAACATGGAGGAGGCTTGCCATCCTGACTACTTCCTTGTGTCATTCTCGCTGGCACCAAAAGTTTCAAAAAGTGTTGATAGGAGACCGAATGCGATCGGACCACCATCTAATTGGCCTCCATGTAACTCTTACAGAATTTCCACGTGGACGGGGTTATTGGAAATGTAATCAATGCTTATTGGATGACAATTTGTTCTTAACTCGTAACGACGTGCGCTGAGAGTCGGGAAGCAAGTTCAGGGAGTGAGTGTTTTAATAAATAAACGCAACATAATACAAAACAAGAAACTCTAACAGCACACAGACATGAAACAGAAACAATGACATCTGGGGAAGGAACCAAAGGGAGTGACATATACAGTGGGGCAAAAAAGTATTTAGTCAGCCACCAATTGTGCAAGTTCTCCAACTTAAAAAGATGAGAGAGGCCTGTAATTTTCATCATAGGTACACTTCAACTATGACAGACGAAATGAGAAAAAGAAATCCAGAAAATCACATTGTAAGATTTTTAATGAATTTATTTGCAAATTATGGTGGAAAATAAGTATTTGGTCAATAACAAAAGTTTATCTCAATACTTTGTTATATACCCTTTGTTGGCAATGACAGAGGTCAAACGTTTTCTGTAAGTCTTCACAAGGTTTTCACACACTGTTGCTGGTATTTTGGCCCATTCCTCCATGCAGATCTCCTCTAGAGCAGTGATGTTTTGGGGCTGTCGCTGGGCAACACGGACTTTCAACTCCCTCCAAAGATTTTCTATGGGGTTGAGATCTGGACTGGCTAGGCCACTCCAGGACCTTGAAATGCTTCTTACGAAGCCACTCCTTCGTTGCCGGGCGGTGTGTTTGGGATCATTGTCATGCTGAAAGACCCAGCCACGTTTCATCTTCAATGCCCTTGCTGATGGAAGGAGGTTTTCACTCAAAATCTCACGATACATGGCCCCATTCATTCTTTCCTTTACACGGATCAGTCGTCCTGGTCCCTTTGCAGAAAAACAGCCCCAAAGCATGATGTTTCCACCCCCATGCTTCACAGTAGGTATGGTGTTCTTTGGATGCAACTCAGCATTCTTTGTCCTCCAAACACGACGAGTTGAGTTTTTACCAAAAAGTTCTATTTTGGTTTCATCTGACCATATGACATTCTCCCAATCCTCATCTGGATCATCCAAATGCTCTCTAGCAAACTTCAGACGGGCCTGAACATGTACTGGCTTAAGCAGGGGGACACATCTGGCACTGCAGGATTTGAGTCCCTGGCGGCGTAGTGTGTTACTGATGGTAGGCTTTGTTACTTTGGTCCCAGCTCTCTGCAGGTCATTCACTAGGTCCCCCCAGTGTGGTTCTGGGATTTTTGCTCACCGTTCTTGTGATCATTTTGACCCCACGGGGTGAGATCTTGCGTGGAGCCCCAGATCGAGGAAGATTATCAGTGGTGTTGTATGTCTTCCATTTCCTAATAATTGCTCCCACAGTTGATTTCTTCAAACCAAGCTGCTTACCTATTGCAGATTCAGTCTTCCCAACCTGGTGCAGGTCTACAATTCTGTTTCTGGTGTCCTTTGACAGCTCTTTGGTCTTGGCCATAGTGGAGTTTGGAGTGTGACTGTTTGAGGTTGTGGACAGGTGTCTTTTATACTGATAACAAGTTCAAACAGGTGCCATTAATACAGGTAACGAGTGGAGGACAGAGGAGCCTCTTAAAGAAGAAGTTACAGGTCTGTGAGAGCCAGAAATCTTGCTTGTTTGTATGTGACCAAATACTTATTTTCCACCATAATTTGCAAATAAATTCATTAAAAATCCTACAATGTGATTTTCTGGATTTTATTTCCTCATTTTGTCTGTCATAGTTGAAGTGTACCTATGATGAAAATTACAGGCCTCTCTCATCTTTTTAAGTGAGAGAACTTGCACAATTGGTGGCTGACTAAATACTTTTTTGCCCCACTGTATAGGGAAGGTAATCAGGGAAGTGATGGAGTCCAGGTGAGTCTGATGACGCGCAGGTGCGCATAACGATGGTGACAGGTGTGCGCCATAATGAGCAGTCTGGTGACCGAGAGGCCAGAGAGGGAGCACACGTGACATAACTAAGACAAAATAATTCATAATTGACTTTTTTCTGAACAACATACTGTAGGTATAGCAGTACCCCTTATTGTATGGGACACTTTCAAATGTACTTTTAGAGGCCATTAAAACAAAAGCAGTTTCGGTCAAAAGAGATTAGACTAATAAAGGAAATAGAATAATTAACAGCACAGGTAGATAGCAATAAAAACTGTTCTATAGAGGCACAAAATAAGTTAGAGAAAAACTAAAATAATAAGAGGAACTTATTCCACAATGATCAAGTGTAATTTATTACAAAAACAAAGTGAAATGGATGGAAAATTGTGAAAAATGCATTACATTTTTCTTCAATCTTCTACATAGAAATGCTACCAAAAGTAATTTACAGAAACTCGCTACAAATGACGGAGTCATCCATGATTCACCGAATTATATTTTGAAAGAGGTTTATTTTTAGTCTCCTCCACTTCAGTTGAATGATGTTAACTGTGAGGACTGTAATAATCTAAATGTACAGAAAGACCTGTACGAAGGCCGACTCACAGAGGAGGAACTTCTTGAGGCAATTAAATCCTTCCAGTCTGGAAAAACACCAGGGCTTGATGGTATACCAGTAGAGGTATATCAGACCTTTTTATGATGTACACAAATATCCATTATTAGCATGTTTTAACTACTCTTATAAAAATGGTAGACTATCAGGTACTCAGCAAGAAGGTCTGATTTCATAACTACTGGTAGTAAGTATAAAGATCCAGTCCAGTTAAAAAACTGGAGGCCTCTTACACTGCAATGTTGCGATGCAAAAATCCTGGCGAAATGCATAGCACATAGAATTAAAAAGGTTTTACCAGATATTGTTCATCCTGATCAGACAGGTTTTTAACATGGATAATATATTGGAGATAACATACGACAATTACTTGAAACAATATAACATAATGAAACATCAAAGATACCAGGCCTGGTCTTTATAGCAGATTTTGGAAAGGCTTTTGATAAAGTACGACTTATATATTTTAATCTTGGTAAATCTCTTATACAATGGGTTAAAGTTACGTATAGCAACCACAGGTGTAAATAGTAAATAATTGTTCCGTCTCAGAAAGTATGGCCCTGTCAAGCAGAATAAAACAAGGCTGTCCGTTGTCTCCATATCTATTTAATATGGCCAACGAAATGCTAGCTATTAAAATTAGATGCACCACGAACATCAAGGGGTTAGAAATCCAGGGGTTAAACACAAATGTGTCAATGTATGCCAAGGACTAAAGTTTCTTCTTAAGTCTGCAATCTGGATCCCTGCATGGTCTCATTGAAGATCTAGATCCCTTTTCTAGCCTATCTGGACTAAATCCCAATTATGAGAAGTGCACCATATTACGTATTGAATTGTTAAAAGATACAATGTTTACACTACCTTGCAGTTTACAAATAAAATGGGCTGATGGTGAAGTAGACATAATTGGTATTTATATCTCTAAAAACGGAAATAGACAATGCTGTGCTTCCAAATTCGTCGCAACAGTTTGGGGAAGGCCCTTTCCTGTTTCAGCATGACAATCCCCCCGTGCACAAAGCGAGGTCTATACAGAAAAGGTTTGTTGAGATCGGTGTGGAAGAACTTGACTGGCCTGCACAGAGCCCTGACCTCAACCCCATCAAACACTTTTGGGATGAATTGGAACGCTGACTGCAAGCCAGGCCTTGTCACCCTACATCAGTGCCCGACCTCACTAATGCTCTTGCGGCTGAATGGAAGCATGTCCCCGCAGCAATGTTCCAACATCTAGTGGAAAGCCTTCCCAGAAGAGTGGAGGCTGTTATAGCAGCAATGTTCCAACATCTAGTGGAAAGCCTTCCCAGAAGAGTGGAGGCTGTTATAGCAGCAGAAGGGGGACCAACCATATTAACGCTCATGATATTGGAATGAGATGTTCGACAAGCAGGTGTCCACATACTTTTGGTCATGTAGTGTATAAGAACTGATACAAAAGAAAACACTTGATTCAACACGTCAAGTTTTTCTATTTAAATTATTATACAAAATTCTTGCCACCAACAGAATGCTATATATATGGGGCATATAACAATCAAACTCTGCAGATTTTGCTGCGAAGAGACAGAGTCATTAGATAATTTATTCCAGTATAGTCCCTATGTAGCTTGTTTCTGGTCACAGGTTCAAGAATGGCAAAAAAATCACAACATTAATTTAAATATAATTTATATATATATATATATATATATAAAACCCTCTTAGGCCTCACCCCCTATTTGAGATATCTACTGCAGCCCTCATCCTCCACATACAACACCCGTTCTGCCAGTCACATTCTGTTAAAGGTCCCCAAAGCACACAATTCCCTGGGTCGCTCGTCTTTTCTGTTTGCTGCAGCTAGCGACTGGAACGAGATGCATCAAACACTCAAACTGGACAGTTTTATCTCCATCTCTTCATTCAAAGACTCAACCATGGACACTCTTACTGACAGTTGTGGCTGCTTCGTGTGATGTATTGTTGTCTCTACCTTCTTGCCCTTTGTGCTGTTGTCTGTGCCCAATAATGTTTGTACCATGTTTTGTGCTGCTACCATGTTGTGCTGCTGCCATGTTGTGTTGCTACCATGTTGTGTTGTCATGTGCTGCTGCTGTGCTAGGCTGTTGTCTTACTGTAGGTCTCTCTTTATGTGGTGTTGTGGTGTCTCTCTTGTCTGTCTCTTGGGCTCCTGAGTGGCGCAGCTTTCTAAGCCACTGCATCTCAGTGCAAGAGGTGTCACCACAGTCCCTGGTTTGAATCCAGGCTGTATCATATCTGGCCGTGATTGGGAATCCCATAAGGCGGCGCACCATTGGCCCAGCGTCGTCCAAGTTTGGCCCGGGTAGGCCGTCATTGTAAATAATAATTTGTTCTTAATTGACTTGCCAATTTAAATAAAAAGTAAAAGAAAATTGGCGTGTGTGTTTTGTCCTATATTTTATATTTTTATTTTTAATCCCAGCCCCCGTCCCCGCAGTAGTCTTTTGGTAGGCCGTCATTGTAAATAAGAATTTGTTGACTTGCCTAGTTAAATAAAGGTTAAATAAAGGTTAAATAAAAAAAAATAAAATATATACAGCATTCACATGACAATATATGCTACATACAGTACCAGCCAAAAGTTTTGACACACCTACTCATTCAAGGGTTTTTCTTTATATGTACCATTTTCTACATTGTAGGATAATAGTGAAGACATGATGCCAGTTTTGCACACTCACTATTCGACAATGAAGAAAATAGAAAAGATTAATAAAAACCCTTGAACGCGTAGGTGTGTCAAAACCTTTGACTGGTACTGTATATACTGTATCTTACATTGCTCACAATGATGACATGTTACAAGAATTGTCAGTCTGTGAGAAAAAGAAGCACACAGTTTGATCTCAGCTTTTGCGCGATTATCTCAGCACCAGTACACTTTTCGGATGTGTATATCATTGCCTGGTTTTTAAAGACTTAGATCTATATAATCTACGGTATTTGCTCATTGAGCTTATAGATGGTGTGTGGTGCCCGAGTGGTTTTCAGCACAACTGTGTAAGGGGCCACTGACGAGACACAGGGTATAGGGCCCCTTTGGCTCCATTTGTGTGATTGATTTACAGTCACTGGTCAGAGCTATGGATAAGGGGTGCTTGGTCTCTGTAAATACAGGGGCCACAATAACATGTTTGTTGTGTTGTGCATATCAACTTTACATCAGTTACCAAAGCAAATTGAACATCAATTTGTGGAGGAATGCACATTGTTGGCTTGCTTTCTTCCCAGGGTTGCTCCCATCTGTTTCTGTTATACATTAGGAGACTGTGCTAGAGATCTTCCTCAGTGTTTTCAAGTTGAAAGGTAGGGTACTGTTCTATTTTCAGTGACGACTTTCATTTGTGTTACTTCATATTATAAAAAAATGAGTATTGCCAACAGAAGGAGTAGCCTATTGCTGATCTCCATTGGGTACTTGGATTTCACTTTGCCCCCCTATAGCACCTTTTCAACTCAGTATTTGTCTCTATGTGTAACAGTGCCTTTAATATATCAGCAACTCCTCTTAGTTTGAGCCTGTTTTAGGTAAGACATCTAGCAACATAGAGATGTTACCATTCCACAAAGATAGACCAATATCACATTGTCTCATTATTCAAAAAGGAACCAAAATGTAGCGTCTTGACCAAAATGTCTTCTCCCTGTTACGGATCCCTTCTGGTGAACACTCTCACCACCTCATCAGGGTCTCTCGTTCTTGCTCAGTGATCTCATGTGTATACTTAGTGTCGGAGTCTCGACAAATACAGTGTACTTCTCCTCAGAGGGGAGACGTACCAGCATAGCATAGATTAGCAGTCTGTCTAACCCTGCCTCCCTCCCACTGGGGCATCCCGCTCAACACACATCTCTCTGTGTTTTTGGTATTCCTCAGGTCAGAAGATTGTTTTTTAACGCGCTGTTTAAACCGGGTTAATTGCGGCAAGTGTGTCATTGTGATATCCATCACTCAAAACTGTCTCACCTCTATACGTGTGGCATACCTTTTAGTGATGGGGGGGAAATCGATACAATTACAAATCGCAATATTATTTTTGGCCGAAATTATATTGCTATTTGACTCCAAGTATCGATTTGTAAATTTTTTAAATATATTTGTTAACATGGGTAGTGTTAGATAGCGCTAGTCGTCTGTACCTGCGCCCAAAACTCTGGTATTTTTCTTCTTATAGCTTGTTCTCCATCTTCTCTATAAATAGTGAGCCAACAGGTTTTCAGCTCTTTTATTTCCCTGACGGATCAAAACGAGTTTTCTCATGGCTCTCTTTTGTCTCTCTGCAGCCGACATAGTGAGCAATACGTTTGGAACATCAAATTGCAGTAGTGAATCGCAATACATATCACATCGGCACCTTAGTATCGTAATAACTGGAGGTCCCTGGCAATTCCCAGCCCTACCATTAAGGGTGGTAGTCGTTCCTCTCACAGAAGCTCAGGTACGATAGGGTGAATAATACCTATGAATCAATCCCACTATTAAGATTTTGATGTGTTTGCGTCTAAAAGCTGTATCTCTATAGTAGGTTACATGGCCTGAGCTGAAATCAATAAACAACAGTGTTCAATAGAACACACAATATTGGATTATTCATTTATCCAACAACCTTTAGGCAGTCTTGTAAAGGACAAAACTATATCCATTTTACTAGATCTGGTTGCATTTTTTGTTGGAGATCTAGCCATATCGTTTTTTGCCCCAAAACCACCAAATGAGTCTTTAGCTTCTGTAAGAGGAAACCATTTGGGAGAACTGGATGACCTCTTCTTTGCTCCAGACCGAACAGATGTTAAAAGAGAAGGGCCTCTCTTTCTTCTCGTCTTGTTTATACAAGTCATTTCAAATTGGGTCCCTACCTCTGTATCCTTCGTTGTTTAGTTTAGCTCTAAAGGCAAAAGCTCATTCTCACGTGCGCGCATCAAGCCCGGAAACTAGGTGCCGTTTATTTCTACAAGTGAAGCAAGTATTCACCGTCCCTTGTCTTTGCTGGGAACTCTAGCTGAGATGGGCACAGATATCTGTGTGGCTCATTTTAGCCAGTTGAGCTTGATAAACAACCACCGCTTCATCCAACTTGAAGGATGAAGCGTATTCTTAGCACCAATCAATCTGGTTTTAGATCTAAACACAGTACCACATCGGCCACTATGCTTGTTGTAAATGATATTGCAAATGCCTTAGATGATAGAAAGCATTGTGCTGCGTTGTTTATAGATTTGTCTAAAGCTTTCGACACTGTAGACCATGCCATCCTTTTGAGTAAGCTGTCATCTATAGGACTGGGCACTGATGCCTGCCGATGGTTTTATGACTATCTTAAAGATAGAACTCAGGCTGTCATGGTCGACGGGGTCAAGTCTGACCCCTTACAGTTACTTAAAGGGGTCCCTCAGGGTTCAATAATTGGCCCACTATTGTTCTCACTTTATATAAACAACCTTGGTGATGATGTCAGATATTGTAATTTCCATTTATATGCAGATGACACAGTGATGTACTCTATTGCTCCAACAGCGGACCAAGCTTTAATGCAGTTGGAGTCTGATTTTAGGATATTACAGGAGTCTCTTTTACAGCTTAAACTTGTTTTAAATGCTAAGAAAACAAATGTCATGCTTTTTTTCTAGGTCTAACCTCTCAGTTAGAAACACTTTTGTAATCACTAGCTTGGATGGTACTCAAATCAAACAGGTCTCTGCATATAAATATTTAGGGGTATGGTTAGATGATAGGCTCTCTTTTAAAAAACATGTTACTGAATTGGGAAAAAAAGCTCAAATTCAAGATAGGGTTCCTTTACAGAAACAGGGCTTGTCTGTCCTCCGTAAATAGGAAACAAATTGTGCAGGCTACTTTTATGTCCGTTTTAGATTATGGTGATATTATTTATATGCATGCATCGGCAAACACATTAAAACCACTGGATGCTATTTACCATTGTGCACTCAGGTTTATCACAGGTGATAGTTACAAAACTCATCACTGTATCCTATATCAACATGTGGGTTGGGCCTCTCTATCTGTGAGGCGAGAGCAACATGCTCTTTTGTTTATTTATAAAGCACTTCTTTTAAAACTACCTCCATATATATCATCATTAATTTTAATTAGATATACAAATTTTATGACCAGATCACAGATATGGATTACATTAGAAACTCCTGCGGTCTCCACAGAGTTGGGAAGGACTGCCTTCAGTTCCTTTGCACCTTATTTATGGAACAAACTGCAGATCAAACTTCAGCTAGCCACTCTGGTGTCCCTTGCCCATTTTAAAAATGTGATGGAGGATCAATATGATGTTGTCTGTGATTGTTTCTGTTGATTTGTGTCTTTGTTTTGTATGTTTTGAAATGTTCTTGTCTGTATGCCTAGAACTGTACATGTCAACATGTTTACACAGGGCACAGCCGTAAAAGAGATCCAGGTCTCAGTCTGTTTTCCCTGTTAAAATAAAGATTTTAAAAAAAAGTGCAGCTCAGTGTTGTCCTTCTCCAGCAGCATGCCCATGTTCTTCTTAGACCAAAAGGGGTGCTTTGGGGAGAGATGCTTACCTGGAGGGGAGGGGGGAGAGAATAAACCAAACCAACAGAAAGGACCACACAACGGACGATCGAAAACTCCTGAATGAGGCGAATAATCCTCCAATGCGCTTTGAGAGGTAGGTAAGGAATTGGAGGGAACGAGTACGAAGCAAGCAAGGAGCTTTGGCCGCCCACATGAAAATATACGACAATATACTATGATCAAAATAGTGTAGTATTACTGTATTGTATACTATAGTATTCACTATAGTGTTTTTGCAGAATTTACTGTAGTACTCACTGTAGTGTTTTTACGAACATGACTGTAGTTTTACTTTCGGTTTTGTACACCTGCTTCAAACAGCTGAAAATACAATATTTTTGGTTATGGAAAATATGTTTCACAGCGGTTTAGATGGTACAATGATTCTTTACACAATGAGTGCTTGTTTTGTCACATAAACTGAAATTAGGTGAACTATTAGAATTTTACAACCAGGAAATGGAGGAACAATTTCTGCATATTGCACCTTTAAACTTTTTTTTATTGTTATTTTCAACAAATTTCTAAATGCATTGTATCCATATTTGTGGTTGTATTGTTTTTGAATAGTCAAATAAAATCAATCAATCAATAGATACTACAATGTGGAGAATAGTATTCTACAGTATACTACAACATTTGATAGTAATCACTACATGATCGTTGGGGAACCTCAGATGAAATCATCGGTGTGAACTTGCCAAGAACGTTGAAATCAAAACGTCATCGACAAAGCTAGCAATAAAGCTAGCTAGCAGTCCAATCGATCTCATAAATATAAAGTAAGCACTAGTATTCTGACCTTACGGGACTTAACTACGGGATCGGTATCCCCCCCGCGGGACAGTTGAGCTAACGTAGGCTAATGTGATTAGCATGAGGTTGTAAGTAACAAGAACATTTCCCAGGACATAGACATATCTGATGACATTCTTGTAAATCTAACTGCACTGTCCCATTTACAGTAGCTATTACAGTGAAAGAATACCATGCTATTGCTAGAGGAGAGTGCACAATTATGAACTTGAAAATGTAATATCAACATTTGGGCAGTCTTGATACAACATTTTGAACAGATATGCAATGGTTCATTGGATCAGTCTAAAACTTTGCACATGCACTGCTGACATCTATTGGACCAGGGCTCGAATAGTACATTATGGCATTTCTCTTGCATTTCAAAGATGATGGTACAAAAATAAACATGTTTTTTTCTTTGTATTATCTTTTACCAGATCTATTGTGTTATATTCTTCTACATTAATTTCACATTTCCACAAACCTCAAAGTGTTCCCTTTCAAATAGTACCAAGAATATGCATGTCCTTGCTTCAGGGCCTGAGCTACAGACAGTTAGATTTGGGTATGTTATTATAGACGAAAATTGAAAAAAAAGGTCAGATCTTTAATTCCCTCAGAATTCCACCACCTTCAAACTTAATAAACTGACCAATAAGGTCGAGCAACCTGTCGGTTCCAAGTGGAACCATATGTGACTCACCACCTGGATCCGGTCTTATGTAGCAAAATTAGAATTTTATTTTTTTACATTGGATAAAAGTAGAGACTCAGAGCTCCAAAATTGTAAATCATACACAGCATTTTTGAGGAACAATGGAAAGTAATTCTACTTTGAAAGTTGATACACTTGTAAACTCACTTTTAAGAAAAGGGCCTTTGAATGTTTTGGTACCTACTAGAGAGCTTTCCTTTGTCTACACCCATTTAGCATTGTTCACACCCTCTTAAGCCAGCCCCACCCATCTCTTTAAGGATTCACATGAAGTAATGTGCTAAAGACTAAAAGTGATAGTAGCCTACAATAAGGAAAAATTCCAGGTAAACAGAAAGTGTCCAGATAAAAATAGATGACGCTTACCCAGATACACTTGTCTAAATTGATGCTATAACCCTCAGCCACATCCAGTGGTGGAAAAAGTACTAAATTGTCATACTTGAGTAAAAGTATAAATCATTTCAAATTCCTTACATTAAACCAGACAGCAGAAGTGTATTTTTTTTTAAATAGCCAGGGGTACAATGTACTTAAGTATTAAAAGTAAAAATATAACCCATTTAAACTTCCTTATATTAAGCAAACCAGATGGCACAATTTCTAGAGTATCGAAGCTTTAAAACAGGAAATAACAAAACAATCTGAAGACATTATAACCCTGCACAACATCAATTCACCTCCCAAGTTTAGATAAGAATAACCTTATACAAAAAAAATCTTATTTTACCTGAAGTTCTGGTACTGCTTGATCTGTGGCAGCGGCCTGAAGTATGGAGTCAGGTGTTGTTGCCAGCCATAGCCTTCCACTAGCACTGTACCATCCTCCAGTCCAACCAGATGTGGGATGTTGACCCCTGTCACAGTGCTGTCCTTCACAACACCAGCACCGTACCATCCTCCAGTCCAACCAGCTGTGGGATGTTGACCCCTGTCACAGTGATGTCCTTCACAACACCAGCACCGTACCATCCTCCAGTCCAACCAGCTGTGGGATGTTGACCCCTGTCACAGTGCTGTCCTTCACAACACCAGCACCGTACCATCCTCCAGTCCAACCAGCTGTGGGATGTTGACCCCTGTCACAGTGCTGTCCTTCACAACACCAGCACTGTACCATCCTCCAGTCCAACCAGCTGTGGGATGTTGACCCCTGTCACAGTGATGTCCTTCACAACACCAGCACCGTACCATCCTCCAGTCCAACCAGATGTGGGATGTTGACCCCTGTCACAGTGCTGTCCTTCACAACACCAGCAATCTCAGACAACGTGTTCACTCTGGTCTTTCTGAAGCGCTGCTTGATGAGGCCGAAGCACCAGTCACCAGGGGCAAACTTGGAAGTGAAGGTCCAGATTGTGGTAGAGCTTGTGCATGGTCAGCCAAGCACAAAACCAGAGCACAAATCTGTTCTTGTTTTGGCCACAGCAGTTATCACAATTCAGGTCCACGCCTGTCTCCCCAACTCCGTAGTGAAGAAATGGTGCATGTAGTTGATTAGATCATTCTCCTTGTATGACTGGTGGAGGAGAGTCAGGCGTGTTCTACAGGTATTTCTGATGGGAGGCATTAGACCATTCTCCTTGTATGACTGGTGGAGGAGAGTCAGGCGTGTTCTACAGGTCTTTCTGATGGGAGGCATTAGACCATTCTCCTTGTATGACTGGTGGAGGAGAGTCAGGCGTGTTCTACAGGTCTTTCTGATGGGAGGCATTAGACCATTCTCCTTGTATGACTGGTGGAGGAGAGTCATGCGTGTTCTACAGGTCTTTCTGATGGGAGGCATTAGACCATTCTCCTTGTATGACTGGTGGAGGAGAGTCAGGCGTGTTCCACAGGTCTTTCTGATGGGAGGCATTAGACCATTCTCCTTGTATGACTGGTGGAGGAGAGTCATGCGTGTTCTACAGGTCTTTCTGATGGGAGGCATTAGACCATTCTCCTTGTATGACTGGTGGAGGAGAGTCAGGCGTGTTCTACAGGTCTTGTTGATGGGAGGTATTAGATCATTCTCCTTGTATGACTGGTGGAGGAGAGTCAGGCGTGTTCTACAGGTCTTTCTGATGGGAGGCATTAGACCATTCTCCTTGAATGACTGGTGGAGGAGAGTCAGGCGTGTTCTACAGGTCTTGTTGATGGGAGGCATTAGATCATTCTCCTTGTATGACTGGTGGAGGAGAGTCAGGCGTGTTCTACAGGTCTTTCTGATGGGAGGCATTAGACCATTCTCCTTGAATGACTGGTGGAGGAGAGTCAGGCGTGTTCTACAGGTCTTGTTGATGGGAGGCATTAGACCATTCTCCTTGTATGACTGGTGGAGGAGAGTCAGGCGTGTTCTACATGTCTTTCTGATGGGAGGCATTAGACCATTCTCCTTGTATGACTGGTGGAGGAGAGACAGGCGTGTTCTACAGGTCTTGTTGATGGGAGGCATTAGATCATTCTCCTTGTATGACTGGTGGAGGAGAGTCAGGCGTGTTCTACAGGTCTTTCTGATGGGAGGCATTAGATCATTCTCCCTGTATGACTGGTGGAGGAGAGTCAGGCGTGTTCTACAGGTCTTTCTGATGGGAGGCATTAGATCATTCTCCTTGTATGACTGGTGGAGAAGAGTCAGGCGTGTTCTACAGGTCTTTCTGATGGGAGGCATTAGACCATTCTCCCTGTATGACTGGTGGAGGAGAGTCAGGCGTGTTCCACAGGTCTTTCTGATGGGAGGCATTAGATCATTCTCCCTGTATGACTGGTGGAGGAGAGTCAGGCGTGTTCTACAGGTCTTTCTGATGGGAGGCATTAGATCATTCTCCCTGTATGACTGGTGGAGGAGAGTCAGGCGTGTTCTACAGGTCTTTCTGATGGGAGGCATTAGACCATTCTCCCTGTATGACTGGTGGAGGAGAGTTAGGCGTGTTCTGCTGATGCTGAAAGACAAATTCCAGATACAAATATTTTTGCATTATTATACAATAGATGCGAAATGGCATTCCGAGATCACATCACTACACACAGTTCATCAAATCAAATCAAATGTATTTGTAAAGCCCTTCTTACATCAGCTGATGTCACAGAGTGCTGTACAGAAACCCAGCCTAAAACCCCAAACAGCAAGCAATGCAGATGTAGAAGCAGGTAATGTTAGCTACTGTAGCTAGCCAGCCATCTAACATCAGCTGGCTAGTTAACGGCAAGCTTTAACTACCAATACAAACCGATTGTCATAGCTAGTTAAAGTTAAACAATAAGTTCAATGTTAGCTAGCTAATATTAGGCTATAACTAGCAATGCGAAATGGCATTCTGAGAAAACATAATTAACGTTACACACACTTCATACACAAGTTAATTTTAGCTAGCAAGCCAGCCACCTAACCTCACCTAACAGCAAGCTTTAACTTGGGATCTTTTGTTTAGACATGTCACGTTAACGTTAGCTAGAAATCTAAATGAACTATAATCCCAATCCATAGAGTAAAGTTACCAGCAATACAAACCGATTGTCATAGCAAGCTAAAGACCGCTAGATTCTGTAGCTAGATTTTTTTCCCGTATACATGGATGAAAGCTTCACGTTAGGTTCATTGTTAGTTAGCAAGTCAGCTATCGAACACCAGCTGGCTAGCTAACAGCAAGCTTTAACAAAATTAGAAACGTATAATATCTGAATCTGTAGCTAGACTCTTACTTGTATACATGGATGAAAGCTTCACAGCAGACTGCAACCCCTTTTATTAAATAAGACATCCTGTGTTGTTTCTGTTTTGTTTGTACAGCTTGCTTGGCCCGTTGGGTTCCACTGATTTCAAAAGTTGTTATGAAATGAGAGTCAGCATTGCATGGCACATTCATCTTCCAGAAAGTAGTGCATCAAAAAAATGTCCCACTGACCTTTGTCGATAGCGCCTGATAAATTCAGGGCAGCAATGTTATTGAGAGCAGTAGCAACGTATTTGCAGTTCTCCATGGCTAAAGTTATATCTTTGGAAAAAACTGCAGTACAAGCAGCTAATTGTATAGACACAAGATGCAACACCGACCAATCCAAACTCATCTCTCGGCATGTCCATCCCACTCATTATCTCAGCCAATCATGGCTAGCGTGAAGGTTGCTTACTTTTTCTTTAGGCTCTAGGCTCGTAATTTAACAACTTTATTCATATTTGCAGATGACATACAAGTTTGATATTAAGGCACATGAAAGTTCACATGTTCGAGAAGGCATTTCTGCCCCCCCAAAATATTTTTTTAAGTTCAAAAGGCTCTCCTGTGAAGTTGTGACTTGCGACATACGTCTAGATCTATTTTACCTTATGATCGCTGGAGACATGTAAAACCAATCATATGACAGCAAACTGAAGCATGTCAATATCACCTTTTCCAAGTTTATGAAATGCTGGCCTTATAACTAGTCCCATGCTATAGGCATCTGTAGTCATGCGCAAATGACAGTAGGCCTATGGCGCCAAACCTACCGAGTTGATTTATGATTTCTAGAATGTTTTAATTATATCACCAGACTTTTGTACACTTTTTTTCACCTTACAATCTCTAATGGATGGAAAAATGTAATACGGCAACTTTCAGGATGAATTAACATTGAAAGACATGAGTTTAGAGCGCAAGTGAACCTCACCTGCAAAGCCCATTAAGCACCTGCATAAGGTAAGTCTGAATACTAACTTACTGAGAAGTGTGTCTGAAAGGCGTGCGCAGGAAAGGCATACATTTCCTATGTCTGAACGGGCCCTACATGATCGAGGGATACTACAGTGTTTAGTATAGTATTCTACAGTATACTACAACATTCTAAAGTAAGTACTACACATGATCAAGGGATTGTACAGTGTTTAGTATAGTATTCTGCAAAAGTCTATAGTAAGCACTACACGATCTAGGGATACTACATTGTAGAGGTCAGGTTTTTACAGTATACTACAATTTACTATAGTTTACTACAGACTTCTCTAGTAAGTACTATTCTATAGTAAACTGTAATATATTTTTATGTGGGGGCCCCTGCACTGGCCGAGGAGAAGATATTCCCTATCAAAGAAAATAGCCCCTCTATAACTATACGGAATCCATCCAACGCCACACCCCTTGCAGGTACAGAGTACACACACAATAAATTCTCATTTCTATAACCATAAACACTTCTAGAGAAATGTTAGTGAACTCTGATACTCAGCCGCACTCCATCTGTTAGTGTGTCAGCACCAAAATGGCAACGTCCATGGATTCGATCAGTTGTTCGATCTGCCTGGATCCACTGAAGGATCCTGTGGCTATTCCCTGTGGACACAGCTACTGTATGGGTTGTATTAAGTGTGCAGACAGACTTTCATTCCAAGGCCTGTTCTAAACACGAACACTCTGCTGGCTGAATTGGTGGAGAGTCTAAAGAAGACAGGGCTTCAAGCTGCTCCTCTTGCTCACTGTTATGCTGGACCTGGAGACGTGGAGTGTGATGTCTGCACTGGGAGAAAACTCAAAGCCGTCAAGTCCTGTCTGGAGTGTCTGGCCTCTTACTGTGAGACTCACCTTCAACCTCACTATGAATCTCCTACATTTAAGAAGCACAAGCTGGTCAAAGCCTCCACACAACTACAGGAGAAGATCTGCTCTCGTCATGACAAGCTGCTGGAAATGTACTGCCGTACCGATCAGCAAATGATCTGTTACCTCTGTGTGATAGGTGATCATAAAGGCCACGATACAGTCTCAGCCGAATCAGAAAGGGATGAGAGACAGGCAAGGACATAAACTGTATGATTTATAGTTTATCATCAAGTCATTTTATGCATGGCAGTAGTATTTGATTTCAAATGTGTTTTTTTATGGAAACTTTAGGTACACTGACGTGTGTGTGCACACATACACACTTCCGTATGGTATGGACATTGACCCATCATAAAGTGTGACGTAGACAGACAGTTTCGCAAATGACCTATGGAATGACAATGGAAGATTTGTTTCTCTACAGAGGCAGCAGGGGGAGAAACAGAGAATCCAGAAGATAGAGAAAGAGATGCACGAGGTGAGACGTTCTGTGAAGTCACTGAAGGTGAGTTTTGACCATATACATTTATTCACTTAGCAGCGAGTGACTTACTCATCGTAAACTATACTGCAGAGCCAGTGAGAACCCCAGTGCTATACCACATTCGAATCCCACTGAACCCTACCGTGGGGAACCTGCTTATCTGGTGTCCTGGTGAGAACTGAGTGACTGGGCTGGTTCAAATGGAAGCCCTCCTCTCTCTGTGTCTTAACAGCGGTCTGCACAGGCAGCAGTAGAGGAGAGTGAGAAGATCTTTACTGAGCTAATCTGCACCTTTGAGAGAAGGTGCTCCGAGGTGAAGGAGCTGATCAAAGCCCAGGAGAAGACAGCAGTGAGTCAGGCTGAAGGACGTCTGAAGCAACTGGAGCAGGAGATAGCCAAGCTGAGGAGGAGAGACGCTGAGATGCAGCGGCTTTCACACACAGAGGATCACGTTCATTTCCTCCAGGTGACATCACTGGTTTCGCTCTCCACAGCAGCAGGTGTCACTGCAGAAAGTGACCGTTCCAGCCGCTCCCAATTTGATCCCCTTCCCGTTGGTCCTACTCCTAACCCTTCAATGTTTGCAGATCTGTACAGTGGAAGCTTCACCACTACACTGCTTATACCGATCCAGACCCTTCAGGAATGCTAACATCAAGGGGTTAGGGCCAATGGGGAAGGATAGGGAGGGATTTGGGACCAGCTGAGAGTCTTTCTCAACAGTAATCTATTCCCTGTTTCCTCCGTAGACTTCGCAGTCCCTCTGCGTCCCTCCTGGATCTGAGTCCTTACTAAGCATCACTGTCAACCAACATGACTCTTTTGAGGATGTGAAGAAATCCGTGTCTGAGCTGAAAACTCAACTAGAAGTTATCTGCTCTGGGGAAATTGCCATGATTTCTGCAAAAAGTAGGTCTAGGTCTTTTTAGAAGGACATTGCTAGAAATGAAATGTGATTCATCCTATCAGAGTTAATCTCACTGACATAGTGATTTCATTAGGTGATCTAATTTGAACATAGTTGAATGTTTATACTCAGTGAAGAATCACTCTCAAGCCGGGATTCAATGCACAGGCACATTATAGCGCAGCACACTATAACATACTTTTAAAGGTCATTTACACTTGAGCTGACATTTACCATGAATGCAAGCTCTGTGAACGTAGGGAAAAATACCTTTAAAAGGCCTATTGTCAACTTGGTTGTTCCATGAAGAGCACCTTTTGCATCTTTGACATTTTAAATAGAAATTGTGCACCAATATTGCATTTTAAAAGCTATTTATATTAAATGAACTGCCCTTTAATATAGACAACACGGAGAATTTCAATAAATCTGAATTTAGTGTGAATAAAAATGTTAACCCACTTCACCCCAACATGTCTCATAGTTTTCACCATCATCGTAAAGCCCTAGATATTTTGTTGCTTCGACAAAGTCGTTTCTGAAGATTTTTATTTATTTATTTCAAGTGATTAGTGATCCATTCAAGTTTGTCCCTAATTTTAAGGTCAACCTTGTTACGTGAACTGAACTCTCAATTTAATACGGCGAAACTATTCCTTAAAAAAAAAAAAAAAAAGTAAAAACAAACATTTAACATCTAATTGTCAAATCATAGTTTAAAATCAGGTGAGCTGGGTCTACTCTTTTTGGCCATTATCTGGTGTTTTTGTGGTGGAAACTGGAGCGGGTCGAATTTAACACGTAAACCCTTTAACCCATAGACAAAAAGGCTGGAAATATTTTAACAATTTAAAATGTATTTGTGAAGCTTGCATTCAATCAATTGCCACTCCCTGTTGCACACAACAAGCTTCCTTTCCCCCTTGTCACAACAGGATTTACCGCTGATTTAAGATGACATCGTCAAACCTGTTACTATATTTGGCACTTACTAGGCACTTACTATAGTAAAAAAAAAAAAAAAAGATGACCTCTTAACATGGGAAAATGTGTTTTTGATGAATTTGAAGATATGCTCTTTATGACAGAATGTTAAAATGAGGCGAAATCAAAAGTTCTTTTGACAAAGTTACACTTCTCAAAAGGCACAGAATTGGTAGAATCACCCTGCTGTATAGTGCCCTGTGCCTTACATTGAACCCCAGCCTTAGTTTCTTGACCCATTGACTTCCTGTATGTTTATGTAATGATCAGTGTGGACCAGTGATATTTGATGTTCTTTGTCTCCATAGTGACAAAAGTCCACATTTTTCAACCCGTTGAGCCCCGTTGTCTCACGACGCCTCAGTCTGAACGGTTAGTTGGAGAACTGGCGTCATGTAGAAATGATGCCACCTTTCAGAAGACAAGGCCTGAACCCAAGACCAGAGAAGAGTTCTTGGAATGTGAGTGTGCATGCATGTGCGTACACACACACACACACACACACACACACACACCTTTCACCTGTTTTTTCTTTGTCCTCAGATTCCTGCCAGCTCACATTGGATCCCAACACCGCTAATAACTGGCTGTGTCTGTCAGAGGGGAATAGGAAGGTGACGTGGAGTCCATGGAGTAGTAAGGCCCAGCCTTATCCTGACCATCCAGACAGATTTTCCTCCTATGAACAGGTCCTATGTAGAGAGGGTCTGTCTGGAACCTGCTACTGGGAGGTAGAGTGGAGCGCATTCAAGGCTTATATAGCCATCTCATATAAAGGGATTGGCAGAATAGGACGTGGTGATGCGTGTTGGTTTGGAGGCAATGATCAGTCCTGGAGTTTGGTGTGTTGTTCCATCTTTGGCTGTTATTTCTACCACAATAGCAAACGGACTGCCATACATGTACCCCGCACTTCCAGAATAATAGGAGTGTACTTGGACCACAGGGCAGGAACTCTGTCCTTTTACAGCGTCTCTGACACAATGACCCTCCTCCACAGAGTGCAGACCACATTTAATCAGCCCCTCTATCCTGGGTTCTGGATTTATGCTGGATCATCTGTAAAGATACTGAACCAGTGATGAACTTTGTTGAAAATACAGGCATGCTACTGTATATGACATGTTCAACTATCCATGCTGCAAGATTTTAGCATTTTTTTTAAAGATTTGATCACTCTTCGCAATGTCAGCGCATAGTTCTGATATAGACCCTAATAATCCTCCCTGATCATGGGACTTTGGTGACAACGGTCCAGTCGTCGTGAACCGGGCTCCAGGTTAAAACTGCAAACGTATGGTTTGCGTACTATAATGATTCGAAGAGGCCACATGTCCCAAATTATTGAACAACTTGTAATACGTTAGCCTTATATGATGCACTATTGCTAGCGATCCTCAATGGAAATTAACACTAAAGTCAATGACAGGTAAAAATGTATGTGGGTATAACTGACCTATAGTGGATAATATTTAACACGATTCAAATTGTAAAAAAGTCCGGGCATATAATTAAATATAATCCCAAATCAACTGATTTGGCACTGAAGTGTCATTTGCACATGGCTACAGAAGGCTATAGCTTGGGTCTCCAAATGTCATCCCAAGTTATTTGGGCAGCATTTCATAAATGTCACCGTGGAAAAAGGTGATTTGTTATTATGCTTCAGTTTGCTGCCATATGACTGGTTTCACATTTGTCTCCAGGGATCGTAAGGTAAAATAGGTCTGAAACAATTGTAATTTATTCCCTTATCCAAACCGCTTACCTACTTACCTAGCTCTTATCAATAGCTCCTATCAATTTGTAAATTACAGAGAATGGAGAATGGTGTTATTTCTATTAGAAAACAAATACATGAGATGTTCCACTTGGAACAGACAGGTTGGTCAACCTTAAGGCCTCCGCCACACCTTTCTTTTTTTTTTATCTCCACCCCAAACGAAGAGCGGGTGAATGGCATGCTATTCTCATGCTTAAGTTCAATGTCCGTATATGCGTAGAGAGAAAATTGCAGAAAGAATTAATTAATTTCCATTTACACTGCTTAACATGGGTAGGAATTCCCCCTTGGTGAATAGAATCCTAGAATCCTATTGACTCTTGGAACTATGACGATCCAGTCCAAAGGTTCCAGTTTACTATGGAACTCATCCTGACTTTCACAGACATGATGGATTTTCACTGAGGTCTAGCTTAAAATTGTATATGTTTTATTTCAGTCTAAAAAAAGACTTCATGAGAATTGATTACATTGTTGATTATGATATTTTGGTTTCAGACAAACAGAAAAATAGACATAGAGAGGAATGAGTTTCTACACAAATATAGCTTGTTATTAAAGTGCCATCTTGTGGCTCTTTCAGCAGATTCTGAAATGTGTATCTGTCAGTAGTAAGCATGATGATCACAAGGGAGGAGGGGGCTGTGGAAAGGGAAATGAGGGGGTCACCGCGCCACCATCCTGTTCAAATGAGCACAGCACAACAAGGTGAGTCCAAAAATGTCTTGTATGCAGCTGCATAAATGATGTAATATGCCAGGGAGATGCGGTTGAAGTCGGAAGTTTACATACACTTAGGTTGGAGTCATTAACTCTATTCTCTGTATACATCAATGATGTCGCTCTTGCTGCCGGTGAGCCTCTGATCCACCTCTACGCAGACGACACCATTCTGTATACTTCTGGTCCTTCTTTGGACACTGTTAACTAACCTCCAGACGAGCTTCAATGCCATACAAATCTCCTTCCGTGGCATCCAACTGCTCTTAAATGCAAGTAAAAATAAATGCATGCTTTTCAACCGATCACTGCCCGCACGTGCCCGCCCGTCCAGCATCACTACTCTGGACAGTTCTGACTTAGAATATGTGGACAACTGCAAATACCTAGGTGTCTGGTTAGACTGTAAACTCTCTTTCCAAACTCATATTAAATATCTCCAATCCAAAATTAAATCTAGAATTGGCTTCCTATTTCGCAACAAAGAATCCTTCACTCATGCTGCCAAACATACCCTCGTAAAACTGACCATCCTACCAATCCTCGACTTCGGCGATGTCATTTATAAAATAGCCTCCAACACTCTACTCAACAAATTGGATGCAGTCTATCACAGTGCCATCCGTTTTGTCACCAAATCCCCATATACTACCCACCACTGTGACCTGTACGCTCTCGTTGGCTGGCCCTTGCTTCATACTCGTCGCCAATCCCACTGGCTCCAGGTCATCTACAAGTCTTTGCCATGTAAATCCCCGCTTTATCTCAGCTCACTGGTCACCATAGCAGCACCTACCCGTAGCACGCGCTCCAGCCGGTATATCTCACTGGTCACCCCCAAAGCCAATTCCTCCTTTGGCCGCCTTTCCTTCCAGTTCTCTGCTGCCAATGACTGGAACGAACTACAAAAATCACTGAAGCAGGAGACACTTATCTCCCTCACTAGCTTTAAGCACCAGATGTCAGAGCAGCTCACAGATCTCTGCACCTACACATAGCCCATCAGCGAAAACACAAGCAAGGCTGGCCACCAGCGTCCAAAAGACAACAAAGGCTGGATCCCAGCGTCCAAATCACAACGAAGGCTGTTCACCAGCGTCCAAAACACAACGAAGGCTGGCCACCAGCGTCCAAAAGACAACAAAGGCTGGATCCCAGCGTCCAAATCACAACGAAGGCTGTTCACCAGCGTCCAAAACACAACGAAGGCTGTTCACCAGCGTCCAAAACACAACGAAGGCTGGCCACCAGCGTCCAAAAGACAACAAAGGCTGGACCCCAGCGTCCAAAACACAACGAAGGCTGGATCCCAGCGTCCAAATCACAACGAAGGCTGTTCACCAGCGTCCAAAACACAACGAAGGCTGTTCACCACCACTACACCACTCGCGTGCGCAAGCAAAATACATGTAGAAATCTATATCATTCAATGATTGCACCTACACTGCTCGGCGCGTCAATGAGCATCTGCTGGTCACCAGTGTCCAAAACTCAATGAATGCTGGTCACCAATGTCAAAAACACAACAGTCGCAATATAAAATCCAGAGAGGAAAAAGCCAGGAAGGAGGAGAGATGACTAGAAACTGTTTGGTTGACCATTTTATGTGTGGATTAATTGTCGGAGTAGAGGACATTGTGCATTTCAGGTAAAATAACAATTCAATGTTTATATCCCAGGACAAATTAGCTAGCAACAGCAAGCTAGCTAAATAGGACAAATTAGATAGCAAGTGCAAGCTAACTAGCTAAATTGCCATACATGTTTAATGCTTTTCCCAAATTAATATAATTGGTTCAGAGTTTGTTTTGATATTTTAACCTGCGTGTCCTGATCACGTTTGGTGTGGGGGGATAAAATGTCCAAAACACAACGAAGGCTGGTCACCAATGTCCAAAACACAACGAAGGCTGGTCACCAGCATCTAAAACACAACAAAGGGTGGACACCAGCAAAAACACAAAGGGTAGACACCAGCGAAAACACAAGCAAGTCTGGTCACCAGCGAGAACACAAGCAAGGCTGGTCACCAGCGAAAACACAACCAAGGCTGGTCACCAGCGAGAACACAAGCAAGGCTGGTCACCAGCGAAAACACAACCAAGGCTGGTCACCAGCGAAAACACAACCAAGGCTGGTCACCAGCGAGAACACAAGCAAGGCTTGTCAACAGAGAGAACACAAGCAAGGCTGGTCACCAGCGAGAACACAAGCAAGGCTTGTCACCAGCGAAAACACAACCAAGGCTGGTCACCAGTGTCCAAAACACAACGAAGGCTGGTGACCAGCGTCCAAAACACAATGAAAAGACAACAAAAGCTGGATACCAGCGTCCAAAACATAACGAAGGCTGGACACCAGCGAAAACACAACAAAGGGTAGACACCAGCAAAAACACAAGCAAGTCTGGTCACCAGCAAAAACAAGCAAGGCTGGTCACGAGCAAGAACACAAGCAAGGCTTGTCACCAGCGAGAACACAACGAAGGCTGGTCCCCAATGTCCAAAACACAACGAAAGCTGGTCACCAGTGTCCAAAACACAATGAAGGCTGGTCACCATCGAAAACACAAAGGCTGATCACCAGCGTATGCTGGTTTATGCGGTTTCTTTCAGCAGGGGCATCAGTAAGTGAGGCTGAAGGACTCCAGGAGCGACTGGAAAAGGAAATAGCTGAGCTAATGGAGCAGAGGCACTGAGCTGGAGCAGCTCTCACACATCCATGTCCTTCAGGTGACATAAACGGCTCTCTGTACACAGCAGCAGTTGTCACTGCTGAAAGTGACAACAATATTGTCCCTGTTTACAGTCCCTCTGCGACTTTCCTGGATCTGAGGCCTTACCCAGCATTACTGTCAACCAACACGCCTCCTTTGAAGATGTGAAGAAATTAGTTTCTGATCTGCAAAATAAAATTGAAGATACAGTGCATTCGGAAAGTATTCAGACCCCTTGACTTTTCACATTTTCTTATGTTAAAGCATTCAAAAATTGATTTAAAAAAAACTCCACATCAATCTACACACAATACGCCATTATGACAAAGCAAAAACTGTTTATTTTTTTGCAAATGTATAAAAAAAATTAACGGAAATATCACATTTACATAAGTATTCAGACCTTTTAATCAGTACTTTGTTGAAGCACCTTTAGCGATTACAGCCTCGAGTCTTCTTTGTATGACGCTACAAGTTTGGCACACCTGTATTTCTGGGGCTCTCGAGTGCCACAAATCAAATCACATTTTATTGGTCACATACACATGGTTATCAGATGTTATTGTGAGTGTAGCGAAATGCTTGTGCTTCTAGATCCGACAGTAATATCTAACAAGTAATCTAACAATTCCCCAACAACTACCTAATACACACAAATCTAAAGGGGTGAATGAGAATATGTACATATAAGTATATGGATGAGCGACGGCTGAGCGGCATAGGCAAGGTGCAGTAGATGGCATAAAATACAGTATATACATGTGATATGAGTAATGTAAGATACGTAAACATGATTAAAGTGGAATTATTTAAAGTGGCAATGTTTAAAGTGTTATGTTGTAATTTTAAGAGTAAATTACTCCACAGACGCTTAATAAAGCTTAACCAACTTTAATTCTTCCCAAAGGGTCGATACAGCTGCATTCAGACAAATGACATTTCACACAAGCACTGATATTTAACCCTTTCTCCTTGAGTCTCCTGCTCCACAACTGAACAGCCAACGCATCTCTGTTGCTAGACAGAACCTTAGTGATATCTGTTCTTCCTCACGTCATCTGACCTGACCTCTACCCCAAAGTGCTCACTCCTCCCAACTCACGGCTGTCATGGTTACTGATACCAGACTGTCTCTTCTCCTCCCAGAGGATCCCTGATGGCTAACAATAACATATCCTGACATAATGTTAACGTTATACATTACCCTCTCTCCCTCAGTGACATATCCTGACATAATGTAAACGTTATACATTACCCTCTCTCCCTCAGTGACATTGTTCGGTTCTAAGATCTCCGCCCGCCTCCCCTTCACATTCCAAAGCCATCTGGCTCAGCCATCTGGCTACTACAGATAACCATTAACTTCTGATGTAAAAAACAGTCTCGTTTACTGTTAGACACTATCCTTCTGAGTATAACAATGTTCCAAGGTTCACCTAGAATCTAACAAAAGTGACTAGGGATCCATTTATTAAAGTGACCAGTGATTGGGTCTCCATGTAGGCAGCAGCCTCTCTGAGTTACTGATTGCGGTTTAGCAGTCTGAAGGCCTTGAGATTGAAAAACAGCTTCTATCTTTGTCCCAGCTTTGATGCACCTGTACTGATCTCGCCTTCTGGATGACAGCGGTGTGAACAGGCAGTGGCTCGGGTGGTTGTTGTCCTTGATGATCTTTTTGGCCTTCCTGTGACATTGGGTGCTGTAGGTGTCATGGAGGGCAGGTAGTTTGACCCCGGTGATGCGTTGTGCAGACCGCACTACCCTCTGGAGAGCCTTGCGGTTGAAGGCGGTGCAGTTGCCGTACCAGGCTGTGATACAGCCCGACAGGATGCTCTCAATTGTGCATCTGTAAAAGTTTGTCAGGATTTTGGGTGACAAGCCAAAGTTCTTCAGCCTCCTGAGGTTGAAGAGGCGCTGTTGCGCCTTCTTCACCACACTGTCTGTGTGGGTGGACCATTTCAGTTTGTCTGTGATGTGTATGCAGAGGAACTTTAAACATTCCACCTTCTCCACTACTGTCCCTTCGATGTGGATAGGGTGGTGCTCCCTCTGCTTTTTCCTGAAGTCCACGATCATCTCCTTTGTTTTGTTGACGTTGAGTGAGAGGTTGTTTTCCTGACACCACACTCTGAGTGCCTTCACCTGTAGGCTGTCTCGTCATTGTTGGTGATCAGGCCTACTACTGTTGTGTCATCTGCAAACTTGATTGAGTGGAGGCATGCTTGGCCATGCAGTCATGGGTGAACAGGGAGTAAAGGAGGTGGCTGAGCACAGACCCTTGTGGGGCCCCAGTGTTTAGGGTCAGTAAAGTTGAGATGTTGTTTCCTACATTCACCACCTGGGGGCGGCCCGTCAGAAAGTCCAGGACCCAGTTGCACAGGGCGGGGTTGAGACCCAGTGCCTCCAGCTTGATGAGCTTTGAGGGTACTATGGTGTTAAATGCTGAGCTGTAGTCAATGAACAGCATTCTTACATAGGTATTATTTTTGTCCAGATGGGATAGGATAGTGTGATGGCGATTGCGTCATCTGTAGACCTGTTGGGGCGGTATGCAAACTAAAGTGGGTCTAGAATGGCGGTGATATGATCCTTGACTAGCCTCTCAAAGCACTTCATGATGACAGAAGTGAGTGCTACGGGGCGGTAGTCATTTAGTTCAGTCATCTTTTCCTTCTTGGGTACAGGAACAATGGTAGCCATATTGAAGCATGTGGGGACAATACAGACTGGGATAGGGAGTGATTGAATATGTCCGTAAACACACCAGCCAGCTGGTCTGCGCATGCTCTGAGGACGCGGCTAGGGATGCCGTCTGGGCCAGCAGCCTTGCGAGGGTTAACAAAATGTTTTACTCATGTCAGCCATGGAGAAGGAGGGGGGGGGGTGCAGTCTTTGTTAGCGAGCCGCAACGGAGGCACTGATTAATCCTCATAGCGGGCAAAGGTGTTCAGTTTGTCTGGAAGCGTGACGTTGGTGTCCGTGACGTGGCTGCTTTTGTTTTTGTAGTTTGTGACTTCCTGTAGACCCTGCCACATACGTCTCGTGTCTGATCCATTGAATTGCGACTCCACCTTGTCCCTGTACCGGCATTTTTCTTGTTTGATTGCCTGGAGGAGGGAATAACTACACTGTTAATATTCAGCCATATTTCCAGACCTCTTTCCATAGTTAAATTCAGTGGATCCCGCTTTCAGTTTTGTGTGAATGCGCCATCCATCCACGGTTTCTGGTTAGGGAAGGTTTTAATAGTCACAGTGGGTACAACATCTCCAACACACTTCCTTATAAATGCACTCACGAGTCAGCGTATAGGTCAATGTTGTTCTCAGTGTTGAATGGTTCTCGTCACTGGTACATCCTGTATACGTTTCTGCCTATAAGACGGAACAAGCAAGATGGCATCGTGGCCAAATTTGCAGAAGGGAGGGCTTTGTATGCATTGCGGAAGTTAGAGTAGCAGTGGTCAAGAGTATAAGCCCTGCGAGTCGTACAATCAATATGCTGATAGAATTTAGGTAGCCTTGTTCTCAAATTTGCTTTGTTAACTTCTTAGGGCTAGGGGGCAGTATTTTGAAGTTCGGATGAAAAACGTGCCCAAAGTAAACTGCCTGTTACTCAGGCCCAGAAGCTAGGATATGCATATAATTAGTAGTTTTGGATAGAAAACACTCAAGTTTCTACAACTGTTAAACTAATGTCTGTGAGTATAACATAACTGATATGGCAGGCAAAAACCCGAGCAAAATCCATCCGGGATGTCTGAATCAGTCATGTCACACTGTTTTCAATAGGCCAGCTATTCAAAGCCTCATAGTTTCAACCCCAGATTGCAGTTCCTATGGCTTCCACTAGATGTCAACAGTATTTAGAAAAAGGTTTGGAGCTTCAATCATGAAAATTAAGGGAGTAAAACCAATTGTTCCTGAGTTCACGTCAAGTGTCCTGTTTTGGATTTTGCGCAATACAGGGAATGCGCGCTCAGTTCTAACCCTGTTAATGAAAGAGAATTGTATTCCCTTTAAAGTCTAACTAAGTCATTGGCCCGCCCCCATGAGCACAGACAGGATCTGGCTCATGGGACAGCTCTTTTCTACTGTTCCGAATAAAACCCCCACCTAAGAAAATCCTCTTCATCGAGGGGGCTAAGGTTGGAGTTGAGACCACCAAAACCCTCAGAATAAGCTAAGGTTGTAATGGTTTCTGAATTCCTAACCATACCACGTGGAGCATTGGCTACACGGGTGGAAATGGTTAACCTCCGAGACTATCGATCCCTACAGAATAAGAACAACTGTTCGATACTAATTGCTAGTCTGCAGCTAGAAATTATGTACCATTGAATGCAAAGACCGACAACCGTCGAAACTATTCTATAAGAACAGTTCTTAAAATGGTACTCTGAAGTATCCATTCTAACCACAAAATACTTATTGGGAGAGAGAGAGAGAGAGACGGATTAACTTTCCAACAGAAATGGACGATCCCAACAGAGATCACGACGACACACTGAGTGTAAATATATATTGATTGCAATTATTCCTGAATGAGTGAGCGTTCATGTGCAAAGGATTAGCATTTCAATTAATATAATTATCAACTGTGTAGTGACTCATGTAATTCCCGCCCTTCTCAGTCTACTCCCACTTCCCTTTGTCCACCAAGCCGCCATACCGGTTTAGCCCACTAGGGAACCTCCCCTATCATTTCCTTGTAACCATATCTACTGTTTGTGTGTCCATGCATTTCTGTGATTATTTAGTTAGTAAATAAATGATTAAGCCAATTGATGTATGGATGATTCATAGTGAAGGCTGGGTTCATGCAGATAACCAACGATTTTACGACGTTCGGAATGAGACTAAGGTGAGGTAAAGAAAAATTCATTAATTAGAAGACTAATTGACCAGATATTAAAATATCTGAAGAGTTATATTAGGAAAATTATAACTTTGTAATCTGAATATTTTCCTTGGTGACCCGAACTTCCTAGTTAATTACATTTACATGATTAGTTTAGTCACGTAATAATAATAATAATAATAATTACAGAGAATTGATAAAATAAGTCTTCACTTTAATGATGCCAAAGACACGACAACATCCTAGAGCATCTTCCACCATTTATCCTAACTGTTATGGAGTTGCATTTTACATATTAGGTAGACTTCCCCTGTAATCAATCATTCCCATTGAATATTATTTTTATATGAAGCAAAACCCTTTCAATGAAACACAAACTCATATTCATCTGATGTTCATACACTAAATGCACATTTTTATTTTTTTGACATTCTAGTCATTTTATGGAACGCTCTTATCCAGGGCGACTTACAGTAGTGCGTACATTTTCGTACTGGTCCCCCATGGGAATCAAACCCACAACCCTGGCGTTGCAAGCGCCATGCTCTACTAACGGAGCCACACATGTAAATCATATACAAAAATACAACTACACTGAACAAAAATAAACACAGCATGTAAAGTGTTGGTCCCGTGTTTCTTGAGCTGAAATAAAAGATCCCAGAAATGTTCCATACGCACAAAAAGCATATTTCTTTGAACTTTCATGCACAAATTACACAAAAATATAAAATGCAACATGCAACAATTTCCAAGATTTACCATTCATAAGAAAATCAGTCAATTTAAATACATTCCTTAGGCCCTAATCTATGAATTTGCCATGACTGAGAATAGAGATTCACATCTGTTGGTAACAGATCTCTAAAAAAAACAAAAAACAAGTAGGGGGTGTGGATCAGAGAACCAGTCAGTATCGGGTGGGACCACCATTTACCTCATGCAGCGCGACACATCTCCTTCGCATAGAGTTGATCAGACTGTTGATTGTGGCCCGTGGAATGTTGTCCCCACTCCAGTTCAACGGAGTGTACAGTGCATTCAGAAAAGTATTCAGACCCCTTCAGTTTCTCCACATTGTTACTACAGCGTTATTCTAAAATGGATTAAATAAAACATGTTCTATATCAATCTACACACAATACCCCATAATGACATCCCAATACCCCATAATGACAAAGTGAAAGCAGGTTAAGAAATGTTTGCAAATGTATTACAAATAAAAAAACAGAAATTCCTTATTTACATAAGTATTTAGACACTTTGCGGAGACTCGAAATTGAGCTCATCCTGGTTTCCATTGATCATCTTTGAGAAGTTTCTACAACTTGGAGTCCACCTGTGTTAAATTCAATTGATTGGGCATGAGTTGGAAAGGCACACACCTGTCTATATAAGGTCCCACAGTTGACAGTGCATGTCAGAGCAAAACCAAGCCATGAGGTCGAAGGAATTGTCTGTAGAGGATTGTGTCGAGACACAGATCTGGGGAAGGATACCCAAAAAGAATCTGCAACATTGAAGGTCCCCAAGAACACAGTAGCCTCCATCATTCTTAAATGGAAGAAGTTTAAAACCACCAAGACTCTTCCTAGAGCTGGCCATCCAGCCAAACTGAGCAATTGGGGGAGAAGGGCCTTGGTCAGGAAGGTGACAAAGAAGCCAATGGTCACTCAGAGAGCTCCAGAGTTCCTCTGTGGAGATGGGAGAACCTTCCAGAAGGACAAGCACTCTACCAATCAGGCCAGATGGAAGCCACTCCTCAGTAAAAGGCACATAACAGCCCATTTGGAGTTTGCCAAAAGGCAGCTAAAGGACTCTCAGGCCATGAGAAACAAGATTCTCTGGTCTGATGAAACCAAGATTGAATCTTTTTGGCCTGAATGCCAAGCGTCACGTCTGGAGGAAACCAGGCACCGCTCATCACCTGGCCAATACCATCCCCACGGTGAAGCATGGTGGTGGCAGCATTATGGGGATGTTGGGGGATGTTCTTCAGTGGCAGGGACTGGGAGACTAGTCCGGAGGGAAAGATGAACGGAGCAAAGTAAAGTGAGATCCTTTATGAAAACCTGCTTCAGACCTCAGACTGGGGTGAAGGTTCAGCTTGTAACAGGACAATGACCCTAAGCACACAGCCAAGACCACGCAGGAGTGGCTTCGGAACAAGTCTCTGAATGTCCTTGAGCGGCCCAGCCAAAGCCCAGACTTGAACACGATCGAACATCTCTGGAGAGACCTGAAATTAGCTGTGCAGTGACACTCCCCATCCAACCTGACAGAGCTTGAGAGGATCTGCAGAGAAGAAATGGGAGAAACTCCCCAAATACAGGTGTGCCAAGCGTGTAGCGTCATACCCAAGAAGTCTCGAGGCTGTAATCGCTGCTTAAGGTGCTTCAACAAAGTACTGAGTAAAGGATCGGAATACTTATGTAAATGTAATAGTTGTGAATTTATTATTAATTTGCTAAAATATCTAAAAATCTGTTTTTGCTCGGTCATTATGGGGTAGTGTGTTTAGATTGACGAGGGAAACAAATAAAATGTAATATATTTCTGAATCAGGCTGTAACGTAACAAAATGTGGAAAAAGGGAAAGGGTCTGATGTGTTGACTACTTTCTGGATGTCGATCGTGCCATGACTCTCTCGGACTCAATCTGACGAGGAAATCTCAGACTTAAAAACATTGTCATTGAACAAGATATTGTAGTCTTCTGATGACAGTGATGGGTAAGAAATGGAAGGTATTATTTTCTTTGAATGCTTCATTTGGTCATTGGCAAAACACAGGAAGACCCCACTGCTGAAGGAGACAAGAAAGCCTGAATGAACTTCTCATAAAACCACCTAAACAAGCGTAAATCCCGGGGGAGATGTTCTGCGGACAAATGAAACAAAATTAGAGCTTGAATGAAGCATCCATTGAAAAGAACACTGAATGCGGTGTGGTTGCTTTGCTGCCTCCATTACTAGGGGCCTTGAACCACCCAGGAACGGTTCAACAAGAGAGGCTGGACTTTTCTGGTGTGGCCAGTGAAGAGTCAAAATCTGAATCACATCCAAAACCTATTGCGAGATCCGTAAACAGAAGTTGGTGGAGGGCAGCTCTAAAACATTGAAAAATTAGAGCGGGTTGCTGCTAAAAGTGGGCCATATTGCCAGTAGTAAAGTGCATCAAGCTCACACTAGCTTTAGCCACGGAGGGAGCAGGCCTGCCTAGGTAAGTGCATGGGGGTGGCCTAGCAATACATGCCTCGGAAGGAGACAACGTCTGCATAGCGTGACAATTTCCAATGATTTGTGAATCTGTTCAGACCAAACTAGCATACCAGCTAAAATGGCTTTGAAAAAATGATTTCAGCTACTAGGGAGAAGTATCTTACAAAATAACTACACTATGGCATTCACTAATCAAACTGTTTATGTTCTACAGAAAATGGGTATATTTGTGGATTTTTTTGTTTGTTTACTTACTCAACCTTAAAAATGTTTATGATATTTTGCTACTTCATTCAAGTAAAACTTTTTTTTAAAAAGTCAACTAACATGTTTTTTTTTTTTTTTAACACTAACGAAATTCTACATTTCTTCCACCTGAAGCACCCTCATATTTCTCTCCCCAAATGATACTCAAACTTTTTCTAATTTCTTATGAGTGAAAGTGTATTAGTCAGTGTAGTTATTTCTGATGAAATGTGTGATATAACTGCCCCATAGTCCAAAGTAACAAGGTTGATATAGTTTAAGTAATCAGACCAAATATTTTTATAATTTTGAACTTTGACTATATTTCACTACTTCACTTAAGTAAAACGTCTTAAAGTATTTTTGTGGAAGTGGAAGAAGTTTAAGAGCTGACGCAAGTCCTAACATTTATCTTCATGGAAAAACTGAAAGAAAATGGATCTTAAGGGGGTTAGCCATCAGTGACAGAGTTGACAAGCCACTGATGGAGTTAAAAACAGATACTGAAAATACAATTTTGACTGTAAAAATACAAGTTAAATACAAACATTTGCAAATAATGGAAAAATATTAAGTTGAAAATCCCCAATAAAAACAACCATTCTATCAGATGTTTCAGAACTGACAGTTGATAATAGAATGAATTGTGTTTTTCCCCAGTTTCTTTGACTCTGAGCCGTATTAAATGTAACATATTTGAACCAAAATGTATATTCTATCAGGCAGTTTACGGTTGTGACCATGGTGATTACAATATTGTTTGTTCAAATCTATCAAAAGTGGAGCACTTTACAGACCATGAGTGGTCTTGTTGCACTACATGTAATGAGGACACAACTGTTAAGATGGCGCCGGAGCAGAAGGCAGACGTTTTACATGGCCCCAACTGATTGTGTTTGTTTATCTGCGTTGTTTGGAACTTATATTGTTTTACTCTTTTTGTACATAATGTTGCCGCTACCTTCTCTTATGACCGAAAATAACTTCTAGACATCAGGACTGCGATTACTCACCACGGACTAGCAGAATCCTTTTTTCTTCTTTCACGACTGACGAGCTCGAGGCGGAGGACATACGGCTCCCTTGGGAACATGCCCCGACCCCAGTGATCTGCGTGAAGAGGAGGCGGAGAAAGAGAGGCCGGAGGGCGGGCTGCCTTCTGAGGAGTAGGCGGCGATTGAATCGAGGACCGAGCATGCCCCCATTCTCATCGACGGGGCTGCAGTGGAGCAGGTTGAGAGCTTCAAGTTCCTTGGTTTCCACATCACCAACAAACTAACATGGTCCAAGCACACCATGACAGTTGTGAAGTGGGCACGACAAAACCTATTCCTCCTCAGGAGACTGAAAAGGTTTGGCATGGGTCCTCAGATCCTCAAAAGGTTCTACAGCTGCACCATCGAGAGCATCCAGACTGGTTGCATCACTGCCTGGTATGGCAACTGCTCGGCCTCCGACCACAAGGCACTACAGAGGGTAGTGCGAACGGCCCAGTACATCACTGGGGCCAAGCTTCCTGCCATCCAGGATCTCTATACCAGGCGGTGTCAGAGGAAGGCCCTAAAAATTGTTAAAGACTCCAGCCACCCTAGTCATAGACTGTTCTCTCTGCTCCAGCATGGCAAGTGGTACCGGAGCGCCAGCTCTAGGTCCAAGAGGCTTCTAAACAGCTTCGATCCCCAAGCCATAAGACTCCTGAACAACTAATCAAATGGCTACACAGACTACTCACATTGCCCCTCCCCACACCACTGCCACTTTCTGTTGTCATCTATGCATAGTCACTTTAATTAACTCTACCTACATGTACATACTACCTCAACTAACCGGTGCCCCCACACATTGACTCTGTACCGGAACCCCCCTGTATATATTGTTATTTTTTACTTTCAAAAGTTCTCCTACAACAGGGTGATCAGATAAAGAGCTTACATCTGTAGCACTCAATTTGCAATTTGGGAGCCCGGCGACAAAAGTCAAATTCCCGTTATGATACTAATGGGCGGCAGGTAGCCTAGTGGTAGCCTAGTGGTTAGAGCATTGGACTAGTAACCGAAAGGTTGCTGGATAGAATCCCCAAGCTGACAAGGTAAAAATCTGTCGTTCTGCCCCTGAGCAAGGCAGTTGACCCACTGTTCCCCGGGCGCCGAAGGCGTGGATGTTGATTATCTCCTTAGGGCTAGGGTCCCATTTTCCGACTTTTCGCCTATCTGACGTACCCAAAGTAAAATGCCTGCCACTCAGGCCCAGAAACTAGGATATGCACATGATTAGTAATATTGGATAGGAAACAAAATGTCTGTGGGTATAACAGAACTGATATAGCAGGCAAAAACCCGAGACATTTCTGTCCGGAAATAATTGACTTTTCTTGACTTTGAATGTCTGTTTATTGAAATCTCAGGGAAATAGGACTGAGGTTGCAGTACCTATGGCTTCCACTAGATGTCGACAGTCTATGGACAGTGTAATGGAGCGTTTATAATGGAAGAGAGTCAAAAGGTTGTCGATTTTGTATGACATACCAGGATATCCTTTCTGTGTAGTTCATGAGATGCCCGGCAGCGAGCAGCACGGTGTTTACCTTCTGTATCGTGTAGGTTATTATCCGAGTGAAATAGGCATCCATTTACCTATATTGGCTAAGGATAAATTATTAATGATGTTTGTTTTGGAAAAGTTGAGAGGTATAATTTGAACGCGTTCTCTTCACTGTACAACGGGCAAGTAGAATGGAAATGCTTGGTGGACTAACTGAACAAAACGTGCCAACCAAACGGAGATTTATGGATATAATAAATGACTTTTTCCAACAAAAGAACCACGGATTCTCTTGTTTGGACACTTGGGAAGCCCTCAGCAGAAGTTCTTCGAAAGGTAAGTGATATTTCTTAGCTCTTATATGTTCTTTGTGAGACCCGTGCTGGATATGCATTTATGCTAATGTGGAAAATATGTGAGGTGCTATCCTCAAACAATCAAATGTTGTGCTTTCACCGTTAAGCCTTTTTGAAATCTGACAACGCTGTGATATTGCCAAGAAGCAGAGCTTTTGATGACTATGCAACACTTGTATATTGATGAATGTTAAATATTTAAAAAAATTATTTTGAATTTGCCGCGCTGTTTGCTCTGAAAACGAGCCCGCTAACGGGATCCGATCCCTAAAAAGTTAAGGCAGCCCCCCGCACCTCTCTGATTCAGAGGGGTTGGGATAAATGCAGAAGACACATTTCAGTCGAAGGCATTCAGTTATACACCTGACCAGGTATTTCCCTTTCCCTAATGGTTTGTCAGGACTGATGGTTTCCACAGTTCTGGCTAGATGGAGTATAGCTCCATCTAGTTATTGCATCTGGGAACAGAGTTGTTGACAACTGAAGCATTTTAGCTGAGCCTAACCTTAACCTCATTCTTCTATGTTAATACTCCTAACCTGCTATGTAAAGTCACTTCTGTCCGTAGCTGGCCACCACCGTAAAAACCATCAGTATCACCACAACCCTCTCAAAATTTGCGAGGCTATGATGGGTGGAGTCAAAAACAAAACAACAAAATACATGTGGTGGATACAAACATTTCTAATCATTGATCAACAAACATTTCCATCAGAGACAAAGTGAAGGATGTGATGGTGCTGTCTGAGAAATTATTCTGGATTTTTGGATCTGTCAGACAATTATCCATACTGGTTTAGTTAGTGACAACATTTGCCGCCACAGCACTTGATTACAACTGCAAACTCCTCTTTCGCTGCTTACGTAGTTTGGCGTTCTCCGGCTGTGCAAAACATGCGCACCCAATTTAGCTTGCCCAATACTGGCATGTGATTTTAACTGTTAGTAACCATTGAGGAGAGATTGGGGAAATGCACAGTGTGCACATCATTTTAATAAGATGAAAGATGCACACAGCCCCGAGAGGGGCTAACAGAGAACAAAATAAACATACAAAATAATCATAAAAAAAGGTATAAGAGAGAAAGTGCTTTGCGACCATTTGAAGAAAGGACATGTTCTCTCTCTCTCTCTGTCAGATGGTCCCAAAATATAAAATGTCCCCTTCCTCCTTTTTCAGATCCTTTCATCCGCTGGTGACGGGGTCTGGGTCCATTAAGGATGAAAGGACCGGCACCGTATAAATCGGAGTGCACCTCAGGGGTTAGTCCTTGGTCCATTTTCCTGCGTCCTTCCTTGCATGTGTGTTACGGTCTCTTGTCCCAGGCACCCAATCAGATTTCTTTGAACCTGACAACACAAGGCGAGATTAGCCCGTTTCAGAATGGACCAAATACAAACCTATTCCGGTCATTAACATAGGCACCAGATCATTGGATCTGATTAATTCAATGTATTTTATATTTGAGGACTGGAAGAGAAGCAACCACCACATAATCTTCAACGGAGTATCCTCTCTGAAATTTTTGCAAGTAAACACAGTCCCTAGCACTTTCTCAACTTTGCTGGAGAGAGACTAATGTTATGGAGTTAGTTTGGGAAGTGGAACAAATGAGGGGCAGTATAGAGCCATGAGGTGCACAATTGTTGTTAGGGATGGAGCCTTGCTTTATTTGACAGCCTTATTTGAAGGCAGCATTATTTGACAGGATGTAAGGGTTAGTTTGAGACTTGGAATAAACGGGACAGTGTGAGAGTGGCCGGTGCCTTGTGCAGCTGTGGATATTGGGGTGGATACAGCTTCCTTTTAGCTTTGACACTTATGTAGCTCAAAGAAAGACACCTTGGATTGTAGTGTAACCCCATTATGACAAAACCAGACACAGTGATGTAACATGGGTCAGTATGGGTCATGGGACCCAGTATGAGTCATGTAGTACTGCTATAGTTTCCAAAACAGCCCACAATGACACATGTTAAACTTGATGTCACAATGGCTCTTAACCCTTTACACTCGCATAAGGGTTTAAAATGGCAGATTTGGGCACTGATAAAAGCCTAAATAGGAAAGCAGTGGGTGTACAGTATCACGCTATACGTAACGTCTCTGCGCTTCACAGTGCTGTATGGGTTTTGACTGACAGCCGTTCTGAACTTGAGCACCTCACGCGACAAGAAGTTGCCCCGCCCCCCCATCCCTACATCTAATTAGGCAACTTTTCCACATTTCTCGTGGCTGTAAATTCAGAGGACTCTATGTATTTTGAAAGATGAGATAGAGGATTATAATAAATACCACTGATGTCATACAAGCAAGCCAAACACCTGTGAGTCCAAAGATGCACTTCACATTTCTATATCGTAAACCTCACGTCACATGGTTAACGTTTATGATCACTATGTTTGATGTACAGTTACTAGATGACATTGCATCGTACACTGGGTTGTTCTGGCAAAGGAAGAGCCCGTTTGTCTATTGTGAAGAACATTTGTCACGGCACATGAACCCGAATGCACTCTTGCCTCCTTCCTACGCACACCAAAATTATGATCCGTTTTCCTGAATTACATTGTTAAAGCCTAACACTGAGATTGTATTTTATAACTTAAACTTGTATCAAACAGAACGTTTAAAAAAAACGGCCTACTCGCATGAATATTTTTATGGCCGGAATACACCATTCCAAAACAGAAAAGCTGCTTTTTAATACCGAATTACCAAGTTATGAAAGAAAACAATTTCACTGATATTATAATTAATTTCAGGTAATATTCATAGAAATGTGGAAATACTGGACAGTTACTTTAAAGCTGGCTAATTAATAAGCAGCCTGGGCGCCCTTAACCTCCATTGAGAGGCTAATGTACAAAAGCTCAACGGAGTAGCTATTTGTGGCTTTGACCTGTATTTAAAAAGGAAGAGACATTTTTGTGCAAACGCAAGTTCAATTGCAAAAAAAAAAAAAAAAACTCAAGGACGCAGTATTTCTTCACTCCTTAGATACACAAATGATTTTATGACTTATTGCACTTAGAAGCCTCTTCATCTTAAGAAAATGAAACCAGCTTTTGTTTTCCTGATTGGTGATATAAGTGGTGTATTCATGAGTGGCTCACCCTCTTTGTCTGGGGCTGTGTCCACACCAGCCCCTCACCTCCTTATACACCAGCCTGGACAGCAGCTGGAAAACAGGGAGACAGCACACTCAACACAGTTCACCAACGGGTGCTCAGCATACGTGGGAACTCCTTCAAGACTGTTAGAAAAGCATTCCTCATGAAGCTGGTTGAGAGAATGCCAAGAGTGTGCAAAGCTGTCATCAAGGCAAAGGGTGGCTACTTCGAATAATCTTTTTTTTGGTTACTACATGATTCCATATGCTTTATGTCATCGTTTTTAGGTCTTCACTATTATTCTACAATGTTGAAAATAATCCAAATAAAGCAACACCCTGGAATGAGGAGTTGTGTCCAAACATTTGACTGGTACTGCACATCTATATATGTCTTTTTGTTATGAATTGTCATAATACAGTTGAAGTCAGAAGTCTACACACACCTTAGCAAAATATATTTAAACTCTGTTTTTCACAATTCTTGACATTTAATCCTAGTAAAAATTCCCTGTCTTAGGTCAGTTAGGATCACCACTTTATTTTAAGAATGTGAAATGTCAGAATAATAGTAATTTATTTCAGCTTTTATTTCTTTCATCACATTCCGAGTGGGTCTGAAGTTGACATACACTGAATTAGTATTTGGTAGCATTGCTTTTAAATTGTTTAACTTGGGTCAAATGTTTCGAGTAGCCTTCCACAAGCTTCCCACAATAAGTTGGGTGAATTTTGCCCCATTTCTCCAGACAGAGCTGATGTAACTGAGTCAGGTTTGTAGGCCTCCTTGCTCGCACATGCTTTTTCAGTTCTACTCACAAATTTTCTATAGAATTGAGGTCAGGGCTTTGTGATGGCCACTCCAATACCTTGACTTTGTTGTCCTTAAGCCATTTTGCCACAACTTTGGAAGTATGCTAGGGGTCATTATCCATTTGGAAAACCCATTTCCGACCAAGCTTTAACTTCCTGACTGATGTCTTGAGATGTTGCTTCAATATATCCACAAATTTCCATCCTCATGATGCCATCTATTTTGTGAAGTGCACCAATCCCTCCTGTAGCAATGCACCCCCACAACATGATGCTGCCACCCCCGTGCTTCACGGTTGGGATGGTGTTCTTCGGCTTGCAAGCCTCCCCCTTTTACCTCCAAACATAACGATAGTCATTATGACCAAACAGTTCTATTTTTGTCAGACCAGAGGACATTTCACCAAAAAGTACAATCTTTGTCCCCATGTGCAGCTGCAAACTGTAGTCTGGATTTTTTTATAACGGTTTTGGAGCAGTGGCTTCTTCCTTGCTGAGCGGCCTTTCAGGTTATGTCGATATAGGATTTGTTTTTACTGTGGATATAGATACCTTTGTACCTGTTTCCTCCAGCATCTTCACAAGGTCCTTTGTTGCTGTTCTGGGATTGATTTGCACTTTTCGCACCAAAGTACGTTCACCTCTAGGAGACAGAACGCGTCTCCTTCCTGAGCGGTATGATGGCTGCATGGTCCCATGGTGTTTATACTTGCGTACTATTGTTTGTACAGATGAACGTGGTACCTTCAGGCGTTTGGAAATTGCTCCCAAGGATGAACCAGACTTGTGGAGGTCTACAATTTTGGCTGATTTATTTTTATTTTCCCATGATGTCAAGCAAAAGAGTTTGAAGGTAGGCCTTGAAATACATCCACAGGTACACCTCCAATTGACTCCAATTATGTCAATTAGCCTATCAGAAGCTTCTAAAGCCATGACATTATTTTCTGGAATTTTCCAAGCTGTTTAAAGGCAGTCAACTTAGTGTATGTAAACTTCTGACCCACTGGAATTGTGATACAGTGAATTATAAGTTAAATAATATCTGTAAACAATTGCTGGAAAAACTACTTGTGACATGCACAAAGTAGATGTCCTAACCGACTTGCCAAAACTATAGTTTGTTAACAAGAAATTTGTGGAGTGGTTGAAAAACGGGTTTTAATGACTCCATCCTAAGTGTATGTAAACTTCCGACTTCAACTGTATAAAAAACAAACACATTTTCCACATATTTATAACAAAAGTATTTATAACAAAGTATTCAGACCCCTTCCCTTTTTCCACATTGTTACGTTACAGCCTTATTCTAAAATTGATTAAATAAAAATCCTCTTTAATCTACACACAATAACCCATAATGACAAAGCGAAAAACATTTTAGAAATGTTTTGGTACCTCTCTCCAGATCTGTGCCTTGACAGAATCCTGTCTCGGAGCTCTACGGACAATTCTTTCGCCCTCATGGCTTGGTTTTTGCTCTGACAAACACTGTCAACTGTGGGACCTTATATAGACAGGTGTGTGCCTTTCCAAATCATGTCCAATCAATTGACTTCCCCACAGGTGGACTCCAATCCAGTTGTAGAAACATCTCAAGGATGATCAATGGAAACAGGATGAACCTGAGCTCAATTTCGAGTCTCATAGCAAAGGGTCTGAATACTTACGTAAATAAGGTTTTACTGTTTTTTATACTGATTTATGCTCTGTCTTTATGGGTTATTGTGATGTCATTATGGAGTATTGTGATGTCATTATGGGGTATTGTGATGTCATTAAGGAGTATTGTGATGTCATTATGGAGTATTGTGATGTCATTATGGAGTATTGTGATGTCATTATGGAGTATTGTGATGTCATTATGGAGTACTGTGTGCAGATTGATGAGGGAATTTTTGAATAAGGCAGTAACGTAACAAAATGTGGAAAAAGGAAAGGGGTCTGAATACTTTCCAAATGCACTGTACAAGCTCCCAGTAATTTATTGGGTAAATTAGTTTTTTTTTAAAGTAGCTCTCATGGTAGAAAAGGTTGGAGACCGCTGTTGTACAGAATCCACAGGTATAGCACCTTCTTTTACATGTGGCTCAACTATTGCAGTGATTTATAAAACAAGACTAAAAACTAACCAAACAGGCGAGGATATCAGCAGTGATCAGCATGAAGAAGACATTGTTCCACCCCGTCGGAGAGATCAGTCCTGCTAACAGAGGACCTAGGGCAGCACCTACAGGACAGTCAGAATAACAGTCAAACGCTTGAGCAGGGAAAACCAAGCACCTGAAACCAGGGGCCACATTTATCAACCGTGCGTAAATGTCTCACTATATTTGCATGTACAACAAATTGGGATTTATCAAACTGGCGCACGTAACATATGTTTTCATTGATAAATCAGAGCCATATTATATTTGTGCGCTCATGAACAAGCGTTACAACCCCGCCTGGAAAACAACCCCCATTCATCTTTTATGGTAACAAAAACACCCTCATTTGCTGTATGATTTGGAGATGTAACTGGGCCATGACAGTAAATTAAAGCGCAATGGCACATTTCATCACATTTATGTAGAGATATGCACAGAATGTTTTGTAGTGACTTTTTCCAAACAAGAAATGTATGCCGCCTATAGCGAGTGCCAAACACTAGCAGTACATCCTGCAAGTATGATTTTCTATTAGAACAATGTAAAAGTAGCACTACATGCTTTAGCACACTTCTATTCTATTCAAGTATGATTTTCTATTAGAACAATGTAAAAGTAGCACTAAATGCTATAATCATACTTGAATAGAAGTGTGCTTTCTATTAGAACAATGTAAAAGTAGAACTAAATGCTATAGCACACTTCTATTGAAAATATAAAATGTATCAATAGAAACACAATCATCTATCTCCTGCTTTGGCATAGGATCTGAATTTCTATATTGGCTATGATGTTGCACTCCTATCGCACAGCAATACTGTAGCCTACTGTATACCCATACTATCAAACATATTAAATTGGCTACCGGTCTATTTCATTTCTAGAATGTTTGGCTATTAAATGAGCGATGGATAAACGGTACACTAATATATGTTGTGTAGCGGGAATAAACCAGTCATATCGGAAAAGGACATGTCCTTCAATATGATCATGATTTAGGCCTATATACCGTAAAACTTCAATTAAAAGCCCAGTCTCAAATAGCCACCTGTCCCTTTAATAGCTGGGCAACGGCACACATTTCAGCAACTAAAACGATGGGTTTGAATTGTTTACAAGGTTACCATGGATTACCATTAATTGTTTACAAGGTTTAATGTTTGATTTGTTACATTAAATAACTCCGTAATGACAAGAAAAACAATCATCCGTTTTTATCACCAGTAAGAAACTGCACGCCATTGGCTGCTAACAGCTGAGAACTGCACGCCATTGGCTGCTAACAGCTGAGAACTGCACGCCATTGGCTGCTAACAGCTGAGAACTGCACGCCATTGGCTGCTAACAGCTGAGAACTGCACGCCATTGGCTGCTAACAGCTGAGAACTGCAAAAACAGTCAACAACTTTGGGGGTACAGACCCCTAGAATTCATCCGAAAGGAAGAACTGCTGAAAATGCAGTCAGAGGAGAATAATTATTCCGTCAAGGAATGTTTTTTTCTTTCTAAATAGAGACATAGTACGACAAAAGAAACGTGACAGAATGTGTAAATGATTAACACAGTGCATGAAATCAATAAATGGCTTAAACATGCTGGAACTAAGCAATTAAGTACGCAAATGAGCAAAAGCTGTGTGCATGAAGGAGATAGGCGCCTGGCTCAAATAGAAACCCGTCTCTAATAAGCGCCTGTTGTGTTCAGTGATTTAAGCCAATAAAACGGCAAAGCTATTAATTCAAGTTTTACGCTAATAAAAAGAAACACATTAGGCTACGTGCTGCCATGCGATCTCCTTACCTACGGCAAACGCGTGGGTAAAATAACGTTTTATCATTAGGCCTAAGTGTGTTTTTATTAGCCTACCATGATTAAAATGCAGATGAATCAAACACCCCCATTTCCCTCGAAATAACAATATTTGCTTGCAATACAATTGATCAACCACTAGAAGTGAGATATGCGTGGAGACACCCCCCCAACTTTCACATCATGTTCAAAATGGATAAATGAAAACCCTTTGGGGGGGAAGGGGAACTGACGCACACAATGGTTAGTCTCTTTGATAATTAAGGCCCCAGGTCTGTATATGCCATTTGATTTGGGACAACAATCATGAAAAGTCTGCCTTTAGAACACTACATGATTTACAATGGAAAATAATTGTGTGGTAATGAGCCATGAACCTTGTACATAAACTGTATAAAACAATTCGTAAATTGCCACATTACACTGCAATAACTGAGCATTGAAGAGAATCTCAAAACATAGGTGACCGCAAATAAATAAATTAAAAAATTAAAAAACATTCCTTCATGCATTGACACAGGCGCACATAAATGCACCATAAGCCCACTAACCCATTACAAGCGTCAAAACTAAAAACAACAAAATCAGTACCCCCCCCCCGTGTGGCCCAGATGTTCCCCACATACCTATTGACCCTGTGCCGTCAATTATGGCGGTGACCGTCGACAACGCTCTAGCGTTTCCCCTCAGGCTCTCATGTGTCCCCTGTGAAAGGAAAAACACTCATTATGAACCAACATTCAATCCTATTTCCCAATTTGTCTCCTCGATTCCTTGCGTCCTCTCTCCACAAAACGCATTGAAGGTTGCTTGTCTGACGGGAGGCACCTTGAGGCAAGGGAGACAGAACGCAAGGAGCCGAGGAAAGACGCATTAAGACAGAGCCTTGGACTAACAGGGGATGTGGGGGGGGGACGACCTCATGTTAGAGGCATAAAGTGGTGCATTGTGGAATGGATATGCGTACCAGGTCAGCAGACACAGCGGTGGTGATGAGGGCGTAGGGGCCGTTCACCAGGGCTCCACACACCAACAGCATCCCTACGGTGCAGAGGCACACAACAACACTGTGAGAGAATCAGGCATGTACAGTACACTAGCTAGCAGAAAGCAAGGGTCTTTTTTAAGAAGCTTTTCATTGTGATATGTGGTTGATTGCCTACTTCAGTTGAATGCACCGATTGTAACTCGCCCTAGATAAGAGCGTCTGCTTAATATGAGAGGCTACAAACACAGGACCGACACACAGTTTAATACAATGCGTTAAATTGGAGCATTGACGTAGTTGTGAGCAGGAGGGGTTGAGACTAAAATGGCTCTATGGCTTGAAAGTCAAATGCCATACAAAAACAAAATCTCTTACCGATTGTGGTTGCTAAGCTATGCTGTCCAATGTGGTTGTACAGGAACAGCTAGGAAAGCAAAACAAACATTTAGACTGGATTTGGGATAAAAGGTGGCACTCTTGAAGGATTTGCTCATGATTTAATAACCCACATGTAAACCCAAAGGAAAACATTTGGCTATGCTGAAAAACAGATTGACACAAGACTGTCAAGGACCTCGCAACCCATCACGAAATGTTTCTCGGGCAGCGGGTGAAGTTCACTGCCAATTCCAGAGCTATAAGCGCAGCCAAATTCCTTTTCCAGAGTCCATCAGGCAGTCATATTTACATGACATATACAGTACCCAGTCAAAGGTTTGGAAACACCGACTCATTCAAGGGTTTTTCTTTACTTTTACTATTTTCTACATTGTAGAATAATAGTGAAGATATCAAAACTATGAAATAACACATATGGGATCATGTAGTAACCAAAAAAAAGTGTTCAACAAATCAAAATATATTCTATATGTGAGGTTCTTCAAAGTAGCCACCCACAATGAGTAGGTGCGTCCAAACTTTTGACTGGTACTGTATGTGATTATGTGATCAATACATTTACTGAGAGAATTTCCTCTTTTCATTAGTGAATATCAAGTGTGTCCAGTCAACACTTGCAATGCAGGCCTTTCCTTTCATGATATACAGAATATTTTTGCCCAGCACCGGTTTTCTAAAGTTCGGAATGTACATAGTACTCTCGAATGTCACATGTACAATTCAAAGAGGAGTCATAAGTCTACTATAATAAAGAGACACGTCCATGGTGTTACACACGGTAAAAAGCCAGTGATGTCCTTTCGTGTGAATGCACACTCACCATAGGAGCAGCCACGATTAACATGACACAGCAGGTAGAGGCTCTGCCCCCAGTTTGGTCCGACACCAGTCCAGCCACGATGCCCCCTGCAGACACACGAAACACGCTTAACACAGACTTAACACAAAAGGGGAAGATTGCAGTCCTACATCATCTGAAAATGTTCAACCTTTGAGGAGCTGCATTGAAGATCAATAGTAAGTGCTCAGACACCAATACAGTAAGAGCCAACCACTGACCAATTATAAATGAGAACTCTTCTGACTGCAGACCTGGTATGTCTATGTTCTGTTTTGTTATGACTGCAGAAACTACATCGTTATGTCTATGACTTGTTATGACTACAGCGTAGACAAAACATCCAGGTCAATCAGAAGAGCTTCCTGGTTCCTCCTATCATCTCTCAGAATATTGAGCTATAAAAAGGTTACATAATTCCATATAAAGTCAGTCACATGACTGTTAAGCCTTACCCACAATTCCTCCTACATCAAATAGTGTTGACATGTCCCCAGCTTCCTTGGAGTCAAAATGGGCTGAGGAAATAAACATTAGGAATTTTAAGCGACACATATTGCCAAATTAACTAACGCCGCATCTCACAATGCAAAGCAAATCATTATCAGCTTACAAGCATTGTTAGCAGTTGAACCCTCAGGTGAACTGTCAACAAATAGGAGCTAAACGGAGTACGTACCAACATTAGAGATGTAGAGAGGAAGCCAGTAGAGAAAGGTGTAGCTAACAAGCTTAGCGAACAGCAGACAGAGGGAGAACTCCATTACGCCCTGTAAGATAATATAACACAAACTCAGCAACAAAAAAAAACGGCCCTTCATAAAGGACCCTGTCTTTCAAAGATAATTCGTAAAAATCCATATAACTTCACAGATCTTCATTGTAAAGGGTTTAAATGCTTGTTCAATGAACCATAAACAATTAATGAACATGCACCTGTGGAACGGTCGTTAAGACACTAACAGCTTACAGACGGTAGGAAATTAAGGTCACAGTTATGAAATCTTAGGACACTAAAGAGGCCTTTCTACTGACTCTGAAAAACACCAAAAGAAAGATGCCCAGGGTCCCTGCTCATCTATGTGAACGTGCCTTAGGCATGCTGCAAGGAGGCATGAGGACTGCAGATGTGGCCAGGGCAATAAATTGTAATGTCCGTACTGTGAGACGCCTAAGACAGCGCTACAGGGAGACAGGACGGACAGCTGATCGTCCTCGCAGTGGCAGACCACGTGTAACAACACCTGCACAGGATCGGTACATCCGAACATCACACCTGCGGGACAGGTACAGGATGGCAACAACAACTGCCCGAGTAACACCAGGAACGCACAATCCCTCCATCAGTGCTCAGACTGTCCGCAATAGGCTGAGAGAGGCTGGACTGAGGGCTTGTAGGCCTGTTGTAAGGCAGGTCCTCACCAGACATCACTGGCAACAACGTCGCCTATGGGCACAAACCCACCGTCGCTGGACAAGACTGGCAAAAAGTGCTCTTCACTGACGAGTCGCGGTTTTGTCTCACCAGGGGTGATGGTCGGATTCGCGTTTATCTTTGAAGGAATGAGTGTTACACCGAGGTCTGTACTCTGGAGCGGGATCGATTTGGAGGTGGAAGGTCCGTCATGGTCTGGGGCGGTGTGTCACAGCATCATCGGACTGAGCTTGTTGTCATTGCAGGCAATCTCAACGCTGTGCGTTACAGGGAAGACATCCTCCTCCCTCATGTGGTACCCTTCCTGCAGGCTCATCCTGACATGACCCTCCAGCATGACAATGCCACCAGCCATACTGCTCGTTCTGTGCGTGATTTCCTGCAAGACAGGAATGTCAGAGTTCTGCCATGGCCAGCGAAGAGCCCGGATCTCAATCCCATTGAGCATGTCTGGGACCTGTTGGATCGGAGGGTGAGGGCTAGGGCCATTCCCCCCAGAAATGTCTGGGAACTTGCAGGTGCCTTGGTGGAAGAGTGGGGTAACATCTCACAGCAAGAACTGGCAAATCTGGTGCAATCCATGAGGAGATGCACTGCAGTACTTAATGCAGCTGATGGCCACACCAGATACTGACTGTTACTTTTGACCCCCCCTTTGTTCAGGGACACATTCCATTTCTGTTAGTCACATGTCTGTGGAACTTGTTCAGTTTGTCTCAGTTGTTGAATCTTGTTATGTTCATACAAATATTTACACATGTTAAGTTTGCTGAAAATAAACGCAGTTGACAGTGAGAGGACATTTATTTTTTTGCTGCGTTTGTTACACACTGGTCATAGAGCAGTCATAGCAACTGTCATAACAAGAACTCAAAACTGGATGGTCTTCAGAGATATATGGGAGGGGTTGAGGATAGCTGAAGGCTGGGACTAAAAAACAAACAAATGAGAACTAATGTAAAATATACTGTACATGAAATGTACGCAATATGTTTAAACTGGAAGTGGAAGCCTAATTATTGTTGTTCATTAGTTTACTCCAATTAGGGGAGGGGTGGTAGGGTTAGGGGAAAATAATAAAGGAAAATATATTTTAAAAATATATTTTAAATAATGTAATTATGCAGACAATTACATTGATAGAAGCCACAATCTATCTGCAACACTAAAGCAAAATGAACACTAAATGAAACTGAAATGAACGTAAATAGTGATCCGCACTCACAGGTATCCTGAGGGCCCGACAGAAGCTGATGGCCTCGGTGTGCTCCTCTGTCGACTCGGAGGAGATCGAGTTGGACAGGCCAGGACTGCTGAAGATCTCCTCGTTACTGGATGAGTTTTGTAAGAGAGGCTCCTTCTCGTTGTCCTCCTGTTCATACACAGCAATTAGCATTGTTCTAACCAGGGCTATTGACTACGCGTGATGTAAAGTCTAACATGTCTTCTATTACTCTATAATATCAAGTCTTTCGAAAGAAAGGGAAATAATAGAATGACAAAACATTGGTCAAAACAAAATCAGGCCATAATTTTGGGGTAGCCGGACGCCTAGAGGTTACAGAAGCAGGTGCCACCTACACCGACTGCCCTTGAGCAAGGCATCCCTTCTCTAGAATACTAAGGCCACCCATTACTTCATATGTTCGTTATACTTACATGGTGCTGCGGAGGGCTGCAGTCGACATCTTCTGGTTCTGTGACCCCCCAAAAAAGGTTGAGCTCACAAATCCATTTTCATGGCAAAATACAGTCTTGGGATAAGCCTATTCTCATTTTACATGTATAAATGAAAACAGAGTTAAAAACTCTCGGATAAATGCTGTCGGAGAACGCAACATGATCCATTTTCAAACTAGGTTAATAAAAACGTGTCCTCCATAATAACTTTCTAATGGCAATGAATATTGTACACCGTTTCATTTTGACTCTATGATCTACTGTATCAAGCTTCAATAGGTTGTAGTGGTTTATGCAGTCAGCACTATGGGCATGTGGACATGTTTTGAACATCTCAAAGTAAGAATAGTGATCTAGGATCAGGCCACCCCTCTGTCCATTCATTATAATCTAAAAGGCTAAACTGATCCTAGATCAGCTCTCCTACTTTCTATATGGACTACAGACTCACTCTCCACCAGGAAGAAGAAGCAGAGTACGCCGGTGGATGCGATAATGACGCCGGGCACGATGAAGGACATGCCCCAGGCCGAGGACACAAAGATGCCGGCGATGAGCGAACCCAGGATGTTGCCTACCGAGGTGTGCGAGTTCCACACGCCCATGATAAACCCTCGTCTGGAGGGAGAGGGACAGACACACACAGTTGGGATGGACATGAAAGAAGTGGGTTTAGAAACATTGTATATCTTGACAGTGAAAGGTGAGACAATGAGCATGCTTACATTAACTTATAGGGACACTTGAACATAGGGAATTTATTGGAGTGAATTCAATATATACTACATTCAACATACCGGCACTAAATACTGACATCTGTAAATTGTTTCTATTTTTGAATTTCCAAAGACTCATTACACTCAAACAAAGGAACTGACCAGAGAGTTCTGTTTTTAATTTCACATAATGTGACTGAACTTGAGAAACAAAAAGATCCCCTTTTTTTCCATATAGTGTAGGGTTACTGATACTGTGCACTCAGCATTGCTGAACCGGTCTAGAGAAAGAATATATATATCTCACTCACTTCCCCTTTCCGAACCAGTTCCCAACGCAGGCCACCACTGCAGGCCAGCCCGTTGTCTGCACCAGTCCATTCATTGCCTAGGGAAGTAAGAGAGGGAGATTCTTCAGAAGCTTTTAAATTTCAACATTAAATATGCCCCTATACCCAACCCGGTGAGAGAGAAAAGACGGAGAGATGTTTTGTATCCCCATGAGAGAGAGACAAACAAGGACACGGAGAAGAGAAGGGGGTGAGCCAGTTACCCACACCATGATATTATCACACACATAGCCTTGAGAAAAGCACTGGCATGGAAACAATCCCTCAGCCTCCCTCACACTCTACATAATATGATACTGCTGACCTGTCATGCGATAGTGCCTAAAGCCCCCATGCCAACTATTTGCCTGACTTTCTTCTTACAACCCCAGCTGCTTTGTTGCTGCATATGCTCAGATAGGAAAACTCATGCCTGTGCATGCATACACAAGGCCCTGTATACAGTGTGGACAAAGATTTAACTTTTAACTGCTGTTTGTTTAACTGCTGTGTTCATTAGGCACGAAACACAAGACAACTGACTGAAACAGAGGGACTACCAGGACTTCCCGTTGCAAAACGTTTACGCTGCAGACTCTTATGAACACGCCCCAGGTCGGGCCTGAATTCAAAGGTAACTATGCTGCGGGGGGGTGTGATCGAGTGACCATGGTTCTAGAGGAGATTTAACCCTTACCTGGACGAAGGCGTAGTACCAGATGGAGTGGATGTTCCAGTAGAAGCCCAGGCCAAACAGACATGTGAAGAGACCACTGAGAAGCATCCCGGTGGTCAGGTAGTAGCGCAAGGGCACGCGCTCACCAAATATCCCACTGTCAAAACACACCATCTGGTTAACTCACTGTAGTGAGGTTTAATACACACGCAAGCACGCACAACCACAAAAAACAAAACACAAATCATAGAATTTACATCATTCTGCCTACCTGAAAAACATGCCGATGGCATAAGCAACGAGGAAAGAGTTGTCCACGGCTCCAAACAGCGTTTGGTAGTTGTCCTGGTCTGGAGAAAACGAGTTGGCACAGAAAATGTCAGAATGAAATCTGCTGTCCCAATGCATAACCAGCAACATAAAGACTGATTCATTCCACTGACATGGTGTGCTTTCAATATTCTCAGAAACACTTGTTTTGGAAGCCTTTCTATTCCTTTAAAAAGTCAAGTCAAGCAGAAGACTCACCAAATGGCGCCCAGTCACACCAGGTTTCATTGTCCGTTCCGTTGAGGTTTGGTGGCCGAACGAGGGTGGAACAATTTTTGTGCAGCTCACTCTGTATATACGTGCGGAAATAACCAGAGATGACACACACACACACACGGACACAAAACACTCAGCCTTCAAGACGCAACCAGCCTAAACGTCTCGAAACAAAAACAGCCATTATCACATAACGGTCTCAAAAATCACTATGTTAACTATTGTAGTGCAACTTGAGTGTTCAAGGGCTTTTGTGGCCTAGAGCACTTAGAGATGTTACAATATAGAGCTGAACAGTGTGGCCTTACGCAGGGTAGCCTAGTGGTTAGAGCGTTGGACTAGTAACCGAAAGGTTGCAAGTTCAAATCCCCGAGCTGACAAGGTACAAATCTGTCGTTCTGCCCCCTAGAACAAGGCAGTTAACCCACTGTTCCTAGGCCGTCATTGTAATAGGAATTTGTTCTTAACTGACTTGCCCAGTTAAATAAAAAAGGTAAAAACCTCTAGAAATAGAGGTTACACATTTAAAAATAACCAAGATAACATTCCAATAACCAAGATAACATTCCAATAACCAAGATAACATTCCAATAACCAAGATAACATTCCAATAACCAAGATAACATTCCAATAACCAAGATAACATTCCAATAACCAAGATAACATTCCAATAACCAAGATAACATTCCAATAACCAAGATAACATTCCACACAGGTTTGTGAAGTCAGTGTATCACCTTGACGATGCTGATGGGTTTCCGGGAGAGATGGTAGCTGGTGTAGAACAGGAAGGTGAGGAAGAGAGTGAAACCTCGGTACCTGCACAGAGAGCAGAAACAGAGCTCATTCTAATTGTTGTCCAAAGCAAACACCATGCCATCAACAACCTCACCTTTGTCAAAGCACACAGATTTTTTTTTTTTTTTGGACAGTCTCTTATACATAATCTAAAAGGTCTACAGGGCCTGAGTATTATGGGATGTTAGTCTCATAAGACAAGGAGGGGGGGGAGAGAGAGGGGAAAAGAGAGAGAGAAAGCCTTCAAACTACCATCCTGAAGAGGGATCTGAGGAGAAGACAAAACAAAACAATTGTTTGCATGGTCTTGTCTGTACAGTAGGCAGTGCACATAGGCTGAGAGCAGTACAGGGACTTAGCTGACACGAGGTGTCCTCTGCACACGAAGGCAGCTAGCTACACCACACACTGCACGCTCCGTATTGACCTGTTTCCATTTCCTGCAGTGGAAAGGAAGGTTTTTACCACAGCTAGATTTCAGAAACAGTTAACACCTCACTCCGAACCTGGTGTAAACTCCTCATCCTCAGGCTAACACATAGTATGCATCCAAAAAGGACACCCTATTACCGCAGCAATAATCCTGAGACTATTGTGGATTGATGAAATGTTGTAGAAATCCAACAGTGCAGATGGCCTTCACCTAGAATGTTTTCATGTAAAATTCTATGCTTCTTTTTGCACAAGACAATCTTTGAAATGGAGTTTAAAAGGGAAAATAACGCAATTGTGGCCCACAATTCGTGGCGTTCCAACATGTGGGCATTCCTGCATCTGCAGGAACCCCTCTTTATACCTCTACTGGTCCATTTTTAAACTAGGACTCCGGTACACAGACGGGAATAGGTGGCGGTAATGCACCATAACGTTGGATACAAAACACAGATAAACCCCACAGAAGAAGAATAGGCAGGGGAGACAATGCTAGCTAGCTAGTACACCGGTAGACAGTGTCCTTCACCACCGCCCTAGCGCACATAGAACAGATCTATCGCTTCTTAGACTTGCTTTCAATGAGAAAACAGATCTATAACTTACATTTCTATGTGAATTTGGTCAGGTAGCCCAAAAAGTTACATATTGCAGCTTTAAAAAGTATACTTATTTGAAAGTTCTAATGTGAAAAATGTCCCCACAACAACAAAATACTTAAAGCTGCAATGTGTAACTTTTTGGGGGCAAACCGACCAAGTGCACATAGAAATGTGAGTTATAGATCAGTCACTTGTGAAAGCACGTCTAAGAAGCGGTACATCTATTCTATGTGCACTATTTCTATGCTTCTTATTCTTAAGTTTTGTTTTTGCGTCTTTTACTTTCGGTTGTGTTCAACAGCTTCAAACAGCTGAAAATACAATATTTTTGGTTATGGAAAATATGTTTCACAGCGGTTTAGACGGTACAATGATTCTCTACAGAGCCGAAATTTCAGTTTGTGACAAAACAACCAAACTGTTACAATTTTAGCAACCAGGAAATGTTTGCTATAAATGAAACATTTAATTTAAAATACTGTAGAATTCCATTCATTCCTATGGAGGACTGTGTCTTCTGGGGAGTGCCAATACGTCCGACCGGTGACTTCAAAGCCTCTCGTTGGCCAAAACATAGCATCAGCAATCCAGGGTTTATATACATCAGTGGATATAACTATACTAGAGGTCGACCGATTATGATTTTTCAACGCCGATACCAATTTTTGGAGGACCAAAAAAAGCAGATACCGATTAAATCTGCCGATGTTATATATATATATATATATATATTTGTAATAATGACAATTATAACAATACTCAATGAACACTTATTTTAACTTAATATAATAAATAAATGAAACATGTTCAATTAGGTTTAAATAATGCAGAAACACAGTGTTGGAGAGGAAAGGCAAAGGGCAATATGTGCCATGTTAAACAGCTAACGTTTAAGTTCCTTGCTCAGAACATATGAAAGCTGGTGGTTCAATATTCCCAGTTCTTCAATATTCCCAGTTAAGACGTTTTAGGTTGTAGTTATTATAGGAATTATGACGCGTCGACTATTTCTCTCTATACCATTTGTATTTCATATACCTTTGACTATTGGATGTTCTAATAGGCATTTTAGTATTGCCAGCCTAATCTCAGGAGTTGGTAGGCTTGAAGTTCAAGCATTGCTAAGAGCTGCTGGCAAACGCAGTAAAGTTTGAATGAATGCTTACGAGCCTGCTGCTGCCTACCACTGCTCAGTCAGACTGCTCTACCAAATATCAAATCATAGACTTAATTATAATAAACACGCAGAAATACGAGCCTTCGGTCATTAGTATGGTCAAGTCCGGAAACTATCATTTCGAAAACAAAACGTTTATTCTTTCAGTGAAGTACGGAACCGTTCTGTATTTTATCTAACGGGTGGCATCCCTAAGTCTAAATATTGCTGTTACATTGCACAACCTTCAATGTTATGTCATAGTTATGTAAAATTCTGGCAAATTTGTTCGCAACGATACAGATGGCCCAAACTGTTGCATATACCCTGACTCTGCGTGCAATGAAAGCAAGAGAAGTGACAATTTCCCTAGTTAATATTGCCTGCTAACATGAATTTATTTTAACTAAATACGCAGGTTTAAAAATATATATACACTTCTGTGTATTGATTTTAAGAATGACATTGATGTTTATGGTTAGGTACGTTGGTACAATGACAGTGCTTTTTTCACGAATTAGCTTTTGTTAAATCCCTCGTTTGGCGAAGTAGGCTGTGATTCGATGATAAATTAACAGGCACCGCATTGATTATATGCAACGCAGGACAAGCTAGTTAACCTAGTAATATCATCAACCAGGTGTAGTCAACTAGTGAATATGTTAAGATAGATTGTTTTTATAAGATAAGTTTAATGCTAGCTAGCAACTTACCTTGGCTCCTTGCTGCACTCGTGTAACAGGTGGTGAGCCTGCCACGCAGTCTCCTTGTGGAATGCAATGTAAAATCGGCCGTAATCGGCGTCCAAATATGCAGATTAATCGGTCGACCTCAACTATACCTAATGAACAGTGGCGATTTTACCATGTAAATCTTGGTGGGGCAAATACCCCAAAAAATAGCAATATGCATGCCAGAAAAAGCACTACACAACACTAAACAATACATTAATTGCACTATAACAGTGACAAACAGTGCCCACAAACTGTTAGGGCCTACATAAAGCTGTCCCAACAGCAGAGTCCCAACACCTTACCACCGCTACACCTGGCTATCAGCGAAGCCTTGTCTGGCAGAGAAACAGTTCATTCAGCCTCATTTACTGCCTTTAAAAAAAAAAACATAGCTGATATGGCTGACTTGCTTAAACAAAATGTGGTTTCTACTGACAATTAAGATGTACAAACTATGGCATAAGGGGACAACGATAAGGGCAATATGTAATTTCGATTAAGACATTAATGAGCGAGCTAGGACGGACGCAGTCAGGATAACTATTTGTTGTCTTGAACTCACTGAAGTCTGAGATTTCCCAGTTCCGAGTCTCCAGTTGTTTTGAACGCGGCAGAAGTGATGCTGTATTGACAGCATGGCCAATGCTTATCTTTTTACGCTTGGAAAAGAGACCCTTAAACCCAGACTTGGACCACACACCCACTCCACTGAATAGCAGGATAGTGATTGCTTTGCAATGCTTGCAGTTAGCCACTGATTCCTTCCACACCACTCATTGTTGAATTTGTGATTTCCAACATAAACTAATGTTTATGTCCAATGGTCGATGAGCACCGATACGTTTTATCTATCATTTCTCTTCATATGACAAGGATTGATTTGGATTTGCCAGTAGATTGTCGAGTTGATTCATGATGATGACTACTAGCTAAGATTGTGAAAGTATGATGTTGACATGATCAGTCCAATCAAAGCTACGGTAGATATAATGTGATTTGACTCATTTTATCTGTGTCCAATGACCTTGAGCCTTCTTGGATGGGCACTTCTAATGCAACTCAATGGCAGCACCCAAGGTGCTTGAATTTTCAAGGTAACTGACTAGTGGTGGCTATTTAGCAGCCTGGTGGTCTGGAGGTAAAAGCTCTTGGCCAGTCTTCCAGTTTTTGCCATGATGCTCCTGAACCCTTAACCTAGCTACCATTAGCCACAACAAATTAGAATCTGTAACATATCATACAATATGTAACAAATTTGCGAAACATATGTTTGCAAATTCGTAACATATTGTGGATATCCCAAAAATGAATACATATCATATGAAACGTAACATTTCATACTAAATGGAGTGTCTCAAATGTACACACAGAATAATACAACATGCTTTGAGACCAGGTTGCAGCCTCATGTCTAGCCAATCATTGACTTCTATCTGATCAGGAACAAAACAGCGGTTTCCCTCCCCCATCATCAACCTACATACTGTACAATGCAATAGTTGTGTTTGCATAAAGTGTGTCACACACACACACACAATAGAATTCAAAGATAGTAGAAACTTACCCACTGTCTCTTGAGAAGGACGTGATCAGTCTGATGCCGGGAGCCAAAGAGGACCTCATCTTTAGTCTTCTACCTTGTTATTAACCTTGTTAAAATCGCTTACACTTTTCTCTCAGACATGGTATCAAAAGTTAGTTCGTTCGCCTTCTATACATCTAATTGATATTGTCTGTTTAAAAAAAAAATAGGACTAGAAAAATATGTAAAAACAAACTGAAAGTCGATTACATGGGACTTCAAACCAGCTTCTCACACAGGTTCCAGCTCCTGTGACTTTTTAGTTACAATATTCCATGGATATTTTTCACACTTTGATGATAAAAACACGGGTTTATTTCTTGGTTTAGTCTAAAGTGTATTCATTTAAAAGAGAAACAATAAAAGCCCGGCTTCAGTCGCTCGGCTATCCTTCCTGTTAACGGGTGACTCTCCGGTAACAATGAAATCCGGTAATGTCCATGCACGCTTTAACAGGCTGATAGGAGGATTTCTACGAAGGCTTTTTGTAACGCCATGTACTTCTCTACCGTGTCACATGCACATTAGTCCACATGTTGACGGATTCCGTCCAGAATAGTTTAAGGGTAGCCATTTCCCAATCTTTTCCAAGCCCCGCCGCGGCACCAGGACCAATGTTCCCGACGCGTGTGGACATGTGACCCCCTGTCTGACGTCACGGCATTCAAGGAGCGGTGACGCGTGTCCTCTTGAAGGAATGTCCCACCACCACCACAGAGAATGATGCTTAATGGGGCACACCCTACCTACAGCACAACATGAAAAGACATCATTTTACATCATGAAATGTAAAATGATGCTCCTCTAAAATTACAGATTGAAAAGTTTCTACGGTCATTAGTGGCACTGCATCTCAGTGCAAGACTGTAGTCCCTGGTTCGAATCCAGGCATCACTGTAGTCCCTGGTTTGAATCCAGGCTGCGTCACATCTGGCCGTGATTGGGAGGCCTATAGAGTGGCGCACAATTAGTCTGGGTTTGGCCGGGGTAGGCTGTCATTGTAAATAAGAATTTGTTCTTAACTGACTTGCCTAGTGAAATAAAAGTTCAGAAAATAAAAATGTTGAAAAAACTGTGCTGAAAAGAACAATTTAAAAAGAAAATAGTCATTATGGTTTGTTTGGGTCAACACAATCGTTTGTGTGAAAAGGATATTGAAAGTTTCCAAGACAAAAAACCCCTTGAGGGTGGTCACAAGTCTCATGACTACAGGGTTTATGAACAATGTGTTAGAGTGAGAGTGGGAAAGCGCACCAGAATTTCAAACAAAGCATTGAGAAAATCTCTCATTATTAGGTATCTTAAATTAGAACTACACACCAAGCAATTTGTTAGAAAAGAAAGAAAAGAAAAGAGGAGTCTGTTCACTCATAGTAATAGTTAATTATGATAGGTGCTCTCGTTTCTCAGGATTGTGGCATTGATTCATTTGTTTTAATGTTACTACATGAATGCAAACTCAATAAAGGCTTTAACTGAGCTATTCTTGATAAGAGTGCCTTGGTATTTTTTGGATGGGTCCATCAGGGTTCCCCAATAGGCGGCAAGCAGGTGATTTTATTTGGCCGCCAAGTTGAGAATTTCGATTTTTTTTTAAATATATAATTCATTGTTGCACATATGTCGACGTCATCGGTCTTCTAGTCATCATCGATCCTCTTTTCATTTTTCCATTTGTTTTGTCTGTGTTTCCACACCTGGTTTCAATTCCCTCAGTACATGTGTTGTATACCTCTGCCCCCATGTCTTTGTGTGGGATTGTTTATTGTTAGTGCACATCATATTTGAGTGGTACGTGACGGGTTAATTTGTACCCAATTTATTCTCGTGTTGTTTTGTACCGGTTTTTGGTATTGTTATTAAACAACTACGATTGTCACCCAGTTTTCTCTCCTGTGCCTGACTTCGCTGCCACCAGTTACAAACCAGCCTGACAACATGAGACAAAAATCACCTGGAAATCAGCTCAAAGGGATTTAAATTTAGGATATCTGTTCCCAAATATTCCCACGCATTACTAGAGGCATTTGTGCTAAACTATTCCCACACACAACTAGAGGCATATGTGCTAACTATTCCCACACACAACTAGAGGCATATGTGCTAACTATTCCCACACACAACTAGAGCCATATGTGCTCGGATCCAGTGGTGTAAAGTACTTAGTACAACTTAAGTAGTTTTTTTGAGTATCTGTACTTTACTACTCATATTTTTGACTACTTTTACTTTAACTTCACACATTTTTTAAAGAAAAGAATGTACTTTTTACTCCATACATTTTCCCTGACACCCAAAAGTTTACATATTTATTGCTAAGCAGGACTGAAAAATGTTTAGATTCACACACTTATCAACATCCCTGGTCATCCCTACTGGCTCTGATCTGGAGGACTCACTAAACAGAGAACATCCCTGGTCATCCCTACTGCCTCTGATCTGGCAGACTCACTAAACAGAGAACATCCCTGGTCATCCCTACTGCCTCTGATCTGGCGGACTCACTAAACAGAGAACATCCCTGCTCCAACACTCATCATTTACAAATAAAGGGTTTGTGTTTAGTGAGTCCGCCAGATCAGAACAGAGAACATCCCTGGTCATCCCTACTGCCTCTGATCTGGCGGACTCACTAAACAGAGAACATCCCTGGTCATCCCTACTGCCTCTGATCTGGCGGACTCACTAAACAGAGAACATCCCTGGTCATCCCTACTGCCTCTGATCTGGCGGACTCACTAAACAGAGAACATCCCTGGTCATCCCTACTGCCTCTGATCTGGAGGACTCACTAAACAGAGAACATCCCTGGTCATCCCTACTGCCTCTGATCTGGCGGACTCACTAAACAGAGAACATCCCTGGTCATCCCTACTGCCTCTGATCTGGCGGACTCACTAAACAGAGAACATCCCTGGTCATCCCTACTGCCTCTGATCTGGCGGACTCACTAAACAGAGAACATCCCTGGTCATCCCTACTGCCTCTGATCTGGCGGACTCACTAAACACAAACCCTTTATTTGTAAATGATGAGTGTTGGAGCAGCGGTGGTTCTAGCTTGTATGGTTCCCTGGGCAACCCCCCGTGAAACCATATAGTCACAGTATCATGAATGAATTGTGGTTTATTTGGTAGCGTTTCGTAGTGTGTCTGATTTGACTAATTGCATGAGTACTGTACAAAGTTAGAGGTGCGCTATTTGGGTGACTTTAACTTGAGTCATTTTCTATTGTTGTTTACTTTTACTCAAGTATGACAACTGAGTACTTTTCCCACCACTGCTCGTATCCCATTTCAAACAAGGTTTGAAATGATTGTTTTTGTCAAATACTATATCAGTTTGGGCTTCTTGCAGTACATTTTCTATACAAATTCTTTATAGTTATGTTCCGGCCTCCCGACCATCCACTCAAGAATAAAATTGTCCCGCGGCTGAATGTTATTGGGGACCTCTGGTCTATATCCTACAAGTATAGCCTCCAATGTTTCGGCAATACCCACATTGGCCTTTCGTATTCTGTTTTGGTTCAAACTAAAACATATATTCACTCATCTGACTACAATAGGAAACATCGTGACCAATCAACCTCACAATGCAATGAGTAACACTTTAATAATACATTGACTAGGACAAAAGTCACTCTTTCCCCATTTTATAGGAAATTAAACCAGCAGACAATATTTTCAGCCCACTCTTTTTCCATAGGAATGGAATAATATAAAGTGAGTGTATCAGACATTATGAACAGCTTCCTAATATTGAATTGCACCCCTTTTGCCCATGGAACAGCCTCAATTAGTCAGGGCATGGACTCTACATGACATTGCAAGCATTCCACAGGGATGCTGGCCCATGTTGACTCCAATGCTTCACACAGTTGTGTCAAGTTGGCTGGATGTCCTTTGGGTGGTGGACCATTCTTGATACACACGGGGAAACTGTTGAGCGTGAAAAACCCAGTAGCGTTGCAGTTCTTGACACAAACCGGTGAACCTGGCACCTACTACAATACACCGTTCAAAGGCACTTAAATATTTTATCTTGCCTATTCACCCTCTGAATGGCACATATACACAATCCATGTCTCAAATGTCTCAAGCTTTAAAATACTTATTTAACCTGACTCCTCCCCTTTTGCGTCAAACATTTCGGGTAGCCCTCCACAAGCTTCCCACAATAAGTTGGGTAAATTTTGGCCCATTCCTCCTGACAGAGCTGGTGTAACTGAGACAGGTTTGTAGGCCTCCTTGCTCGCACACACTTTTTCAGTTCTGCCCACAAATTGTCTATAGGATTGAGGTCAGGGCTTTGTGATGGCCACTTCAATACCTTGACTTTGTTGTCCTTAAGCCATTTGGCCACAACTTTGGACGTATGCTTGGGGTCATTGTTCATTTGGAAGACCCATTTGCGACCAAGCTTTAACTTCCTGACCGATGTCTTGAGATGTTGCTTCAATATATGGTGTTCTTCGGCTTGCAAGCCTCCCCCTTTTTCCTCCAAACATAACGGTGGTCATTATGGCCAAACAGTTCTATTTTTGTTTCATCAGACCAGAAGACATTTCCCCCCAAAAGTACGATCTTTGTCCCCATGTGCAGTTGCAAACCGTAGTCTGGCTTTTTTATGGCGGTCTTGAAGCAGTGGCTTCTTCCTTGCTGACTGGCCTTTCAGGTTATGTCGATATAGTACTCGTTTTACTGTGGATATAGATACTTTTGTACCTGTTTCCTCCAGCATCTTCACAAGGTCCTTTGCTGTTGTTCTGGGACTGATTTGCACTTTTCGCAACAAAGTACGTTCACCTCTAGGAGACAGAACGCATCTCCTTCCTGAGCAGTTTGACGGCTGCGTGGTCCCATGGTGTTTATACTTGCGTACTATTGTTTGTACAGATGAACGTGGTACCTTCAGGCATTTGGAAATTGCTCCCAAGGATGAACCAGACTTGTGGAGGTCTACAATTATTTTGTGAGGTCTTGGCTGATTTCTTTTTATTTTCCCATGATGTCAAGCAAAGAGGCACTGAGTTTGAAGGTAGGCCTTGAAATACATCCACAGGTACACCTCCAATTGACTCAAATGATGTCAATCAGAAGCTTCTAAAGCAATGACATAATTTGGAATTTTCCAAGCTGTTTAAAGCACAGTCAACTTAGTATATGTAAACTTCTGACCCACTGGAATTGTGATACAGTGAATTATAAGTGAAATAATCTGTCTGTAAACAATTGTTAGAAAAATTACTTGGGTCATGCACAATGTAGATGTCCTAACCGACTTGCCAAAACTATAGTTTGTTAACAAGAAATGTGTGGAGTGGTTGAAAAATTAGTTTTAATGACTCCAACCTAAGTGTATGTAAACTTTCCAACTTCAACTGTATATATATATATACAGACACACATTTTGTGGGACACGCTGTATATTGTAAAATGTTACTGCGCGACAGACCACACATCATTTAATTTCCAACTTTTTACCTAAATTATTCATACTCATTCATATGTTAGTTTTAAACTGTTATCTACTTTAACGAAACACAAGATTAATCTGTAAAACAAAATAATGACACATTATTTGTTTACAACACTGAAGACGATGTTGATGAAGAACCATTTTTAAGAGTCGAAAGGAGGGTGCAGCGGGCTACGCAATGAAAACTTGACAGGCAAGTCATTCTTTTTTTTACTGGAAGTAGACTAGTCAACTATCTAGTAAACACTTCAGATACAAGGTTGGTGTCTCTTTTTTGAACAAAATTAAACTGTTATATCTTGTAATTGAACAAAATAGTAAGTTGGCCAATAACTGGGGACCGTATGCCGATAACACGGGACCTATTTCTTTGCTAAACCGCTTATCAAAAAGCTGACAGTAGTAGTTTTTCAACTGAATTGTCAAACATGCTAATTGCTAACCCGTTTGCTAACGTTTTTATGACACCAATAATCACAAAACATTGGTGGTTTGATCACAAGATAACACTGTTGAAGGTCATTTAATCACAAAACATTGCTGGTTTGATCACAAGATAACACTGTTGAAGGCCATTTAATCACAAAACATTGGTGGTTTGATCACAAGATAACACTGTTGAAGGTCATTTAATCACAAAACATTGGTGGTTTGATCACAAGATGGTAATTTAAACGCTGTTGAACATGCCGATAATACTACTCTATGTGGAAATGATACATACTTAATTTGAAAAACAGTCACCTATCTTGGCTTCCAGCAGGTCAAAGAATAACTATACCTTTAACCTCACTGTTCTATTGGAGGTAGCCTATTGGCTTGTGGTTGAGACATTTAGTGCTGATTGGACACTCTTACTGACAGTTGTGGCTGCTTTGCGTGATGTATTGTTGTCTCTACCTTCTTGCTCTTCGTGCTGTTGTCTGTGCCCAATAATGTTCGTACCATGTTTTGTGCTGCTACCATGTTGTGCTGCTGCCATGTTGTGTTGCTACCATGTTGTGCTGCTACCATGTTGTTGTCATGTTGTGTTGCTACCATGCTCTGTTGTCATGTTTTGCTGCCTTGCTATGTTGTTGTCTTAGTCCTCTCTTTATGTAGTGTTGTGTTGTCTCTCTTGTCGTGATGTGTGTTTTGTCATTTATTTTTAATCCACTGTCCCCGCAGGAGGCCTTTTGTCTTTTGGTAAGTCGTCATTGTAAATTTGTTCTTAACTGACTTGCCTGTTGTAAGTACATTATAATTTTTGAACACCTTTAGGGTTGTGGTAGTAGACACAGTTTGCGCAAGTGTCAGGATGGGAGTCCCAAAAACTGTCTCCGCAGCAACAGAGAGGGGGAAGCTCTGTCTTCTCCAGAGCTATCCTCTCCATCTGAGCTCTCAGAGCCTTGATGTATCTGCCACAGAACACAGTACAATTTGTATTGGTCCATTTGCTGTCACAGGACCCAACTTGTTACACAATTAACATGCACAACATGGGCTGGGACACAGGGCCTTATTCTCTAGGTTCACCAGCACAAACACATTTAGGTCCGGTTTCCTGGAGTCATATTATTCCTGGACTAAAAGGTACTTTCAATGGAGATTATATACTGAACAAAAAATATCAAACACAACATGTAAAGTGTTGGTCCCATGTTTCATGAGTTGAAATAAAAGATCCCAGCAATTATCCATACGCACCAAAAGCTTTTCTCTCAAATGTGCACACATTTGTTTATATCTCTGACAGGTGTGGCATATCAAGAAGCTGATGGAACTGCATGATCATTACACAGGTGCACCTTGTGTTTGGGACAATAGAAGGCCACTAAAATGTGGAGTTGTGTCACAACACAATGCCACAGATGGCTCAAGTTTTGAGGGAGCGTGCAATTGGCATGCTGGCTGCAGGAATGTCCACTAGAGCTGTTGCCAGAGAATTGAATGTTAATTTCTATACCATAAGCCGCCTCCAACTTTGTTTTAGAGAATTTGTCAGTATGTCCAACTGGCCTCACAACCGCAGACCACGTGACCACGCAAGCCTAGGACCTCCACATCTTGCTTCTTCACCCACGGGATCGTATGAGACCAGCCACCCGGACAGCTGATTAAACTGGCTGTGTGTAAATATGGGCACTAACAAATGTTATTTGGTAGCCATCTTGGAAGGGCCTGGTTGTATATTCATAAACACTAGAACCCTATGTAGTGTAGTTCTAACTGGCTTTCATCACCTGTCTCTTCAGTTCCTCCTGGTCTTTTTGGGGCCAGAGCACTTGAGTAGCTCTATAGTCAGTACCAAACCGAAAACTATGGCCTGCAGGATAAGGCTCTCTAAAGAGCCTCTCACACACCTGCAACACACACTGGTATGTAATATTGATTATCAGCGGTCACAATAGATGCATTTTAGCATTAAAGCAGTCTTTTTCATACAAGTCAGATGACTCCTGGGCAACAGCACCCAAAGACTCATTTACAGAAGAGTTAAGCACCTCTTGTTGTGCATTATGTCAGATTCAACCTTTAGGGTAATTCAGTTGGAGTTACAAATAGAACTATATAGACTGATAAACAAACACAAATCACTATTGCTTGACTAAATGTTAGAATAAGCATGTGCCTCACAGGACTGTATGTGGTTTGGGGAAATGGGAGTGTTAGGAAATTGGAGAAGTGTAGAAGTGTAGAAGAAATTCATAGAGGTAGAAAACATTTATTTGAATTCTATGGTTATCTGACATTTTTGTCAAAACTGACTCTGGCCAGTTAGTAAACGCACATCTCTGGTTGAAGACACTTTCCATATCCCCCTCTGACATCCCTTCTCTGTCTCGGAACATTTGACAGGCTACCAGTCTGTGTCTGACCTGTCTCATGACTTGAAAAACCAGAACCAGCCCATATGAATATCTATTTTATTTATAGAGCTAATGACAGCACTAGTGGTAATGTCACTGAATTAGTATGTTCCGCCAGCTTGGCTGCAACATCTGTGTAAATAATCCATCTGCATCACTGAGGATTAGAAGGGTAAGTAACCTAGGTCTATAAGGAGCAGAGATCAATGATGGATATAGATGCACATTAGATATAGATGTAGAAAAAGTTACATTGAGTCAGAATATAGCACTGGGTCTCAATCTAATATCCAGACTCACAGAATCAATAAAAACATGAACTCAGTGCTCGCGTGGCCTTATTCAATTATGTCATTACAGCATATAAAGAAATATCACTGACTGTGTTTGCTTTACTGTACCCTCAAATAAAAGCTGAACTGAAACAAAAACATTTACATTAAGCTATATAGTCCAGCATTTTGGATTTGAGATCAAATGTTTCATATGCGGCAACAGTACATAATGTCACCTTTTATTTGAGGGTATTTTCATACATACAGTACCAGTTAAAGTTTGGACACACCTACCCATTCAAGGGTTTTTCTTTATTTGTACTATTTTCTACATTGTATAATAATAGTGAAGATCAAAATTTTGAAATAACACATATGGAATCATGTCAAAGTCACCATTATCAGTCAGATGTACAACCAAATGCCTTCAACCGAAATGTGTCTTCCGCATTTAACCCAACCCCTCTGAATCAGAGAGGTGCGGCCTTAATCGACATCCACGTCTTCGGCGCCCGGGGAACAGTGGGTTAACTGCCTTGTTCAGAGGCAGAACGACAGATTTTTTCCTTGTCAGCTCAGTGATTCGAACTTGCAACCCTCTGGTTACAAGTCCAACGCTCTAACCACTAGGCTACCTGCCGCCCCTTAGGAACCAAAAAAGGGTTAAACAAATCAAAATATATTTTACATTTTAGATTCTTCAAAGTAGCCATCCTTTGCCTTGGTAACAGCTTCGCACACTTTGCATTCTCTCAACCAGCTTCATGAGATAGTCACCTGGAATGCATTTCAATTAAACAGGTGTGCCTTGTTCAAAGACAAATTGTGTAATTTCTTTCCTTCTTAATGTCACACCCTGATCTGTTTCACCTGTCCTTGTGCTTGTCTCCACCCCCTCCAGGTGTCGCCCATCTTCCCCATTATCCTCTGGGTATTTATACCTGTGTTTTCTGTCTGTCTGTGCCAGTTCGTCTTGTTTTGTCAAGTCAACCAACGTGTTCAAGGCTATTATGGAGCAAATCAGTGAGTTAGCTCATAGGCAGCCTGCCGCCTCTGAGACCTCCCAACCACCCAGTAACCTATCTACTATCAGTGGTGGGTTTGTACAGCCTACCCTGGCTCCCCGAGAACTCTGTTTACTTCCTCCGGAGCGATATTCTGGGGATCCTGGAACCTGCTGGTGTTTTCTTTCTCAGCGTTCCCTTATTTTTGAGCTAGAGCCATCTTCGTTCCCTTCGGACCGGTCGAAGATAGCGTATATTGTCGGGAAGGGCGCTCTCCTGGGCTACGGCAGTTTGGGAGCAACAACCCGCCATTTGTCGCCATCTGGAAGATTTCATGGCAGAGGTGGGGAAGGTGTTCGATTCTCCGGTATCTGGGAGAGAGGCGGCCCGAAAACTACTTGAATTACGTCAAGACCACCTCCCATGGGCCGAAAACGTCCGTGCCTACGTAGGTGCAAGTTGGTCCCACCTGTAGCCGGCTCAGCTGGCAGTTCTGCCATCTTCTGGTGTTCCGGAGCTTCTTGCACGTGACACACTTGAAGAGTGCACCGCTGATACATCTTTTAGCTCCAACCAACCAGAGTCCATCTGCTCGGATGGCACCCTCTGTCAAATGTCTCCCTTGATGCTTCACAGCTTCACAGCTTAATGGTGGTGACGCACAAGCAAGGTTGCCAGGTGGTGACGACCTGGAATGATGATGGGTTGACATAGTTTGTTCCTAATTTAGATTGCTCGATTCGGCCTCCAACTCTGAGCAGTCCGTCACTGTCTACGATAGGATGTAGCCTTTGTAGACTGCTGTCAGTAGGAAGACTGTGTTCCGCTGCTATGCACCTAAATTCCTCTGCAAAACACTTGTCTTGGGCACTCTTTATCACAAGGACTTTGGCTCTTTCCAGCTCCTCTTCAGTGGGGTTCTTCAGACAGATGTGCCATCCACGGAAGCTGCTCTCTTGTGCAGGCTGAGAGAAGGTCAGAGCTATGTGGATTAAGTGTGCTGTTGTCCTTATAAGACTGTTCCACCTGGAGAAACGCTCAAAGCGTTTAGAGCTCAGCAAGTTCTTGGAGACTTGAGTGATATTAGTAGTCAGCTGTGGCTGTATCTCAGAGTCAGAAGCAGAGTTGATAAGGTCAAACGACTTTAGAGGTTTGGAGGAGTGCAGGGCTGGATTCTGTAGAAAGGCTGGTCCTGACAGCCATGTTGTGTTGCTGAGGAGAGCTACTGTTACGGATCTAGACCCATGGTCAGCTGGGTTTAGATCTGTGGGCATGTACCGCCATTGGTCTGGGGGCGTGGATTGCCGGATACGCTGAACTCTGTTGCTCACATAGATGTAGGACCGCCTTGTTTGGTTGTGGATGTACCCAAGCACCACTTTGCTGTCCGAATAGTATGTGATGCTGTCAAACTTCAGATCCATCTCCTCAACTATCAACTCTGCGATCTTGACTGCCAGCACGGCTGCGCATAGTTCCAGTCTGGGGATAGTGAGTTCTGGCTGAGTAGCCAGCTTTGCCTTGCCAAAGACAAAGCCGACTTCACTTTTTCCATCTTGAGTGGTGACCTTCAGGGTAAGCTACAGCTTCAAAAGCTTTCAATGATGCATCTGTCCTTCATGACACCTATAGCACCCGATGTCACAGGAAGGCAAAAAAGATAATCAAAGACAACAACCACCTGAGCCACTACCTGTTCACATCGCTACCAACCAGAAGGCGAGGTCAGTACAGGTGCATTAAAGCTGGGACCGAGAGACTGAAGAACAGCTTCTATCTCAAGGCCATCAGACTGCTAAACAGTAATTACTAACTCAGAGAGGCTGCTGCCTACATGGAGACCCAAACATTGGCCAAATGGATCACTGACACTTTAAATAATGCCACTTTAATAATGTTTACATATCTTACATTACTCAAATCACATGCATATACTGTATTTTATACCATCTATTGCACCTTGCCTATGCTGCTTGGCCATCGCTCATCCATATATTTATATGTACATATTCTCATTCACCCCTTTAGATTTGTGCGTATTAGGTAGTTGTTGGGGAATTGTTAGATTACTTGTTAGATATTACTGCACTGTTGGAACCAGAATCACAAGCATTTCGCTACAGTCGCATTCAAATGTATTTATAAAGCCCTTCTTACATCAGCTGATGTCACAGAGTGCTGTACAGAAACCCAGCCTAAAACCCCAAACAGCAAGCAATGCAGGTGTAAAAGCACGGTGGTTAGGAAAAACTCCCTAGAAAGGCCAAAACCTAGGAAGAAACCTAGAGAGAAACCAGGCTGAGGGGTGGCCAGTCCTCTTCTGGCTGTGGCGGGTGCAGATTATAACAGAACATGGACAAGATTTTAAAATATTCATAAAACAGCCATTAACATCTGCTAACCATGTGTATGTAACAAATACATTTGATTTGGATTTGAAGACATAAAGTTCCTTGAGCTGAGCATCAGAGGTAAAGGAAGACATGTAGGTGCTAGGTCTTTGGAGCTCCTGTAAGTCTTGAAGTGAATCCCTCCATTTGTTCCACTTCTCTTCCATGTCTGCGGGAAGGGGTGAATCCCAATCTTACACAAGTGTAGAGAGCTCTCTGAGGAGTAGCCTGCCTTTTATGGTGACGGGGCTAGGAAGCCAAGTGGATCATATAGGCTATTGACCGTAGAGAGCACTCCACTGTGTGTGAATGGCTTCTTGTTGTCTACGTCATGGAGTGTGAATGTGTCTGCTGTGATGTTCCAAGACACTCCTAGACTGTGCTGTAGGGGGAGATCATCAGTGAAGAGGTTTAGATCCTTAATGTCCTTGGCCCGGTCGTCAGGGGGAAATGCATCCATCAGCACAGGACTGTTGGAGGCAATTTTGTGTAGCCTGAGGTTTGATAGCGCAAGCATTTCCTGTGCTCGACCGAGGACACTGATGGCCTCTGTTTCGGTAGTGAATGACTTCAGTGTGTCATCGACATAGAACTCATGTTCGCCCGAACCTACTCACATCGCGGCCAAAGTCACCCTCTTCTTCCTTGGCAGTCCTCCTTAGGCCATATATATGGCGACAGCAGGGGACGGGCTATTGCCGAAGACATGGACACGCGTTCTGTAGTCCACAATTGTTGCGATACCACAGGAAGCAAAGGAAGTCTCTGTGATCCTCCCTCATTACGAAGCAGTGGAACATGTGCTGGATATCAGCAGTGATGGCCACAGGTTCTTTCCTGAACCTCAACGGTACACCCAGCAGGGCCTGTGAGGAGTACATAATTGAGGGACTCCTTTGAATGGTGCACTTGAGTTGAACACCACACGGCCTGGCTTTTTTAGGGTGATACACTCCAAATGAAGGGAGGTACCAGCATTCTTGACCTTCCTGGTGGAGCTACCTCTGCATGGTCGTTGATAAGCAATTTATGCACGAACTCTAGGAAGTGTTCCTTCATCGTAGGCTGCTTTGCTAGAGTACGACGGAGTGAGGTGAGACGACTGTAAGCGTACTCCATATTGTTTGGCAGCCGTCATCTGGGTTTCTAAAAGGGCAAGGGCGCGACCTAGCTGTTGGAGCTGTCTTGGCAGACCTCATTGTCCGTGATCTGAAGGAATCATCGATCGAAGGTGCAGGTTCGTGATCGCTAGTGGTGTGACAGAAGATTGACTGACCCAGGTTCTCTCCGCAGGTTTGGCTCATCAAGGATCTTCTGCGGTGCTCCGTAACTGAGCTTCTCTTTCACCCTAACCTGACTGTTGCATGGGCTGAAGTAGGTTGGACGACCATTTTTCAAGATGGATGTCTTGAACGAACTCACCTGAGATGGTTTGTGGGCACCTCTGAGACACACGTCCCCGACAACAACCCAACCTAGGTCTAGCTTCTGGGCGAATGGAGCGTCATCTGGACCGTTGATTTGGTTCCTGACTTTATGTACTCTCAAGACATCTCTGCCTAAGAGGAGAAGTATGTCTGCGTCGGAATCCAGAGGTGGGATCTCGTCTGCAATGCGTCTCAGGTGACTGTGGTGGCGAGCTGCATTTGGAGTGGGAATTTCTGAGCGGTTGTTAGGGACTTGGTTACATTCGATGAGCGTGGGAAGGTGGAGACTCATCTTCTCGTTGACTGACTCCACAACGTAACCACGGGCCCTCATGCCAGCTGTCTCTGTGAGTCCCGTGCATGTCTTGAGTGTGTATGGGGATGAACTACCTTTGACCTTGAAGATGTTGAAGAACTCTGATCTTGCTAGAGACCGATTGCTTAGTTCATCCAATATAGCATACATCCTTTTGGATTCTTCACGACGTCCTTCTGGAACACATTAACGAGGCACATCTTGGAGCATGCTCTTGCGGTCATTCCTTCTCCACATACCGCGGTGCACTTAGATGTGACCTCCTGATTTGCTGCTTCCTCTTCCTCCCCGCCATGCTCTGAAGAGGAAGGGGATGAGCTTAACTTCCATGGAGCTGGACCAGGATGGAGTGCTGAATGGTGCCGGCCGCTTTCACATTTGTTGCATTTCACCGTTACCTTACAGTTCTTGGTGAGATGGTTTGTGGAAGAGCAGCACTGAAAACATACATAGTTCTCTTTGAGAAACTGTTTGCGGTTTTCCAGGGACTTCTCTCTGAAACCTCCACTCTTCTTTAACGGATGAGGCTTGTTGTGGATGGGGCAGTGCTTATTCAAATCCACTGGTTTCTTCTGATCCCCCTTGTTCTCTGTTGAAGACACTTGTGTCTTGTGGACAGATATTGTCTTCCCTTGTCTGTCTTGCTCGTCTCTTCTGACAGGTGTTGCTTGGGAGGAGAAGAGGTTGAATCTGGGGTCTGTCCTGACTTTGGCTTCTCTACGGATGAATTTGGCCAAGACCCAAAATGGAAGGTGAAGTTGTTTTCTAGCTTGAATTTTGACCCGTATGATGTCCACTTTTCCTGCAGGCCATATGGGAGCTTCTCTACGATAGGGCTCACCCCTCTGGATGTCTCCAGGTACGATAGGCCAGGTAGGCAGCCATCTCGCTTTGCAGCTTCGAGTAGATAGTAGATCTACTCGATAGTAGATCTCCAAGGTCAGAGTCTCTGGGGTTCTTTATTTGTCACCTTGGGGAAGTTCTCCAACTTGGCAAAGAGAGCCCTTTCAATGGCTTCGGGTGAGCGTAGCTTTCCTCAAGTCTCTCAACAGGGCTGTAGTGGAGCGGGTCGAGAGTTTCAAGTTCCTTGGTGTCCACATCACAACAAACGATCATGGTCCAAACACACCAAGACAGTTGTGAAGAGGGCACGACAACACCTTTCCCTCTTCAAGAGACTGAAAAGACTTGGCATGTGTCCTCAGATCCTCAAAAGGTTCTACAGCTGCACCATTGAGAGCATCCTGACTGGTTGCATCACCGCCTGGTATGGCAACTGCTCGGCATCTGACTGTAAGGCGCTACAGAGAGTAGTGCGTACGGCCCAGTACATCTCTGGGGCCAAGCTTCCTGCCATCAAGAACCTATATACTAGGCGGTGTCAGAGGAAGGTGCAAAACATTGTCAAAGACTCCAGTCAACAAAGTCATAGACTGTTCTCTCTGCTACTGCACGGCAAGCGGTCCTGGAGCCCCAAGTCTAGTTCCAAAAGGATCCTTAACAGCTTCTACCCTCCAAGCCATAAGACTGCTGAACAATTCATCAAATGGCCACCCAGGCTATTTACATTGACCCCCTCGCCCCTTTTGTTTTTACACTGCTACTGTTTATTATCTATGCATAGGCATCGTCTCTTTACCACTACATACATATACAAATTACCTTGACTAATCTGTATCCCCGCACATTGACTCTGTACCACTACCCCCAAAATATAGCCTCGGTATTGTTATTTTATTGTGTTAATTCTTCTTTTATTTTTTACTTTAGTTTATTTAGAAAAATATTTTCTTAACTCTATTTCTTGAATTGCATTGTTGGTTAAGGGCTTGTAAGTAAGCATTTCCTGGTAAGGTCTACACCTGTCGTTTTCGGCGCGTGTGACAAATAAAATTTGATTTGATATATTGTTTGGAAGGATTTTACCCCATTTTCTTCAGGAAATCTTGACAGGCTTTCCAGACTGCCTCCAATCTTTGAAATGTTCCTTAAGGTATCTAGTATTAGTGTACAAAGTTTGATACTTGTATTATAAAATGGAACAATTACAGTATTTCACCTGTCCGCTGGTCTATACTTCGAGAACGGGGGGAATGTAAGCAATGCATGTGACAGTGCCTGAGGCCCGGGCTTTTGCAGTACAGGTCATGACCATAGGGCTGTGATGTTTTGCTCTGCACTACAGTTCCCCATTTCAGCTGTTGTCACTCTCTCTACACTGGTCGGCTACAAATGCATTTTGTCAAACTCTTCTCCAGTAGCTGAATCAAGCTAGATTGGCATGCAATACTTTTGCAGATGGAAATATGGATTGATTTAGACCCACTGAAAAGTCCAAGTAGAGGGAGTGACATATTCTTCTAGTGAGAAAACATGGTAACAACACCTAATTGTTATCCAGGCATCCCTGTTCTGTGGAGAAATTGTGTAATGTCTCTACTCTCCAATTTATTCATTCATGTATATGTTGGGATAGGCAGATGAATCGCTTTCTTTCTTCTCCACGCCTCATCCACACAGCCGTAGTCATCACTGAACAGGCATGCTATTGTCCTCTTGGTGAAACTGTGAATCAGCAAACAGATTCTCTCTGTGTGTTTGAGAACAGAACGATGAGCATTAGACAAAAAGGAACAAATTACATAAAGCTTGTACTGTACTGTGTTGAAAGTATGCCCCCTGTGTTTTATTGCAGGGCACAAACATTCCCGGTGAACATTGATGTGAACATTGATGTCGACCACGATGACTGTCTGAAGAAACTCCATGTAAGCTGCATGGATAAATGACAAAAATGCATGCTCGCCTCGAGTCGCCTGAACATACAAACTGACAATATTGAGGACAAAGTGTCAGAAACATTCAAACTTTCCCTAAAGTTTAACTTTAAGTGAAACAAATTTAGAAATGACAACAAATATTTCTTCCTCATAATTTTACTGAACATCTCTACTGATATGTACAATGCATCCTTTGATTTTCTTAACAATTCTATGAATCTTGACAAAGAAAACCAAATATTGAATGATTATTCAACTATGATACCCAAGAACACAGACAATTATTAGTTAAATTACAAACATCTACACCATACAATCTGTACTATGAAGAAACTGGTATATTTAAAGAGAGGTTTTATACATTGTACAGTTTAGGTCTTCAGAATTGGACATAAATTAAATGTAACATAAACAAATTGGCTAACGTGTCAGAACCTAAAAACTAAACTGACCCATACAGTTGTGGAGGATGGCAGCGTATGTATAAACCCATTAAGGAGAGAATATTAAAGTGCTGTGTTGGGTTCTGAGACAAACATTACTGCGCTATCACGTCATAAAAAACATATTTACATACATACAGTCACCATGTGAACATACAGAAATATACACATCTTTCTGCAGCTCCAAGGCATGGACCACAGGGGGCCACAGTGTGTGGCAGCTTTCTTCCTGGCCCAGCTTCAACAGACCAGGTCACATTCATTAGGGCACTGAAAATACACTGTTTTAAAACCTTTCGCAACGTGCCTAATGAATACGATCCTGTTTCAATTAAATCATGGTCTTAAATTTAGGCAAGACGTGTTAGTGCTGGGCTGAAACAAAAGCATGCACACACTGCATCCCTCCAAGACTTGCATATAGACAATCAGGGCTGAGTGGTGCCGTTGCTCTCCAGTGTGGGGGTGGGCTCTTCCAACTGAGGGGCAGGCAGTATGCCCACAGGGGTGTGGAACATGCGCCTGGAGCTTTGAGTGCGGGGCGGTGAGGGGGTGGAGGTTTTGCTCTGCACCTTGTTGTTGTGGTGAGAAGGGGGGGAGCTGACTGGGGTGCGGGGGTACCGGCGAGAAGAGCGGGCAGGGGGGTCAGGGGAGTGTGAGGAGGGGGGCAGGGAGCTGCTGTAGCTGGGAGGGCTTCTAGGTGGCGCAGAGGGGAGGCCCAGGCCTATGTTGCCGGGTGAGTCATGGTCTTCCTGAGGGGAATCCTACAAAGAGGGAAACCAAGTCAATGCTCTCACACACACACATACACAATGCTCTCTGAACAGGTCCAAACAATACCTAAGGTGTAGTGGCTGTATTATATTCTAAATTGAGATATTGTAGTCATCCAAACAGCTGAAATAAAAACGTACAAACCCCCACAGTATCTCTGGGCATTTTATCGATTTATTAAATGAACATTTATTCAGACAAGGGTTTATTTAGTTATGTTTTGAGTCAGATACTGATGGTGACAGCTTTATAGATTTTTTGTTATTTCGAGAAATACCTTTTTGAGGATGTAGAGTGCCACTGGATTCTTGCGTTCATGTTCAGTCATAATTTTTGGTAAAACTCTAACTAAACAGGATGAAAAAGACATTGGATGAACACCTTTGGTGCAACACATATTATTTTTTGTGTATTATGAATAAATAGGAAATATAAATAAAAGTTATTATTAGTTTTCTTACCTGCATGATTGATGTGGGAATAATCAGGGTGTTCTATTAAATGCCTTGGCAGCCCTGCCAAACCTCTGGGCTTCATTTGCCGTTTCTGACGTTCTCTGCATAATAAACGTACAGTTATAGGTGAGATTCAACTGTGTGCTGAAAGGATACAGTATAAAAAACTGTTAAACCCTTCAGAGTCTAAGCCCCTGTCTAAGCCAGGGGGGTTCTAAGCTAACATATGGAATTGTTTTAAGATGGTCATACCAAGGACCATTTAGTTATTAAATGTTTTATTTTAAGAGCCCTTAAGGTATCAAAAAAATATATGCAAAAATTATTAGATAAACATTTTATTAGGCATTACTGCTATTAGCCAATTGAAACACGTTGAATAACAGATTCAGTGCACGGAACAACAGATAGTCCTCCCCCGCCAAAGAAAAATAAAGGAAGTTTGTTTTGTAGTGTCTTTCCTCTATCTGAGAGATATAAGAAATATCAGGATATATTTTGTACATGTTTTTATTCCCTTATTTTAGGCACTAAACTATCTCCATATAAACTTCCATATGTTTTTTTAACTGGTACCGGGGACCTTCAAATGAGTCTTTTGAGGCTTGTGGGCCTTAAAGAAATTGACTATCAGTTCTTACTTCTTGGATGGCCCCCAGCAGGCGCATACCGTAACCAAGGTGATGAGGAGAAAAATACCCCCGGTGGAGAGAATGATGTAGAGGGAACTCCTCCCTGTGGGGGGGAAACATAGGAGGGTCAGGAGGATCGCAGTGTCACGGTCTGTGTCCTAAATGGCACCTGTTAGGGCTCTGGTCAAAAGTAATGCACTATATAGGGAATACGGTACTATTTGGGTGGTAACCACATAGGAAGATAAATGGCACAGTAGAGCTACTTAACAGTATGTTCAAGCAGAATTACAGTGCATGCTTTCTCCCCTGTCCTCCCACGCACACACTCACGTCTCTGTGATGTAGGAATGTTTCTGTATGTATAGCCAGTCAACGACTTCCCTCCCACGCATTATCTGTTTGCTAATGGTACATTACAATGATGTTTTTTCCCCCTCTAGAGTTGAGGGCTTTGGGTTTGTTTTATTTTACAGAAGCTATCTATAGCTTGCTCTTGCCTTCATTCACCCTTTCCGTAAAGTACAAGGACTTGCTTTTCAGTGAAGTATTTGTTTCACGCCCTAGGCTTGAACCAATGACTTGTACTCCTAAGAAAGCACTCAGATGAAATTATGAAAATGACTTCAATTTTACTTAGTGAGTACTTACTAAAGAAGCCTATATCATTGGGTTAGAGAGTGCGAGAGTATTACAGGAGTTAGCTACATTTTTCCATCCCCATCCCTCAACTTTATAGCAAAGTGGTGGGGCTGCCCTTTTACAGAAAACCAGTTGCAGATTGTGCCTTTAAATTGCCACTGGTTTAAGCCTATAGTACAACGGTTTAGCCTACTGTAGATAGTGAGTTTAACGGGCAGGCTCTTCATGCTGCCAAGAGGGTTCTCCACCATGCAGCCGTAGATGTCATCATCCACCATCAGTACCCGCACGATTGTCAAGAGCTTTTGGTCAGGTGACAACTGCAGGCGCGTCTCATTGGTCAGCGGTTTACCGCCTTTCTGCCAGCTGTACTTGGCATTGGTTCCGTTGTCGTGGGAGCAGTTGAGAGTAAAGTGCTCGCTGAGCTCCAACACTGAGGAGGCCTCCATGTGGACATAAGGCCTGGATATGGGCTCTATGGAGAAGAAGCATAGTAGTCACACATGTATTTCTGAAACACCCCCAACGAAAAGATTAGGATCTCTTGTTCATTCAGGGTCAAAGGTTATGCTGATATGATGGTAAAAAAAAAAGTTGTCACACTTAAGCTAATGTACATAAACAACTTCTCAGGTGACCCATGCGACAATGACTTTACAGGAACAACACTGTTTGGGCTACTGTCCCTTGCACTTTCCTTGACAATTCAGCCTAGTCATACAAATTCAGCCCAGTCAAACAAATTCAGCCCTGTCAAACAAATTCAGCCCTGTCAAACAAATTTAGCCCAGTCAAACAAATTCAGCCCAGTCAAACAAATTCAGCCCTGTCAAACAAATTCAGCCCTGTCAAACAAATTCATCCCAGTCAAACAAATTTAACCCAGTCAAACAAATTCAGCCGTGTCAAACAAATTCAGCCCAGTCAAACAAATTCAGCCCAGTCATATACATGAGGAATATAAACAAAAAGCCTTTGGTTTTTATCACAGACAACGCCAGAAGTCCCTGCAAGCAGTGGCTCTTTAATGCAAATCATGTCATAGAGGACTATGACCAACTTAGCGGCCTTAGTGTCCACCCTGAAATTGGTAGAGTCATACCGAAGACTCCAAAAATGGTACTCGATGCCTCTGCTTGGCACTCAGCATTAACGAGATGGATTAGGGATAAGGTCCTGCAGTAGAATAGCATCCTGTCCAGGGGGTGTACATGTATATCAAACTGTCTCACGCTACAGAATAAGGACATAGGCTACTACCCTATGGTCCATTCTGGCACGGACAAGGCTTACTTTTCCAAGGCTTACTTACTTACATTATGAACCACCTACCATCCACAGTTAGGTCGATACTCCCTTCTCCAGTGAATGTATCATCCGTGATTGAAATCTCCACTTCGTAGGTGCCCTCGTCCGAGAGCTTGAGGTTGTGGAGCAGGAGGGTGCCATTCTCAAACACCAGGATGCGGTCCCGGTACTCTGGCCTCAGGTTCCCAATGATCTCGGTGCCGATGGACTGGACCACGGTGACAGGCTTGTCGTCCCTCTTCAGCTGCCACTTGATGACGGGCGCGTCGGGGCTGGAGCTGCTGTAGCGGACAGAGAGGAGTGCCTCCCCGCCCAACGTCCCCCGGATCAGGGAGCCAGGGCTGGTGATGTTGACCCCCCTCGACACTTCCTAGTCATAGAGGAGATGAAACAGACTGGATGTATAAGATCCACTTTATTGTATCTAGTTCATTTATTCTGGTTATAGTCTCCTGGATCATGTGTGAGCACCATCGTACCTATTATATTTAGCATATTTTTATTCAGATTTCTATTCTTTATTTTATCAGATTAGAGTCTCAGTTAAGACATAAATTAACTGACACATTACACTGACGCAATAGGGTACAGGTGTATCCGAGCTGCAATGCCACTTCAGGTTGCTACAAGTGTCTTTTAAATAGGCCTAGTAGCAAACCATCCAACAACAAGCTTTACCCAAATCGTGTACCCAAGGAGACTTGGACCACTTCTTAATGGAAACTAACTGCCTTTCCTATTCCATTACTTTGTGAATGTTAGTGTTCTGAAGAATATTGGACTGTCCACAATCTCCACACCAGTACCACCATCCCAGCCGTAACTAGACGGTCTTTGATTGAGTGGCATGCTTCTATTCATGGTTAACAGGTCATTGTCCGGGCATATGCTAAGCTTCCTCCTCTCAGCCCTTTCGCTAGTTCAACAGCATATCTCAAACAGTCTAACTTATGGCCAACAGATTTTGCAGCAATACTTTCAGAGTTCTTTGACCAGAGGTTTCTTCTCTGTGAAGGGAATAGCCTACAGTATGTGTTCAGAGTGGGCTAGTAAAGTGAGAGCCAAATGACTGTATCTAGCTCTGCTGGCTGTTGTTGTGGGCGGTAGGCTGCTGATGACTTGACTGTGGGCACCGGGCCCCCTCCTCCATTGGGGCAGAGTGTGCTGAAGCGAGCCTGCGTGGCAGCACTGCATCGCCGTGGTAACGGCTCGCAGCTCTCTGGGACCGCTGGGATGTGAGCTGACAAAAGTGGCGATTGTTTGGACCAACTTCCTTCCTGGCAGTCCATGAAAAGAGCCCTCAGAGCAACACGAGATCCCCGATTGGCTGAGCCCGGAGACAGAGGGCCCCAGTGATTCTGCTGATGACAACACAACCGCACCTCTTTCTATGTTTGTCTTCACACTTTTTCTTTTATATATCTCATGTAAAGTTAGAATTATATATTTACAAAAGTATAGATTCTTCGTATATCTTCCCTTTTATGTTTCTAGGTAGTACCTCAATACCCTAAGCTCAGGTCCTTCACCAACCTCATACCAACCAACATCCTGCCCTTTCCCCATGATCCTCGATGCTTGGAGGATCCTCTGATTGTGCCATTCTCACAGAGCAGTTTGGCTCCATGACATCACCATTCATACTGGTGGAGGACTTTGGCTAACCTGCTAAACCAACCGGAAGACATCTGAGTAATGTAGTGCCCACATGGGCTCTACAGAGTGTCAAATACACTTAAACTCTCTAAAGTCTAAACCTTGTGGGCCGGTTTCCCAAACCCAGACTAAGCCACCCTGGACAAAACATAATTCTCAGTAGAGAATGTCCATTGAATGTACCTTTTACTCCAGGACTTTTTCTGGGTCCTTTTGTGACTCCTTTCTGACAAATAATTATCTTCATACATTTTTAAATCCACAGATGATGTGTTGTTTTATGAGTGACATCAGCTTGACTACAAAATGGTTTTCTAGTAATTTAGGATTAATAATATAAAGAAATGTACTGTGTGGTATTGTGCAGTCAGATTGAATGTTTTAAATTGGTTTTTATTTGAAAATACACAGAGTGTACAAAACATTATGAACACCTTCCTAATATTGTGTTGCACCCCCCCTGTGGCCCTCAGGGGGGGCATGGACTCTACAAGGTGTTAAAAGTGTTACACAGAGATGCTGGCCCATGTTGACTCCAATGCTTCCCACAGTTGTGTCAAGTTGGCAGGATGTCCTTTGGGTGGTGGACCATTCTTGATACACACGGGAAACTGTAGAGCGTGAAAACCCCAGAAGCTTTGCAGTTCTTGACACACTCAAACCTGTGTGCCTGGCACCCACCTGCATACCACAGGAGGCTGGTGGCACCTTAATTGTGGAGAACGGACTCGTGGTAATGACTGGAGAGGAATTAGTGGTATGGTTCTGTGTGACTCAGTTGGTAGAGTATGGCATTTGCAATGCCAGAGTTGTGGGTTCGATTCCCATTGGGGATCACTACAAACAAATATGAAAATGTCTGCTACAATGTAAATGTAACAAATACATCAAACACATGGTTTCAAGGTGTTTTATGCCATTCCATTTGCACCGTTCTCCCTTCAGCAGCCTCCTGCGCTGAATACCCCATTCAAAGGCAAATCTTTTGTCTTGCCCATTCACTCTCTGAATGGCACACATACACAATCCATGTCTCAATTGCCTCAAGGCTTAAAAATCCTTCTTTAACCCGTCTCCTCCCCTTCATCTACACTGATTGAAGTGGATTTAACATCAATAAGGGATCATAGCTTTCACCTGGATTCACCTGGTCAGTCTGTCATGGAAAGAGCAGGTGTTCCTATTATTTATTTATTTTATCAGGGAGTCATACTGAGACCAAGGTCTCTTTTACAGATGAACCCATTTATTAAATTACAGAAAATACACACATCAAAATATCAATACAAAACGCAAGCAGAGAGAAAAACACGTTCCTAAAAAAACAAACACATCCATCAGTAATACGGTCCTCAATCAGCTGTCTGAATTACCAAAGAGACACCACAACATCACATTCATCAGTAATAAGGTCCTCAATCAGCTGTCTGAATTACCAAAGAGACACCAGAACATCACATTCATCAGTAATAAGGTCCTCAATCAGCTGTCTGAATTACCCAAGAGACACCAGAACATCACATTCACCAGTAATAAGGTCTTCAATCAGCTGTCTGAATTACCAAAGAGACACCAGAACATCACATTCATCAGTAATAAGGTCCTCAATCAGCTGTCTGAATTACCCTAGAGACACCAGAACATCACATTCATCAGTAATACGGTCTTCAATCAGCTGTCTGAATTACCCTAGAGACACCAGAACATCACATTCACCAGTAATAAGTAATAAGGTCCTCAATCAGCTGTCTGAATTACCCTAGAGACACCAGAACATCACATTCATCAGTAATACGGTCCTCAATCAGCTGTCTGAATTGACCCAGAGGCACCACAACATCAAATTTAAGAACATTTTGAAGATTGTTCCACAGATAACGTGCAAAAAAACTAAAAGCTGATTTACCTAACTCAGTAGAGACCAAGGGAAACCAAAGGAATGTTATGTACACTCGGTGTAAGCTAATATACAATAAGGAAACATATATTTGCTTGTTTGACATGGAAATTGTGTTTAATGTAATAGTTTTTATCTGGTACTAATACACATATGATAATCAAATGTATGAATATGCAGAAACATGTACATTCATAATAGGAACCTTAACTGGCTGCTGTTGAATGACTTAGAAAATCCCATTTTGAATTGAATGTTTACATAAACAGTTTTACAAGCAAAAGTAGGCATAATTTAACATGTTCTTGCAAGTATGATATGAAAAACACAGACAGACAAACAAATCTCTCAGTCAGAAACCGTTTACTTGTCCACTCCATTCTAAATACCTCCCACCCACATTGCCTTGCCTTGCAAGTGTACACTATACATTGCTTTAAGCACAGATGTGTTTCCCAAAAACAGGGGAAAGTGTCCCTTACCTGACTGGGACAAAACAAGGAGACACCAGAGCAGCAAAAGTTGAGGAGCGGCTATGGCTTTTGAGAGAGCCTCTCTCTCTGCCTTCATCTTGGGTCTAGCACTCCGTTTCTGTCCCAGACAATTAGCATGATTTTTCCACTCTGGCCACGTCCCCCAGAGAGCGCACAGCCATTCCTCCAAGGCAGGGCTCCACTAGGACTGGGTGCACTGCACAACAAAGCAACGCACCAGCAGGCAAGACAGAGCGATGTGTGTGAATGTGTGTGTGGGTTGGTTCTTCTATCCTTGTGGGGACCTAAAATCCCCAAAAGGATAGAAAACAAGGAAAATGTGCCCTCGTGGGGACATTTCCCACATCCCCATGTGGACAAAGGCTATTTTAAGCTTAGTGGTTAGGGTTACAATTAGGGAATGGGGGATACCTAGTCAGTTGTACAAGTAAATGCATTCAACTGAAATGTGTCTTCCGCATTTAACCCAACCCCTCTGAATCAGAGAGGTGCGGGGGGCTGCCATAATCGACATCCACGTCTTCGGCGCCCGGGGAACAGCGGGTTAACGCCTTGCTCTGGGGCAGAACGACAGATTTTTATCCTCCAGCTGAGGGATTTGATCCAGAAACCTTTCGGTTACTGGTCCAATGCTCTAACCAATAGGCTACCAGGATAAGGGTAAGGTGTTAGTGGTTAGGGGTTAAGGTTAGGATTAGGGTTAGAGCAGGGGTGGGCAAAACTTTTGGCTTGAGGGCCACATCAGGGTTTTGAAATAATACAAATAATTTGGGGGACCAATTGTTTGTTAAAATGAATTTGCAGGGGCCTCCCGAGTGACGCAGGGGTCTAAGGCACTGCATCAAAGTGATTGAGGAGTCACTACAGACTCTAGAGACTCTTGTCGTGGGCCGGGCGTAATGCACACTGACACGGTTGGCAGGTGTACAGTGTTTCCTCTGTCACATTGGTGTGGTTGGCTTTTGGGTTAACAGGCATTGTGTCAAGAAGCCACTTCAATCCGGCCCGTGAGACATAAAAAAAAATGGGGCTTTTCTGCTAAGGGGACAGGACAACTTCACCGCATCAAAGGGACGACGGACGGGGCCATGTACCATCAAATCTTGGGTGAGAACCTCCTTGCCTCAGCCAGGGCATTGAAAATGGGTCGTGGATGGGTATTCCTGCATGACAATGACCCAAAACACACGGCCAAGGCAACAAAAGAGTGGCTCAAGAAGAAGCACATTAAGTTCCTGGAGTGGCCTAGCCAGTCTCCAGACCTTAATCCCATAGAAAATCTGTGGAGGGAGCTGAAGGTTCGAGTTGCCAAACGTCAGCCTCGAAACCTTAATGCCTTGGAAAAGATGTGCAAAGAGGAGTGGGACAAAATCCCTCCTGAGATGTGTGCAAACCTGGTGGCCAACTACAAGAAACGTCTGACCTCTGTGATTGCCAACAAGGGTTTTGCCACCAAGTACTAAGTCATGTTTTGCAGAGGGGTCAAGTACTTATTTCCCTCATTAAAATGCAAATCAATTTATAACATTTTTCACATGCATTTTTCTGGATTTTTGTTGTTGTTATTCTGTCTCTCACTGTTCAAATAAACCTACCATTAAAATTATAGACTGATCATTTCTTTGTCAGCAGGGGATCAAATACTTTTTTCCCTCACTGTATATCCCTCTCTAACTTTAAGCATCAGCTGTCAGAGCAGCTTACTGATCACTGTACCTGTACACAGCCAATCTGTAAATAGCCCACCCAACTACCTCATCCCCATATTGTTATTTATCTTCTTTCTCTTTTGCACCCCAGTATCTCTACTTGCACATCATCATCTGCACATCTATCACTCCAGTGTTAATGCTAAATTGTAATTATCTCACCTCTATGGCCTATTTATTGCCTTACCTCCCTAATCTTCAACATTTGCACACACTGTACATATATTTTTCTATTGTGTTATTGACTGTACATTTGTTTATGTGTAACTCCCTGTTGTTTTTGTCGAACTGCTTTGCTTTATCTTGGCCAGGTCGCAGTTGTAAATGAGAACTTGTTCTCAACTGGCCTACCTATCAAGGCACAAGGCGAGAACCAAATGCAGATGGTTGGAGTCTTACAATGTTTAATAATCCAAAGGGGCAAGAGAATGGTTGTGGACAGGCAAAAAGGTCAAAACCAGATCAGAGTCCAGGAGGAACAGAGTGGCAGACAGGCCCGTGGTCAAGGCATGCAGAGTGGTCAGGAAGGCGGGTAAAAAGTCCAGAAACAGGCAAGGGTCAAAACCTGGAGGACTAGAAAAAGGTAAAAGCAAAAAGCAGGAGAACGGGTTGACGCTGGTTGACTTGGAAACATACAAGACGAACTGGCACAGAGAGACAGGAAACACAGGGATAAATACACTGGGGAAAATAAGCAACACCTGGAGGGGGTGGAGACAATAACGAGGACAGGTGAAACTGATCAGGGTGTGACACTACCTGGTTAAATAAAGGTGAAATAAAAAATAAAAAAATAAAATAAGGAAATCAGTCAATTGAAATAAATTCATTAGGCCATAATTTGTGGATTTCACATGACTGGGTTGCAGCCATGAGTGGGCCTGGGAGGCCATAGGCCTACCCGCTGGGGAGCCAGACTCAGCCAATCAGAATGAGTCTCCTCCCCACAAAAGGTATTTCTTACAGACAGAAATATCCTCAATTTGTGAGGCCGGTTGGACGTACTGCCAAATTCTCTAAAACAACATTGGAGGCAGTTTATGGTAGAGAAATGAACATTAAATGATCTTGCAACAGCTCTAGTGGACATTCCTGCAGTCGGCATGCGAACTGCACGCTCAAAACTTGAGACATCTGTGGCAACTGCACATTTTAGAGTGGCCTTTTATTGTCCCCAGCACAAGGTGCACCTGTGTAATGATCATGCTGTTTAATCCGATTCTTGAACTTCTATTTGCTATTTATGGCCTGTAGGCCTCATTGACCTGAGCTCATACAACTCATTTCTGAGTAAAAAAAGCATAATGTATGGATTATTTTGACTCACATAAAACATATTGTGCTATTTATCACAGACTACTTTGTGTCAAAGTTTAACAAGGACAATTTAAATGTTTAAATAGTGGCAGGATTTTATGTCATCAACCCGGAATGTGACAACAACCTCAGCAGGGCCGTCTTCCTCGTCCCAGGATTGTTCCACATCGGTTGACTCTTGGTCTGGATCATATTCTGTGTTGTCTTCAACCTCTGACACTTCCTCCTCTAACGCATCTTCACTGTCAGTCTCTCCTCCTCACCAGTGTCATGATCAAAGATATGAGATCAAGAGCCTCACATACAGTATATCGTTTGGTCATTGTGCTGCCACAGAATGAATTGTGAGTGAGGCCTCAAAAATGCTTTATATACCAGAGCTGTGAGAAAAGTTCTATATATTGAAACTGATGCGATTGTTTGTGAGAATGCCAACAGGTGTGGTTCCCGTGGGGGAAGGATTCTATTGGGGAAAGGTTCCCGTGGGGGTTGCCATGTGTGTGCGTGTGTGTGTGTGCGTGTGTGTGTGTGTGTGTGTGCTCAAACACACATGCATGTGGGGGTCTGGGAGAGGAAGCGTGTCCATCTGATGAATGGGCATGTGCCTGAACTCAATTTTATACTATAATTGTAGTCTCACCCATTCATTTCTAATGACCGGTCATTTCTAATGATCGGGAACACCACAGGTGTACAAAAGTTAAATGAAACACCCAAACTGTGATGAAAATCATCAAACTGTACTGTGTGTGTTCAGATGCCCTGTGTGGACAAAGTCATGGAACCTTATGACAATCAGATTAAATGAACTGCGTTTTTCAGAGAGAAAGCTTGTAAATCGGTCCAATTGGACCGGAACACAGCAGGACGGTTAAGGTCAGAGGTTAGTGTGACAGAGAAGTGTTACTGTTGAGGAGCTGCAGGGGCATCAACTGTTCTCACTGATCAATCACGGACGCAGAAACTGATTGCAAGGACAGGCTGTTGTGAAGGAATGGCAAAATAAGCAACCTTTCATCATCTACAGCACCATGTGAAGCACAAGGCCTGCAGGCTGAATCAGGCTGGTAACACGTTTCTATCCTGGCCCTCGTTGATTTGTCAATTCATTTTCGTCTGATTCCATACAGCCCCGAGATGCGCTGCAAGCCACAACCACACACACACACCCCTCCTCCCAGAACACACACACACACACACACACACACACACACACACACACACACACACACACACACACACACACACACACACACACACACACACACACACACACGAGACAGCCAGTGCGCTGTATCATATCATCACTAATGGCACTGACCAAATCTTCTACCTGAACGAAAGTTTTAAACGTGTCGTAGGCAAAATGTCCCATGCCAAGTTTCGGTTCCAACGGTCATTGGTTGTCAAAAAGTTATGAGATAAAGGATTCACACAGGGGTATAAATACTACAAAAAGACACACAAGCAAGTATATTGAGTCAACAGTTATCTATATACTTCATTAAATTACGTCCTGATGCGCTCACATCGGTGAATTCAATGTCAGTTGCGCTGCTTTAGTGTTTCCCGTTTACCACGTGCAGTAGAGGGAAAGTGTACAGACACATGCCACATCCTAGCTAGGCTACTAAAATGTTGCCTTCTAGCTTCTGTTTTTAAGCTTGATAACGAATAACCAAAAAACTAAACCTGCAATGGTTAAACATGAAGGCCTACAGTATTACAGCAACATCTGCGCAGTAGCCTAGGCTGGCTACCCAACTACAAGACATTTTGAGTGCACCATACAGCAATGGAGGCTGGTGGGATGCGCTATAGGAGGACAGGCTCATTGTAATGGCTGGAATGTAAGACATGTAAGTAACAAACTATAGTTTTGGCAAGTCGGTTAGGATATCTACTTTTTGCATGACAAAAGAAATTTTTCCAGCAATTGTCTACAGACAATCTATTTCACGTATAATTCACTGTATCACAATTACAGTGGTTCAGAAGTTTCCATACACTAAGTTGACTGTGCCTTTAAACATCTTGGAAAATTCCAGAAAATGATGTCATGGCTTTAGAAGTTTCTGATAGGCTAATTGACATCATTTGAGTCAATTGGAGGCATACCTCTGGATGTATTTCAAGGCCTACCTTCAAACTCAGTGCCTCTTTGCTTGACATCATGGGAAAATCAAAAGAAATCAGCCAAAAAATTGTAGACCTCCACAAGTCTGGTTCATCCTTGGGAGCAATTTCCAAACGCCTGAAGGTACCACGTTCATCTGTACAAACAATAGTACGCAAGTATAAACACCATGGGACCACTTTCCTAATGCACTGTACTTTTAAGTGGATATTATAGTTTCATCTTTTTTCAAATAAAACAATGGGCAGTTTGGGTCGCAGTTGTATGTACCTTTTTGTGTAAAAACAAACATATGTCTGGCTCGCAAATTTGTTGTGTTTTTTCAATATGGCCCTTGCACTGATTGAGTTTCACACCCCTGATCTATTTAAAAAAATATATATATTTAAGCAGGCAAGTAAGTTAAGAACAAATTCTTATTTACAATGACTGCCTACCCCGGCCAAACCCTAACAACACTGGGCTAATTGTGCGCCACCCTAGGGGACTCTCAATCACGGCCAGTTGTGATACAGCCTGGAATCGAACCAGGGTCTGTAGTGACCCCCCCCCACACCAGTGAAGTCTCATTGATACCAGCAAAGTCATTTACATTTCACAGATCCATGGGCGTAAGACCTCTGGGTTACTCTATTTGTTTGTATTCATCGATCTTCTCTGGCACTTATCACAGTTCTTATGCTCTGATGACACCCCCTGCTGTTCACTTTACACCATAACAAATTCAAGTGGCCACGACTAGTTCAACGAATAGTGGCCAATAGTGACAAAACCAAACATTTTCATTGTAGAAATGTAGAAAACGAAGAAAACATATCCGGCTCAGCAGATTTGTGTACACGAGTCAGCAGGGTGGTATTCATTAATTCACACCTTAGCAAAGCATTTTCTAACGGAAAATGTAAATGAGCATTTCTTGTTTAGTTCCCAGTGAATATGACACAGTACTTTGTGCGCATTTAGCAGCCTCGCCTATAAGGGGCTTAGATTCTGATGTTGTAGGTCGTGGTGCTTTTTATTGATAACTCTATTGTAAACGGTTCCATTTCCATTATGTGCTGTCTCCCAACCTGGAGGGGTACAATTCCATTCCATTACGCCCCAACCCCCATGCTAACTCCTGCAGATACTCTGCACGGGAGTGTGTTTGGCTGTGTCAGTGCTTGTCTGGGTTTTAACATGCTTCAAGTGCCCTGCCTACTGTAGCTATTCACAGGCTCTTCCCATTTGTGGTAGTGGGTGAGTGAGGCCTGAGAGGGGACACCATTATAAACTATCCCCGAGATACCATCTGGCCTAGCTCGAAACCCACCTTATCCACTCTCTTTCCGTGCCAATGATGAATCTCTAGTGAAAGCACAAATAGAGGGAACTTTCTTTAATGTATGGAGCTTTTGAAAGAGTTGGACCCTTTCCTGCACAGGTACAATACTCCATCAAATGCGACGTATCTCTCTCCAGAATCTCAGAATGACATGAGCGAATGCTTTGCTCAAGAGATTACGGACACCATGGTCTCTGAGATGTCAAAGTCTGGAATGTATGCCATTATGGCGGATGAGGCTAGGGACAGGCAGTCTGAACAGTTGGCTCTGTGTGTTAGGTATGTGACAGAGGGGACAGTTAAGGAGCGTTTACTAGCACTAGCAGAAATTAAGTCATTTGATGCCCAATCGATAGCAAATGAGTTGCAACAGCAGCTCCATATGAGAGGGGTAGCAGGCCTAAAGTGCGTTGCACGGACCTATGATGGTGCAACTGTCATGAGTGGGTCCAAAGGAGGTGTGCAAGCACATTCCAGAGTGCTACATCCGGAGGCAATTTATGCACATTGCTATTCTCATGAGCTTCATTTGGTGTTGTGTCATACTTGCAGGGATATTCGGGAGGCTGCTGAGTTTTTCAGTTTCTTGGAGAATGTGTATTCGTTTTTTCAGTACATCCCTAGTTAACCACCACAAGTTCAAAGAAGCTCAGTCCAAACTTGGAATAGCATCAGCTGAACTTGTACAGCTCTCAAACACTCGCTGGGCATGCCAGCTGCGGTCCATAAATGCAGTCCTGGACACTAACTGCTATTTTTGATTGTCTATCTGCCATTGGATCCCCCCATGGCTGTTGGTCTGAGAGCAAAGCTTCATAAGTTCTCCACCGTGTGTTTGCTACTGATGTTTCAGTCCCTTCTTTCTGTAACTGAGGGACTACACAAGTTCCTCCAGAAAGAGACTGTGGACCTGGCAGAAGCTGCATGTGACACACTGACAGGCAAACGCACAGATGCATTTGCAACAGAACATTATGACAGAACCAATCAGAATCTGTGAAGTTCACAATGCTCCAGAGGCAGACACAGCAAGAAAGCGCAAACAAAGGAACATGGGAGATTTTGTGGTGGAGACCTCCTTGGGTTTAGGCACAGAATTGTCATGTTCCCAAACAATGAAAACAGAGCCGTTGCTCCCCTGCTTGGACAGGATGGTTTGTGAGCTTGACCAGCGATTCTCCACTGTAGATGCAGCTCTGCTCAAAGGCATACAGGCATGCAGCCCCAACTCAAAACACTTCCTAGATACCTCATGCTTAACTGAGTTTGCCAAGCACTACGGTATTGATGTTAAAACAGAAGAGATGTTGGTGGCCAGAAACTTTCTTGCCCGGGAAAAGAGAGGCTGGATGTCCTCCCAAAGATATGCTTGCTGTGCATAACCTCCTGGATGATGTGATGTGGTTCCTTCTCTGAAGGAAATCATTCAGGTTGCCCTCACAATTCCTGTGAGCAGCTGCTCCTGTGAAAGTTCCTTTAGTGCACTGCACCGGGCTGCACTCCTGGTTGCGAAAGACAATGGGTCAGAAAAGGCTTGCAAGTCTTGCAGCCATGTCCGTTGAGGGTGAAGTGCTTGGGCCACTAAGCCACAATAGTGTTATTGACCTCTTTGCCACCTTTAAGAATAGGAGGTACACGTTGATGCGTCCAGCCACAGAATAAGCATCAGAAGAGAAGCAGGAGGAACAGTTCTGTAATATAGGTTCTAATATTTGTTTGGGGTCTTTATCAGATTTTATTCCTAATTATTTTTCTGTTTTTTTTAATTTTATTTAGCTCATTAGATTAATTTAGTTTTGCCCCGTTGTGGATTGTTACTGTTTAAGATGTTCCATGTGTCTGAATTATTGGGCTAATTTTGAGAAACAAAAGGGTGAAACTTAAATAAAGATATTTTTCTAATGGTATAATATGACCTGCATGTCTTCACCTCTCTCTCTCTCTCTCTCTCTCTCTCTCTCTCTCTCTCTCGACCAAAAATAACCTAATTTTGATCGATTTTACACCTGTTGTTACTCTAAAAAATACATGATGAAAAGACGTTTTGGGGGCTTTAAAACAAATCCTGGGGGAGTATGCCCAGACCCCCCTAAAAGAGGCTTAGCCCCCCTATCCATGAATCTCTAGTGACGTCCCTGCTGTTCAATGCTACTGTCAAACATTTTAAGGCTCTATGGTAAGGGTGCCATTGTGTTGATCCACTCATTCCCCCTCTGTTCTTCTCAATACTCACCTCAACCTTCATAAATCCTTCATATGCCCGACCACACCACAGCAATAGTGCTACGACGACTCTCTTTGAACTGTGTGTTAATTCACTAAACATGAGCTATACTCACATGTTCTCCACAACTCCAAGTGGCGTGTTTCAAACCGACAAGACCGGAGGAGTAAAATAACAGTGGCTGTGGTGGGTTGCTATTGGAAACCCTCTGAAAAAATGAATCTTTCATAACTCTCACCTCGGTGAGTCGAGTCTGCATTAGCATCCCAGAGCTGATTCCCACTCCATGGCAGTGTGAGTGGGAGCCTACGTGGGCGGCCGTTGGGCTCCGAGCGGCCCCGAGTGCAAGTCTACACAGGAGGGTTCAACTTCAAGAAGAGCAATTTAAAAAATATCTGATGTGTGGCTCCACGCCGTACGGCTGGGGCTGTTGTGTCTTTGCTATCTCAGTTCCTGAGGTTGAGGGTTCAAATTCAAATGGGAAAACTGTCTACATGCGCTATATTTAGTAATGAGGATATTCCAATTAATATGTTGTGCTGCTTAGTCTGTGGCTACACGCTACAGTGTCTATTTCATGGAGGGGGTTTCAGTTCAGAAAAGGAAACAGTTGAGGCAATCGCCAGCAAACTATTCTTATCCTTAAGAATTAGAAAAGAAACGGTCGCAAATTGTACAGCCAAGCACTCCTTGACTGAGATGGCAACGCCAAAAGAAAAGGCAATAAAATACAACAACAGCTTTTTTTTTTTGCCAACTCCAACAACTACATCAGCAACCACCACCGCCACCATCAATAGCACCGCAATGATCTGTCTCACTTAACAGTTGCTGACGTGGCTAACGTATGAATCCTGTATCGGTCTGCTGCTTCAGCCGTTGCCCTTTTAGCTATCGTTCAATATAACTGAGGTAGCTACTGTCAGGAGAGAAAACAGGATAATTACCACACGCTTCAGTTTCCCTTGTCCTCCCTTTACCATTGTGATTTGTGCATAGTAATTAAAACATGAGAGCTGCTGGTATAAAGTTGCACGCAGTGTGTATTAGCTTAGGGAATGTGCAAGGAGTTTGGGAGTGGGTCTTAACATTGCTGTTCTCATGGCTGCTCAGGGGAGGATGTGTGTTTGATGTATTTGATGCCATTCCACCTATTCTGCACCAGCCATTACCATGAGCCTGTCTTCCTTATAGGTACCACCAACCTCCTGTGATGTACATACAGTATGTGTGTGTTGGGGGGGAGGCATCCATATGTATGTGTGAGAGAGAGAGAGACAGGAGAAAATAGAGATAAAGAGAGACAGTGAGAAAAAAAGAGTGGGCGGGCCTTAGTTGCAGTAGAAGCTATATCCTCCAAAAAGCTTTCCACACAGATGAATCCCAACATGCAGTGTAAAGGTGTTCTAACGTGTTATTCTGCAAGACTGAACATAGCAAGTGCATTTCACTGTACACATTTTTAACCAGCATCAGTTCGACATGGGAGACAAATTTGCTATATTTAAAAGATTGATTAGCCACAACACAAGGAAAGGAAATCAAGCTGTTAAGGGCCTGCGGCAGTCGTTATTCCTGCGGCAGTCGTTATTCCTGCGGCAGTCGTTATTCCTGCGGCAGTCGTTGTTCCTGCGGCGGTCGTTATTTGTTTTTCACAGCAAACCAGCCAAACACCAAACAGACTTTCACACTTGTCCGTTTTATTGAACCATGTACATACTTTACTTTTAATAAATATTCAGTTGAAGTCGGAAGTCTACATACACTTAGGATGGAGTCATTAAAACTTGTTTTTCAACCACTCCACAAATTTCTTGTTAACAAACTATAGTTTTGGCAAGTCGGTTAGGACATCTACTTTGTGCATGACACAAGTAATTTTTTCAACAATTGTTTACAGACAGATTATTTCACTTTTACACAACTCCAGTGGGTCAGAAGTTTACGTACACTAAGTTGACTGTGCCTTTAAACAGCTTGGAAAATTCCAAATGATGCCATGGCTTTAGAAGCTTCTGATAGGCTAATTTACATAATTTTAGTCAATTGGAGGTGTACCTGTCGGACGTATTTCGAGGCCTACCTTCAAACTCAGTGCCTCTTTGCTTGACATCATGGGAAAATCAAAGGAAATCAGCCAAGACCTTTACAAGTCTGGTTCATCCTTGGGAGCAATTTCCAAACGCCTGAAGGTAGCACGTTCATCTGTACAAACAATAGTACGCAAGTATAAACACCATGGGACCACGCAGCCGTCATACCACTCAGGAAGGAGACGTATTCTGTCTCCTAGAGATGAACATACTTTGGTGCAAAAAGTGCAAATCAATCCCAGAACAACAGCAAAGGATCTTGTGAAGATGCTGGAGGAAACAGGTACAAAAGTATCTATATCCACAGTAAAACGAGTCCTATATCGACATAACCTGAAAGGCCGCACAGCAAGGAAGAAGCCACTGCTCCAAAACTGCCATAAAAAAGCCAGACTACGGTTTGCAACTGCACATGGGGACAAAGATCGTACTTTTTGGAGAAATGTCCACTGCTCTGATGAAACAAAAATAGAACTGTTTGGCCATCATGACCATCGTCATGTTTGGAGGAAAAAGGGGAAGCCTTGCAAGCCGGAGAACATCATCCCAACCGTGAAGCACGGGGGTGGCAGCATCATGTTTTCTAAGTGCTTTGCTGCAGGATGGACTGGTACACTTCACAAAATAGATGGCATCAGGACAAAGTAAAATTATGTGGATATATTGAAGCAACATCTTAAGACATCAGTCAGGGAGTTAAAGCTTGATCGCAAATGGGTCTTCCAAATGGACAATGACCCCAAGCATACTTCCAAAGTTGTGGCAAAACGGCTTAAGGACAACAAAGTCAAGGTATTGGAGTGGCCATTTGGCCACAAAGCCCTGACCTCAATCCTATAGAAAATGTGTGGGCAGAACTGAAAACCAGCTCTATCAGGTGGAATGGGCCAAAATTCACCCAACTTATTGTGGGAAGCTTGTGGAAGGCTACCCGAAACGTTTGACCCAAGTTAAACAATTTAAAGGCAATTCTACCAAATACTAATTGAGTGTATGTAAACTTCTGACCCACTGGGAATGTGATGAAAGAAATAAAATCTGAAATAAATCATTCTCTCTACTATTATTCTGACATTTCACATTCTTAAAATAAAGTGGTGATCCTAACTGATCTAAGACAGGGAATTTGTATTAGGATTAAATGTCAGGAATTGTGAAAAACGGAGTTTAAATGAACTTGGCTAAGAAGTATGTAAACCTCCGACTTCAAATGTGTGTGTATATATATATATATATATATATAGAAACAAATTCAAAGAAAAAAGTACAAAGAAAATGGTGCCATCCCCCCCATAAATAACAAAACATAAATCAATATGTCACATACTGAGCAGTTCCATCAATTCTACTTCAATCAATTTCACTTCATTAGAGGAAACAAAACACACACAAAGAAAGTTACTAAATGTATATGATTATATAGCCAGTTAAGTGAGCACAAACTTTGCCATCACACTTGCTCTGGAAGGAGCAAGATCCCACTTCACCCTTTAAATCCATTAAAACATACTTTTATATTTTGGGTCAAAGACATCTTCCCTGATACTAGTGGAGGAAGGGGAGTGTGTTTGTCAACAAGAGAGTGTGTGTGTGTGTGTGTGTGTGTGTGTGTGTGTGTGTGTGTGTGTGTGTGTGTGTGTTTGTGAGAAGGAGAGAGTTCACTGATCAGGTACTACAAACCTACATCTAGTTAGTTCTATTTGTGTGGTACGGTGACATTTTTTCTCTTCATGATAACAGGTCTTGATATTGCAGTAGCGTGCGGGTTTCTGCCAGGATCCGCGACCTCACAGTAGAGGCACCTCGCTCTCCTCTACTTCTGCTCCCGTCGCTTCTGAAAAGCATGCACGCACACACGCACGCACGCACACACACACACACACACGGCATCACAGGGTGGAATGGCAGGATATGAATGGTCTAATCTCATTAGCATAGTCATGGCGATTTTAAAGACAGCTTTTAAAAAGTTCCCTGGATGATGAGAGCAGATTACCACCAGTACTTTAGCAACAAAATAAAGAAATTAAAAAAAAAAGAAAAACAAACAAAAGAAAGACAGAAAGCTAGGGAAAAAAGCTAGAAACTAAGAAAAAAAGAGCTTTTTGAACATGAATAACACAGGTCAATCGTAGATGCGGACCTTTAAATCTGTATTGCTAAAAGTTATGAGGAGGGGATATTATGACACCAAGTGCAGGATGCCCAAAGAAAATGATATACTAAATATCCACTCTATTATACCTAACCATCATGAATGGTGTCTTATCAAATGTTATGAAGTAAATAACATTATGAAACACTGTCAGACATGATGCTATAACTTAAAATACAGAAAATACTGTATGTGCAAAACTCCTCGTTGTCTTCAGCTATACAGCATTTGGAGATCTTTCACTCTCATGGCATTAACTGGATGCCATCTGTATCATTGCCTAGCAACACGCAATTAAGTCTGCATAGCTCGGAAAGCTTTTTTTCCCCATCCGGGGATTGGGTCATAGGAGGCTGGCTGGGTTACTGATTCCTTGTGGAACACATACAGTAGATGTGTCATGTTTTTTTTTTTCCCCATCCGGGGATTGGGTCATAGGAGGCTGGCTGGGTTACTGATTCCTTGTGGAACACATACAGTAGAGGTGTCATGCCCATAGGGGGCACAAGGGCACGTGCTCCCTCAGATTTCTCCTGTTTTGTAATTTTTCTGATGTTCAATGAATTATTCAACTTTATTTTTAAGTCCACGTTTTATCATAATTATATATAAATAAATACAATGTTTTGTTGTTTCTGTAATACTAGCCACCTAGCAATTTCATGAAGTTGGCTTTAAATAGCCAGCTAGATAGTTTCCCAAACTAGCTACCAAGCCATTTCAGGCTATCGATTAAATTAGAGTAGCTTGTCTAACTATCTTAGCTGGCAAGGTTGCTAGACTTTAGAAAAGCAAACAATTACTAAATAAGACTCACATTCCTTTCCATCTTTTACCCAGATTTTAGCAGAGAAGCATATCTAGTTTATTGGAAAAAATAACCACCAGTCAGGAGGATACAGAAGGGGTATGCTTAGATATGCAAAAACTACTTGGTTTAAATGTAATCTGGCACCTTATGATAATCATATTTGTGTATTAATTATGATGCCATGATATGTATCACGTTTCAGGTAAGACCCAGATGCAGACAGTGTCGAAGTAACACAAGTTTATTACTAGTACAGGGGCAGGCAAATGACAGGTCAAGGGCAGGCAGAGGTCAGTAATCCAGATAGGGTGCAAAAGGTCCAGAACGGCAGGTAGTCTCAGGGTCAGAGCAGGCAGGGGTCAATAATTCGGTGTGGCAAGGTACAGAACGACAGGCAGGCTCAGGGCAGGCAGAATGGTCGAAACCGGGAAAAAGCTAGAAAACAGGAACTAGAACAGACAGGAGAAAGGGGAAAACTGCTAGTAGGTTTCACAAAACAAAACAGGAGACAAAGGGCTGTGAGACATGGGTTTAACTCTGGAGACATTAAAAGTGGGATGTATACGGAGGGTACAGATGACGAACAGCAGAGGGGCTAATGACCTTGGAGATGGGGAAAGGGCTGATAAACTGGGGGGAGAGTTTGCGGGATTCCACCCCGAGGGGCAGATTCCGGGTGGACAGCCATACCTTCTGCCCAAGACGATACCGGGGAGCCGGGGTCAGAGTCAATTACTATCAGGAGATATTTCAACTGGTTCACCCACAGCAAAATGGCATGAAAAGGGTTGTGAGTAATTCGCGTTGCGTGCGTGAGTGTTGCAAAATACATTTTGAAATCTATATTATTCAATTATTGCACCTACACTGCTCGCGTGCGCCAACGAGCGTCTGCGTTGCCAAGGGCTACAATAAAAGTAAATTATATTTGTGGCGCTGATCGTGCTGCAAGTCCTGCCTCTCCCATATCCTCAATGGTTTATAGAAGCAGGTACCCACGTGCCATCTCCTCATTGGTTATACCCACGTGGGTGACAAAGACGAACGAGGTCGGTGGCTGTAATGCAACTAATTTATGAAAGTTGCCAATCGCAATATAAAGTCCAGAGAAGAAAAAGCCAGGAAGGAGGAAAGATGACTAGAAACAATTTGGTTGACCGTTTTATGTGTGGATTAATTGTTGGAGTAGAGGACCTCGTACATTTCAGGTAAAATAACAACTCAATGTTTATATCCCAGGACAAATTAGCTAGCAACAGCAAGCTAGCCAAATAAGACAAATTAGCTATCAAGTGCAAGCTAGCTAGCTAAATTTCCATAAATGTTTAATGCTTTTCGAACCTGTCCCCAAATTAATGTAATTGGTTCAGAGTTTGTTTTGATATTTTATTGCGTTTTGGTGTGGGGGGGACAAAATACATTTATGCACAATGGCGCACGATGGCACACAATGGCACACGCGCGCAGCTGGTTTGGGTTCCGTGTAAAGGGAGAGGAAAAGTTCTCTGTATGGCCCACCAGAGAACTAGCTCCTACCAGTGAGCCTGGTCTTTTAGTGGACAGGTGGAGATGAAATGGCCAGTAGTCCCGCAATACAGGCAACTCTTAGTGTGAAGCCTGTATAGCCATTCAGCTGGAGACAGCCTAGCTCTGCCTAGTTGCATAGGCTCAGGAAGAGGTGAATCAGCAGTCTTTGGAGACTTTTGGGGGAACTCGGGTATTCTTGGACGGGCGAGTGAAAATCTCCTTCCTTAGTTCACGTAGTCGCCCATCGATCCGAATGGTCAAGGCGATGAGCGAGTCGAGATCTTTCGGTAGTTCCCAGGCTGCAAGCTCATCCTTTACTTCCTCCGATACTCCCGCAGGAACATGCTGAACAGCGCTTCTGGTTCCAGCTGCCAAAGGGCAGAAATGCACCGCATAGTCTGCCACACTGCGGGAGTCAAGCCGAAGCAACTTCCGGACAGCCTCTCTCCCAGACAATGGAGCATCGAAAACTTTCTTTACCTCTTACCACAAATTTGTCCAGACTGAAGCATACGGCCGACTGTTGTTCCCATACTGCCATAGCCCAGGCGAGAGCCCTCCCAGACATCAGCGTGATGAGCTGCTCCATCTTAAAGTGGTCCAAAGGGAAGGAGGAGGGCTCCATGATGAGGGAACACTGAGCGAGAAATGCCCTACAGGTGCCCAACTCTCCAAGCGTTCCAGGGGAGGTAAGTGGGGAAGCCGGGGTGACGAAGCAACTCCTCGTGCCTTCCAATGGTGGCTCCTTGGGAGGAGATGGCGTAGCGTCAGTCCTGGCCAATTCGTACTATCACGTTTCAGGTAAGACCCAGAAACAGACTGTATCGAAGTAACAAAAGTTTATTACCAGTACAGCGGCAGGCAAACGACAGTTCAAAGGCAGGCAGAGGTCAGTAATCCAGTGTGGTGTGGCAAGGTATAGAACGGCAGGCAGGCTCAGGGCAGGCAGATCGGTCAAACCCGGGAAAAACTAGAAAACAGGAACTAGAACAGACAGGCGCAAGAGGAAAACCACTGGTAGGTTTCACGAAACAAAACGAACCGAGAACTCAGGTATAAATACCCAGGGGGTAATGGGGAAGATGGGCGACACCTGGAGGGGGGTGGAGACAAGCACTAAGACAGGTGAAACATATCAGGGTGTGACTGATATGTGCCTGTATTGATGATGTGTGTTATGATCCCATGTAACGTGTTGTAATTTAGAAACGATATCCTAGGCATGTTAGTGCAGTAAATTGAGATGGGTGATTTACAACAGTCAAAATGACACCCTCATTAAAATTACAACTGAACAGTGGTGTGCTTAGAAAACCTTTGCAGAAAAATAGGGGTGGCAGGTAGCCTAGTGGTTAGTGTTGGACGAGTAACCGAAAGGTTGCAAGATCGAATCCCTGAGCTGACAAGGTAGAAATGTGTTGTTCTGCCCCTGAACAAGGCAGTTAACCCACTGTTCCTAGGCTGTCATTGAAAATAAGAATTTGTTCTTAACTGACTTGCCTAGTTAAATAAAGGTAAAACTTTAAAAAATAAAATATATTTATGGCTCTAGATTTCAGGAAAAAGCTGTTTCACATACTTTGTGCCCCCTCTAAAATGATGGGTGCATCCTTTACTTAACACTGTTGAGAGCATCACACTAGTAATAGAAAGAGTAATATGGCCATTGTGTATAAATGTTGCTATTTTTGCTACTGACACTGCACTAGGATTCCTGTACATGACCAAAAGCATGTGGACACCTACTCATTGAACATCTCATTCAAAAATTATCGGCATTAATATGGAGTTGGTCCCCCTGTTGTTGCTATAACAGCCTCCACTCTTCTGGGAAGACTTTACACTAGATGTTGGAACATTGCTGCGGGGACTTGCTTCCATTCAGCCACAACAGCATTAGTGAGGTCGGGCACTGATGTTGGCTTATCAGGCATGGCTCACAGTCGGCGTTCCAATTCATCCCAAAGTTGTTTGACGGTTGAGGTCAGGGCTCTGTGCATGCCCGTCAAGTTCTTTCAGAAGGATCTCGACAAACCATTTCTGTATGGACCTCACTTTGTGCACGGGGGTGTTGTCATGCTGAAACAGGAATGAGCCTTCCCCAAACTGATGCCACAAAGTTAGGAGCACAGAATTGTCTAGAATGCATTGTATGCTGTAGCGTTAAGATTTCCCTTCACTGGAAATAAGGGGCCTAGTCCAAAGCATGACAAACAGCCCCAGACATCAAACTTGTCGTTGTCATTATGAAAAGGTATAAACACAAAAACTACAGGCTGCATGACATCAGCAGCCTGGTGGTCCCAAATAGCATAACTGGTGTATTTTACAACCAATAAACCCATCCCTTTAAACATGAGTTTAGTATACAGTATACAGTACATCCCTTTAAACATGAGTTTAGTATACAGTATTCAGTACATCCCTTTAAACATGAGTTTAGTATACAGTATACAGTACATCCCTTTAAACATGAGTTTAGTATACAGTACATCCCTTTAAACATGAGTTTAGTATACAGTATTCAGTACATCCCTTTAAACATGAGTTTAGTATACAGCATACAGTACATCCCTTTAAACATGAGTTTAGTATACAGCATACAGTACATCCCTTTAAACATGAGTTTAGTATACAGTACATCCCTTTAAACATGAGTTTAGTATACAGTATTCAGTACATCCCTTTAAACATGAGTTTAGTATACAGCATACAGTACATCCCTTTAAACATGAGTTTAGTATACAGTACATCCCTTTAAACACGAGTTTAGTATACAGTACATCCCTTTAAACATGAGTTTAGTATACAGTACATCCCTTTAAACATGAGTTTAGTATACAGTATGTCCCTTTAAACATGAGTTTAGTATACAGTATACAGTACATCCCTTTAAACATGAGTTTAGTATACAGTACATCCCTTTAAACATGAGTTTAGTATACAGTATACAGTACATCCCTTTAAACATGAGTTTAGTATACAGTACATCCCTTTAAACATGAGTTTAGTATACAGTACATCCCTTTAAACATGAGTTTAGTATACAGTACATCCCTTTAAACATGAGTTTAGTATACAGTATACAGTACATCCCTTTAAACATGAGTTTAGTATACAGTACATCCCTTTAAACATGAGTTTAGTATACAGTACATCCCTTTAAACATGAGTTTAGTATTCAGTACATCCCTTTAAACATGAGTTTAGTATACAGTACATCCCTTTAAACATGAGTTTAGTATACAGTACATCCCTTAACATTAGTTTAGTATACAGTATACAGTACATCCCTTTAAACATGGGTTTAGTATACAGCACATCCCTTTAAACATTAGTTTAGTATACAGTATACAGTACATCCCTTTAAACATGAGTTTAGTATACAGTACATCCCTTTAAACATTAGTTTAGTATACAGTACATCCCTTTAAACATGAGTTTAGTATACAGTACATCCCTTTAAACATGAGTTTAGTATACAGTATACAGTACATCCCTTTAAACATGAGTTTAGTATACAGTATACAGTACATCCCTTTACACATGAGTTTAGTATACAGTACATCCCTTTAAACATGAGTTTAGTATACAGTACATCCCTTTAAACATGGGTTTAGTATACAGTACATCCCTTTAAACATGAGTTTAGTATACAGTATACAGTACATCCCTTTAAACATGGGTTTAGTATACAGCACATCCCTTTAAACATTAGTTTAGTATACAGTATACAGTACATCCCTTTAAACATGAGTTTAGTATACAGTACATCCCTTTAAACATGAGTTTAGTATACAGTATACAGTACATCCCTTTAAACATGAGTTTAGTATACAGTACATCCCTTTAAACATGAGTTTAGTATACAGTACATCCCTTTAAACATGAGTTTAGTATACAGTATACAGTACATCCATTTAAACATGGGTTTAGTATACAGTACATCCCTTTAAACATGAGTTTAGTATACAGTATACAGTATATCCCTTTAAACATGAGTTTAGTATACAGTATACAATACATCCCTTTAAACATGAGTTTAGTATACAGTACATCCCTTTAAACAGGGGTTTAGTATACAGTATACAATACATCCCTTTAAACATTAGTTTAGTATACAGTATGTCTATCTATCAAACCAGGCCACTAAAAACAACTTTCTGAACAATGTTTTGGTTAGTTTCTAGCTTGTTAGCTAGCTAGCTAATGTTAAGTTAGCTGGCTAGCCAGTTCAAATAATGTCTATATCATATAGCTGACAACGTCTTCACTTTAGCTCCTTTGTCTTCATTATTACAGAAAAATAAACTCACAACAAGATCTTTATTTACAAGTTAATTGCAAGCCAATTACAGAATATGGGGCGGCAGGTAGCCTAGTGGTTAGAGCATTGGACTAGTAATCGAAAGGTTGGAAGATCAAATCCCTGAGCTGACAAGGTAAAGATCTGTCGTTCTGCCCCTGAAGGCAGTTAATTGGCCGTCATTGAAAACAAGAATGTGTTAAAATAAATAAAAGCAGGGCATTCTACCGGAGAATTTTAGAACGTGGACACTGTCTAGTTGGCCTAACGTTATGTCCTAATTTGACTTTGGTGCAGGTCATGTTCTTCACAATACCGTCTCTGGTAAACACATACCATATAAAATCAAAGTTGATTTGTCAAATGCACAAGATACAGAAGGTGTAGTGAAATGGTTGCTTGCATAGTAGTCTTTTTTAGACAGGTAGCTAACTATCTTAACAATGAACCATAATCCCAACTCATAATGGTACTACCTTGCATGAATCTGCAGGTAGTTAACCAACCAGCTTCAATGTTAGCTAGCTAGCTAACATTAGGCTATAACTAGCAATGCAAATGGCTCTGAGATATGAATAATATTACTACACAGATCAAACACGTAACGTCAGCTAGCGAGCCAGCCAGCTAGCATTAGCTAGCTAGCTAACAGTACGCTTTAACTTGAAATGCAAACGACTTCCTGACAAAATTTGAAACGTATAATATTTAAAAATATAGCTAGCTAGACTATCTTACCCATATACATGGATGGATGCTTCTCCCTCTCTGTCACAGATGCCATGGTTTCCCTTAGTTTGAAGATGTAATCTGGAGACAGGTGTTTTATACAACAGTCTTCTGTGTGTTCTCTTTTCGACTCCCTCTGCATATTTGCAATCAAAGGCCTGAATTGTCTCCATCTCCTTAGCTATCATACTCTAATTCCACCGGGCATTCCGATGATTTAAAAACTCGGTCCTTCGGTTCAGAAAGTGGAGAACAACACTTTTGCAGCATTAGAATGGATTACCAACACATACTGACCAGCTCATGTTATAGACAGTAGCGTGCTACGTGGCAGATCAATCCAAACTCATCTCTCGGCATGTCCAGCCCATCCATTATCTCAGCCAATCATGGCTAGCGGGAAGGTTCCTGTATTTTTCCGTGGGTAAATAAATCTTGGCTCGTAATTTAACAATTTTATTCGTATTTACAGATGGCATACAAGTTTGTTATTAAGGCACATGAAAGTTCACATGTTCCAGAAGGCATTTCTGCCAAAAAACACATGTTGATTAGAAAAAAAAAGTGCCTGATTCAGAGGGGTTGGGTTAAATGCGGAAGACACATTTCAGTTGAATGCATTCAGTTGTACAACTGACTAGGTATCCCCCATTCCCTTTCTATCTTGTGAAGTAGTGACGTGTGACATACGCCTAGTTTTCTAAGTCACAATTTTGATACTGAAGGATTAAGGACTAGTTTCTCTACCACCTAAATTCTTACAACAAAAGTAAATACACACCTAAACCACAGAAGCTCCATTTCTTATAAGATCAACCGTTGAGCCAAAATGGATGCTCATACACCCTCAGTTTCCCTCCTAAGACCAAAGTTCTTAACCTTATCCTTCTCTCTTATAGCTCTTGTGCTGTCTTTCAACAACTTGTACTACACCCATACACATTTCTGTCAACATTGTTGATGGCAATTACAGTTTTTATTTCTGATTCTGATTAGGCTAACAAAATTCTGGTAACTTTCCCAGAATTCTGGGAAAGTTAACAGCTTTTTGCCAACCTAATTCTGCTAAAGCTTTCACCTCCTCCCTGGGTTTGTCTTCCTTCATTTTCTTGCGAGTCATGTGACCACGGAAGCTGGCCTGGATCTTGGCAGCAGCCTTGTTGGCCTCTGGGTCATCCAAGGGGATGTCCATGATGTCCTCCTCGTGGGTCTTGGGACACCCGTCCTGAGAGGGACAAACAACACGGTTGGGGTCAGTTCCACTTCAATTCAGTCAACTTAAATTCTAATTCAATGTTTTTTCTCATTTAAACAACAAGGCTAATATCAGCTGTTCTCATCCCATTCACTGATTGACTGTTGTACAATTTGAAAGCTAGCCTGGGTGCCAGTCTGTCTCTGCTTTAGACGACTTGTTGTTACAATGGAAGGCAACGTGTGATTCTGAACAGAGTAACAGATTTTCAGGCTATAAAAAAGCTAGTTGTCTATACAGTTGTCGCCAAATATATTGATACCGTTGCACTTTTCTTAAGTAATTCCCTATTTGGTCTCCACACCTTGTTATTGCATTTTCAACATTGCAGAACCTATTTTATTTTTGTAAACTTAAGTTTAAAAATTAAATTAAACAAATAAGAAGAGTTTATTTCCAAAACATGAAATCCACAAATGTTTCACGTGTTTCCATCAGAACTGATTGCTTATGGGCACCTTAATATGTGTGAAAAATAATGTCTGTTCTCAGATTTTTTATTCAAAGATTTTAGATGTTTATGAAAATATGTTTCCTTTTTCAAAACACTATATTTATATACATTGTTTCGCTGGAATGGAATGTTCGTATCTTGTATATTTGACTGATATGTGGTTGTCTCACCTAGCTATCTTAAGATGAGTGCACTTACTGTAAATCGCTCTGGATAAGAGTATCTGCTAAATGATTAAAATGTCATATGTAAATGTTTTACATACAGATCTCATATTACTGTATTAACTATTGATGCCACAAATGTATCATTTGCAAATTTCTTTATACAAAAAATGTAGGTATTTATTACATTTGACTGCATAAAACCTAGCAATACAAGGTGAGGTGGATATATAGCAATTAGCAAAAAAACATGATTATTTGTCTCTCTGAAATGAAACCAACAAGTGATAGACTTTAAATAAATCCATGTTTGTCATTGAACAACCACATGCCATGATTAAATTGTGAAAAAACACACCAATCTCTTTAGTAACAACAAAAGCGAATTTACAAACATTTCTGAAAATGGATAAATAGCGTTTTGGAATGAAAACTTCTTAGGGATAGGCATCCCGTCAACGGGACAGTTGTAAATCATGCAGTGCCGTGTGTCACGATCTCAGAATTTAGAGAAACAACAAATGTCGGAACATAGAAGTGTCTTATATCGACTGAAAGCTTAAATTCTTGTTAATATAACTGCACTGTCAAATTTACAGTAGCTATTACTGCGAAAACATGCCATGCTATTGTTTGAGGAGAGCTCCAAACAACAAAACACTTTTTTCACCGCGATAGGTTTTGATAAATTCACCTCTGAAGGTGAAATGTGTACTTACATTCTGAAATCTTGATCTGATTTATCATTTAAAGGGTCCCAGAGATTACATGAAGTGTCATTTTGTTAGATAAAATCCTTTTTCATATTTTAAAAAGGTCCATATAGCATGCACGATCGATTTTGTATTTCCACTCGTTCAATTTGCAAAGAAAGGAAGCTGTGAAAATCTAACCCTAAATGTTGTTTCAACTAGTCAAATCACGTTCATATTTATTCCTCAGTGATCCTAGAACGTAACCAGACTTCACTATATCATTAGGAGTGTAGTATATTCTATAGGACACCAAATTTGGTCAGAGAGCGAAGCCTTCATGGCATGCCGATGACGCGGGCGGTTTTCACTTGATTGACTGTAACTTTGTCGAAAAAGCACCAATCGGGGACAAACAAAGCTAGCTAGATAGCCAATGAGCTGGGCTTTAAAACCCAGTATCTGTCGCAAAATGTTACTGCTAACCTTGTGCGACAACAAGCCTTTTCCTTTTGGACAAAAATTATAAAAATATGGAGAGTTATGAAAACTGGGTGTTTTGCAAATGTTGAACTTATAATATGGCTACTAATACTGGAAAAGCTAAATCAAAGTCCAAGTATATAGATTTGACGATATTCTTGCAGAAAAATTTCAAAGATTGTTGTTTTCTTTGTATTTTCTTCTACCAGATCTATTGTGTTATATTCTCCTACATTCAATTCACATTTACACAAACTTCAAAGTGTTTCCTTTCAAATGGTACCAAGAATATGCATATCCTTGCTTCAGGGCCTGAGCTACAGGCAGTTAGATTTGGGTATGTCATTATAGGCGAAATTTAAAAAAAAAAAGGGGGCTATTCCTAAACTCTTCATAAAGACAAATTATTGGTTGCACAGCCATTGGCCAAGATGACTGCAGACAAACGCTTCTTGTAACCATCAATGTTCTTGCTGGACCTTTCTACTGGCAATTTGGCCAACTTTTTAGCAGAAAACTGCTCTGATTCTTCAATATTTTGAATGTTGTGGATCTTCCAGCAGGACAATCTATAAAGACAGCTGATAAACGTTTAGGCTGCTATCTAGCTCTGATAAGATGGTTTGATGGTCCGATATTGAAAGTTTGAATATGTATGATCTGCATGAAGGAGAGTTGGGCAAGAAGTACGGCTATGAGTCAAGTGGACCAAATATTCTACTCCATGTAATGAGGTATAATTTCCAAACCCTTTGATACAAATGAAAGTGGCACACAAATGGTGCTTAGAATTGACTTAAAATAGAAAAGTCATCAGAATGACAAGGGCTAGAACACAGTATTGGTATTATCAGGAATCAAGGTAAAAGTGCAGACTGTGTGAAGTAACAATGTTTATTGTAACCACAGGGGAAAGCAAACGACAGGTCAAGGCAGGCAGGGGTCGATAATCCAGAGCAGCGGCCAACGTACAGGACGGCAGGCAAGCTCAGGGTCAGAGACAGGCAGAGGTCAGGCGGGCGGGTACAGGGTCAGGACAGGCAAAGGTCAAAAACCAGGAGGACGAGAAAAAGAGAGACTAGGGAAAAACTGGAGCTGAGACAAAACGCTGGTAGGCTTGAACAAACAAGACGAACTGGCAACAGACAGACAGAAAACACTGGTATAAATAGACAGGGAATAATGGGGAAGATGGGCAACAACCCGTGGAGACAAGCACAAGGACAGGTGAAACAGATCAGGGCGTGACAGTAAACGCCCACCCCCCTCTAGGGACGGCACCTTGCGTCCTACCTGGGCGCATACCTGGTTGAGCGGGGTGCCGGCGCTGGAACTCAGAGATGAGACCTGGGTCTAGGATGTCCCTAGCGGAGACCCAGCACCTCTCCTCCAGGCCATAACCCTCCCAGTCAACCAGGTACTGGAATCCCCTGCCCCCGAGGTCGAACCTTCAGGAGGCGTATCACCATGTACGCCGGTCTGCTGTCGATGAGACGAGGGAGAGGGGTGGGCCAGGAAACAGGAGACAAGGGGAAGTCAATCATGGTTTTAACTCTAGACACAGAAAAGGTAGGAAGAATACGGAGGGTACGGGCAACAGAGGACGAACAGCAGAGGGGCTAATGATCTTGGAGCTGGGGGAAAAGGTCTCGGCTTCTGGGGTAGTAGCCGCGGCACTATAGCGGTGTGCCAGCGCATCTGGCTTGACCTTCTTGGATACCGGTCAGTGCTGCGGAAGCGAAGTGGCCCGGGCCTTACTGAACCCCTCCCGGAGGTCCTGGTACTCTGCGGAGCAGGTGGAGAGGTCCAGGGCAATTTCCAAGCCCCCAGGACGTCCCGGGTCAGGCAGAGTTGACTTCAGGCAATGAGTGTGGCAGGACGGGCTCCAGCCCACGATGGCACCAGTAGCCCAGTCAATGGAGGGATTGTGTCGCTGGAGCCAAGAGAATCCCAATACCACGGGAACCTGCCGAGACTCAACCAGCAGGAATTGGATTGTCTCGCTGTGGTTCCCCAACACTCGTAGGTTGACAGGGATGGTCTGGTGGGTGACCCGGCCTATAGAGCGCCCGTCCAGCGCTCTAACACCCATTTGAATGAAGAGGGGTTGAGTGGGGATGCCCAGCTCGGACACCAGGGTAACGTCCATGAGACTCACATCGGCCCCCGAGTCGATGAGTACCTGGAGAGACTTGGACTGGTCGCCCCACAGCAGGGTGGCATGAAGAGGGGGGCAAGTAAGGGGAGAAGAACAATTATCTTTCAGACCCACCAGAGTACTCACTCCAACGAATGAGCTGGGTCTCTTGAATGGACAGGTAGACACATAATGACTGACAGTACTGCAATACAGACAACTCTGGGTGTTCAGTCTGCATACGTGTTCGACTTTAGGCAGCCTAGCCCTGCCGAGCTGCATCGGCTCAGGAAGAGGCAATTCGGCAGTCTTCGGAGGATCTTGGAGGAACTTGGGTAACCCCAGATCCTCTCTGGTACTTCCCGAGTTCATCAGATGCAAGGTGGGATCCTTGAATGAGTGATTGGGACCTCAATCAGACCCCTTCTCCCTCCTACGCTCCCGTTACCGTCCATCGATCCGGATGGAGACAAGCACAAGGACAGGTGAAACAGATCAGGGCGTGACAGGTTTAGTATACCAGTAGATAGGTTATCACAGATACCTGCTTATCAACTTTTAATAATCATTCGGGACACGTAAAATATGATGTAATCGACATTAATAACCTTTTATAAAAAATGAAATACTAATATTTTATCAATTTATCATTCCATACAAATAACATACAGTGACATGAAACATTGTCCCATCATATCATTGCGGAGCGGATAAACAGACTGTCTCATAGAGTGCATTGTTCAACTCTAAGGAATATGCTTAGGAACAGAATCCCTTATGCTTTGTTTATAAGCACACAAGCCTCCTGTGCTCTGTCTGTGCCTCTCCACCCAGGTCCTATGGGGTCTTTAGTTTCCGTCAGCACATCTATTATTTCCTCTTGGCTGTTAGGGGATGGCTACCTCCCAAATGGCATCATATTCCCTATATAGTGCACTACTTTTGACCAGAGCCCTGGTGAAAAGTAGTGCACTATATAGGGAATAGGGTGCCATTTTGGACACAGGCGATGTTTCGGTGTCAGGGAATCAGAGGCCAGAAGACTTCCTCGTACAATGAGGCTTGCTAGACATGAAGGTAGTTTAGTGAAATGAAAGCAACATCCTTGGGTGAGATCCATGTACTATAACTAAGCCGAGGAAACCAAGGGTATGTTAAACAAGAAGTGTGGCCAAAGCTATCTGACTTTTACAGAGGCAAATCGGTAGACTACTCTAGTGGGTGATGTTTCCTTTTCTTGATATTGGCCTCTAACACTTTACTTAAAGACAAATATTATTTAATGAACTATGGTGCATTAATAATGCATAAGCATTATGCATTATTGACATGAGCACATGACCCCTTATGATGTCTAAGCATTATTTCATAATAATCCTGAATAATCAGCCGTATTGAGTAAGGCATAGCATGTTATGACTGCGTAATTAAACATAAGGGCTCATACACACAACAAGTTATAATGCATTATACCCGTTGACCTGAGGTATTTCAATGATGTGGTCACATGACCAAAACCAAAAGAGGGATTTGAGTAGTGGCTATAACTGAAATATATCGGTGGCAGTTACACATTTCTTAGAGTATACTATGAATGGAAACAAGAGATTAAAGAGGGCATATTTAAGTTGAGTGTCACCCCATTTCTTTTCAATATTTCAATAGAATGCTTTTGGGCGAAAACACAACAAACGATGTACACTAGCAAAAAAAAAATCCAAGCTCTGTGTCAATATATACACTTTTAATGTAGTTATCAATCATTGTCCAAGCCATCTCTGACATTTTGGATCTTCAAACTATGCAGGTCAAATGACTGGTGAGAGTTAGTGTGCAAATGACCGTCTGTCTACTCAGTCACAAGCACACGGTAGCAAGTCTTCAAATGACCGTCTGTCTACTCCGTCACAAGCACACGGTAGCAAGTCTTCAAATGACCGTCTGTCTACTCCGTCACAAGCACACGGTAGCAAGTCTTCAAATGACCATCTGTCTACTCCGTCACAAGCACACGGTAGCAAGTCTTCAAATGACCATCTGTCTACTCCGTCACAAGCACACGGTAGCAAGTCTTCAAATGACCGTCTGTCTACTCAGTCACAAGCACACGGTCGGTAGCAAGTCTTCAAATGACCGTCTGTCTACTCCGTCACAAGCACACGGTAGCAAGTCTTCAAATGACCGTCTGTCTACTCCGTCACAAGCACACGGTAGCAAGTCTTCAAATGACCATCTGTCTACTCCGTCACAAGCACACGGTAGCAAGTCTTCAAATGACCGTATGTCTACTCCGTCACAAGCACACGGTAGCAAGTCTTCAAATGACCGTCTGTCTACTCCGTCACAAGCACACGGTAGCAAGTCTTCAAATGACCATCTGTCTACTCCGTCACAAGCACACAGTAGCAAGTCTTCAAATTATACACAGATTGCTGTTTCTTGAAAACTCAAGTCTAGGGTCCTCCCACAATCAGACAACCTTCAAGCCCACGCAGTTCAGCAAGGATGAGTTTTGTAGCGTACCAACTGGTGCTATCCACACCAGATATTCTAGATTTTTTGTAAGAAATCCTCCACCCCTACTGAATATGTTGATCTCCCTTCGCCTAAGTCCCAATAGAATACCTTGCTTATGTTGGATTGTTTTTGAAGATTCATATTCTAAAATGATTCACAGAGTCCAATTCAGTGAGTACAACGTGGTCTCAGGGCAATTTGTATAATTCTGTACGTAAATCTGTGACACCCCATTTAGTGTGATGTACGATACGTTATATTATAAATGGAATAGCGGTTGTACAATATCCGAATTATAGGACGTATAGTATCTTACGTCTTATTTCGGTCATACAATAGCATACGAATTGGATGATGTACCTTTTTTATACATCTTGGAAGAAGTATTGTATTACATTTCTTTTTCTGAGACCAGGTTGCTTGTTGCGAGTAACAACAAATAACATTTGAACTTAGTGAGAATAATTTAGTCATTATGAAATGATAATAAGACATTATTAGGTGTGATACATGCTTATGACAAGTCTTACGCTGCATTATAACACAGTTATACATTATATCTGCATTATCGCACAAACCAGTCATCGGAGTAAACCTGGATTTTCATGAGTGATTTACATGCTCCTGTGTTTATTATACCAAAGCGCAATGAGCTACCCACAAGGTATTTTTCCCCTGTCAGATTTTGGCACTTCTCATCCTATCTTTCCAATAATTATCAAGCAAATGAACATTGGACTGAAAATGTCATACAGCTGAAAACACAGCTGACAAAAACATAATGTAAAATAAATACATCTGAGGAGTTAAAAACAGCTCTCAACAGTTGATTTGAAAATAATCATATAATGCCAGTCTGAGCCTGCAGCTGCTCTCCCAGCTCCATGATCAGCAGGCTAACCCAGCCAATAACTACAATGTCTCATCATTGTTTCAACATGGATCCACATCTGTGGTGGATTTTTGCGTTGAGTCACTGGTCAGATTATGTTTTGGAGAGCAAAAACGCACGGACTTTGGAACGTCAATTTTCTTGGACTAAACTGTGCCTGGATGCCTGAATGTTGTTTAATCAGAATTATTTAGGCCTACTATATCCATTATGTCAACTTGTCTCCCGCTATTTTCATTATGAAATACATCTAACAATAGTAGCCTAAAACATAAGAAATAAAGTTCAACATTTTCAAATGCTTGCACTTCATAATTTTTTACAAAATAGCCTAGATCTATACTTACATTTAGACATTCCATTGCGAGAGAATGGAAAAGAAAAATCCTATATAGAAACGTAAAGCTCACTTAGAGTTTTTGGTTGATATTTATGAACAATCCCCGTCTCCGTTCGTGCGCTTCTCTCCGGTGCCTCTTCTACTCCGGTATGGCAGTACCTGTGTGAAGCTAGCCACAATAAGGTCTAGCCACAATAGTGGAATTTGCGGTTCGCCATCAAAATAAAAGTCCCCTGATGAAAGTGATTCAAACAGATACAGTAGCTTATGCACATTCATTCTCCAATCAGCTGCTAGCAGTGCAGGAACGATCTCTGACGTTATCCTTGCTCTGCCCTATGATAACAAAACAAAACGTTACCAAAGTGTAAGAAAAAGCTGTGGTTATGAGTAATTAAAAGCATTGATGGGAATATCACATATGAACAGAAATGATCTATTATAGAATTAACTTTCCCTCATAATCCTCATAATATTACATACTGATTGTGTTTCCCCTCATCAATCAACTCACAATACCTAATAATGACAAAGCATTTACAGGGTTTTAGAAATATTTTCTAATTTCTTAAAAGTAAAACACTAAAATATTACATTCATATAAGTATTCAGACTCTTTACTCAGTTTTTTGTTGAAGCACCTTTGGCAGCGATTACAGCCTCGAGTCATCTTGGGTATGACGCCACAAGCATGAACACCTGTATTTGAGTTTCTATTATTCTTCCTGTGACATCGGGTGGTGTAGGTGTCCTGGAGGGCAGGTAGTTTGCCCCCGGTGATGCGTTGTGCAGACCTCACTACCCTCTGGAGAGCCTTATGGTTGTGGGCGGAGCAGTTGCCGTACCAGGCGGTGATACAGCCCGACAGGATGCTCTCGATTGTGCATCTGTGAAAGTTTGTGTGTTTTTGGTGACAAGCCAAATTTCCTCAGCCTCCTGAGGTTCTGTTGCGCCTTCTTCACCATGCTGTCTGTGTGGGTGGACCATTTCAGTTTGTCCGTGATGTTTACGCCGAGAAACTTAAAACCTTCCACCTTCTCCACTACTGTCCCGTTGATGTGGATAGGGGGGTGCTCCCTCTGCTGTTTCCTGAAGTCCACGATCATCTCCTTTGTTTTGTTGACGTTGAGTGTGAGGTTATTTTCCTGACACCACACTCCGAGGGCCCTCACCTCCTTGTAGGCCGTCTCCTCGTTGTTGGAAATCAAGCCTACCACTGTAGTGTCGTCACTCCTGTTTTGTCTTGGCTGTGTGATTAGGGTCAGTGTCCTGTTAGAAGGGGAACATTCGCCCCAGTCTGAGGTCCTGAGCAATCTGGAGCAGGTTTTCATTAAGAATCTCTGTACTTTGCTCCGTTCATCCTCGATCCTGACTAGTCTCCCAGTCCCTGCTGCTGAAAAACATCCCCACAGCATGATGCCGCCACCACCATGCTTCACCATAGGGATGGTGCCAGGTTTCCTCCAGACGTGATGCTTGGCATTCAGGCCAAAGAGTTCAATCTTGCTTTCATCAGACCAGATAATCTTGTTTCTCATGGTCTGAGAGTCCTTTAGGTGCATTTTGGCAAACTCCAAGCAGGCTGTCAATTGCATTTTACTGAGGAGTGACTTCCGTTTGGACGCTCTACCACAAAGGCCTGATTGGTGGAGTGCTGCAGAGATTGTCGTCCTTCTGGAAGGTTCTCCCATCTCCACAGAGGAACTCTGGAGATCTGGAACTCTGTCAGAGTGATCATCGGGTTCTTTGTCACCTTCCTGACCAAGGCCCTTCTCCCCTCGATTGCTCAGTTTGGACGGGCAGCCAGCTCTAGGAAGAGTCTTGGTGGTTCCAAACTTTTAAGAATGATGGAGGCCACTGTGTTCTTGTGGACCTTCAATGCTGCAGACATTTTTTGGTACCCTTCCCCAGATCTGTGGCTCGACACCATCCTGTCTCGGAGCTCTACGGATAATTCCTTCGACCTCATGGCTTGGTTTTTGCTCTGACATGCACTGTCAACTGTGGGACCTTATATAGACCGGTGTGTGCCTTTCCAAATCATGTCCAATCAATTGAATTTACCACAGGTGGACTCCAATCAAGTTGTAGAATATCTCAAGGATAATCAACAGAAACAGGATGCACCTGAGCTCAATTTCAAGTCTCATAGCAAAGGGTCTGAATACTTAAATAAATAAAGTATTTCTGTTTTTCATTATGGGGTATGATGTGTAGATTGTTGAGCAAAGAATTTTTTTTAATCCATTTTCGAACAAGGATGTAATGTAACAAAATGTAGAAAAAGGGAAGGGGTCTGAATACTTTCCGAATGCACTGTACATGTCAACATTAGGTAGGCCTATAACTTCTCTTAACCCTCAATTTATTACAGAAAACAAATTGATAAACACAATATGTAGGGAAAGTACTGCACATTTGAAGTAGTGCCCTTTATTCACCTGATCTTTAGGCATCTGTCACGACTTCGAATGAAGTTGGTTCCCCTCCTCGTTCGGGCGGCATTCGGCGGTCGACGTCACCGGTCTTCTAATCATCACCGATCCACTTTTCATTGTCCATTTGTCTTGTCTTGTTTTTCACACACAAGCTTTGCATTTCCCGTTCATTATCTGTTGTGTATTTAACCCTCTGTTTTCCCCCATGTCCTTGTGTGTGATTGTTTATTGTTAAGCCGTTTCTTTCTGGCTGGTGCATTTTATTTATGCCTCGCCTGTTTTGCGTATGGCATGTGTTATTGTATTACGCGTTTAGTGTTTTGTTTGATTCATTGTTTGAGTAAAGTGTTTTGCTCACTCAGTACTGCTCTCCTGTGCCTGACTTTTATGCACCAGTTACACAAGAGACCTGACAGAATCACACACCCGCCATGGAGTCAGCAGGAGCAGGTACCCCGGTTACAGGAGTCGAGGAATGCGTCCAGGAACACTCTGCTATGTTACATCATCTTGGTGTCATGATGGATCGCGTTGTCCAGACCATGGACCGCTGGAGAGACTTCCTGTCTCTCCCAGCGGTCCATGGTCTGGACAACGCGGTCCATGGTCTGGACAACGCGATCCAACGCAACCGGGGTTACCTCTACCCGTCCCGCCCGGATCCAGCTCCAGTGGGATGCGTCTCTCCCTTCCCAGGGAGTATGATGGGCCACACAGTGCCAGGGGTTCCTCTTACAACTGGACCTATACCTGGTTACCGTTCACCCAGCTCCCTCAGGAAGGGAGAGAGTCTCCACCCTCGTCTCATGCCATTCGGGGAGAGCTCTGGAGTGGGCCAACGCCGTGTGGGGAGAGGAAGACGCGGTGTTGGACCACTTTGAGGAGTTCACCCGTCGCTACCGGGCCGTCTTTGACCATCCGCCCGAAGGTAGAGCGGCGGGGGAACGGATTTTCCATTTGAGGCAGGGGACGAGGAGCGCACAGGAGTTTGCGCTGGAGTTCCAGACTTTGGCCGCCGGAGCCGGATGGAACAACAGGGCCCTCATTGATCATTATCGATGCAGCCTGCGTGAGGACGTCCGACGGGAGTTGGCCTGCAAGGATGCCACCATCAACTTTGACCAACTAGTAGATCTGTCCATCCGGTTGGATAACCTGCTGGTTACCCGTGGACGTCCTGAGGGGGCTCTGTCGGTTCCATCTCCCAGTGCTCCCGCTCCGGTGCCCATGGAGCTGGGAGGGGCTGCGCGTAGGGAGGCTGGAGGAGGGACCTTCACGTGCACCATCTGTGGCCGCAGAGGACACACTGCCGGTCGGTGCCGGGTTGGTCCTTCTGGGAATCGAGGCAGTAGGCAGGGCACTCTGGCGTCACCCCAGGTGAGTATGCACCACTCTCATCCAGAGTCCTCTGTTGTTCACCTGTTTGTACCTGTTTGTTTCCCTGAGTTTTCCCCGCATTCTCAGTATAAGGCGCTAGTCGATTCAGGCGCAGCTGGGAATTGTATGGACAGAGCGTTAGCCCTTAGTTTAGAGATCCCCAATATTCCTGTGGTTAGACCTTTCCCGGTTCACGCTCTGGATAGTCGACCATTAGGGTCCGGGCTAATCAAGGAGGCCACCATCTCTCTGTTCATGGAGACGCAGGGGCATCATGAGGAGAGAATCAGTCTCTTTCTCATTGATTCTCTTGTGTTTCCCGTGGTACTAGGCCTTTCTTGGTTGGCTCGTCATAACCCCACCATTTCCTGGCAACAGAGGTCTCTCACGGGGTGGTCGCAAGAGTGGTTGGGGAAATGTGTAGGAGTTTCCGTTGGTGCTTCCACGGTGGAAAGTCCAGACCAGGTCTCCACCGTGCACATCCCCTCAGAATATGCCGATTTGGCTCTCGCCGTCTGTAAACGGAAGGCCTCGCCTGTTTTGCGTTTGGCTTGTGTCTTTGTATTTACGCGTTTAGCATTTTGTTTGATTAATTGTTTGAGTAAAGTGTTTTGCTCACTCAGTATTGTTCTCCTGCGCCTGACTTTTATGCACCAGCTACACAAGAGCCTTGACAGCATCATATTATACTTTTGTAAGCCTACACAATGCAGGGTTATTTTGCTTATAAAAAAACATGATAATGAATAATCATAAATAATCTATTTGTTGCCTTCATCAGACTTATATCTTACTGTATCTAACATTTCATACTTTGTTTAGGAAGAACAGTACCACAGTTCATTAGAAGTGAAAACCTTGTTTCCCATGGGATCTTTCTATTCTCTATATGATGTTCATCATGAGTAACTTCAGCCCCCATGTTCCTCCACTAACTTTTCTACCCTGGGGCGTTATGATAATATATGATTCCACTCCCTCTTTCATTTCTCTTCTTCTGTGGTGTTATTTTAGGAGCGACAGTGCAGTTTGGTGAGTCTGAGTGGGCAAAGGTTCACTTTAACTTCTCACTTAATGGAATAAATATTGACTGTAATTGCATTGCAGGAATTCTATGTCATACAGGTCCTGTGCAACAAAAGGTTATATCCAAAGCTTTTCTGTGCATAATTAGGCTACAGTGTCTGCTCTGTGTGTAAGCATTTTGTTGGGATCGGTTTTCAAAAAACAAAAATACACATCATATACACTGTATGATATAAAAGTGACAGGTTCATCCAAATATAGCATTCTCCCTTGAGAATGCAGACAGACAAGATCACTTTGTGCTGCTCACGCATGCCTAGAAGTGCATAAGTAAAGATTCCAGATTTAGTGTTGATGCTACCACAAACGCATCATAATTCTAGTCGAGATTCTGTGCTCCAGCCAGGTGTGTGTGTGGTATCCAGGTGTTGTGAAAATACTTCACAGTGGAGCAATGAAGGACATGCTATTGCTTGTTAGCCATTTAACAGTCCTATTGCATTAGACAGTAAAAGTAATACACATCAGTGATATGATATCACCCAATACACCATGGGACGTATAGGTATTCAGGAAGGTTAGGTCACCCCTGTCCATATAATCTTATTCATTAGGATGAGATCAAAAAGGCTAAACTGATCCTAAGTCAGCACTGATCCTAAGTCAGCCCTGATCCTAAGTCAGCCCTGGTCCTAAGTCAGCCCTGATCCTAAGTCAGCCCTGGTCCTAAGTCAGCCCTGGTCCTAAGTCAGCCCTGGTCCTAAGTCAGACCCATGTCTTTGAAAGTAGTACTGTATGTTGTATATAACTACATCATGAAAACAGGAAATTCTAGCGGTGTTAAAATACTAAAATGTGAACGTTTCAAGAAGGTGGTGGGCCGAAGCTGAAAACGTGTTGTTTTGTATATCGAAAAGTTGTTGTTTTATAAAAAATAATAATTATAACATAACTCAAACGGAAGGAGTTTGCATTTTGGAGCAGTCCAGGCATATGTATATGACAGTAAAGCATTCTTCTGATGACAATAAAATTGGTTGGCACCTTCAATTCTTGCACATTTTCTCATACAAAGTATATTTCAACACTCTGTCTGCTCAGGCAAACTTGCCGAACTGCTAAACTTGGAACCAATCAGAACTCCCGTACATACCCCTCATGATGAAGGAATCTCATGGCCTGCTTCTATCTGACAAACTACCCTACTTTCATTTTTTGTTGCCTTAAAACCTGGTAAAAGATAATACGAAGAAAAACCAACCGTTCTTTTGTATTTTTTTTTGTACCATCATCTTAGAGATGCAAGAGAAATGCCATAATGTATTATTCCAGCCCAGATGCAATTTCGATTTTGGCCACTCGATAGCAGCAGTGTATGTGCAAAGTTTTAGACTGATCCAATGAACCATTACATTTCTGTTCAAAATGTTCTCCTCAAACAGTAGCGTGGTATTATTTCACTGTAATAGCTACTGTAAATTGGACAGTGCAGTTAGATTAACAAGAATTTAAGCTTTCTGCCTGGGAAATGTCCTGGGAAATGTTCTTGTTACTTACAACCTCATAATAACTGCATTAGCCTACGTCAGCTCAACCGTCCTGTGGACGGGACACCGATCTCGAATAAGTTTTTAATGAACCTTCTGTCTTATTCATTTGTATGTCACAGATTTATATTTACTACGTTACGTGTTGTCTATGAGACCAGGCTGGAGGAACAGATATATTTTTCGAGTGCACAATGTCTTGATCGTATGAAGAAGACTCTGTTGACTATTTAGCCACTGTATGGAAAGCTAGCTAATATTACAGTTTGACTAGCCTAGCCAGCTACTGTAAACGTACATTCATGTTTTATTAGCTATCTGTCAATTAATTACATTTTTTGAATCATGTTTTGGCATGATTATACTGTATGTCTCATTTCAAGTAACTATCTGCAGGCCTGAAGAAACATTCAGTCATATACTTTGCAGAGAAATCCAAATAAAAACTTGTAGATAGAAAGATGTGTGTGTGCCATGTATGCTAGAATGGAGGTTTTAAAATGACAGCTGCGTATGCATATTTGCCAATACATATGGCATAGCCTACACATATAGCATACCTTGCAATACAATGTGCTCTGCATTAAGATAACCAGAGTTTGATTTCTGAACCAGATGAGTTGTTAAATAGTAGCTGTCCATACCATAGTGGGCATACATATTGCTGGATGCATTTGAATACAAGATATGGAGACTGATAAAGAGCCTGCGGGATTATAAACTGAGCAAAAAAAGAAACGTCTCTTTTTCAGGACCCTGTCTTTCAAAGATAATTCGTAAAAATCCAAATAACTTCACAGATCTTCATTGTAAAGGGTTTAAACACTGTTTCCCATGCTTGTTCAATGAACCATAAACAATTAATGAACATGCACCTGTAAAACGGCCGTTAAGACACTAACAGCTTACAGACGGTAGGCAATTAAGGTCACAGTTATGAAAACTTAGGACACTAAAGAGGCCTTTCTACTGACTCTGAAAAACACCAAAAGATAGACGCCCACGGTCCCTGCTCATCTGCATGAACGTGCCTTAGGCATGCTGCAAGGAGGCATGAGGACTACAGATGTGGCCAGTGGAATAAATTACAATGTCCGTACTGTGAGACGCCTAAGACAGCGCTACAGGGAGACAGGATGAACAGCTGATCATCCTCGCAGTGGCAGACCACGTGTAACAGCACCTGCACGGGATCGGCACATCCGAACAACACACCTGCGGGACAGGTACAGGATGGCAACAACAACTGCCCGAGTTACTCCAGGAACGCACAAGCCCTCCATCAATGCTCAGACTGTCCGCAATAGGCTGAGAGAGGTTGGACTGAGGGCTTGTAGGCCTGTTGTAAGGCAGGTCCTCACCAGACATCACGAGCAACAACGTCGCCAATGGGCACAAACTCACCGTCGCTGGACCAGACAGGACTGGCAAAAAGTGCTCTTCACTGACGAGTCACGGTTTTGTCTCACCAGGGGTGATGGTCGGATTCGCGTTAATCGTCGAAGGAATGAGCATTACACCGAGGCCTGTACTCTAGAGAAGGATCGATTTGGAGGTGGAGGGGCTGTCATGGTCTGGGGCGGCGTGTCACAGCATCATCGGACTGAGCTTGTTGTCATTGCTGGCAATCTCAACACAGTGTGTTACAGGGAAGACATCCTCCTCCCTCATGTGGTACCCTTCCTGCAGGCTCATCCTGACATGACCCTCCAGCATGACAATTAGGGTGACACTGACAACCATAATTATGGCAATGTTACGGTGTTGTTATGATGGAGGATTCTATTAAAGTGCTACCAAAAGTTCATAGCTAAATCAACAGGGTTGTTGTTAACCTTTAACAAAACACTATTTTATTTTCCATTCACTTCTTGAATCACTTCTAGACTTTAGATTAGCGCAGTGAAGCAGCACAATCTTGGGCTAGATTTGTTTGTTTTAATTGGCCTATTTAAAAAGAAAATCACAGTCCAGATAGCCTACATGGCCAGGTCAGGACATTTCCTGTCCAGCTCAGACTAAATTGTAACTTTTATTAAACTAGGCAAGTCAGTTAAGAACAAATTCTTATTTACAATAACAGCCTAGGAACAGTGGGTTAACTGCCTTGTTCAGGGGCAGAACAACACATTTCTACCTTGTCAGCTCGGGGATTCGATCCAGCAACCTTTCAGTTACTAGCCCAATGCTCTAACCACTAGGCTACCTGCCGCCCCTAATATGACATTATAATTTCCACAACCTTGCCATGCAACATAACAGAGGTGTGAAAACTAAAGCTGAGCTGAGCCACCAATGCGTTTCTAGGTAGTTAGATGTAATCAGCTCACAAGCAAATCCAATCAAAGTTTATTGGTCGCGTTAGGAAGATGTTATAGCGGGTACAGCAAAATGCTTCTAGCTCATAACAATGCAGTAAAATGTTAAACAAGTACGCAAATAATTTCTATTAACAATTCAAAGAGCCTTGCAGTTGAGGGCAGTGCAGTTGCCGTACCAGGCTGTGATACAGCCCGACAGGATGAACACACCCTTGTGGGGCCCCAGTGTTGAGGGTTAGCGAAGTGGAGATGTTGTTTCCTACCTTCACCACCTGGGGGCGGCCCGTCAGAAAGTCCAGGACCCAATTGCAGGTCCTCAGTGATGTGTGATGTGCATTTCAGACCCTCTCCACTGCGGCCCCGTCGATGTGGATTGGAGCGTGCTCTCTCTGCTGTCTCCCGTAGTCCACGATCAGCTCATTCATTTTGTGTACATTGAAGGAGAGGTTATTTTCCTGTCACTAATCTACCAAAGCCCTCACCTCCTCCCTGTAGGTTGTCTTGTCGTTGTTGGTAATCAGGCCTACCACTGTTGTATCATCAGCAAACGTATTGATTAAGTTGGAGACATTGGTGGCCACACAGTCATGAGTAATTAGGGAGTACAGGAGGGGGCTGAGCACGCACCCCTGTGGTGCACATGTGTTGAGGATCAGTGTGGCGTTGGTGTTGTTGCCTACCTTCACCACCTGGGATCGGCCCATTAGGAAGTCTAGAACCCAGTTGCACAGGGAGGTGTTCAGAACCAGGGCCCTGAGCTTAGTGATGAGCTTGGAGGGCACTAGAGTGTTGAAAGCTGAGCGGTTGTCGATGAACAGCATTCTTACAGAGTTATTCCTCTTGCCAGGTGGAATAGGGCCGTGTGCAGTGCGATGGCAATTGTGTCGTCCGTGGATCTGTTAGGGTGATAAAAATGCCCTTTCATTGTGTGCTTTATTCAAAGTAATTGTACAGTGAAAATCGCACTTTTAAAAGTTAATATTCTGTTAACTTATACTGAAATAATGTTGTTGCCTTGTCTTCTATTTCAAATTACGTGGTTTGTAAGAGTTTGCCTGCAGAATTGGTACCTGGAAGAAAATGGGGGAGGGTCGTGCTTTTTCAATTTTAGGCAAGGGGGAGGGTTCGCAATTTTTTTTATCTAGTCCAGGGCAAGATCATGTCATTTGTAATTGATGACATTTCAGAATAAGTTGCTTATTAGGCTATATATGGATGTGTGCCTGATGTCGCCCCTCATCTGACTCTCCGCTGGGTGTGCAATATCCAGTGCGCCTATGGGCTATTTAGTGTGCCCTCAATCAAATGATCCATAGCCTATAGGTTATGAAGTGCAAGCTCAGAGAAGGACAGAGCAAAGTAATATTCGTAAGATAACTGCTGGGATGGTGTAAATAAAACTAGGCTGTATTACACACCGCAATGGATATTTCAACCCTGAGCCCCGGCCTGCTCTGATCTTGCTGATCAAAACCTGTTTTGTGTGCTGCCTAACCAATGCTGTGCTGTGTGGGCCTACAATGGCAGTTCAGGAGGAGAGTCCAAGGCTTTTTTTTTTTTTATTAGGCCTAGTCCAAACAATTATATAACTTGCGGGTGGACTGTTCAGTTTGAGAAGGAGAGCGAGAAGATGAGAAGGAGGACCTGAGGTACATTTTGATAGCTTGCTTCTACTAAAATAGATTTGAAAAAAAAACTATATGTTTCTTGCCCTGAAACATATTGTTGGAAATTGGGCTATAGCTGCTATAGCCATAGATTTGTCGGACAATTCCTCTGCGTCAGTGAAGGGCTGTTTAGTATGATATGTTACGTTTCGTATGGTATGCATTAATATGTGGATGTATTAATATATCTTACAAATTACAATTCGTATTATATGTTACGAATTTGCAAAACGTACAATATGTGAAGAATTTACAAAATGTGTTATTTGTTACAAATGTGCAAAGGTATGATATGTTACGAATTCTAGCTAGATGGCTAACGTTAGCTAGGCTAGGAGTTAGGGTTATGGGTTAGGGTTAAGAATTACTTTAAAAGGTTAAGGATAGGGGAAGGGTCAGCTAACAGGGTTAAGGTTAGGTTGAGGGGTCAGCTAACAGGGTTAAGGTTAGGTTGAGGGGAAGGGTCAGCTAACAGGGTTAAGGTTAGGTTGAGGGGTCAGCTAACAGGGTTAAGGTTAGGTTGAGGGGAAGGGTCAGCTAACAGGGTTAAGGTTAGGTTGAGGGAAGGTCAGCTAACAGGGGTTAAGGTTAGGTTGAGGGTCAGCTAACAGGGATAAGGTTAGGTTGAGGGGTCAGCTAACAGGGTTAAGGTTAGGTTGAGGGGAAGGGTCAGCTAAAAGGGTTAAGGTTAGGTTGAGGGGAAGGGTCAGCTAAAAGGGTTAAGGTTAGGTTGAGGGGTCAGCTAACAGGGTTAAGGTTAGGTTGAGGGGTCAGCTAACAGGGTTAAGGTTAGGTTGAGGGGAAGGGTCAGCTAACAGGGTTAAGGTTAGGTTGAGGGGAAGGGTCAGCTAACAGGGTTAAGGTTAGGTTGAGGGGTCAGCTAACAGGGTTAAGGTTAGGTTGAGGGAAGGGTCAGCTAACAGGGTTAAGGTTAGGTTGAGGGGTCAGCTAACAGGGTTAAGGTTAGGTTGAAGGGTCAACTAACAGGGTTAAGGTTAGGTTGAGGGGAAGGGTCAGCTAACAGGGTTAAGGTTAGGTTGAGGGGAAGGGTCAACTAACAGGGTTAAGGTTAGGTTGAGGGGAAGGGTCAGCTAAAAGGGTAAAGGTTAGGTTGAGGGGAAGGGTCAACTAACAGGGTTAAGGTTAGGTTGAGGGGAAGGGTCAACTAACAGGGTTAAGGTTAGGTTGAGGGGTCAGCTAACAGGGTTAAGGTTAGGTTGAGGGGAAGGGTCAGCTAACAGGGTTAAGGTTAGGTTGAGGGGAAGGGTCAGCTAACAGGGTTAAGGTTAGGTTGAGGGAAGGGGTCAGCTAATATAACTAGGATTATCATCAACTAGCATGGGTTACTAATATGACTAGGATTATCATCAACTAGCATGGGTTGTTAATATGACTAGGATTATCAACAACTAGCATGGGTTACTAATATGACTAGGATTATCATCAACTAGCATGGGTTGCTAATATGACTAGGATTATCATCAACTAGCATGGGTTGCTAATATGACTAGGATTATCATCAACTAGCATGGGTTACTAATATAACTAGGATTATCATCAACTAGCATGGGTTGTTAATATGACTAGGATTATCATCAACTAGCATGGGTTGTTAATGACTAGTATTATCATCAACTATCATGGGTTGTTAATATGACTAGGATTATCATCAACTAGCATGGGTTGTTAATATGACTAGGATTATCATCAACTAGCATGGGTTGTTAATATGACTAGGATTATCATCAACTAGCATGGGTTGTTAATATGACTAGGATTATCAACAACTAGCATGGGTTGCTAATATGACTAGGATTATCATCAACTAGCATGGGTTGCTAATATGACTAGGATTATCATCAACTAGCATGGGTTGCTAATATGACTAGGATTATCATCAACTAGCATGGGTTACTAATATAACTAGGATTATCATCAACTAGCATGGGTTGTTAATATGACTAGGATTATCATCAACTAGCATGGGTTGTTAATGACTAGTATTATCATCAACTATCATGGGTTGTTAATATGACTAGGATTATCATCAACTAGCATGGGTTGTTAATATGACTAGGATTATCATCAACTAGCATGGGTTGGTAATATGACTAGGATTATCATCAACTAGCATGGGTTGTTAATATGACTAGGATTATCATCAACTAGCATAGCATGGGTTGCTAATATGACTAGGATTATCAACAACTAGCATGGGTTACTAATATGACTAGGATTATCATCAACTAGCATGGGTTGCTAATATGACTAGGATTATCATCAACTAGCATGGGTTGCTAATATGACTAGGATTATCATCAACTAGCATGGGTTACTAATATAACTAGGATTATCATCAACTAGCATGGGTTGTTAATATGACTAGGATTATCATCAACTAGCATGGGTTGTTAATGACTAGTATTATCATCAACTATCATGGGTTGTTAATATGACTAGGATTATCATCAACTAGCATGGGTTGTTAATATGACTAGGATTATCATCAACTAGCATGGGTTGGTAATATGACTAGGATTATCATCAACTAGCATGGGTTGTTAATATGACTAGGATTATCATCAACTAGCATAGCATGGGTTGCTAATATGACTAGGATCATCATCAACTAGCATGGGTTGCTATTATGACTAGGATTATCAACAACTAGCATGGGTTTCTAATATGACTAGGATTATCATCAACTAGCATGGGTTACTAATATGACTAGGATTATCATCAACTAGCATGGGTTGCTATTATGACTAGGATTATCAACAACTAGCATGGGTTGTTAATATGACTAGGATTATCATCAACTAGCATGGGTTGCTAATATGACTAGGATCATCATCAACTAGCATGGGTTGCTATTATGACTAGGATTATCAACAACTAGCATGGGTTGATAATATGACTAGGATTATCATCCACTAGCATGGGTTGTTAATATGACTAGGATTATCATCAACTAGCATGGGTTGCTAATATGACTAGGATCATCATCAACTAGCATGGGTTGCTAATATGACTAGGATTATCATCAACTAGCATGGGTTGCTAATATGACTAGGATTATCATCAACTAGCATGGGTTGCTAATATGACTAGGATTATCATCAACTAGCATTGGTTGTTAATATGACTAGGATTATCATCAACTAGCATGGGTTACTAATATGACTAGGATTATCATCAACTAGCATGGGTTGATAATATGACTAGGATTATCATCAACTAGCATGGGTTGTTAATATGACTAGGATTATCATCAACTAGCATTGGTTACTAATATGACTAGGATTATCAACAACTAGCATGGTTTGCTAATATGACTAGGATTATCAACAACTAGCATGGGTTACTGATATTAGGATTATCAACAACTAGCATGGGTTGCTAATATGACTAGGATTACCATCAACTAGCATGGGTTGCTAATATGACTAGGATTATCAACAACTAGCATGGGTTACTGATATTAGGATTATCAACAACTAGCATGGGTTGCTAATATGACTAGGATTACCATCAACTAGCATGGGTTACTAATATGACCAGGATTATCAACAACTAGCATGGGTTGCTAATATGACTAGGATTATCAACAACTAGCATGGGTTACTAATATGACTAGGATTATCAACAACTAGCATGGGTTGCTAAAATGACTAGGATTATCATCAACTAGCATGGGTTGCTAATATGACTAGAATTATCATCAACTAGCATGGGTTACTAATATAACTAGGATTATCATCAACTAGCATGGGTTGTTAATATGACTAGGATTATCATCAACTAGCATGGGTTGTTAATGACTAGTATTATCATCAACTAGCATGGGTTGTTAATATGACTAGGATTATCATCAACTAGCATGGGTTGTTAATATGACTAGGATTATCATCAACTAGCATGGGTTGGTAATATGACTAGGATTATCATCAACTAGCATGGGTTGTTAATATGACTAGGATTATCATCAACTAGCATAGCATGGGTTGCTAATATGACTAGGATCATCATCAACTAGCATGGGTTGCTAATATAACTAGGATTATCAACAACTAGCATGGGTTTCTAATATAACTAGGATCATCAACAACTAGCATGGGTTGTTAATATGACTAGGATTATTTATCATCAACTAGCATGGGTTGTTAATGTGACTATGATTATAATCAACTAGCATGGGTTGCTAATATGACTAGGATTATCATCCACTAGCATGGGTTTCTAATATGAGTATTATTATTAACAACTAGCATGGGTTGCTAATATGACTAGGATCATCATCAACTAGCATGGGTTGCTATTATGACTAGGATTATCAACAACTAGCATGGGTTGATAATATGACTAGGATTATCATCAACTAGCATGGGTTGCTAATATGACTAGGATTATCATCCACTAGCATGGGTTGTTAATATGACTAGGATTATCATCCACTAGCATGGGTTTCTAATATGACTAGGATTATCATCAACTAGCATTGGTTGTTAATATGACTAGGATTATCATCAACTAGCATGGGTTACTAATATGACTAGGATTATCATCAACTAGCATTGGTTGTTAATATGACTAGGATTATCATCAACTAGCATGGGTTACTAATATGACTAGGATTATCATCAACTAGCATGGGTTGTTAATATGACTAGGATTATCATCAACAACTAGCATGGGTTGTTAATGACTAGTATTGTCATCAACTAGCATGGGTTGTTAATATGACTAGGATTATCATCAACTAGCATGGGTTGTTAATATGACTAGGATTATCATCAACTAGCATGGGTTGATAATATGACTAGGATTATCATCAACTAGCATGGGTTGTTAATATGACTAGGATTATCATCAACTAGCATTGGTTACTAATATGACTAGGATTATCAACAACTAGCATGGTTTGCTAATATGACTAGGATTATCAACAACTAGCATGGGTTACTGATATTAGGATTATCAACAACTAGCATGGGTTGCTAATATGACTAGGATTACCATCAACTAGCATGGGTTACTAATATGACTAGGATTATCAACAACTAGCATGGGTTGCTAATATGACTAGGATTATCATCAACTAGCATGGGTTACTGATATGACTAGGATTACCATCAACTAGCATGGGTTACTAATATGACTAGGATTATCAACAACTAGCATGGGTTGCTAATATGACTAGGATTATCAACAACTAGCATGGGTTGTTAATATGACTAGGATTATCAACAACTAGCATGGGTTGTTAATATGACTAGGATTATCATCAACTAGCATGGGTTACTAATATGACCAGGATTATCAACAACTAGCATGGGTTACTAATATGACTAGGATTATCAACAACTAGCATGGGTTGCTAATATGACTAGGATTATCAACAACTAGCATGGGTTGTTAATATGACTAGGATTATCAACAACTAGCATGGGTTGTTAATATGACTAGGATTATCATCAACTAGCATGGGTTACTAATATGACCAGGATTATCAACAACTAGCATGGGTTGCTAATATGACTAGGATTATCAACAACTAGCATGGGTTACTAATATGACTAGGATTATCAACAACTAGCATGGGTTGCTAATATGACTAGGATTATCAACAACTAGCATGGGTTGCTAATATGACTAGGATTATCAACAACTAGCATGGGTTGCTAATATGACTAGGATTATCATCAACTAGCATGGGTTGCTAATATGACTAGGATTATCATCAACTAGCATAGCATGGGTTGCTAATATGACTAGGATTATCATCAACTAGCATGGGTTACTAATATGACCAGGATTATCAACAACTAGCATGGGTTGCTAATATGACTAGGATTATCATCAACTAGCATGGGTTACTAATATGACTAGGATTATCAACAACTAGCATGGGTTGCTAATATGACTAGGATTATCAACAACTAGCATGGGTTGCTAATATGACTAGGATTATCAACAACTAGCATGGGTTGCTAATATGACTAGGATTATCATCAACTAGCATGGGTTGCTAATATGACTAGGATTATCATCAACTAGCATAGCATGGGTTGCTAATATGACTAGGATTGTGCCTTTGGCTACTGGACAATGAAGAAAGTTTATTTTAAATCATTTCTTCCACAGATTTGTCCTGATTTTGCCTAGGGTACTTTGAAGCAAGGTAAGACATGCCTCATAATCTGTAGTAAAAGGTTCAAGTTTCAAACAATTAAGTAGCTATTTGTTTTCAAAATGCATGTTGCCTCCAGCTCATTGCAAAGTGGTGTGTGACATGCTGATGAAGTCTGCCTTTTGTTGCCTATGCATTTTCAGTTTGAGATGCTGTAGCAGCAGCTCCCACACTGTCTGACAGATTTTCTGCTCAAAGGTCTGTATCTGTATGCTGTATGTTGGAAATAAGATACACAACGAATATACGCTCCAATTTATTCCACAAAATTATGCTAATTAGCCTATAGACTGATAAGCATGACCAGTCAAATTTATTTTCACAGTCTGGTATTTCCATCAATGAATAGCCAAAAAGATTCACACTTTTCTTCTTCTCCCGGACAATGGCCAGAGGCAAATTTATTTACCGCCTTTTCTATTTTTTGTATCGGTCGAACCCGGCTATTATCGGCTATCTGAAACCCTGATTAATGTCAAAGCAAATTCTCTACACAACAACAATCTCACCATTCTCTTCTATTTCATATAATGTGGTTTGTAACTAAAAGTTTTGTCAAGAGGAAATCTAGTTAACTGTTATTGACTGATAGATAGCAGTAGAAGTTAGCTAGCTTCACGTCTAGCTTATTAGGTGGCTTACAACGGAAATCTGTATTTCCAAATCATCTGTATGTTTTAATCGGGCTCAGGCAGTCTGCCCCAGTGCCCCAATGTGGGAGGAGCTCATTTGAATATCCAACTGTTTGTGAATCTCATTGACTAATGGAAGTTAGTTCTCAGAGCAGAAAGGACTATGATTGGTTGTGTCAGGCAAACAATGAAAATGGACAGGAGGAGGCGGGAATACCAAACAGAGCAGGCGGGGGAGTAGACGTGTCATGTGACGGAATTCGAAAACATTTGAGGGGAAGAAAAGTGAGGCAAGAAGTGAAAGAACAAAATTCTGCAGGAACGAGCGGCCAACGTCAGGAACAAAACAAGCAGAGTTCAATATTTTATCATGGGGTATTGTGATGTCATTATTTTACTAGGCAAGTCAGTTAAGAACAAATTCTTATTTACAATAACAGCCTAGGAACAGTGGGTTAACTGCCTTGTTCAGGGGCAGAACGTCAGATTTTTACCTTGTCAGCTCGGGGATTCGATCTAGCAACCTTTCAGTTACTAGCCCAACGCTCTAACCACTAGGCTACCTGCCGCCCCTAATATTACATTATAATTTCCACAACCTTGCCATGCAACATAACAGAGGTGTGAAAACTAAAGCTGAGCTGAGCCACCAATGCGTTTCTAGGATTTGATCTTGTGGTTACTAGTCCAACGCTCTAACCACTAGGCTACCTACCGCTATATAGATAGCAAGTTCTTCACTTAGCATATTAATGTCCTGTTTTCAGCTAGTCTAAATAATTTATTAAATACTAAATGTGATGCAAGCTAAAGTCAGTCAGCTAGAATGTGTTTTTCTAGCTAATGTTACAGTTTAGGCTTATTTACCAACCTAACTAGCAAGTAATCAATTTAAGCCTGATGGAGGTGAATGAACCTACAGCAGCCAAGGTGATAATGGCTGAGGTCATTTTAGCTTGTGTTTGCTGTTCTCCAAATAGCATTGTAACGTTTTTGAATTGCATAGAAATGTAGTAAATGAGCTTCACTTAAACAAAATCCTGGGGAGGGGGAACCCCCCACTCAACCCCTCCTTATGGATCTCAGTAAAACTCAAACCCTGCTTATGGCCCAGGTTGGAAGGAAACCTGGATAGTGACTGCAATAGTGGTTGTTTAATCTTTATGTCACTCTGGATAAGATTGTCTGTTAAATGACCAAATTGTAAATGTAAAAATGATTTTCCATTATCACCATATTAAGAGAAGGCTATTTTCCAATACTGATCTCATTTCTATTCTGGCATGATTATGTTCTGTGAACACTGCATGTCAATGACTTTTCTCTCATGATTTGATTCATATCACACACTTTTCCTGCTTATGTTGCAGGTTTCCCAGTGATATTGATTGCGGTCGTTATTGTAGTTGATTGTAGTGGTCCTTATTATGATCATTGAGTGTATTAATTTCAGTGAGTATTTAACTTTTCTGTCTCTCATGCAAGAAATAGTGCTAACATGATTTATGAAGTATCAAACACTAGACGTAGAAGATGGCTGATGTTTTACGTGCTCCTGTTTTTTGTTTTTGCGTTGTTTGTAACTTATTTTTTCCCCTATTCTGTACATAATGTTGCTGCTACTGTCTCTTATGACCGAAAATAACTTCTGGACATCAGAACAGCGAACAGACTCACCACGAAGTGCCAGAAACTTTTTTTTTACTTTAACGAGTCCGACGTGAAGAACATACTGCTTTCCCGGGAACAGGGCCAAATCCCTGTCATATGCGGGAAGAGAAAACGGAGAAAAAGAGGACTGGGTTCGGGCTGCCTTCTGAGAATTCGTAGGCGATCGAATAAACCCCCACGGCCTTCGGTTCTACTAGCTAACATGCCATCATTGGAAAATAAATAAAATAATAAAATCGACGACCTACGAGGAAAATATAGACAGCCTATAGGGAGGAGGTCAGATACCTGGCTGTGTGGTGCCAGGACAACAACCTCTCCCTCAACGTGATCAAGACTAAGGAGATGATTGGGGACTACAGGAAAAAGAGGACTGAGCATGCCCCCAACCTGTAGTGGAGCAGGTTGAGAGCTTCAAGTTCCTTGGTGTCCACATCACCAACAAACTAACATGGTCCAAGCATACCAAAATAGTTGTAAAGAGGGCATGACAAAACCTATTCCCCCTCAGGAGACTCAAAAGATTTGGCATGGGTCCTGAGATCCTCAAAAGGTCCAAGAGGCTTCTAAACAGCTTCTACCCCTCAAGCCATAAAACTCCTGAACATCTAATCCAATGGCTAATTATCTATGCATAGTCACTTTAATAACTCTACCTACTTGTACATATTACCTCAATTACCTCGACTAACTGGTGCCCCCGCACATTGACTCTACCGGTACCCCCCTGTATATGGTTATTTCTTATTCTTATTTTCTAAACTGCATTGCCGGTTAGGGGCTTGTAAGTAAGCATGTGACTAATACACTTTGATTTGATTAGAATGCATTAGAAAACAGTACAAATGTAATAAAACCTTCAGTGTTATCGCACATTTCCAACTACAGTACGAGTCATAAACATATAGCATAGGTTATGGGTCAGGCTTTTTGTAGGGGACTTACGTGATTTTATTTGGCGCAGCTGTCTAAAGGCACTGCGTCTCAGTGCTTGAGGTGTCACCACAGACACCCTGGTTCGAATCCAGGCTGTATCACAACCGGCCGTGATTGGGAGGCCCATAGGGCGGCGCACAATTGGCCCAGCATCGTCCGGGTTTGGCCGGTGTAGACTGTCATTGTATATAAGAATTTGTTCTTAACTGACTTGCCTAGTTAAATAAACACAATAAAAGGGAGAAAGCTGTACTGTACCAGTAGGGCCATAGACAGTACCACCCACTGTACCAAATCCTAGGATGGGATCTTGGCTAGGATCAATTGCTTAGGACATTCTCACAACTACCGTGTGGGACACTTGACTGGAATGCCTCTGATTACGTCATTGATACCAGTCATCCTTCTCTCTCCTATGTCTGGGTGACAGCGCACAATATCACCACAACATATCAAAAGTAAAGCTGCCATACACTTCAAGTAAAAAAAAATATATATATGATTTTTTGTTTTTAATGATAACATTTTATTTTATTTTTGGGGACCCGTCTTACAAAACAGCAGCTAGTATGTGGCTAAATGATGCGGAACCATAAAATACAAGGAGAAGTACGTCGGAAGCATTTCTGTGAAGCGCTCTCTTTCACGGACGTTAGCTGACAATCAATACCGGAGTAAGTTGATGTACTTTTATCTTTTTTTAATGTAATATCTGGTTTTTATTTCAACGATGTGTGTTGTCGGTAGGCTATTAGTTTGGGATGGCTATTCATCAGTAGTGCGGTTCAGATGGCGGTGAGAGTATACGGTGTTGGGTAGTCCATGTAGATGGTGTGTCTGTGGGATGCTGGGTCTAGTTATTACCCGGTGGTCTGCGCCTCCTCGGGAATAAACACCGGTTCCCGTCGGTCCGCTACCTGCTGCATCTCTCATATAACGGTGAATGTGGCCATATCGACACGTTCCAGACGTTGGCCGCTATGATGAGCCGCGCCTAGTTCCAGGCTTCCCCAGATCTTACACCTAATTCTCCAAAACGACTTATCCTAATTATCCTGCTGCGGAACTTTATCATAACCCGAGCAAAAATAACTTCTGTCCTAGCTGTTCTTCTTTCATGAGGTTAAATGTTGCATTACCTCCACCTACTAGAACTCCCTTATACTGAGCTTGTAAAAAGAAATAAAGACCCTACCATCTAACACAACACAATCAAATAATACAAAATAACACCACCCGACTCCACTATTTCAATCTATTTAGTCCTACCTCAGGAGATCCCTCCCTCTGTACTGGTATAGATCTACTAGTCTCACCACTCCTCTCAGGATCCCTCCCTCTGTACTGGTATAGATCTACTGGTCTCACCACTCCTCTCAGGATCCCTCCCTCTGTACTGGTATAGATCTACTGGTCACACCACTCCTCTCAGGATCCCTCCCTCTGTACTGGTATAGATCTACTGGTCACACCACTCCTCTCAGGATCCCTCCCTCTGTACTGGTATAGATCTACTAGTCACACCACTCCTCTCAGGATCCCTCCCTCTGTACTGGTATAGATATACTGGTCACACCACTCCTCTCAGGATCCCTCCCTCTGTACTGGTATAGATCTACTAGTCACACCACTCCTCTCAGGATCCCTCCCTCTGTACTGGTATAGATCTACTAGTCTCACCACTCCTCTCAGGATCCCTCCCTCTGTACTGGTATAGATCTACTAGTCTCACCACTCCTCTCAGGATCCCTCCCTCTGTACTGGTATAGATCTACTGGTCACACCACTCCTCTCAGGATCCCTCCCTCTGTACTGGTATAGATCTACTAGTCACACCACTCCTCTCAGGATCCCTCCCTCTGTACTGGTATAGATCTACTGGTCACACCACTCCTCTCAGGATCCCTCCCTCTGTACTGGTATAGATCTACTAGTCACACCACTCCTCTCAGGATCCCTCCCTCTGTACTGGTATAGATCTACTGGTCACACCACTCCTCTCAGGATCCCTCCCTCTGTACTGGTATAGATCTACTAGTCTCACCACTCCTCTCAGGATCCCTCCCTCTGTACTGGTATAGATCTACTGGTCTCACCACTCCTCTCAGGATCCCTCCCTCTGTACTGGTATAGATCTACTAGTCTCACCACTCCTCTCAGGATCCCTCCCTCTGTACTGGTATAGATCTACTGGTCACACCACTCCTCTCAGGATCCCTCCTCTGTACTGGTATAGATCTACTAGTCACCACTCCTCTCAGGATCCCTCCCTCTGTACTGGTATAGATCTACTGGTCACACCACTCCTCTCAGGATCCCTCCCTCTGTACTGGTATAGATCTACTGGTCACACCACTCCTCTCAGGATCCCTCCCTCTGTACTGGTATAGATCTACTAGTCACACCACTCCTCTCAGGATCCCTCCCTCTGTACTGGTATAGATCTACTAGTCACACCACTCCTCTCAGGATCCCTCCCTCTGTACTGGTATAGATCTACTAGTCACACCACTCCTCTCAGGATCCCTCCCTCTGTACTGGTATAGATCTACTGGTCACACCACTCCTCTCAGGATCCCTCCCTCTGTACTGGTATAGATCTACTGGTCACACCACTCCTCTCAGGATCCCTCCTCTGTACTGGTATAGATCTACTAGTCACACCACTCCTCTCAGGATCCCTCCCTCTGTACTGGTATAGATCTACTGGTCACACCACTCCTCTCAGGATCCCTCCCTCTGTACTGGTATAGATCTACTAGTCACACCACTCCTCTCAGGATCCCTCCCTCTGTACTGGTATAGATCTACTGGTCACACCACTCCTCTCAGGATCCCTCCCTCTGTACTGGTATAGATCTACTAGTCACACCACTCCTCTCAGGATCCCTCCCTCTGTACTGGTATAGATCTACTGGTCACACCACTCCTCTCAGGATCCCTCCCTCTGTACTGGTATAGATCTACTGGTCACACCACTCCTCTCAGGATCCCTCCCTCTGTACTGGTATAGATCTACTAGTCACACCACTCCTCTCAGGATCCCTCCCTCTGTACTGGTATAGATCTACTGGTCACACCACTCCTCTCAGGATCCCTCCCTCTGTACTGGTATAGATCTACTAGTCACCACTCCTCTCAGGATCCCTCCCTCTGTACTGGTATAGATCTACTAGTCACACCACTCCTCTCAGGATCCCTCCCTCTGTACTGGTATAGATCTACTGGTCACACCACTCCTCTCAGGATCCCTCCTCTGTACTGGTATAGATCTACTAGTCACACCACTCCTCTCAGGATCCCTCCCTCTGTACTGGTATAGATCTACTGGTCACACCACTCCTCTCAGGATCCCTCCCTCTGTACTGGTATAGATCTACTAGTCACACCACTCCTCTCAGGATCCCTCCCTCTGTACTGGTATAGATCTACTAGTCACACCACTCCTCTCAGGATCCCTCCCTCTGTACTGGTATAGATCTACTGGTCACACCACTCCTCTCAGGATCCCTCCCTCTGTACTGGTATAGATCTACTAGTCACACCACTCCTCTCAGGATCCCTCCCTCTGTACTGGTATAGATCTACTGGTCACACCACTCCTCTCAGGATCCCTCCCTCTGTACTGGTATAGATCTACTGGTCACACCACTCCTCTCAGGATCCCTCCCTCTGTACTGGTATAGATCTACTAGTCACCACTCCCCTCAGGATCCCTCCCTCTGTACTGGTATAGATCTACTGGTCACACCACTCCTCTCAGGATCCCTCCCTCTGTACTGGTATAGATCTACTAGTCACCACTCCTCTCAGGATCCCTCCCTCTGTACTGGTATAGATATACTGGTCTCACCACTCCTCTCCCTTAACCCATCTTCCTCTACTTTCTTCACTAACTCAGCATATGACAACTTCTGCTCTACTCTAACCCTGGAAACCTTAACCTGCCTCTCTCACTACTGATCCCCAGCCCCATGGGCACCCCTACAATGAACACATACCACTACTTTCCCTAATACTACACATTCCTTTGTCTCATGCCCTTCTGCACACTTCTCACATCTAGGAACCTCCCTCCTACACACTGCTGCCACATGCCCATAAGCTTGACACCTGTAACAATGTAATGTATTTGGCACAAAAGCTTGTACAGGAAACGTATATATCCTAACATCACTTTGTCGGGCAAAGACTCAAAAGAACAGACAACTCTTCTGTTTCACCTGTGTGCGTCGCACCAAGCGAAAAGCATCACAAACACCGGGAAGCAACTTTTACATTTACTGTTACCCCATGAATCGCTCCTTTCAATGGCACCCTTTTCTTCAGTGCAAAACAATTCACATTTCTTGCCCCCATTCGTTTTAACGCGGAGCGCCTTCTCCCTCTGACCAGCAGACCACTTCTGCTTACCCTCACCGATTCCACAGCATCCAACTCTGCTTTCACCCTGAAACCAGAACGACAACACTTTGAATAGGTCAGGAGACTGACAGGGAGCCTAAGGAAATGAATTATTTAGGCTATATTATTTCAAGGCTATAGCCTACAAAGAAATACATTGTGAAGCGTTTGCGAGTGCGACACAATAGGCTGGTAGGAACAAAGCGCTCGGCATTGCACATATAGGCTATTACTTGCTTAGAATTAAATGCAAATTAAATGAAAAATGACTTCGTGCCTTTTGAATCCATCTTTAGAAGACTAGTTTGGCCAGTCTGTGGCTTCAGGCTCATGCGATGGTGCCAGCAGCGGAGAATATCCTCTATCCACACTTGCAGAGACACTGGGGATGCTGAACACCCTTTTTGCCAGGCTGGGTAGAGATGCAGAGTTAATTTTTTTCTCTTTAGGTAGGCCTAAAGGTTTTAAGGCAAAATAACCCAATCAAAACGGAAAGCTCCTTGAATGTGGGTATATGCCAGGCCTATTGGGCAACAATCTATTATGGCCTATTGTATAGATAATATAACGAAAATGAACAAATCGTTTTAAGAGATCAGATTTTTGCTCCAATGACACACCTCTACCCACCTCGTTCTTTTCTTTTAGCATGTGCACGTAGTAAGTACACCATCATGCTTTGGGGATACGTGTCTTTTCAGATTCTACAATGATTCTCTAGTTGTGGACACTACATCACCACACTCCCTCTCTTGCTCTTGGTCCTCATCTTTGGAAGTCACCTGTATATTTGATTAGTTTCTGGATTAAAATATTTAGCGAACTCCAGGACACTAGCTAAAGTAAGGGGCTATAGCAGCACACAAGTAGACTACAAATGCATGCTGGGGCGGGGCATGCCCTAAGCTTGTGAAGTGAGCACTATTGGAGCGAAATTGGAGCAGGCCGACGCTCCTTTTTCGGACATTCGCTCATGCTCCAGTCAAATTGGGCACGCTCGGCTTGCATAGAACAATGAGCCAGTTATTTCACCTGATGTATACGTGTGAAGCATCCAGTTGGCGTTTCCACTCACTACCAAATATGGTGACGAGAGGAAGCTCCCATTGGAAACGACAGACGAGCCTATCTTGGATTAAACTCTGGTTCAAGCCTCTGTGTGAGTCGAGTCAGGAGGAAGTAGTACTCGCTAAGCAGCGTGTTGTTAGCCTAGGCATCCGATAGTGGCCACAGGATCTGCACTATTGTCTAGGATTGCATTCCCGGTGGACCGGCTTGTACATAAAGCATCCTCCATTCAGGCTGCAAATCCATACTTTTTTATTACTTTTAATTTAACTGTCTTAATAAAACAAAAGTTTTCCACCACTATTTTTGGAATTTCTGACATTTTAGGATGTTGCACACTGCGTTCAGACAAGGGTGTGCAACGATCCCAAAGCCTTGTTCACGTTAAAAGCTCTGCGTGATCAATCCAACGCCTGCAGTGGCCGTACAGCATTTACTGTGATGCGGCCTCTGCAGAAGTCCCAGCATCCGTATTTCTTGCGCTTTGTGGAGTGGAGTGGAGCGGAGCTCTTTATGAAGTTGGCAAAGAAGGTTTTACACAGTACCTCCCGCCCCCACCTACCTGTCAACCAATCATTTCAATACGGAGCCTTCTGCACAGAGGGAGGTGCACGGCGATGCGGTACGGAGCTCGGTTTGGCCTCCAAGGCTCCGCAATTGGGTTAAACCCTCCATATTGAGCCTCGGAATTGCCTTGCCAGAGCAAGCATAAATCGGCTTTTTACCCATAAGCACTCTCTTATGTTGCGCCGGATGTCATGCATTTTAATGGGGACGTCCACAATGGAGTAGAATCACAGGCTCCATTGCGAGACACACGCTGTGTACTTAGACATGTTTCTACCTTTTACGTCGTCTTCAGTCCAGTCCATGTTTCTACCTTTACGTCGCCTTCAGTCCAGTCCATGTTTCTACCTTTACGTCGTCTCCAGTCCAGTCCATGTTTCTACCTTTACGGCGTCTTCAGTCCAGTCCATGTTTCTACCTTTACGTCGCCTTCAGTCCAGTCCATGTTTCTACCTTTTACGTCGTCTTCAGTCCAGTCCATGTTTCTACCTTTACGTCGTCTTCAGTCCAGTCCATGTTTCTACCTTTTGCGTCGTCTTCAGTCCAGTCCATGTTTCTACCTTTTGCGTCGTCTTCAGTCCAGTCCATGTTTCTACTTTTACGTCGTCTTCAGTCCAGTCCATGTTTCTACCTTTACGTCGTCTTCAGTCCAGTCCATGTTTCTACCTTTACGTCTTCTTCAGTCCAGTCCATGTTTCTACTTTTACGTCGTCTTCAGTCCAGTCCATGTTTCTACCTTTACGTCTTCTTCAGTCCAGTCCATGTTTCTACCTTTGCGTTATTTTAATAGTAATGTTAAATCATACATTGCCTTTTAAGCCAATTATATTATGGCTGTTGCCTCCGTTTTGTTTATTGTGATAGTAATGATGTTTTTTTATGATACTAGCTACAGTGGTATCATTAACCTAGCGTTTAGCTAGCTAGCTGCTCTGCAGTGCAAGGTAGCTTGACTTGCTATAAAGTTAGTTGATCAAAAAGTAACTAAACAAAACATGTTTTATCACCTGAAACAATATATTTATCCTGTTTGAATGAAAAGGTCATATTTAGCATTTTAACAAAACAAATGGCATCTCTGACAAGACAGACTCTCCTTCATCTAGCGGGCGAGACTCCGTACACATGCCGTACAGCGTAAGGAAACCCGTCACAATGGAAATGGTGAATAAGATGTCAGAATCTGAAAATGCTGGTGGAACATTTGTTTTATTAAGACATTACACATTTGTACCATTTTTACCCAACGGTTCCCCATTAAAGCTACTTAAGGAGGAAAGTGATGCCTTAGAAGCCCGAATGACGGATGTTTTATTTACCAGCCCGTCCACGGGGACGCGAGTGTCATACCCGGGAATACACAATCCTAGACAGTGCAGATCTAGCGGCCACTATTGGCTGCCAAGGCTATCGTGACGTCCTTTACTTCTGTCTCTGATGGGTTTGGTGTCTGTATTTACAGTTGATGTTTGCCAATTTGTCGGCGATGATGACCCATGGGTTTAAGAGCAGCAAGCAAGACTTCACATTCGGCCCATGGAAAGTAACTGCTGCAAAAACACACATTATGAAATCTAAGGACATTGAACGGTAAGCTATTCCAAGTATTTTGTGTCAAACACCTTGTCTTTGTTTAATTCTGTTTTAGTATTCTTAAGGTTTAGTCTACATTGGGGAGCTTGTTTATCGACTTACTTTGTCATTCAAATCTCGTCAATTTACCAGCTAAGCTGCATTGAGGTTAGTTGTTCCGGTTTCAATCGTGACCGTTTCGTCCCAGGTTAGGGGAGGAGATGCACATGCCCTCGCTCCCAGAGATGCTGTTTGGGGACAACATTCTACGCATCCAGCACACAGACGGTTATGGCATTGAGTTCAATGCCATCGATGCCCTCAAGAGGGTCAACAACATGCATGACTCTGTGAAAGTGGCCTGTGCACAGGAATGGCAAGAGAGCAGGTACAACCACCATAATATAATACACTAGCCACCAACATTGTCTAAATGCTGTTGAAGTATGAAAAAAAACAGTGGCATTTTTTAAATTGTTTAGATAACGTGTTGAATAATCAGTCCTATTATGGAGAATGATCTCAGTGAGTGAGGCTGTTGTCATGTGGATGTATTCCCAGGGCTGATTCTGAACACTCCAAAGAGGTAGTGAAACGCTACGACTGGACGTACACCACAGACTACAGAGGCACCTTGTTAGGAAAGGACCTGCAGATGACGGTGAGAGGCTTTTCGGTTCACACTGTGGATACAATACAATATCACAAACATTACAAAATAAGGGACAAATCTTCATTTCCATTAAGTCCAAATTAAACTTAGACTCACATTGACATCGATGCATGACTAAGTGGAAGATTAGGATTTTCTCCTAAGTCATTGGCTGCGTTTTAAGACCGACTTTATTGCAGATGCCTGCCAGATCTCACATTGCCTGGATAGGTGATTAACATGTCAACTAACCACGCCGTATGATATGGCATGCTGACGCCCCGACTGTGCCGTCAATGATGTGTCACAACCATCGGTTGATGAAATGCAACGACTGCAATGTAGTTAGCCTGGAACAGAGTTTTTTTTTTCTCGTATAGGCTTAATATTCTAAAACTTTTTGGTCTCAAGATGTCTCTTGTCTGGGGGGCATTCACTAGGAACCAAACTGGCTGAAATGGGAGGGTTCTACCTGAATGTCTAATAAGAAACTTATTAGACAATATTTTTTGCTACGGTGTGCACTAATGAATACACCCCTGCTGTTCCATCAGGCGACAGAAACGTCGGAGCGCATCGACATGGAGAAGCTGAAGGCGCGAGAGCAGATCGTGTTCTTCGACGACGTGCTGCTGTTTGAGGACGAGCTGCACGACCACGGCGTGTCCATGATCAGCGTCAAAATAGTGAGTGGTACTTTCAGACAGGAACTGACACACTTTATGATGACATCGCCCCTTATGTCTGTCTCTGTGACAAGCACCAAAGGACATGCTCTTGCGGGGGCTGTAAGACCAGGCAATTTTCCTATTCACCTACTTATGTTAAATGCATTTTCTGAAATGCTTGCCTCTGAGAGGCTGATGAGGTTTTGAAGAATGACTTCTCTTGTTACCCACATGTGTGATATAGAGAGTGATGCCCACCAGTTTCTTCCTGCTTCTGAGGTTCTTCCTGCGAGTGGATGGAGTTCTGATCCGTATAAATGACACGCGGCTCTACCACGAGGCAAGTGTGACTGGGCTGTCCTGAGAAATGACCATCGATTAACCACCAGAGTGGATGTGCATGGGAGTCAAATGTGGACATCTTTAGCAGGAAATGGACAATATTCACCGTTAAGAAGTTCAACTATGAAATGGCTAGGCCTACTTATGAAATGAGTCATGACTTACCCTGGTTTTCTTTACAGGCTGGAAAGAATTACATGATCAGAGAGTATAGTACTCGAGAAAGCAACATTTCAGAATTGCAGGTGAGAATTGTATTTTCTGTTTGGGAAAGTACATGTGTAGCGGAAGTCAGCTGGCAAGTCAGCGTAAATTTAGTATCGTCTCCTTCCTGAAAGCTTGAAGCACTGTCTCAGATCCTTAAACCCCCCCCTTACACTCGTGGGAAAAAACATGTATGACCATGGTAGCGTTTGAAGAAGAACACTTTGAAGATTATGGGAAAATTATCACACCGAAGGTGAGGACACAACAGTTCACCTGACACAGGATTGAATCAAAACATTCAACTGTAAATTTACTGAACTTTTCACAGCATTTGTCAATAACGAAATCTGAAAATACTCTGGATACATTCAGTAACATAAGAATATTCATAGACATTTTGGATTAGGTGCAGGATAAGAAAAAACGATTATAATGGTTTGAGCGCGAGGTCTAACTGTTGTGTCCAAGTAGCCACACCTCCAAACTGCACAGTTTCTAAGTCATTTCAATGCAATTTTATGACTCAAGGAAATAGCCTTCAACTATAAGGCCTTTGGTATGACTCGGCCAGGGTTTGAACTCCCAAACCTTCTAATCGCAGGTCACTCAACCACAAGTGATCAGCATTTCCATACTTTGCCAAAAAGTATGTTTGGTTTTTGTCTAAAATATTGTCCAAATCATTCATGCTACATCATGGATGTCACTGTGCAGCTGATACTATCATTGTAAAAGGTTAGTAGTCATTTGCAAAATCTCCCTCCTTGTCTTCCAGAATGTCCCTGCTGCTCTGTACACCGACCCCAACGAGATCTCCCAGCATTTAACCCTGAAACTGACTAAGTGTGAAAAGCTGGAGCTCCCTGAGACAGGCCCTCCGCCAGGGGACACAGAGGCCCCCCAGTGATGGCTGGGCACTATGACTGAGCATCACATTCACTTGTGTCTGGACTTAAGACAAGGGCGGGCCAACCAAGGAAGAGTTTACCCTCCCTTTTATTTTTTATATACCCGAGAACACTGCACCTGCCTCCCTCCACACACAAAAAACAACAGTTCATAGAACTTCATTTTGGCGTTGTCAAGTGGCCTCTTATTTTGAGTGTTATTTCACATTTCCTCTATGTAAATGTTTTGGTTGGAAAATTGTGATAATTGTGTCTTTTTCGATTAGAACACCACATAATGGTTGTGTTGCATTCTACGTAACGTAGTCTGATACTTAAGGCTGTGCTTGTGTTAAATGCATGCAGCTTTGGTTTGGATATCACTGAAAAAAATATATAAACACATGTAAAGTGTTGGTTTCATGAGCTGAAATAAAAGATCAGACATTTTTCATACACACAAAAAGCTTATTTCTCAATGTTGTGCACAAATTTGTTTACATAACTGTTAGTGAGCATTTCTCCTTTGCCAAGATAATGCATCCACCTGACAGGTGTGGCATATCAAGAAGCTGATTAAACAGCATGATCATGACACAGGTGCACCTTGTGCTGGGGACAATAAAAGGCCTCTCTAAAATGTGCAGTTTCACACAACACAATGCCACAGATGTCTGAAGTTTTGAGGGAGCGTGCTATTGGCATGCTGATTGCAGGAATGTCCACCAGAGCTGTTGCCAGAGAATGTAATGTTAATTTCTCTACCATAAGCCGCCTCCAATGTCGTTTTAGAGAATTTGGCAGTACGCCTAACCAACCTCACAACCGCAGACCACATTTGCACACCTGAGGAATTTCTGCACAATCTGTCAGAAACAGTCTCAGGGAATCTCACCTTTATGCTCGTCATCCTCACCAGGGACTTGACCTGATGTCAACGTTGTGAACAGAGTGCCCCCATGGTGGCGGCGGGGTTAGTTATGGTATGAGCAGGCATAAGGTACGGACATCGAACGCAATTGTATATGATCGATGTTTGAATGCAACGAGATTCCGTGACGAGATCCTGAGGCCCATTGTCGTGCCATTCATCCGCCACCATCACCCCATGTTTCAGCGTGATAATGTATGGTCCAATGTCAAGGATCTGTACTCAATTCCTGGAAGCTGAAATGTCTCAGTTCTTCCATGGCCTACATATTCACCAGAAAGGTCACCCATTGAGCATGTTTGGGATGCTCTGCATCAACGTGTACGAAAGCGTGATCCAGTTCCCGCCAATATCCAGCAACTTTGCACAGCCATTGAAGGGTGGGACAACATTCCACAGTCCACAATGAACACCCTTCAAGTTCTGGAGGTGAAATGGAAAGGTTAGAAGGTGTTGTGAGAAGCTCGGAGCCCAAGCACTGATAGACATGGTTATGTTAAAGATACGTTTGGCCCAGTGGGAGTGAGATTTTTGAAGAGGGTGGAACCAGGCCTTTCGGCTGATCCATGGGTGGTTTCAGGTTGGGTGGAAAAGATGATGGGGTGCTGTTGACTCTGTGAAGCTTGTGATGTTGGTTTGTGTTTCTTCAGATCTGATGGAGCAGGCGCTCCATGCGAGGCAACTTGGGGAAAGACCTGTATCTTACTTTGCGTTTAGGTACAGGGCACCATTGAAGGGACTGATTTCTGGGGTAGCTGTAAGTGTACAGGGCACCATTGAAGGGACTGATTTCTGGGGTAGCTGTAAGTGTGGAGTTGGAGCAATTTAAGTTAAAGATTCCTGGTGTTTGTGACGCCCACCGTTTGGTGCAATGCAGACCTGGTAGGGAGTGTGGTGAAACAGCTTTTATTCAGTCTTTACCTGACAAATTAATGTTAGATATATGAGTTATGCTGTTAGAGCTTTAGTGCCAAAAAGACTGCTGTGTTATAGGTGTCACGTTTATGGGCATGTTGCAGCAGTGTGTAGGAGGGAGAATCCAAGATGTGGGGAGGAGGACATGGGAAAGAGGAATGTATAGTTTTAGTGGAATGTGTGTGTCAACGGTAGGGGTGCTCATGTTGCTGGTGATTGGAGGTGTCCTGTGCGAGAGGCAGGTTGAGGTGGCCAGGGTCAGAGTAGTGCAGAAGATGTCTATGCTGAGGCAGTGAAGAAAGATAGGCCAATGAGTGATATATTTGAGTAAGGTTGGCTTCTTAGCGTTCATCGCAATGGTTATCAACTGTACCGCAGAAGTCACAGAAAATAGATGTTGTAGTGGCAGCTGCAGAGAAGTACTTGGGGGTAGGTACGAGAATTGACTTCAGAAGAGTTACAGTGTGTGTTGAGTGGTAGGTCAGGCTCTCAGGTCATTGGCCTAGGCTAGGATCAAATAAAATGTTATTTGTCACTTACGCTGAATACAACCGGTGAAATGCTTACTTATAAGCCCTTAACCAACAATGCAGTTCAAGAAATGGAGTTAAGAAAATATTTACTAAATATACAAAAGTAATTTAATACATTTTTTTATCAAAAATTAACAAACGATTCGGGTAGCCTTCCACAAGCTTCCCACAATAAGTTGGGTGAATTTTGGCCCATTCCTCCTGACAGAGCTGGTGTAACTGAGTCAGGTTTGTAGGCCTCCTTGCTAGCACACGCTTTTTCAGTTCTGCCAACAAATTGTCTATAGGATTGAGGTCAGGGCTTTGTGATGGCCACTCCAATACCTTGACTTTGTTGTCCTGAAGACATTTTGCCACAACTTTGGACATATACTTGGGGTTATTGTCCATTTGGAAGACCCATTTGCAACCAAGCTTTAACTTCCTGACTGATGTCTTGAGATGTTGCTTCAATATATCCTCATGATGCCATCTATTTTGTGAAGTGCACCAATCCCTCCTGCAGCAAAGCACCACAACATGATGCTGCCACCCCCGTGCTTCACGGTTGGGATGCTGTTCTTCGGCTTGCAAGCCTCCCCCTTTTTCCTCCAAACATAACGATGGCCAAACAGTTATATTTTTGTTTCATCAGAAAATACATTTCTCCAAAAAGTATGATCTTTGTCCTCATGTGCAGTTGTAAACCGTAGTCTGGCTTTTTTATGGCGGTTTTGGAGCAGTGGCTTCTTCCTTGCTGAGCGGCCTTTCAGGTTATGTCGATATAGGACTCATTTTACTGTGGATATAGATACTTTTGTACCTGTTTCCTTCAGCATCTTCACAAGGTCCTTTGCTGTTGTTCTGGGATTGATTCGCACTTTTCGCATGGTCCCATGGTGTTTATACTTGCGTACTATTGTTTGTACAGATGAACGTGGTACCTTCAGGCGTTTAGAAATTGCTCCCAAGGATGAACCTGACTTGTGGAGGTCTACAATTGTTTTCTGAGGTCTTGGCTTTTGATTTTCTTTTAATTTTCCCATGATGCCAAGCAAAGAGGCGATGTCAATTAGCCTATCAGAAGCTTCTAAAGCCATGACATCATTTTCTGGAATTTTCGAAGCTGTTTAAAGGCACAGTCAACTTAGTGTATGACCCACTGGAATTGTGATACAGTGAAATAATCTGTCTGTAAACAATTGTTGGAAAAATTACTTGTGTCATGCACAAAGTAGATTTGCCAAAACTATAGTTTGTTAACAATAAATTTGGGGAGTGGTTGAAAAACAAGTTTTAATGACTCCAACCTAAGTGTATGTAAACTTCCGACCTCAACTGTGTGTCTATGTCCTGGGAAATGTTCTTGTTACTTACAACCTCATGCTAATCACATTAGCGCACATTAGCTCAACCATCCCGAGGGTGGTACACCGATCTGTATAGAGAGAGAGAGGTTAGGGTGGGTGGGCGTGCATTTTTGGGAATGTTTTATCACAGTCCAAAATATTTGGGTAATTGTGTTTACAGATCTGATATGACTGTAAATTTTATATTATAAACCGGGTAATTTGGGTCCTGGATGCTGATAGGGCAGCTCTGGTGATGTTTTAGCCTATATGCAAAGAGGCTTTCTTGGTCCCACAGGTACACTGTAGTTGAATTGATCTGTGAACTCAGGCTGGATGATGTGGGCTGTGAGGACTGCAGCAGTTATACATGGACAGTCCCAGAACTAGACAAAGGGAGGCTCTTTAGGGACCGCAGGATGTTAGGCAGTAGACACTTGAGTGAGGGTCTTATCACTCTTTGAGTCAATTGATAGGGTCTGTGTTACGATTCTATACCATTCTCCGGAAGTGTGCAATCTTCACTCCTCTTCATTAGTTTTAAAGCATTGGATGTAAGCATAGCTGGAGGGAGTTTCCACCACATATATCCTCACGCCAGTCTATTCTTTTTAAATTCACACTTCGGGAAAGAGTGGATAATCAGAATGTAGCCAGTTTTTAACGGTAGCGGTATGTCATGTCAATAATCCGTCTGTCTCCCTCCAGTGGTCAGGGTCACTAACTGCAGTCTACAGACTTGTCGCATGAGAAACGAGATTCTCTGGTCTGATGAAACCAAGATTGAACTATTTGGCATGAATGCCAAGCGTCACATCTGGAGGAAACCTGGCACCATCCCTACAGTGAATTTTACAAACCTGATTTTGCTTTGTCATTATGGGGTATTGTGTGTAGATTGATGAGGTGAAAAAAACAAATGTAGCCATTTTAGAATAATGTTGTAACGTAACAAAATGTGGAAACATTCAAAAGGTCTGAATTATTTTCAGAATGCATTGTATATAAAGTGCTTTGATTTCTAAACAGTAAAAGAGATGTGTATGATAATAGCCTCGAATAAAAGGTAACATTCTGTACTGTCGCCTCATATGAAACATGCTCAAGTATAGAGGCAATTCTCACTGTTTAAATACATATGAGGTAGGGAAATAAACCACAGTCATTGTATTAATGTTGGTTTTAGTGAGAGGACAGTGTTTTTAGTGACAGGCCGTGCTGTGGGACTGCAGCTGGACAGTGGTGGAAAAAGTACCCAATTGTCATACTTGAGTAAAAGTAGAGCCACCTTAATAGAAAATCACTCAAGTAATAGTGAAATACACCCAGTAAAATACTACTTGAGTAAAAGTCTAAAAGTATTTGATTTTAAATATACTTAAGTACCAAAAGTAAATGTAATTGTTAAAAATATGCTTAAATATCAAAAGTAAAAGTATAAATCAAATTCCTTATATTAAGCAAACCAGACAGCACCATTTTCTTATTTTTTACATTTACGGACACTCCAACACTCAGACATCATTTACAAACGAAGCATTTGTGTTTAGTGAGTCCTCCAGATCAGAGGCAGTAGGGATGACCAGGGATGTTCTCTGTTTAGTGAGTCCTCCAGATCAGAGGCAGTAGGGATGACCAGGGATGTTCTCTGTTTAGTGAGTCCTCCAGATCAGAGGCAGTAGGGATGACCAGGGATGTTCTCTGTTTAGTGAGTCCTCCAGATCAGAGGCAGTAGGGATGACCAGGGATGTTCTCTGTTTAGTGAGTCCTCCAGATCAGAGGCAGTAGGGATGACCAGGGATGTTCTCTGTTTAGTGAGTCCTCCAGATCAGAGCCAGTAGGGATGACCAGGGATGTTCTCTGTTTAGTGAGTCCTCCAGATCAGAGGCAGTAGGGATGACCAGGGATGTTCTCTGTTTAGTGAGTCCTCCAGATCAGAGGCAGTAGGGATGACCAGGGATGTTCTCTGTTTAGTGAGTCCTCCAGATCAGATTCAGTAGGGATGACTAGGGATGTTCTCTGTTTAGTGAGTCCTCCAGATCAGAGGCAGTAGGGATGACCAGGGATGTTCTCTGTTTAGTGAGTCCTCCAGATCAGAGGCAGTAGGGATGACCAGGGATGTTCTCTGTTTAGTGAGTCCTCCAGATCAGAGGCAGTAGGGATGACCAGGGATGTTCTCTGTTTAGTGAGTCCTCCAGATCAGAGGCAGTAGGGATGACCAGGGATGTTCTCTGTTTAGTGAGTCCTCCAGATCAGAGGCAGTAGGGATGACCAGGGATGTTCTCTGTTTAGTGAGTCCTCCAGATCAGAGGCAGTAGGGATGACCAGGGATGTTCTCTGTTTAGTGAGTCCTCCAGATCAGAGGCAGTAGGGATGACCAGGGATGTTCTCTGTTTAGTGAGTCCTCCAGATCAGAGGCAGTAGGGATGACCAGGGATGTTCTCTGTTTAGTGAGTCCTCCAGATCAGAGCCAGTAGGGATGACCAGGGATGTTCTCTGTTTAGTGAGTCCTCCAGATCAGAGGCAGTAGGGATGACCAGGGATGTTCTCTGTTTAGTGAGTCCTCCAGATCAGAGGCAGTAGGGATGACCAGGGATGTTCTCTGTTTAGTGAGTCCTCCAGATCAGAGCCAGTAGGGATGACCAGGGATGTTCTCTGTTTAGTGAGTCCTCCAGATCAGAGGCAGTAGGGATGACCAGGGATGTTCTCTGTTTAGTGAGTCCTCCAGATCAGAGCCAGTAGGGATGACCAGGGATGTTCTCTGTTTAGTGAGTCCGCCAGATCAGAGGCAGTAGGGATGACCAGGGATGTTCTCTGTTTAGTGAGTCCTCCAGATCAGAGGCAGTAGGGATGACCAGGGATGTTCTCTGTTTAGTGAGTCCTCCAGATCAGAGGCAGTAGGGATGACCAGGGATGTTCTCTGTTTAGTGAGTCCTCCAGATCAGAGGCAGTAGGGATGACCAGGGATGTTCTCTGTTTAGTGAGTCCTCCAGATCAGAGCCAGTAGGGATGACCAGGGATGTTCTCTGTTTAGTGAGTCCGCCAGATCAGAGGCAGTAGGGATGACCAGGGATGTTCTCTGTTTAGTGAGTCCGCCAGATCAGAGGCAGTAGGGATGACCAGGGATGTTCTCTGTTTAGTGAGTCCTCCAGATCAGAGGCAGTAGGGATGACCAGGGATGTTCTCTGTTTAGTGAGTCCTCCAGATCAGAGGCAGTAGGGATGACCAGGGATGTTCTCTGTTTAGTGAGTCCTCCAGATCAGAGCCAGTAGGGATGACCAGGGATGTTCTCTGTTTAGTGAGTCCGCCAGATCAGAGGCAGTAGGGATGACCAGGGATGTTCTCTGTTTAGTGAGTCCTCCAGATCAGAGGCAGTAGGGATGACCAGGGATGTTCTCTTTTTAGTAAGTCCTCCAGATCAGAGGCAGTAGGGATGACCAGGGATGTTCTCTGTTTAGTGAGTCTGCCAGATCAGATTCAGTAGGGATGACCAGGGATGTTCTCTGTTTAGTGAGTCCTCCAGATCAGAGGCAGTAGGGATGACCAGGGATGTTCTCTGTTTAGTGAGTCCTCCAGATCAGAGGCAGTAGGGATGACCAGGGATGTTCTCTGTTTAGTGAGTCCTCCAGATCAGAGGCAGTAGGGATGACCAGGATGTTCTCTGTTTAGTGAGTCCTCCAGATCAGAGGCAGTAGGGATGACCAGGGATGTTCTCTGTTTAGTGAGTCCTCCAGATCAGAGGCAGTAGAGATGACCAGGGATGTTCTCTGTTTAGTGAGTCCTCCAGATCAGAGGCAGTAGGGATGACCAGGGATGTTCTCTGTTTAGTGAGTCCTCCAGATCAGAGGCAGTAGGGATGACCAGGGATGTTCTCTGTTTAGTGAGTCCTCCAGATCAGAGGCAGTAGGGATGACCAGGGATGTTCTCTGTTTAGTGAGTCCTCCAGATCAGAGGCAGTAGGGATGACCAGGGATGTTCTCTGTTTAGTGAGTCCTCCAGATCAGAGGCAGTAGGGATGACCAGGGATGTTCTCTGTTTAGTGAGTCCTCCAGATCAGAGGCAGTAGGGATGACCAGGGATGTTCTCTGTTTAGTGAGTCCTCCAGATCAGAGGCAGTAGGGATGACTAGGGATGTTCTCTGTTTAGTGAGTCCTCCAGATCAGAGGCAGTAGGGATGACCAGGGATGTTCTGTGTTTAGTGAGTCCTCCAGATTAGGGGCAGTAGGGATGACCAGGGATGTTCTGTGTTTAGTGAGTCCTCCAGATCAGAGGCAGTAGGGATGACCAGGGATGTTCTCTTGATAAGTGCATGAATTTGACCATTTCCTGTCCTGCTATGCATTCAAGATGTATTGAGTACTTTTGGGTATCAGCGAAAATGTATGAAGTAAAAAGTACATTATTTTCTTCAGGAATGAAGTGAAGTAAAAGTAGTCCAAAATATAAATAGTAATGTCATGTACAGATACTCAGAAAAACGAGTTAAGTAGTACTTTAAAGCATTTTACACCACTGCAACTGGATACTATTAGGTTGGGTCATATACCACCCACCACAGACCGTCCAACACAACTCAAACTCACTGTGCGGATCTAGCTAGTTAAATTGCACGTTTTTTGTGGAAGGCCAGAAAAAAAACTTTTAACCCTTATTTTACCAGGTAAGTTGCCTGATAACATTTACAGCAATGAAAAACAGGGAGAAGAACGAGCCATTTGGAAGCAGGGGATGATGGTCTGATCGGGAATTTGACCAAAGCACCAGCGGTTAGCACCCCTACTCTTTAGTGACCACAGAGTCAGGACACCTGTTTAACATTCCATCCAAAACAGGGCAATCACTGCCCTGGGGGATTGTAATATATATATTTTCAGACCTGAGGAAAGAGTGCCTCCTACTGGCCCTCCAACACCACTTCCAGCAGCATCTGGTCTCCCATCCAGGGACTGACCAGGACCAACCCTGCTTAGCTTCAGAGGAATGCCAGCAATGTGATGCAGGGTGGTATACTGCTGGAGATAGGCAATGTAAAGATACCTACCTAACTCACATCCAGAATCCAACTCTAGCTTAAGTTGTAATATAACTAACCTAGCTAGTTAATATAATCAAGTAGGTCATCGCATCACACAGTAATGTGATAAACTAGCTAATACACCTTTCAATCTACCACTGTACTGTCACAGATATTTCACCGGATGTATAAATGTGAAGCATCCGGTTGGCGTTTCCACTCACTACCAAATATGGTGATGACAGGAAGCCTGCTAATTTTCTCATTGATGAAACATTTTATCTCCATACAATTTTCTGTTTCTGAAACTAGAATCTGTAACAAACAGAGTGGACTGCATATTGTTTGTTGTTTCTGAAACTAGAATCTGTAACAAACAGAGTGGACTGCATATTGTTTGTTGTTTCTGAAACTAGAATCTGTAACAAACAGAGTGGACTGCATATTGTTTGTTGTTTCTGAAACTAGAATCTGTAACAAACAGAGTGGACTGCATATTGTTTGTTGTTTCTGAAACTAGAATCTGTAACAAACAGAGTGGACTGCATATTGTTTGCTGTTTCTGAAACTAGAATCTGTAACAAACAGAGTGGACTGCATATTGTTTGCTGTTTCTGAAACTAGAATCTGTAACAAACAGAGTGGACTGCATATTGTTTGTTGTTTCTGAAACTAGAATCTGTAACAAACAGAGTGGACTGCATATTGTTTGTTGTTTCTGAAACTAGAATCTGTAACAAACAGAGTGGACTGCATATTGTTTGTTGTTTCTGAAACTAGAATCTGTAACAAACAGAGTGGACTGCATATTGTTTGTTGTTTCTGAAACTAGAATCTGTAACAAACAGAGTGGACTGCATATTGTTTGTTGTTTCTGAAACTAGAATCTGTAACAAACAGAGTGGACTGCATATTGTTTGTTGTTTCTGAAACTAGAATCTGTAACAAACAGAGTGGACTGCATATTGTTTGTTGTTTCTGAAACTAGAATCTGTAACAAACAGAGTGGACTGCATATTGTTTGTTGTTTCTGAAACTAGAATCTGTAACAAACAGAGTGGACTGCATATTGTTTGTTGTTTCTGAAACTAGAATCTGTAACAAACAGAGTGGACTGCATATTGTTTGTTGTTTCTGAAACTAGAATCTGTAACAAACAGAGTGGACTGCATATTGTTTGTTGTTTCTGAAACTAGAATCTGTAACAAACAGAGTGGACTGCATATTGTTTGTTGTTTCTGAAACTAGAATCTGTAACAAACAGAGTGGACTGCATATTGTTTGTTGTTTCTGAAACTAGAATCTGTAACAAACAGAGTGGACTGCATATTGTTTGTTGTTTCTGAAACTAGAATCTGTAACAAACAGAGTGGACTGCATATTGTTTGTTGTTTCTGAAACTAGAATCTGTAACAAACAGAGTGGACTGCATATTGTTTGTTGTTTCTGAAACTAGAATCTGTAACAAACAGAGTGGACTGCATATTGTTTGTTGTTTCTGATACTAGAATCTGTAACAAACAGAGTGGACTGCATATTGTTTGTTGTTTCTGAAACTAGAATCTGTAACAAACAGAGTGGACTGCATATTGTTTGTTGTTTCTGAAACTAGAATCTGTAACAAACAGAGTGGACTGCATATTGTTTGTTGTTTCTGAAACTAGAATCTGTAACAAACAGAGTGGACTGCATATTGTTTGTTGTTTCTGAAACTAGAATCTGTAACAAACAGAGTGGACTGCATATTGTTTGTTGTTTCTGAAACTAGAATCTGTAACAAACAGAGTGGACTGCATATTGTTTGTTGTTTCTGAAACTAGAATCTGTAACAAACAGAGTGGACTGCATATTGTTTGTTGTTTCTGTAACTAGAATCTGTAACAAACAGAGTGGACTGCATATTGTTTGTTGTTTCTGAAACTAGAATCTGTAACAAACAGAGTGGACTGCATATTGTTTGCTGTTTCTGAAACTAGAATCTGTAACAAACAGAGTGGACTGCATATTGTTTGTTGTTTCTGAAACTAGAAACTGTAACAAACAGAGTGGACTGCATATTGTTTGCTGTTTCTGAAACTAGAATCTGTAACAGAGTGGACTGCATATTGTTTGTTGTTTCTGAAACTAGAATCTGTAACAAACAGAGTGGACTGCATATTGTTTGCTGTTTCTGAAACTAGAATCTGTAACAAACAGAGTGGACTGCATATTGTTTGCTGTTTCTGAAACTAGAATCTGTAACAAACAGAGTGGACTGCATATTGTTTGCTGTTTCTGAAACTAGAATCTGTAACAAACAGAGTGGACTGCATATTGTTTGCTGTTTCTGAAACTAGAATCTGTAACAAACAGAGTGGACTGCATATTGTTTGTTGTTTCTGAAACTAGAATCTGTAACAAACAGAGTGGACTGCATATTGTTTGTTGTTTCTGAAACTAGAATCTGTAACAAACAGAGTGGACTGCATATTGTTTGTTGTTTCTGAAACTAGAATCTGTAACAAACAGAGTGGACTGCATATTGTTTGTTGTTTCTGAAACTAGAATCTGTAACAAACAGAGTGGACTGCATATTGTTTGTTGTTTCTGAAACTAGAATCTGTAACAAACAGAGTGGACTGCATATTGTTTGTTGTTTCTGAAACTAGAATCTGTAACAAACAGAGTGGACTGCATATTGTTTGTTGTTTCTGAAACTAGAATCTGTAACAAACAGAGTGGACTGCATATTGTTTGTTGTTTCTGAAACTAGAATCTGTAACAAACAGAGTGGACTGCATATTGTTTGCTGTTTCTGAAACTAGAATCTGTAACAAACAGAGTGGACTGCATATTGTTTGCTGTTTCTGAAACTAGAATCTGTAACAAACAGAGTGGACTGCATATTGTTTGTTGTTTCTGAAACTAGAATCTGTAACAAACAGAGTGGACTGCATATTGTTTGTTGTTTCTGAAACTAGAATCTGTAACAAACAGAGTGGACTGCATATTGTTTGCTGTTTCTGAAACTAGAATCTGTAACAAACAGAGTGGACTGCATATTGTTTGTTGTTTCTGAAACTAGAATCTGTAACAAACAGAGTGGACTGCATATTGTTTGTTGTTTCTGAAACTAGAATCTGTAACAAACAGAGTGGACTGCATATTGTTTGTTGTTTCTGAAACTAGAATCTGTAACAAACAGAGTGGACTGCATATTGTTTGTTGTTTCTGAAACTAGAATCTGTAACAAACAGAGTGGACTGCATATTGTTTGTTGTTTCTGAAACTAGAATCTGTAACAAACAGAGTGGACTGCATATTGTTTGTTGTTTCTGAAACTAGAATCTGTAACAAACAGAGTGGACTGCATATTGTTTGTTGTTTCTGAAACTAGAATCTGTAACAAACAGAGTGGACTGCATATTGTTTGTTGTTTCTGAAACTAGAATCTGTAACAAACAGAGTGGACTGCATATTGTTTGTTGTTTCTGTAACTAGAATCTGTAACAAACAGAGTGGACTGCATATTGTTTGTTGTTTCTGAAACTAGAATCTGTAACAAACAGAGTGGACTGCATATTGTTTGCTGTTTCTGAAACTAGAATCTGTAACAAACAGAGTGGACTGCATATTGTTTGTTGTTTCTGAAACTAGAAACTGTAACAAACAGAGTGGACTGCATATTGTTTGCTGTTTCTGAAACTAGAATCTGTAACAAACAAGTGGACTGCATATTGTTTGTTGTTTCTGAAACTAGAATCTGTAACAAACAGAGTGGACTGCATATTGTTTGCTGTTTCTGAAACTAGAATCTGTAACAAACAGAGTGGACTGCATATTGTTTGCTGTTTCTGAAACTAGAATCTGTAACAAACAGAGTGGACTGCATATTGTTTGCTGTTTCTGAAACTAGAATCTGTAACAAACAGAGTGGACTGCATATTGTTTGCTGTTTCTGAAACTAGAATCTGTAACAAACAGAGTGGACTGCATATTGTTTGTTGTTTCTGAAACTAGAATCTGTAACAAACAGAGTGGACTGCATATTGTTTGTTGTTTCTGAAACTAGAATCTGTAACAAACAGAGTGGACTGCATATTGTTTGTTGTTTCTGAAACTAGAATCTGTAACAAACAGAGTGGACTGCATATTGTTTGTTGTTTCTGAAACTAGAATCTGTAACAAACAGAGTGGACTGCATATTGTTTGTTGTTTCTGAAACTAGAATCTGTAACAAACAGAGTGGACTGCATATTGTTTGTTGTTTCTGAAACTAGAATCTGTAACAAACAGAGTGGACTGCATATTGTTTGTTGTTTCTGAAACTAGAATCTGTAACAAACAGAGTGGACTGCATATTGTTTGTTGTTTCTGAAACTAGAATCTGTAACAAACAGAGTGGACTGCATATTGTTTGCTGTTTCTGAAACTAGAATCTGTAACAAACAGAGTGGACTGCATATTGTTTGCTGTTTCTGAAACTAGAATCTGTAACAAACAGAGTGGACTGCATATTGTTTGTTGTTTCTGAAACTAGAATCTGTAACAAACAGAGTGGACTGCATATTGTTTGTTGTTTCTGAAACTAGAATCTGTAACAAACAGAGTGGACTGCATATTGTTTGCTGTTTCTGAAACTAGAATCTGTAACAAACAGAGTGGACTGCATATTGTTTGTTGTTTCTGAAACTAGAATCTGTAACAAACAGAGTGGACTGCATATTGTTTGTTGTTTCTGAAACTAGAATCTGTAACAAACAGAGTGGACTGCATATTGTTTGTTGTTTCTGAAACTAGAATCTGTAACAAACAGAGTGGACTGCATATTGTTTGCTGTTTCTGAAACTAGAATCTGTAACAAACAGAGTGGACTGCATATTGTTTGCTGTTTCTGAAACTAGAATCTGTAACAAACAGAGTGGACTGCATATTGTTTGTTGTTTCTGAAACTAGAATCTGTAACAAACAGAGTGGACTGCATATTGTTTGTTGTTTCTGAAACTAGAATCTGTAACAAACAGAGTGGACTGCATATTGTTTGTTGTTTCTGAAACTAGAATCTGTAACAAACAGAGTGGACTGCATATTGTTTGTTGTTTCTGAAACTAGAATCTGTAACAAACAGAGTGGACTGCATATTGTTTGTTGTTTCTGAAACTAGAATCTGTAACAAACAGAGTGGACTGCATATTGTTTGTTGTTTCTGAAACTAGAATCTGTAACAAACAGAGTGGACTGCATATTGTTTGCTGTTTCTGAAACTAGAATCTGTAACAAACAGAGTGGACTGCATATTGTTTGTTGTTTCTGAAACTAGAATCTGTAACAAACAGAGTGGACTGCATATTGTTTGTTGTTTCTGAAACTAGAATCTGTAACAAACAGAGTGGGCTGCATATTGTTTGCTGTTTCTGAAACTAGAATCTGTAACAGAGTGGACTGCATATTGTTTGCTGTTTCTGAAACTAGAATCTGTAACAAACAGAGTGGACTGCATATTGTTTGTTGTTTCTGAAACTAGAATCTGTAACAAACAGAGTGGACTGCATATTGTTTGTTGTTTCTGAAACTAGAATCTGTAACAAACAGAGTGGACTGCATATTGTTTGCTGTTTCTGAAACTAGAATCTGTAACAAACAGAGTGGACTGCATATTGTTTGTTGTTTCTGAAACTAGAATCTGTAACAAACAGAGTGGACTGCATATTGTTTGTTGTTTCTGAAACTAGAATCTGTAACAAACAGAGTGGACTGCATATTGTTTGTTGTTTCTGAAACTAGAATCTGTAACAAACAGAGTGGACTGCATATTGTTTGTTGTTTCTGAAACTAGAATCTGTAACAAACAGAGTGGACTGCATATTGTTTGTTGTTTCTGAAACTAGAATCTGTAACAAACAGAGTGGACTGCATATTGTTTGTTGTTTCTGAAACTAGAATCTGTAACAAACAGAGTGGACTGCATATTGTTTGCTGTTTCTGAAACTAGAATCTGTAACAAACAGAGTGGACTGCATATTGTTTGTTGTTTCTGAAACTAGAATCTGTAACAAACAGAGTGGACTGCATATTGTTTGTTGTTTCTGAAACTAGAATCTGTAACAAACAGAGTGGACTGCATATTGTTTGCTGTTTCTGAAACTAGAATCTGTAACAAACAGAGTGGACTGCATATTGTTTGCTGTTTCTGAAACTAGAATCTGTAAATAAACAGAGTGGACTGCATATTGTTTGCTGTTTCTGAAACTAGAATCTGTAACAAACAGAGTGGACTGCATATTGTTTGCTGTTTCTGAAACTAGAATCTGTAACAAACAGAGTGGACTGCATATTGTTTGTTGTTTCTGAAACTAGAATCTGTAACAAACAGAGTGGACTGCATATTGTTTGTTGTTTCTGAAACTAGAATCTGTAACAAACAGAGTGGACTGCATATTGTTTGCTGTTTCTGAAACTAGAATCTGTAACAAACAGAGTGGACTGCATATTGTTTGCTGTTTCTGAAACTAGAATCTGTAACAAACAGAGTGGACTGCATATTGTTTGTTGTTTCTGAAACTAGAATCTGTAACAAACAGAGTGGACTGCATATTGTTTGTTGTTTCTGAAACTAGAATCTGTAACAAACAGAGTGGACTGCATATTGTTTGTTGTTTCTGAAACTAGAATCTGTAACAGAGTGGACTGCATATTGTTTGTTGTTTCTGTAACAAACAGAGTAAATAAATGTTATAGCTGGCCTATATGAGCTCACTAGCTCGTGCTTGACTCTCCTTGCTTGTTCTGTCTACTATGATGAACGTGCTCCCCTTAGACCAGAGCCTGCTGTTTGCATCTCAGGCTAGTTATAAAATATCTTTGGTACCGTCTTTGAATCTACCATACCGCAAGCTAGTGTTGGGTTTGAGAATATGTTTCTTTGCTAATTGTTAGGTTTCTTTGCTACACAGGAATATGTTTGAGCTAAGGCTGATAAGTTGTGGAACAATACAGTGGATTGTAAACACCTGGTGTCTGACTGGCTAAAGGGCTGTGTTTAACCTTGTGAGATAACAGTATGTTGAGCTAGGAACACATGAATAGAAAGATGTTGAGACACAAACAGGACTGAGCCTGTGGCCTCAGTAACCCCAGACAACAAGCGCCAAGAGGCTGGGACCAGCCTGTGCGCCTACTATTGGCTAAGCAAGTCTAATCCACGCCCAGCCACTGTTCTGATAGGCCCATCCCGAGGTGGGAACTAACTCTGTCAGAACATACTTATACCAATGCATTTAGCAGAAAGGGCAGTTCTCTGTTAACCCTGCGTGGTATTACATTGAACCCGTATATACGAAGATTGCATTTACCATTTATTGCTTGAGTGAATAAAAATAATTAGAACTTACTTGGTGACTCTGTGGCACCTTTTGTCCTGATACCAGATTTGATTTTCGCAACCCTAACACTAGGTAGGCCAGCTCAGCTACGGTTATTAGCTACATGACATGAATAAAACATGGCTGACTGGACAAGTAGTAAATGCAACAATTGTGCTCACTTTAAAAATACATATGCTGCTTTTAAAACTCATAAAAGACACACCTTCCTCCGCTTACCCTCGCCTTATGCCCTTGGGGGAATCCTCGCGGCAATCTTTGTCTTCGGTCCAAATGATTAGCCAAACAAGAGAAGTTGGCAACGTAAGCCCCTCAGTTTGCGAGTGTGCAATCATGTTCACTCCAGGCCTGGAGCGCCCCATAATTCAATTTGTGATGATTGTACATCCACTGAGAAAAGTCAGACGAAACTTAAAACCAACATCAATATGGAGAAGCCAACATACAAGTGTTAGTGAAAACAAATGTCAATAAGTTAGACATGGTGCTAGTAATGCGCATGACAGCTCAAACACTCTCGTAAAAGTACTGATGTTTTTTGTTTGGTTAGCTTTTGGAAACGCTAACTTGCGCACATAACTACCCTTGACATCACACTTATACATTGCCATTTTCTATTTACCTGATATAGTAGGATGGCTAACATTCGATAAATGACAGTCTGCGGATAAATGACACATTTCCGTGGAAGAGCGGTCCGTTTAAAATGTATGAATTCTTCCCCGGCCCCTTGTCCTGCAAGTGTCAACTCGTCAGATGTCATGACACATCATCAGAAGTGTCCACTTAATTTGAGGGCTGAGGGGAGAGTGGGTGTCTTTTAAGTGTTTGGAATGCAACCATAGCTATAGCTCTGGTCTGCTGGTTAATTTCAAGCATTACTCAAGTAGATCAGGTACTTAACGATATTAGTTTTTCAGGATTATGTTTCTCGTCCTTCACTCCTTCCCTCCCTTGCAATTTTAGGGGCTTAAAGGAGAATGGAAACACTAGGCTTCAGAACACCAGGTAACTGTCACTCTAAATCGCCAATATTGGCATCGTTGCATCACTGGCAGGATTTCAGAAAAATATCTGAATCCCAAAACTGTCTGAAAGACCATGAACTCTACGTGCATTAATGAGCCAAATTTGCTGGTGTCAAATCATATATGAAAACATGATACATATTTTGAAAGTTTTGAAAGGGCTGTTTCTCATGATATGACATGCATCACAAACAATCAAATAGTAATCAGTCAGGAAGAAAACCTTTGAAAATGTGTCTTACTCAAAAAATTATAATATTCCCAAACAACCGCCATTTATACAACTTCCTAGAGTAGACGGAGAAAAACGTATTATATTAAGTTATATTATTATATAATTATATTAAGTCTTCCTTATGTAAGGCTTGAAAATCTGAAATTATAATAGTAATACCTTCTCCTGTGAATGAGTTACTGTCACGACTTCCGCCGAAGTCGGTCCCTCTCCTTGCTCGGGCGGCGTTCGGCGGTTGACGTCACCGGTTTTCTAGCCATCGCCGATCCACTTTTCATTTTTTCCATTGGTTTTGTCTTGTTTTACACACCTGGTTTCAATCCCACAATTACTTGTTCATTATTTAACCCTCTGTTCCCCCATGTTTGTTTGTGAGTGATTGTTTTGTTGTATTGCGGTCCGTATTTGTGGGCTTGGATGATTTAGACGTTTGTTAATATTGTTGAGTAAAATGTGCTATATTTACTCATATCTGCTGTCCTGCACCAGCAACACACAGACGTTTTACAGTTACAGACATTTGAGTGAACAATGGTATTTTTCTAGAATTCTATGGAATGTTCCGTTATCAGACACTTTCTTATCTGGATTGTATATTAACTTCATATCTGTACCAAAACATATTACAAATGACATTCAGTCTGACATATGATAAGGAAAGATACAAGTAATATAATATTAATAAATTAAGTACTTTATTGAGGGGAATACATTGTGGCAGGGACTGTGAGACTTGTCAGGATCGAGGGAAAGATGAAAGGAGAAAAGTACAGAGAGATTCTTGATGAAAACCTGCTCCAGAGCGTTCAGGACCTCAGACTAGGGTGAAGGGTGTGGTAGTAAAAACATGACTAAAGCAAAGACACATTGGTTAATGCACTATGTGATAGCAGACAACATGATTGACATAACTTAGATTGCATTTCTAATATTGGTTGAGGCTTAAGTGCTAAAACAAGCATGCAAGATAACTTGGACAGTTGTCAAGATATACAGTGAGGGAAAAAAGTATTTGATCCCCTGCTGATTTTGTACGTTTGCCCAATGACAAAGAAATTATCAGTCTATAATTTTAATGGTAGGGTTATTTCAACAGTGAGAGACAGAATAACAAAAAAATCCAGAACGCATGTGAAAAATGTTATAAATTGATTTGCATTTTAAATGAGGGAAATAAGTATTTGACCCCCTCTCAATCAGAAAGATTTCTGGCTCCCAGGTGTCTTTTATACAGGTAACGAGCAAAGATTAGGAGCGCACTCTTAAAGGGAGTGCGCCTAATCTCAGTTTGTTACCTGTATAAAAGACACCTGTCCACAGAAGCAATCAATCAATCAGATTCCAAACTCTCCACCATGGCCAAGACCAAAGAGCTCTCCAAGGATGTCAGGGACAAGATTGTAGACCTACACAAGGCTGGAATGGGCTACAAGACCATTGCCAAGCAGCTTGGTGAGAAGGTGACAACAGTTGGTGCGATTTTTCGCAAATGGAAGAAGCACAAAAGAACTGTCAATCTCCCTCGGCCTGGGGCTCCATGCAAGATCTGACCTTGTGGAGTTGCAATGATCATGAGAACGGTGAGGAATCAGCCCAGAACTACACGGGAGGATCTTGTCAATGATCTCAAGGCAGCTGGGGCCATAGTCACCAAGAAAACAATTGGTAACACACTCCACCGTGAAGGACTGAAATCCTGCAGCACCCGCAAAGTCCCCCTGCTCAAGAAAGTACATATACATGCCCGTCTGAAGTTTGCCAATGAACATCTGAATGATTCAGAGGACATCTGGGTGAAAGTGTTGTGGTCAGATGAGACCAAAATGGAGCTCTTTGGCATCAACTCAACTCGCCGTGTTTGGAGGAGGAGGAATGCTGCCTATGACCGGAAGAACACCATCCCCACCGTCAAACATGGAGGTGGAAACATTATGCTTTGGGGGTGTTTTTCTGCTAAGGGGACAGGACAACTTCACCGCATCAAAGGGACGATGGACGGGGACATGTACCGTCAAATCTTGGGTGAGAACCTCCTTCCCTCAGCCAGGGCATTGAAAATGGGTTGTGGATGGGCATGACAATGACTCAAAACACACTGCCAAGGCAACAAAGGAGTGGCTCAAGAAGAAGCACATTGAGGTCCTGGAGTCTCCAGACCTTAATCCCATAGAAAATCTGTGGAGGGAGCTGAAGGTTCGAGTTGCCAAACGTCAGCCTCGAAACCTTAATGACTTGGAGAAGATCTGCAAAGAGGAGTGGGACAAAATCCCTCCTGAGATGTGTGCTAACCTGGTGGCCAACTACAAGAAACGTCTGACCTCTGTGATTGCCAACAAGGGTTTTGCCACCAAGTACTAAGTCATGTTTTGCAGAGGGGTCAAATACTTACTTCCCTCATTAAAATGCAATTCCATTTATAAAATTTCACATGCGTTTTTCTGGATTGTTTTGTTGTGATTCTGTCTCTCACTGTTCAAATAAACCTACCATTCAAATTACAGACTGATCATTTCTTTGTCAGTGGGTACAAAATCAACAGGGGATCAAATACTTTTTTCCCTCACTGTAGGTGGCACCAAGCAAGAACTGAAATAACCATAGGACCAACGGGAAGTAGGTTATGAACATACAAGGAGTGATCCTATATGCTGAGCAGAGACAGAGGACACCAAGCGCATCTCTCAGAATGCCACTTAGTGAGCAGAACATAGCTCAAATGTTGTCTCGTCTAGTGACAAGGCTGCAAAGCTGAGACCCATAAATACATATGTTAAGAGTCAGACATAGATTAAAGTTACAGGGTCTGTAAAATTAGACAGGCGAACAGAAACAAAAGGACGTATAAGGAATAGAAACATATAGGATAAGAAAGGGAGCTTGCAGGGCTAGAGACAGAGCCCAAACAGCTGTCAGATGTGAGCGACAGCAACCAAATGCTGAGACAGACAGAGAATGTGGTGAGGAGAGGTCAAGACAAGCTATTTTCACATACAGAGAACAATGCATTGAAACCATAAGAAATAATTATATACATCAAGTAGAGATAGAATACTAATCCATTAGGGTCTAAAAGATGAATGGCCAACACAAGTAATATATGTACACAATAAATGTATTATTGTTATAACATTGAAGGGCCTGCCACCATATAATCTAAACTTGGAACAGATAGGGGCGTTACTGGGCGTGAACAAGCAAGACCTCAGATCAAAAGATAATAGGTGGCAGGAGAGAAAGAGGGAGTGACTGCATTTACATATGGGCTGTACTCATATACTGTAAGGGTATAAAGCAGAGCTCTGTGATCAATCGGATCAGCTGTTTCCCGGGTCAGCTCGGCTTTAATTACTCTGTATTAAAGTCTTATTGAATTCACAAGTTGTGAGTGTCATATTTTTTAAGATTGATTTTCCACGACAAGGTTCACCTTCCAACAGGACAACGACCCTAAGCACACAGCCAAGACAACACAGGAGTGGCTTCGGGACAAGTCTCTGAATATCCTTGAGTGGCCCAGCCAGAGCCCAGACTTGAACCCGATCGAACATCCCTGGAGAGACCTGAAAATAGCTGTGCAGCAATGTTCCCCATCCAACCTGACAGAGGTTGAGAGGTTATGCAGAAATGAATGGGTGAAACTCCCCAAATACAGGTGTGCCAAGCTTGTGGCCTCATACCCAAGAAGACTCGAGGCTGTAATTGCTGCCAAAGGTGCTTCAACAAAGTACTGAGTAAAGTGTCTGAATACTTTTGTAAATGTGATATTTCAGTTTTGTATTTTTAATAAATTAGCAAAAATGTCTAAAATCCTGTTTTTGCTTTGTCATTATTGGGTATTGTGTGTAGATTGATGGGGGGGAGGAGGGGGGACAATTGAATACATTTTAAAATAAGGCTGTAACCTAACAAAGTGTGGAAAACGTCAAGGGGTCTGAATACTTTCCGAATGCACTGTATATATACAGTACCAGTCAAAAGTTTGGACACCTATTCATTGAAGGGTTTTTCATAATTTTTTTACTATTTTCTACATTGTAGAATAATAGTGAAGACATCAAAACTATGAAATAACACATTTGGAATCTTGTAGTAACCAAAGAAGTGTTAAACAAATCAAAATATATTTTATATTTGAGATTCTTCAAAGTAGCCACCCTTTGCCTTGATGAAAGCTTTGCACATTCTTGGCATTCTCTCAACCAGCTTCATGAGGTAGTCACCTGGAATGCATTTCAATTAACAGGTGTGCCTTGTTAAAAGTTCATTTGTGGAAAACAACGTGGCTGCTATGAAAGTGAACTGTGTTTACGCATGATCAAGGGTGTATTCATTCCGCCAATTCTGTTGAAAAACTTTTCTTAAACGGAAGCAAACGGAACAAAACAGGGATAAACATACCTGAATTTGTCCAATAGAAACTCTTGTTTGCAACTGTTGGACTAACAATAACACCCAATATCAGCTGGATGCAGGCAAGAGTTTGCAAGGTGGTATTGAATGTCACTGTCTGTCACCTCAAATTTGTCTCTCGACCTGCGTGTCCCAATGTTGTAAACTTTCATTCATAGGCTAGGACTAGGTTGTAGCAACCTCATGATGGGTATAGGGAACATTTTATGTAGTAGCCTAAACCTATCGCTGTTACATTGAACTGAGTGAATGGAATATGAATGCGAGTCATCCAATATGCTGTAATAGAAATAAGGCCATGCTCATGAAAAGAAAAATCGTCCTCCCTCTTCTGAAACGGCACTGACCGCCACTGGTTTACAGGAGGTCGCAACAGCAACAAGATCAACAACTAATGCTAGCCTGAGCAACATGAGCTAAAATATAAGGAACATTAGATAAACCCTCTCAAACTAGGTTCAGCTAGTTGGCCATCAAAACTGCATTGATAAACGATGGGGAATTGTAGCCTCCACATCCGTCTGCAGCTTGCCTGCCTGGTTGAAGTAGCAGAGCTGGTTAGCTAGGCTGTTTGCATGTTATCTAGAGCCTTTGTGACTAACTATTGTTTTGCCTACGTTTACCGACACAAGTCATGATCATGTATTGAACTGCATCCATCTATTCTGCCAACAATGCCTTAGTGTACGGCAGTGAATGTTGAGTCAAGTACAATCTATTATTAAAACCTCTTATGAAGTTGTTTATGCAGCATCAACTGGGAATGTGATATTTTTCACTGATGTTATGATTGTCTGCTGTGATACTTCACCCAATGTCCACATGCACCTGCTCAGTGACACTTCACCCAATGTCCACATGCACCTGCTCAGTGACACTTCACCCAATGTCCACATGCACCTGCTCAGTGACACTTCACCCAATGTCCACATGCACCTGCTCAGTGACACTTCACCCAATGTCCACATGCACCTGCTCAGTGACACTTCACCCAATGTCCACATGCACCTGCTCAGTGACACTTCACCCAATGTCCACATGCACCTGCTCAGTGACACTTCACCCAATGTCTACATGCACCTGCTCAGTGATACTTCACCCAATGTCCACATGCACCTGCTCAGTGACACTTCACCCAATGTCCACATGCACCTGCTCAGTGACACTTCACCCAATGTCCACATGCACCTGCTCAGTGACACTTCACCCAATGTCCACATGCACCTGCTCAGTGATACTTCACCCAATGTCTACATGCACCTGCTCAGTGACACTTCACCCAATGTCCACATGCACCTGCTCAGTGATACTTCACCCAATGTCCACATGCACCTGCTCAGTGATACTTCACCCAATGTCCACATGCACCTGCGCAGTGACACTTCACCCAATGTCCACATGCACCTGCTCAGTGACACTTCACCCAATGTCCACATGCACCTGCTCAGTGACACTTCACCCAATGTCCACATGCACCTGCTCAGTGACACTTCACCCAATGTCCACATGCACCTGCTCAGTGATACTTCACCCAATGTCCACATGCACCTGCGCTGTGACACTTCACCCAATGTCCACATGCACCTGCTCAGTGATACTTCACCCAATTTCCACATGCACCTGCTCAGTGACACTTCACCCAATGTCCACATGCACCTGCTCAGTGATACTTCACCCAATGTCCACATGCACCTGCTCAGTGACACTTCACCCAATGTCCACATGCACCTGCTCAGTGTTACTTCACCCAATGTCCACATGCACCTGCTCAGTGACACTTCACCCAATGTCCACATGCACCTGCTCAGTGACACTTCACCCAATGTCCACATGCACCTGCTCAGTGATACTTCACCCAATGTCCACATGCACCTGCTCAGTGACACTTCACCCAATGTCCACATGCACCTGCTCAGTGATACTTCACCCAATGTCCACATGCACCTGCTCAGTGACACTTCACCCAATGTCCACATGCACCTGCTCAGTGACACTTCACCCAATGTCCACATGCACCTGCTCAGTGACACTTCACCCAATGTCCACATGCACCTGCTCAGTGACACTTCACCCAATGTCCACATGCACCTGCTCAGTGACACTTCACCCAATGTCCACATGCACCTGCTCAGTGACACTTCACCCAATGTCCACATGCACCTGCTCAGAGACACTTCACCCAATGTCCACATGCACCTGCTCAGTGATACTTCACCCAATGTCCACATGCACCTGCTCAGTGATACTTCACCCAATGTCCACATGCACCTGCGCTGTGACACTTCACCCAATGTCCACATGCACCTGCGCAGTGACACTTCACCCAATGTCCACATGCACCTGCTCAGTGACACTTCACCCAATGTCCACATGCACCTGCGCTGTGACACTTCACCCAATGTCCACATGCACCTGCGCAGTGACACTTCACCCAATGTCCACATGCACCTGCGCAGTGACACTTCACCCAATGTCCACATGCACCTGCTCAGTGATACTTCACCCAATGTCCACATGCACCTGCTCAGTGATACTTCACCCAATGTCCACATGCACCTGCGCAGTGACACTTCACCCAATGTCTACATGCACCTGCACAGTGACACTTCACCCAATGTCCACATGCACCTGCTCAGTGACACTTCACCCAATGTCCACATGCACCTGCTCAGTGATACTTCACCCAATGTCCACATGCACCTGCGCAGTGACACTTCACCCAATGTCCACATGCACCTGCTCAGTGACACTTCACCCAATGTCCACATGCACCTGCTCAGTGACACTTCACCCAATGTCCACATGCACCTGCTCAGTGACACTTCACCCAATGTCCACATGCACCTGCTCAGTGACACTTCACCCAATGTCCACATGCACCTGCTCAGTGACACTTCACCCAATGTCCACATGCACCTGCTCAGTGACACTTCACCCAATGTCCACATGCACCTGCTCAGTGATACTTCACCCAATGTCCACATGCACCTGCGCAGTGACACTTCACCCAATGTCCACATGCACCTGCTCAGTGACACTTCACCCAATGTCCACATGCACCTGCTCAGTGACACTTCACCCAATGTCCACATGCACCTGCTCAGTGACACTTCACCCAATGTCCACATGCACCTGCTCAGTGACACTTCACCCAATGTCCACATGCACCTGCGCAGTGACACTTCACCCAATGTCCACATGCACCTGCGCAGTGACACTTCACCCAATGTCCACATGCACCTGCTCAGTGACACTTCACCCAATGTCCACATGCACCTGCGCAGTGACACTTCACCCAATGTCCACATGCACCTGCGCAGTGACACTTCACCCAATGTCCACATGCACCTGCGCAGTGACACTTCACCCAATCTCTACATGCACCTGTGCAGTGACACTTCACCCAATGTCTACATGCACCTGCACAGTGACACTTCACCCAATGTCCACATGCACCTGTTCAGTGACACTTCACCCAATGTCCACATGCACCTGCTCAGTGATACTTCACCCAATATCCACATGCACCTGCGCAGTGACACTTCACCCAATGTCCACATGCACCTGCTCAGTGACACTTCACCCAATGTCCACATGCACCTGCTCAGTGACACTTCACCCAATGTCCACATGCACCTGCTCAGTGACACTTCACCCAATGTCCACATGCACCTGCTCAGTGACACTTCACCCAATGTCCACATGCACCTGCTCAGTGACACTTCACCCAATGTCCACATGCACCTGCTCAGTGACACTTCACCCAATGTCCACATGCACCTGCTCAGTGACACTTCACCCAATGTCCACATGCACCTGCTCAGTGACACTTCACCCAATGTCCACATGCACCTGCTCAGTGACACTTCACCCAATGTCCACATGCACCTGCTCAGTGACACTTCACCCAATGTCCACATGCACCTGCTCAGTGACACTTCACCCAATGTCCACATGCACCTGCGCAGTGACACTTCACCCAATGTCCACATGCACCTGCTCAGTGACACTTCACCCAATGTCCACATGCACCTGCGCAGTGACACTTCACCCAATGTCCACATGCACCTTCACCCAATGTACATATCACAACTGTGCAGCAGGATGGCACCTGGTAAAACATTTCCTCCTCGGTTGAAGGAAAGGTTCATTTTGAGGGTGATTTTCCATAATTCCAGTAAGGTATCTTAAAATATATTTCTACAACAGCTTGGTCAAAACAAGCATCGTGATTGGTTAAAATAGGTTCTAAGCCATACAAAAAAAAAAACGGTTTCGCACGGGTAAGCCTATGACGAAAAAATAGGCATCTTGTTTTCTGTTGCATCTGAGAAATCCCTGCGCATCCATTGTCCCATCAGCCCAGCCAGCCAATGAATGAACTTGATCTCCACTGTAAAAATAATCTAGACATTATTTCCCCTTGCCTCTAACCTAACATTTGGTTTGCAACAAGGGCGGTTTGTACAAACGTTGCTGTCTGCCTCTCAACATTTGCAACATTGTTTCAATATTGAATCTCGATCTCTACTGTCCGATTGACAATTAAGGTATCTGGACGCGACGGACTTCTTTTCTCAGTCAGTCGAAATCATGAATCAGCATAATTGTTATGGATATATACACTGAACAAAAATATGAGCACAACATGTAAAGTATTGGTCTCATGTTTCATGAGCTTAAATAAAAGATCCCAGAAATGTTCCATACCACAAAAAGCTTATTTCTCTCAAATGTTGAGCACAAATTTGTTTACATCCCTGTCAGTAAGAATTTTCTTTGCCAAGATAATCCACACACTTTTACACAATTCCTGGAAGCTGAAAATGTCCCAGCTATGGCCTGCAAACTCACCAGACATGTCACCCATTGAGCATGTTTAGGACGCTCTGGATCGACGTGTACGACAGCGTGTTTCAGTTCCCGCCAATATCCAGGAACTTCTCACAGCTATTGAAGAGAAGTGGGACAACATTCTAACGCCCCTACAATTTTTTTAAGTATCTGTGACCAACAGATGCATATCTGTATTCCCAGTCATGTGAAATCCATAGATTAGGGCCCGATGAATTTATTTCAATCGACTGGTTTCCTCATATGAACTGTAACTCAGTAAAATCTTTGAAATTGTTGCATGTTGCGCTTATATTTTTGTTCAGTATAAAACAAAAAGACTTCATGACTGGGTCAAGTCTCTGGCAACCTAACCGATCTAATGAACAGACATATATTCTCAGCCAGTCAAAATCAGGAATCAACATCATTTTTATGGATATACTGTATACAAAGAAATGTCAATTAAAAAACGGGTCAATTGACATGACATGTAGGTAGTTGCTGTTTTTACCAGCTTCAGTTTGAAGTCATTGCGTTAGCTGTGTAGTTGACTAGCTTCCCTGAACTGTGTCTTGAGGAGAGCACATTTTCTTTGCCAGGCGAAATTGCGCATCATCAGCTCATTGTTATGGATGTACCAAAACAGCTTAAACAAATGCAAATGCAGCTACTTTGCTGTTATTCTAGTTGCATTGCTTGAAGCATCAAATTGTCTAATGGCTTGAAGCCTCGATCACACCTAGAGCGTCCCTGCGCAAAATGATACGCAGCATCATCTGGATATGTGTGCAACAATTTCTGTCAAGCCTTCTACACGTACAGTTTGAGGCATATGTTCGATAAACCACACAGAACGCACTGCTTCTGCAGCGTTACATTGAAATGGTAGCAGAAGGTGAATGTTGAATTTTTGTTGCACACATATCCAGATGATGCTTCAAATCCTTTTGCTCAATGACGCTGTAGGGAATAGGCTACACTGGCAGATGAATGGTGGTGTGGCCCAGAACTGATTGTTATCTGTGGCCAGGGAGGCATCTCTTAGTTTGAATGATGGCACACGTCAATTCTGACTGACTTATTTACAATACAATACAACTTTGTGAATTACACCGCGACATTCGGCAGTCTCCATTGGTTGCTCTTGCGCATGCCATGCACAGAAATGGTTTATGGGCCTAATAATAAAGACCTAATTTAATGGTAAAAAATACATTTCATGTGGCATGAACACAAACAGTAATGATGCTTCCATCTGATTGTTTAACAAATCACTTCAAAAAGTAGGCTACCTGTGCATGTTCGTCCACACCATAAATAATCCTAACACCATGAAAGATGAACTGAGGCCGGTTGTGGTTAAGCACCTTATTATGAAAGTTAGTTGCCAATCGCCATATAAAGTCCAAAGAAGAAAAAGAAGCCTGGAAGGAGGAGAGATCGTTTTATGTGTGGATTAATTGTCGGAGTAGAGGACCTTGTGCATTTCAGGTAAAATAACAACTCAATGTTTACAAATTAGCTAGCAACAGCAAGTTAGCTAAATAAGACAAATTAGATAGCAACTGTAAGCTAGCTAGCTAAATAAGACAAATTAGATAGCAACTGTAAGCTAGCTAGTTAAATAGGACAAATTAGATAGCAACTGTAAGCTAGCTAGTTAAATAGGACAAATTAGATAGCAACTGTAAGCTAGCTAGCTAAATAAGACAAATTAGATAGCAACTGTAAGCTAGCTAGTTAAATAGGACAAATTAGATAGCAACTGTAAGCTAGCTAGCTAAATTGCCATAATGTTTAATGCTTTTCAACCTGTACCCCAAATTAATATAATTGGTTCAGAGTTTGTTTTGATATTTCAACCTGAGCGTTGTGATCGCATTTTGTGTGTTGGGACAAAATCTAATCGCTCACGATGGTGCACGGTCCGGTTTGGGCATGGTGTAACAGTGAAATGCGCACTGTAATTTTTTTTTGTTGAATCTACTCAAAATATTATAGGCAACAAATTTACACATAATATTGTTGAGTAGATATTTTTGGTTGTTTTTATGAGTAGATAAGCTAGAGTAAGTTCTTTGGATGAGGTCAAATAAATTGAGTAAAGATGATAGAAATAAAAATATTATATTAAGTTGATTGAACTCAAATCAAATCAAAGTTTATTTGTCACGTGCGTCGAATACAACAGGTGTAGACCTTACAGGAAAAAAAGTATTAGTTGAACAATAGGTAAGTAAAGAAATAAAAACAACAGTAAAAAAAGACTATATACAGTAGCAAGGCTATAAACGTAGCGAGGCTACATACAGACACCGGTTAGTCAGGCTGATTGAGGTAGTATATGTACATGTAGTTATGGTTAAAGTGACTATGCATATATGATGAACAGAGAGTAGCAGTAGCGTAAAAATGGGGTGGTGGGTGGCGGGATACAATGCAGATAGATAGCCCGGGTGGTGGGTGGCGGGATACAATGCAGATAGATAGCCCGGTTAGCCAATGTGCGGGAGCACTGGTTGGTCGGCCCAATTGAGGTAGTATGTACATGAATGTATAGTTAAAGTGACTATGCATATATGATAAACAGAATGTAGCAGCAGCGTACAGGAGGGGACACGTATAGGAGGGGACTGAGCACGCACCCCTGGGGAGCTCCAGTGTTGAGGATCAGCGTGGCAGATGTGTTGCTACCTACCCTCACCACCTGGGGGCGGCCCGTCAGGAAGTCCAGGATCCACTTGCAGTGGGAGGTGTTTAGTCCCAGGATCCTTAGCTTAGTGATGAGCTTTGAGGGCACTATGGTGTTGAACGCTGAGCTGTAGTCAATGAATAGCATTCTCACACAAGTGTTCCTTTTGTCCAGGTGGGAAAGGGCAGTGTGGAGTGCAGTAGAGATTGCATCATCTGTAGATCTGTTTGGGCGGTATGCAAATTGGAGGGGGTCTAGGGTTTCTGGGATAATGTTGTTGATGGCTACAAACGTGAGTGCTACGGGTCTGTAGTCGTTTAGGCAGGTTGCCTTTGTGTTCTTGGGCACAGGGACTATGGTGGTCTGCTTGAAGCATGTTGGTATTCCAGACTCAATCAGGGACATGTTGAAAATGTCAGTGAAGACACCTGCCAGTTGGTCAGCACATGCCCGGAGCACACATCCTGGTAATCCGTCTGGCCCCGCAGCCTTGTGTATGTTGACATGTTTAAAGGTCTTACGTCGGCTACGGAGAGCGTGATCACACAGTCGTCTGGAACAGCTGATGCTCTCATGCATGTCTCAGTGTTGCTTGCCTTGAAGCGAGCATAGAAGTGATTTAGCTCGTCTGGTAGGCTCGTGTCACTGGGCAGCTCTCGGCTGTGCTTCCCTTTGTAGTCTGTAATAGTTTGCAAGCCCTGCCACATAAGACAAGCATCAGAGCCGGTGTAGTATGATTCAATCTTAGCCCTGTATTGACGCTTTGCCTGTTTGATGGTTTGTTGCATGGCATAGCAGGATTTCTTGTAAGCTTCCGGGTTAGAGTCCTGCACCTTGAACGCGGCAGCTCTACCCTTTAGCTCAGTGCGAATGTTGCCTGTAATCCATGGCTTCTGGTTGGGGCATGTACGTACAGTCACTGTGGGAACAACGTCCTCGATGCACTTAAAAGCCAGTGACTGATGTGGTGTACTCCTCAATGCCATTGGAGGAATCCTGGAACATGTTCCAGTCTGTGATAGCAAAACAGTCCTGTAGTTTAGCATCTGCTTCATCTGACCATTTTTTTATAGACAGAGTCACTGGTGCTTCATGCTTTAATTTTTGCTTGTAAGCAGGAATCAGGAGGATAGAGTTGTGGTCGGATTTACCAAATGGAGGGCGAAGGAGAGCTTTGTACGCGTCTCTGTGTGTGGAGTACAGGTGATCTAGAATTTTTTTCCCTCTGGTTGCACATTTAACATGTTGATGGAAATTTGGTAGAACTGATTTAAGTTTCCCTGCATTAAAGTCTCCGGCCACTAGGAGCGCCGCCTCTGGGTGAGTGGTTTCCTGTTTGCTTATTTCCTTATACAGCTGACTGAGGGCGGTCTTAGTGCCAGCATCTGTCTGTGGTGGTAAATAAACAGCCACGAAGAGCAGAGCTGAAAACTCTCTAGGCAAGTAGTGTGGCCTGCAATTTATCACAATATACTCTACTTCAGGCGAGCAAAATCTAGAGATTTCCTTAGATTTCGTGCACCAGCTGTTGTTTACAAATATGCAAAGACCGCCCCCCCTCGTCTTAGCGAAGTGTGCTGTTCTATCTTGCCGGTGCAGCGTGTATCCCACTAGCTGAATATCCATGTCGTCATTCAGCCACGATTCCGTGAAACATAGGATGTTACAGTTTTTGATGTCCCGTTGGTAGGATATTCGTGATCGTACCTCGTCTAATTTATTGTCCAATGATTGCATGTTGGCGAGAAGTATTGACGGTAGCGGCAGCTTTCCCAATCGCCTTCTCCGGGTCCTGACCAGGCATCCGGCTCTCTGTTCTCTGTACCTGCGTCGCTTCCTCTTGTAAATAGCGTGGATGTCGGACCTGTGGGGTGTTTGGAGAAATAGACCCATGAAATGGTGTTATTTTAACTGAATTATTAATCCTATTATATATTCATTGTTACATTATATATTAATTTAGACCAACTTAGAAAGGTTCACATTTTCAGATTCAGATCAGATCACATAAGAGAAAAGGTATCAGGACACCAGCAATTCTTGAAAAAATATATTTAAACATCAACGTTTTGCAAAACAGTTATTTTTAAACAGTACAAAAGCAGTTGGGGGCTTTTTGGGGGCTTTGTCTGTTTTGCATGTTATTTTGGCATTAATACGTGTCACATATCAGTTTGCAAACAATGTGAAAATATATATATATATCATTGAGTTAATAAAGCCGCATACAAACATGGTCTCTTTTTTGTTTTCTTGAGTAAGGCAGCTCCAAAATGCAGGTGTTTCAGCCTAGCTCAGTGCTTTCTGTGGTGGTGGGGCAAGCCAGCAAAAAAAACAGAGCGTTGCGCCGTGATTCGCTCAGTGTTCTGTCACTCATGGGGACACTACATCATCGCCAAGTCTAAGGGTAGAGATAGAAAATTCAAGCCCCTTGGGTGCTGCCGTAGAGTTACATTAGAAATGCCCATCCAAGAAGGCTCAAGGTCATTGGCCACAGATAAAATGACTTGAAATCATATTATATTGGACATACTTTCAAAATCTTAGCTAGCAGTCATCATCATGAATCAACTTGACAATCTACTGGCCAATCCTTGTCATATGAATAGAAATATTGAAGAGAAATTATAGATAAAATGTATCAGGGCTCATCGGCCATTGGACATAAACATTACACAATAAGTTGGAAATCCACAGTGCCTCCCGACCCCTCCTGTCTCAGCCTCCAGTATTTATGCTGCAATAGTTTGTGTCGGGGGGGCTAGGGTCAGTCTCTTATGTCTGGAGTATTTCTCCTGTCTTATCCGGGGTGTTCTGTGTGAATTTAAGTATGCTCTCTCTAATTCTCTCTCTCTTTTTCTCTCTTTCTTACTCTCTTTCTTTCTCTCTCTCAGAGGACCTGAGCCCTAGGACCATGCCTGAGGACTACCTGGCCTGATGACTCCTTGCTGTCCCCAGTCCACCTGGTCATGCTGCTGCTCAAGTTCCAACTGTTCTGCCTGCGGCTATGGAACCCTGTGTCACATGATATGACGCTGGAGAGACAAAGCAGGTACGGGGAGTAAACATTTAATAAAGAACGGACATGGAACAAGACAGGAACAGCGTCAGCATACAAGACAACAAAGACAAAAAACAATCAATGCAGGTAGAGGGGAACAGAGCTGGGGAACTGACAAATATATGGGAGATGAGTGAGTCCAATATCGCTGATGCGCGTGACGAGGGAAGGCAGGTGTGCGTAATGGATGATAGGAGTGTGTGATGCAGGGCAGCCTGGCGCCCTCAAGCGCCAGGGGAGCAGACGTGACACCCTGACCTGTTCACCGGACGTGCTACCTGTCCCAGACCTGCTGTTTTCAACTCTCTAGAGACAGCAGGAGCGGTAGAGATACTCTGAATGATCGGATATGAAAAGCCAAATGACATTTACTCCTGAGGTGCTGACCTGTTGCACCCTCTACAACCACTGTGAGTATTACTATCTGACCCTGCTGGTCATCTATGAACATTTGAACATCTTGGCCAAGTTCTGTTATAATCTCCACCCGGCCCAGCCAGAAGAGGACTGGCCACCCCTCATAGCCTGGTTCCTCTCTAGGTTTCTTCCTAGGTTCTGGCCTTTCTAGGGAGTTTTTCAGAGCCACCGTATTTCTACACCTGCATTGCTTGCTGTTTGGGGTTCTAGGCAGGGTTTCTGATGATTCAGCTGATGTAAGAAGGGCTTTATAAATACATTTGATTGAGTGGTTTGGAAGGAATCAGTGTGGCTAACTACAAGCATTGCAAAGCAATCATTAGCCTGCTATTCAGTGGAGTGGATGTGTGGCCCCAAGATGAAGGGTCTCTTTTCCTAGTTTAATAAAACGATAAACATTCAACATTGGCCATGCTGTCAATGAAGCATGACTTAGTGTACAGGGAGAACACTATAAGAACGGCCCATGTTCTAAATTATGTTGATGTACTGTACATTTCAAAGGTGCTGAACAAATAGTTGTATTGACTACATCCGTCCTAGCTCGCTCATTAATGTCTTAATCGAAATTATGGATTGTCGCTTATCCTCTTGTCGTCCCCTTATGCCATAGTTTATACATCTTAATTGTCAGTAGAAACCATGTTTTGTTTAAGCAAGTCAGCCATATCAGCTATGTTTTTTGGCAGTAAATGAGGCTGAATGAACTGTTTCTCTGCCAGACAAGGCTCCGCTGATAGCCAGGTGTAGCGGTGGTAAGGATTTGGGATTCTGCTGTTGGGACAGCTTTATGTAGGCCCTAACAGTTTGTGGGCACCGTTTGTCACTGTTATAGTGCAATGAATGTATTGTTTAGTGTTGTGTTGTGTAGTGGCTTTGCTGGCATGCATCACGCTTTTGTTGTTGTTGTCCCACCTAGATTTACATACTATAAAATCGCCACTGATAAGGACCAAAATATGATCATAGGAGCCATGGATAACTACAAATATGGGGCTCATGGAGGCTCAAATTGAGCCTGTATTTGCAACGTGGGATATTTTTCTCACAAAATGTTTGTCTACAAGGCAAAAAATAAAGAAAAAGAGACGACAACCCCAATAATCATGTAATCTGAACACTTCTACTAGTTTCTAACATTTCTCTGTTCACAAACACGTCTGATGGATATATATATATATATATATATATATATATATATATATATATATGACTATATTACTTTTGTCATGTTTTATTTTTTTTCATCCATAAATTGTCTAGTTTAGAGGCTTTTTTCAAAAGATCCCATAAAAGTTCCCAATAGAAATCTGTTTAAAATAAACAACAAGGCTTTGCAGGTAGACTATCAGTGATGCAGGTAGCTTTGTGATGTCATAACAACCATACTGTGTAGACAGACCCTGGTAGAATTGTCAAAATACCTATGGTAAAATGTTGGTACATTGATGAAACCTCAAAATTGTAAAACTGATTCAAATGTCCGTATTTCAAACATCAACCATATGGGAACAAAATTGACATAAAAAGAGCCCTCTGGGTTCTCTATGGTATGTTAGGTCAGGGTGTGACTAGGGTTTTCTAGGTGTCTTTATGTTGGGTTTTGTGTTGGTTCCCAATTAGAGGCAGCTGTTAGTCGTTGCCTCTAATTGGGAATCCTATTTAGTTTGTTCCCTTCTAACCCCTGCCTTTATGGGTTCTTGGTTTTGGTTAGTTCCTGTGAGCACATCTATTTGTCTGGTCTTCATTTTGTTGTTTTTGTATGTTTCACATTGATAAAAAATATGTGGAACCCCATGCATGTTGCACCTTGGTCCCGTTCTTTAGAAGATCGTGACAAAACAACAACACACAGTTACACATGGAATAAACAAGCATACAGTCAATAACACAATAGAAAAAATGCAATTCGTTCCAGTCATTGGCAGCAGAGAACTGGAAGGAAAGGCGCCCAAAGGAGGTGTTGGCTTTGGGGGTGACCAGTGAGCTATACCTGCTGGAGCGTGTGCTACGGGTGGGTGTTGCTATGGTGACAGGTGAGCTGAGATAAGGAGCTTTACCTAGCATAGAATTATAGATGACCTGAAGCCAGTTGGTCTGGCAACAAATATGTAGCGAGGGCCAGCCAACTAGAGCATACAGGTCGCAGTGGTGGGTGGTACATGGGGCTTTGGTGACAAATGGATGGCACTGTGATTACTCAGCAAACTGGATGCAGTCTGAGTGTTGGAGGCTATTTTGTAAATGACATTGCCTTGCACAAAGTATCAAAATACTAAAATACTAGGACTCTTAAAGAATTTAATTTAAATGTTAATTGTATTTTTTGATCACAGAAACAATGACATATGGAAAAATAAATATTGAAATGTAGTATTAAGCAGCCCGTGTAATCATCTGCCAGAGAGTAGCTCCAATCGGCCTGAGTCCCAAGTAATACATTTGGGCCAGATAACTCACACCGAAATCGGCCCGAGCTCAATCCCTGCATCCTAGCCATAAGTAACACTGCTGAAGGCGGCCCAGACTCGGGCCACATGATGTCGGAAGACTCTCAGCCGAGTGCCCCGACTTGCCTGGTTAAATAAAAAACATGAATGGCATTTATGACAGTGTTATTTGTAATTATTAGGTGTTTAACAATTGATTTAGAACATTGAACTTAAACCCTGTACGATTTCTGGATGTTGGAGATCTTGGAAAACTCATTTAACTATACCTATGTAACATTTCATTATGTTTCACCATGAAAACAATTCTCATGGGCACACAAATCCAAAATAATTGATAGAAAATGAAAAGTTAAATAAATGGGCTACTTCTTATGGCCACAGACGGCACAGAGAACACCAATACCCGCGCAACCCCCCCAAATTGCAAAAAAACTAAGCAAACAACGATCATTCAATCAAATGTATTTATAAAGCCATTTTACATCAGCTGATGTCACAGAGTGCTGTACAGACACCCAGCCTAGAACCCCAAACAGCAAGCAATGCAGGTGTAGAAGCACAATAAATCAATGCATTGGAATAAAGGCATAGTCTATTTTTATCATTGGCAAACAAATTACGAAAATGAGCCTGGCATTTTATATAAAATGTACAGTACATCAAAAAGGATTTTGTGAGATGGTAGACCAATGCCCTCTCACATTGGAGAGACAGTGATCTTGCTTACAGCTTATTTTTATGAACAACTTGCAGACATCTCAGCCAGACCTTCCACACAACTCAACAGAATCCTCCATTTGAACAAACTGAGCCATTGAGGCAGGAGGCCACGGGTGTGAGCAATCAACTAATTAACAATCAGTGCAAGCAATCAGTTCACAATTAAAGGGACAGCTCATTCTACACAAAACACACAGGTAAAGGTTGGGCTGGTGAATAAAGATACATTAACTGGATTTAGATTTGATGATGAATAGGATCCTTGAGTATAAACACAATAGAATACATTTGCACAAATGACAGTGAAGGCTACTCCTTCACAAATTCCTAGGCAAGCTAATGTCTTAAAATTGAACTGGAATATCGACAAAGGCTTTTGCTAAACAGAAATTATTTCTGATGTTAAATTCTGATGAAAAAAGGTTCCATGTAGAACCTCCCACTGGGCAAATACTGATCAACGTTGTTTCCACTTCATTTCAACCAAAATATGATGTGAATCAATGTGGAAAACTGATTGGATTTGCAAGGGCATCAACTTATTAAGGGCATTTCATATTCTTTCCACTGAACTTTTTACCTAAATGCAATGACATCGTGACATTATATTGATTTCACGTTGGTTGACTAACTAACTAGACATTGTACTGACATCTGTTCCCAGTGGGCTTTCAAAAAGTGTTTCTTTGGATGAGAAGGGTTCTAGGTAGGGTTCCCCTCCACAAATATATATTTCTTCTTCCAGACTGTAGTTGGTTAACTGTTGGCAAGCAGGCCATGGCTGGCGCAATGTTGGCATTTTGAATAGGGGTGGGGGGCAACAGCTGCTAGAGGCAACAGCAGGTAAAAAGCAAACTATATCAGCTACCATCAGTTAACGACAGAGATTTGATCAGCTAGCCTTCATCCACACGGCCTCAATAACAAGTCCCATAATCACGACCACCAATAAGACCCAACAGCCGTCCTGTTGAAAGTAAAAACAGAATTAAGAGCCATGAGAATAAACCATCATCGAGCACTGAGTCTACAACAGTAGTACAGGCAGATAGCAGTGCAACCATAGATATACAGTGAGTAGCATTATCTGTGGCTTTTCAGTGACTTTTCATGAGTCTTGTGGTTCCTCACCAGTAGATTTCTTCCTGTAGATCAGTCCAGCTGCTACAAAGACCACCCCCAGCAGCAGCCCACAGACACCAATCACTATCTTATCCTTCTCAGACTTGGGCAAGGAGGGGTCTGCAATTACACATTTAACAAAGATTATGGTCTCCAAACCACACGCAAAAGAAAATCATACTTTTATCTCCCTATTCAACAGAGACATTGGGCTATACGACACAAACTGGTGAACATTTCAGAGCTGACTTGTGACCGTTCAGCTGATGCGTTAAGAGTCGACTTGCCTTGTCCCCATGTTCATATTAGTGAGCCCTAAGATGATATAGCCACTGTTCTGCAGCCCTGTTGGAGAGTCGGGTGAAGTCGTTCTAATTCATAGATATACTCCACCCACACACCCTTACTCCACCCACACACCCTTACTCCACCCACACACCCTTACTCCACCCATACCCTTACTCCACCCACACACCCTTACTCCACCCACACACCCTTACTCCACCCACACACCCTTACTCCACCCACACACCCTTACTCCACCCATACCCTTACTCCACCCACACACCCTTACTCCACCCACACACCCTTACTCCACCCACACCCTTACTCCACCCACACACCCTTACTCCACCCACACACCCTTACTCCACCCACACACCCTTACTCCACCCATACCCTTACTCCACCCACACACCCTTACTCCACCCATACCCTTACTCCACCCACACACCCTTACTCCACCCACACACCCTTACTCCATCCACACACCCTTACTCCACCCACACACCCTTACTCCACCCACACACCCTTACTCCACCCACACCCTTACTCCACCCACACACCCTTACTCCACCCACACCCTTACTCCACCACACACCCTTACTCCACCCACACACCCTTACTCCACCCACACACCCTTACTCCACCCACACACCCTTACTCCACCCACACACCCTTACTCCACCCACACACCCTTACTCCACCCATACCCTTACTCCACCCACACACCCTTACTCCACCCACACCCTTACTCCACCCACACACCCTTACTCCACCCACACCCTTACTCCACCCACACACCTTACTCCACCCACACACCCTTACTCCACCCACACACCCTTACTCCACCCACACACCCTTACTCACACACCCTTACTCCACCCACACACTTACTCCACCCACACCCTTACTCCACCCATACCCTTACTCCACCCATACCCTTACTCCACCCACACACCCTTACTCCACCCACACACCCTTACTCCACCCATACCCTTACTCCACCCATACCCTCCTCCACCCATACCCTTACTCCACCCATACCATTACTCCACCCACACACCCTTACTCCACCCATACCCTTACCCCAGTAATAAAGTCTGGGCTCAGTCTGGCTGATGTGCTCAACCATACAGGTGATTCTCTCTCCAGTTGTGGGTGTGTACTTCAAATAGGACTGTATCTGGTAGCTCCAGAGTCCATTGACCAGTACGTCAGTGGAGGTCACATCTGAGGTCACTTCCTCCCCGTTCCTCAGCCACGTCACTCTGATGTGTTTGGGGTAGAAGAAGTGGACGCTACACACAAGGCTGGAGTCACTGGAGGGCCCCTCTAGCCTCAGTGTGACGTTGGGCTCAACTAGAGAAGGAGGTCAATGAATCAATGATGATACGTTATAACTGGAAAAATAAGGTTTCAAGCAGAAATATTGAGTGCTTGCTACAGAAATCTGTAGTCTAAAATGTGCCTGACCAGCACTCCAATGTTGAATTTCCAAATTTGTTCAAATTAGGTTAAGGGTTTGGTTGGTAAAGGGTAAGTTTAAGATTTTGGCTAGTCAGGCTGTCAATGGGATGCTAGTCAGCTCTAGCAGTTAAAGCCACAGTCCGTGAGATTTCCAGTTGTTTATGGTTTCATTCCAAACATTTCTCCTTTATTTAGAAGAATATGGCTTTGAACTACTTTACCTTACTAGATTATCACAACTGACCTACAGTATTACTCCGTGGTCTATGTTTTGTTGAAATGCAATAATGTAATTGAAAAAAATGTGACATGTTATCAAGTACTGCAGAGCACATGTTATAGACATGAAACAAATCAAGTGAAGGATAACTTCCAGTTGTTGGCAAATTGTTATAATCACCCATAAACATCTCTGTTGTGTTGTAGATCCGACTAGCATATGGCTTGCATAACAAGTCCATATCTGATCTCCTCCTGGGGATCTCATATGGGTCCTCATTCAACTTTTCTGCAGATATCACTCCCAATGCTGTGTATCCTGTCCACCTCTCTGTGGTGCTGTTGTACTGAGCCACCAGGATCTTGTTAAAATGATGCTCTAGAATAAACTCCATATCATGGAAGTCTCTGGAGCTAAACCCACACCATGCAATATCGTGTGCAAAATCTTCATCTGAGGAAGCAACTATAACAACAGAAAAAGGACATATTAAAGTATTTTGTTAAGAGACAGACTATGAAGAGTTCTGCACACTTCAGAAATACAATTATTAGGATATATCTGGCCGCCAGCCCATTATAAGCTAGTAATTTACACACTATAAGACAAGGATGGGCAATAATTCTGGCTCGAGAGCCACATAGGGATTTTGAAATTCAATGGAGGGCTGCACAAATTATTTTGGGACCAATTTCTTCAGGGGGGCATTTAACTAGCCATACAAATGTGTTGTTTCATTGCAAGAATATGGGACAAATGTAAAACACTTCAATGAGATCCTCGTTAACCACGGATTGCAGCGATGTTTTGGCGGTGTTGGAGGTGCACTGCCTCCAAGTCATTGTTCAATCGTCGAGCAGCAACTCTTGCAGTCATTGTCAAGAAGCCACACACACCCCACTGGCGTTACAAGTTCACAACGGGAAAGTGAAGGCTAACCCAATAATTACACTCAAAGTGAATAATTCTGAAACACAATAATGAGGATTTCTATCATCCCAGTCGAGGTGTAGATTAGGTATAAATCTCACATTCCAGTGGTTTTGTAAAGAACGCTGCACGGGGTTTCTGTTAACGCGACTCCACTTTCCTTCACGGTTGAAAAGCAATACAATCTGATTTGGACGACGATAGTTTGAACTCACCCACTCCAGACAGAGAGGAGAGGAGCAGCAGCAGGTGGACGCAGAAGCAGGTCAGCGCCGACATGACCACGTCTCAGAGTTGGGACGTTTCAACTGCGCAACAACACAGCAAACTGAAGCTATGCTTTCAGACAGCTGGGGAAGTCAGCAGGACCGCTGCCATCCTGGACTCCGGGCTAGACGTAGTCAATATAAATCCACTCCAATTACTAAAATATGTTACGGTATGTATTAAGTTAGGGCTGTTCTTCATCCATTTTCTATATGATATCTTATGGATTACAATTCCTTTGATATGTTACGAATTGCAATTAAAATCATATCAAATGTTATTAGTCACATGCGCCAAATACAACAGGTGTAGACCTTACAGTGAAATGCTGAATACAACAGGTGTAGACCTTACAGTGAAATGCTGAATACAACAGGTGTAGACATTACAGTGACATGCTGAATACAACAGGTGTAGACCTTACAGTGAAATGCTGAATACAACAGGTGTAGACCTTACAGTGAAATGCTGAATACAACAGGTGTAGACCTTACAGTGAAATGCTGAATACAACAGGTGTAGACCTTACAGTGAAATGCTGAATACAACAGGTGTAGACCTTACAGTGAAATGCTGAATACAACAGGTGTAGACATTACAGTGACATGCTGAATACAACAGGTGTAGACCTTACAGTGAAATGCTGAATACAACAGGTGTAGACCTTACAGTGAAATGCTGAATACAACAGGTGTAGACATTACAGTGAAATGCTGAATACAACAGGTGTAGACCTTACAGTGAAATGCTGAATACAACAGGTGTAGACCTTACAGTGAAATGCTGAATACAACAGGTGTAGACCTTACAGTGAAATGCTGAATACAACAGGTGTAGACCTTACAGTGACATGCCGAATACAACAGGTGTAGACCTCACAGTGAAATGCTGAATACAACAGGTGTAGACCTTACAGTGAAATGCCGAATACAACAGGTGTAGACCTTACAGTGAAATGCTGAATACAACAGGTGTAGACCTTCCAGTGAAATGCTGAATACAACAGGTGTAGACCTTACAGTGAAATGCCGAATACAACAGGTGTAGACCTCACAGTGAAATGCTGAATACAACAGGTGTAGACCTCACAGTGAAATGCTGAATACAACAGGTGTAGACCTTACAGTGAAATGCCGAATACAACAGGTGTAGACCTTACAGTGAAATGCTGAATACAACAGGTGTAGACCTTCCAGTGAAATGCTGAATACAACAGGTGTAGACCTTCCAGTGAAATGCTGAATACAACAGGTGTAGACCTTACAGTGACATGCCGAATACAACAGGTGTAGACCTCACAGTGAAATGCTGAATACAACAGGTGTAGACCTTACAGTGAAATGCCGAATACAACTGGTGTAGACCTTACAGTGAAATGCTGAATACAACAGGTGTAGACCTTACAGTGAAATGCTGACTGCAACAGGTGTAGACCTTACAGTGAAATGCTGAATACAACAGGTGTAGACCTTACAGTGAAATGCTGAATACAACAGGTGTAGACCTTACAGTGAAATGCCGAATACAACAGTATGACACAACTTTTAAAGGAGGAACAGCCGTTTCCAGCTACAATAGTCATTTACAACATTAACAATGTCTACACTGTATTTCTGATCAATTTGATGTTATTTTAATGGTTAAACAATTCGTTTTCTTTAATGGACAAAAAAATGTGATTTTCTTTCAAAAACAAGGACATTTCAAATTACCCCAAACTTTTGAACGGTAGTGTAGATCAAAAAGTGCCAAGTTATGGGCAAAGACACAAAACATCCACATCAAATAAAATATTTCTCTTGGTTTAATAACATAGAAAACAACCACTTTTTGTGCAGTATTAATTGATCATCCTTACAAACCACTTCATGTAGATGTACATTACTGTGTTGTACAGAGGCTGGTCATCTAGGTTTGTACCTGTACACTTTCCATCACCATGAAGAAAAACAATGCACAATACAGTAATTGAGTGGTTTGTGATGATGTGGCTCAGTGGGTGGAGCAGGCGCATGCAATTGAAGGGGTTGTGGGTTTGATTCCCATAGGGTGCCAGTATGAAAACATATGCCAATGTTGGCACTCACTACTGTAAGTTCCTTTGCATAAGAGTGTCTGCTAAAAAGGAATGGCTAGACCATTTCAGTTTTCACATAAAAGTGAGTTGTATTTGCAAAGTATTTCAAGAAACTGGAAAACATATACTAAGCAAGTATTTTTATATTCCTCAAGTATTATCAGATGAACCGTTTTGTACAGATAATTTGAGTACAGACTCAAATTACAAATGCTGGTAAACACTCAAATACATTTAGTTTAAAATAAATCACAAAAGTAGGGCACTGGGCTTTTACTAGTCCTATATTAGCAGACCGATATAGACCTCTTTACTGCATTCATTTCAAGAACCATACTCTTTCACTTCCTAAGCCCTTCCCTTTAGGTGAATCCCCATGGCCACTGTTAGTACATACTGTTCAGAGATAGCGGGCAAAATGAGGGTTAGGCTTATGTTGTAAGAACAGTGTAAATATGTGCTTAAAGGGACATCACACTCCAAAATCAAACTTGTCATTTGCCAAAATCCAAAAAGGAAGGAAGAAAATAGGCAATGTAATCTCTAGACTGGCGGTGCTTATTTTTTTCCATTCGTTTTTGCAGCTTTTTACCTTTAAGTTAATGACTGCAAGTCGCTTTGGATAAATCAGCTCATTTTGACATTAGACTACTTGTGGATGTCTGAAAACAGTGGAGTGCAATGTCCCTGTGATTTAAATGGTAATAAAGTACAGTATTACTTAGTCCTGTTTCAAACAGAGTTAACTTCCCCGGCAGGCCGTCGTTGTAAATAAGAATTTGTTCTTAACTGACTTGCCTAGTTAAATAAGAATAAAAAATCTAAACTTATGGTAGTATTTACTATGGCAGTATTTACTATGGTAGTATTTACTATGGCAGTATTTACTATGGCAAATCCCTCTGAGCTTTGGAGGACAATGCATCTGCAAGGGGAAGCACAAGTCATTTCAGGAAGCCCCATATTCTCAAATGTCGCTAAAAATCCCCTAATGTACTAAACTTAATTCAGGAACATACTTTTAACTCACTGTACACCACAAAAAGAGTGTCCTGTTTGTTACTGTTAAATTCACAAAATAGATTTCTCACAAAGGAAGCCACCAATTTAAATCCAGAAAGTATCCATGAGGCCGAATCTAATCCGAACAAATGTAATCTAGGCCGAATGGTATTATATTAATACATGGAGGACAGCACTTGCAACAGTCTCCATCAATGACCTTGCCCTCGAATTAAGACAGAAACAAAACATAGAAATGGGAAAAGAGAACAAACAAACACTCCACAGCAAAATACTGGATGACTCAGCACACACAGTGGGACTGCAGTTTTGTCATTAACACCCTCTGCCAGGACACACTGCTGTGCAAATGTAATGCACTGTTGAAAGTTCAGTACTTTCAAACCTCGCTCACACAAAAAGCCCGACACATAATGAAATTAATTCCAGAGAAAAACATAGCAGTGGTCAAAAGTTTTTTTGTAGGTCAGAACATTTACATTTGAATACACTTCGGAATGTACAGTACTAGTCAAAAGTTTGGACACACCGACTCATTCAAGGGTTTTTATTTATATGTACTATTTTCTACATTGTAAAAATCAAAACTATGAAATAACACATAGAATCATGTAGTAACCAAAAAAGAGTTAAACAAACAGATTCTTCAAAGCAGCCAGCCTTCGCCTTGATAACAGCTTTGCACACTCTTGACATTCTCTCAACCAGTTTCATGAGGTAGTCACCTGGAATGCATTTCAATTAACAGGTGTGCCTTGCTAATTTGTGGAATTTCTTTCCTTCTTAATGTGATTGAGCCAGTCAGTTGTGTTGTGACAAGGTAGGGGTGGTATACAGAAGATAGCCCTATTTGGTAAAAGACCAAGTCCATATTATGGCAAGAACAGCTCAAATAAGCAAAGAGAAACTACAGTCCATCATTACTGTAAGACATGAAGATCAGTCAATCTGTAAAATCTCAAGAACTTTGAAAGTTTCTTCAACTGCAGTCGCAAAAACCATCAAGCGCTATAATGAAACTGGCTCTCATGAGGACCGCCACAGGAAAGGAAGACCCAGAGTTACCTCTGCATCAGAGGATAAGTTCATTAGTTACCAGCCTCAGAAATTGCAACCCAAATAACAGAGTTCAAGTAACAGACACATCTCAACATTAACTGTTCAGACGAGACTGCGTGAATCAGGCCTTCATGGTCGAATTGCTGCAAAGAAACCACTACTAAAGGACACCAATAATAAGAAGAGACTAGCTTGGGCCAAGAAACACGAGCAATGGACATTAGACCAGTGGAAATCTCAAAATGTGAGATTTTTGGTTCTAACCAACATGCCTCTGTGAGACGCAGAATAGCTGAACGGATGATCTCCGCATGTGTGGTTCCCACCCTGAAGCATGGAGGAGGAGATGTGATGGTGTGGGGGTGCTTTGCTGGTGACACTGTCTGTGATTTATTTAGAATTCAAGGCACACTTAACCAGCATGGCTACCACAGCATTCTGCAGCGATACGCCATCCCATCTGGTTTGGGCTTAGTGGGACTAACCCAATTGAGATGGTTTGTGATGAGCTGGACCGCAGAGTGAAGGAAAAGCAGCCAACAAGTGCTCAGCATATGTGGGAACTCCTTCAAGACTGTTGGAAAAGCATTCCAGCTGAAGCCGGTTGAGAGAAGGCCAAGAGTGTGCAAAGATGTCATCAAGGCTAAGGGTGGCTACTTTGAAAATCTCAAATATTATATATATATTTATTTATTTATATATATTTAACACTTTTTGGGTTACTACAAGAAAAACCCTTGAATGTGTAGGTGTGTCCAAACTATCTGTAAGGAATACTCAAGGAGAAAAAGGTGTAGATCCACGCACAGAGCGTGGCAGATGTTTATTAAGCCTTCGCAGAAGGCAGGAATCATGGTCACAGGCAGGCAATGGTCAAACACAGTCAAAACAAACAATACCTCACAACCATACAAACAGAAAGAACTGAACTAAATAGGGAGCTGATGAGACCAGGTGAGAAACGAACACAGGAGAAATCAATGAACAAAAATGAAAGACAGGGCTACTTCCAGAACACAAAGAAACAGGGCTACGTTCCAGAACACAAAGAAACAGGGCTACTTCCAGAACACAAAGAAAAAGAAGACAAGGTTGACTAAGAAAAGAAAAGCAGAACCTTACAGTATCTCCCAATTTGTTTATTTTTTATTATTGTAAAAAATACAAATCATCTACGCTTTTTCAAATAGACAGAAATCAACAGCGAGTAATGGCTTACAGTGTTGACTGTGATTTATCAATATTACGCAGAATGACACTTAATGACTTAAATCGTAATGGCTAGATCTCTCTAGTCCAGTGCCTCACTTCCCATCTTTATTCCTGAGACTCAGTGGCTCTCTTTCCATTGTAGATGAGGAATATTCCAGTAGCCACCCCCAGCAGCCCAAGAGTGAGGCACACTCCACAGAATACAGCAGGACCAGCACTGGGCCCACTGACCTTATACTCTGGAAGACAAGACCATAATCAGCACAATACACAATCACTCATCACACACTGCCTTGGAATGGTTTGTTTCAGGTCTCAATTTCAGAGTTGTTTGAGTTCCTTCTTAAGGTTTAATATTAAAGTAAATATACTGAACAAAAATATAATCGCAACATGTAAAGTGTTGGTCCCATGTTTCATGAGCTAAAATAATAGACCCCAGACATTTTCCATATGCACAAAACCTTATTTCTCTCAATCTTTGTCCACAAACTTCATTACATTCCTGTTAGTGAGCATTTCACTTTGCCAAGATAATCCATCCACCTGACTGGTGTGCCATATCAAGAAGCTGATTAAACAGCATGATCATTACACAGGTGCACCTTGTGCTGGGGAAAATAAAGGCCACTCTAAAATGTGCAGTTTTGTCCCACAATACAATGCCATAGATGTATCAAGTTCTGAGGGAACATACAGTTGGCATGCTGACTGCAAGAATGTCCACCAGAGCTGTTGCCAGAGAATTGAATGTTAATTTCTCTGCCATAAGCCACCTCCAACGTAATTTTTGAGAATTTGGCAGTATGTCCAACCGGTCTCACAACTGCAGACCACATGTAACCATGTCAACCCAGGACCTCAACATACGGCTTCTTCCCTGGCGGGATTGTCTAAGACCAGCCACCCGGACTCATCTGATTGGCTAGGCCGCCTGCCCAGTCATGTGAAATCCATAGATTAGTGCCTAATTAATTTATTTCAATTGACACATTTTCTTATATGAACTGTAACTCGTTGAAATTGTTGCATGTTGCGTTTATATTTTTGTTCAGTATAGAACCTTGCACAAAAACATGATGTCCTCTCTCACCCCTGGTTTCGGGGTCCTTCAGGGCCGTGTGTGTCACAGCGCAGACGTAGACGTCTTCCTTTTGTGGGGTGAAACTCAGGCTGGAGAACTGGTGGAACGTTCCATCTTTATTAGGATAGTAACGACTGAGAGACAATCCCTCAGTCACCTCCATTCCATTCTTGGTCCAGTTGACTTTGACAGGCGGGGGAAAGAAATAATTTACATAGCAGATGAGGGTGTTCTCCACCCCCAGTTCCACCTCATCCCTGGGGTAGATGGTGCTCTCAGGGGCATCTAGAGGGCAACAAAAGCCTGAAAGTGTATTCACTCAAAAATTGAAGTTTGTCAGACTTTCGAAATGTCAGTGCCTATACTGCCCTAGCAAGCAAAAAGGCAGTAACTGCTCATTTGGTTGAAAATTAGTTAATGTCATTTTTGCTACATTAAATACATGCTTAATCATATGGACAAGTATCCTGCCTCTATTGTATTGCGTTTTGGAGAACATAGGGGTCATGTTAGCAGTAACTGCACTAGGTTACTGTGAAAACAAGGTAAATAAAAGCTATTTTTCTCAGTTCCACGCTATGAGTAGTTACTGCCTTTTCTTGGTAAGGCAGTATAAATGTCCCATTCATTTGGGATTAAGGCAGATACTGTACATAGACCTACTCAAAAGATAGCATATTTGGTTTTTGGTATTTTATTAGGATCCTCGTTAGCTGTTGCGAAAGCAGCAGCTACTCTTCCTTGGGTCCACACAAAACATGAAACATGACATAATAAACAACATTAATAGACATGAACAGATCAAGATAAGAACTACATCAATTTAATAAAAGGCACACATATCATTACATAATGTACACACAAACTATCTATGGCTTAATAGGGGTGTTGTGCTGTTCATTTGAGCAATATGAGATGGAACTGTACGCTTCCTTGAATTTGTTCTGGATTTAGGGACTGTTAAAAGACCCCTGGTGGCATGTGTGGTGGGGTACGTGTGTGTCAGAGCTGTGTGTAAGTTTGGGATTTTCAACTCATTAATGCTTCTTATAAAAAGAAAAAGTGATGCAGTCAGTCTCTCCTCAACCCTTAGCCAAGAGAGACTAGCATGCATAGTATATGACATTAACTCTGCTCGACTGACCCCTCTGACAAAGATTGATTTTGGATGCACAAATCATATTGAATCACTGATTATTTATCAGTTCATGTGAGACATTCCTATCAATCTTCACTTACCTTTGATTTTCGGTATTTTCGGTTCAGACTGTTTGCCCCATGCGATGGTGTCTTTGCACCAAAGTCTGCTAATGGTAGCATATTCACAAGCCCTTTCTTTATCCTCTGGTGTAATAGATATGGATTTAGGCAATGTAAACACTACATCTGCTATGAGACATGTATTGCTGTTTTTACTGAAGTCACCATAGAAGACTTCATCTCCATCAATCTCAAGTCCCACCGCAGGATCTCTTGACTCAAAGCATCCGAAGATAAAGTGAATTTCATGATGAACTGAAATGGGGGGGGAAACACATTACTTCCAATTATTCAACTGAGGTTTCTATAATTTTTACAGGATGGTAATATCTACACTACCGGTCAACAGTTTTAGAACAGCTACTCATTCAAGGGTTTTTCTAAATGTTTAACTTCTTTCTACATTGTAGAATAATAGTGAAGACATCAAAACTATGAAATAACACATATGGAATCATGTAGTAACCAGAAAAGTGTTAAACAAATCAAAATATATTTTATATTTGAGATTCTTCAAAGTAGCCACCCTTTGCCTTGATGACAGCTTTGCACACTCTTGGCATTCACTCAACCAACTTCACCTGGAATGATTTTCCAACAGTCTTGAAGGAGGTCCCACATATGCTGAGCATTTGTTGGCTGCTTTTTATTCACTCTGCGGTCCAACTCATCCCACACCATATCAGTTGGGTTGAGGTCGGGTGATTGTGGAGGCCAGGTCATCTGATGCAGCACTCCATCACTCTCTTTCTTGGTAAAATAGCCCTTACACAGCCTGGAGGTGTGTTCACTCATCCATATATTTTTATGTACATATTCTTATTCCATCCCTTTACTTAGATTTGTGTGTATTAGGTAGTTGTTTTGGAATTGTTAAATTACTTGTTAGATAAGCAGTAATAACTGCACTGTTGGAACTAGAATTACACGCATTTCACTACACTTGCATTAACATCTGCTAACCATGTGTATGTGGCCAATACAATTTCATTTGATTTGATGTGTTGGGTCATTGTCCTATTGAAAAACAAATGATAGTCCCACTAAGCCCAAACCAGATGGGATGGTGTATTGCTGCAGAATGCTGTGGTAGCCATGCTGGTTAAGTGTGCCTTGAATTCTAAATAAATCACAGACAGTGTCACCAGCAAAGCATCCCCCACACCATAACACCTCCTCCTCCATGCTTTACGGTTGTCACGTCAGCTCCCACTCCCCCTCTCCGGTGCTCGAGGTCATCAGTTCACTCATCATTACGCACACCTGCCACCATCGTTATGCGCACCTGCGCTTAATTATATAATTATTAATTATGGGACTCACCTGGACACCATCACGTAATTTACCTCCCCTAAATCTGTCACCTCCTCAATTTCATTCCGGAGTCAGCATTGATGTTATGTTTCTCCTGTCCAGACGCTGTTCTTGTTTTGTTTCATGTCTATTTATTATTAAATCCACACCCTGTCTTGCTTCTCGTCTCCCAGCGTCTGTCGTTACGGAACCGTTACAACGGTGGGAAATACACATGCGGAGGCCATCCATTTACCCACACTGCATCTCACAAAGACATGGCGGTTGGAACCAAAAATCTCCAATTTGGACTCCAGAACAAAGGACAGATTTCCACCAGTCTAATGTCCATCTTCTTATTGGTGTCCTTTAGCAGTGGTTTCTTTGCAGCAATTTGACCATGAAGGCCTGATTCACACAGTCTCCACTGAACAGTTGATATTGAGATGTATTCTGTTACTTGAACTCAGTGAAGCATTAATTTGGGCTGCAATTTCTGGGGCTGATAACTCTAATGAACTTGTCTTCTGCAGCAGAGCTAACTCTGGGTCTTCCATTCCTGTGGTGGTCCTCATGAGAGCCAGTTTCATCATAGAGGTTGATGGTTTTTGCGACTGCACTTGAAGAAACTTTCCAAGTTCTTGAAATGTTCTGTAGTGACTGACCTTCATGTCTTAAAGTAATGATGGACTGTCGTTTCTCTTTGCTTATTTGTGCTGTTCTTGCCATAATACAACTGATTGGCTCAAACGCATTAAGAAGGAAAAAAATTCCACAAATTAACTTTTAAGAAACACCTGTTCATTGAAATGCATTCCAGGTGACTACCTCATGAAGATGGTTGTGAGAATGCCAAGAGTGTGCAAAGCTGTCATCAAGGCAAAGGGTGGCTACTTTGAAGAATCTCAAATATAAAATATAATTTGATTTGTTTAACACTTTTTTGGTTACTACATGATTCCATATGTGTTATTTCATAGTTTTGATGTCTTCACTATTATTCTACAATGTAGAAAATAGTAAAAATAAAGAAAACCCTTGAATGAGTAGGTGTTCTAAAACTTTTGACCGGTACTGTATATCAAACATGAACAAAGGCATTTACACTAGTACACTATCAAACATAAATCAAACTCTTACTTTCTGCAGAAGTGCAAACGGCTCCAGTGAGAATCAGTATAATCACAGAGTAGTTCATCTCAAACTCGTGTTTGAGAGAGTTCTGCAGAATCTAACTCTTTCAGTCTCTAATGGGAAGCTCTGAAAAGGAGGAAACCACACATGTGTACTTCCTGCTATGCAGCCAATATGGAAATCCCTTTCATTCTTATGTGACCACACACCAAATGCATACACCCAGGCCAAGTTATGAAATATACTGTCATGGAAATTTACCACTAAGGACTTAAACTCAAAGTAAATGAAGTAATTTTTATTAACGCGAGGAGAGGATCACAAAATCAAGCTTGATGAAAACTCTTAAGAGGATGTTCCCATTCAGTTATTTTATACTGCTACACAAACAAGTTATAAGCATGGATAGTTTCTATATGTGACTGACTGACCACATGAAGGCTTCTTACCTTGAAACTGACATAGTGTATCACTCCTTCTAGTTTGCAGAGCAATGTTCTGGGTGTACTGCCAAATTGCTTATGAGTGAAAGTGTGGTTTCCTCTGTGCACTCAACCAGTCACTCGCATGAACCCAACCAAGACAGGTTATTACAAAAGCAGCTAAACATACGATCACATACACACCCTAAAATATCCATCACAATACAATGAGTTTGTTTTTTAATGTATGATTACATGCTCTGAAACTGATGTCCGTTTGGTGGTTCACTGAAACAGGCCTTCAGTGAAACACTTCAGCTAAACATGTTCTGAATGTGATAAAACAAGACGTTTTGACAAAGAATGTGACGGCCTGAAAATAAGAGTAGGCCTAGCTCAGCTCCAAACTACCATTGGTTGGGCCTACATCAAATTAAGCTGCTGGGCTTGAACTGTCACGCCCTGATCAGTTTCACCTGTCCCTGTGATTTTCTCCACCCCCACCAGCTGTCGCTTATTTTCTCCAGTGTATTTATTCCTCTGTTTCCTGTCTCTCTGTGACAGTTTGTCTTGTATTTTTTAGTAAAGTCACCCAGCGTGTTTTTCCCCCGTACTCCTTTTCTATTCTCTTTTGCTAGTCTTCCTGGTTCTGACCCCTGCCTGACTCTGGACTACTTTCCCGCCTGCCTGATCATCCTGCCTGCCCTGGCCTTGAATCTGCCTGCCCTTTTGGTACCTATTGGACTCTGAACTGGTTTTAACCACTGACCTGACCTTGAATATGCCTGCCCTTCGGTACCTATTGGACTCTGAACTGGTTTTGACCTTTTGCCTGTACACAACCGTTCTCTTGCCTAGCCCTTTTTGGACAACTAGGCCCAGGCAAAATCTTGGTTCAGTCTGCTTTCCAATATGAATTCCCATTTCAGCAGGTCAATAATTTAAAACACAAGGCCAAATCTACACTGGAGTTGCTTACCAAGATGACATTAAATGTTCCTGAGTGGCCTATTTACAGTTTGACCCTTGTAGGTCTAAGCACTTATATCGCAAAAACTATTAAGCTAACATAAGGCATTGTTTTAAGATGGTCATAAAATGTATAATTCAGCCATTTGATTCAGAATTTTAGGACCACTGTCTTGAACTCACTGAATTCTGAGATTTCCCAGTCCTGAGTTTCCAGTTCTTTCGAATGTGGCATAAATCATGCTGGATTGACAGAATGGCCAATGTTGAGTGTTTATCCTTTTAAGCTTGGAAAATTGACCCTTAAACCCAGACTTGGACCACACACCCACTCCACTGAATAGCAGGATAGTGATTGCTTTGCAATGCTTGCAGTTAGCCACTGATTACTTCCAAACCACTTATTGTTGAATTTGCAATTTCCAACTTGTTGTGCATTGTTTATGTCCACTGGCCAATGAGCACTGATACATTTAATCTATAATTTCTCTTCATATGACAAGGATTGAAAATGATTTGCCAGTAGATTGTCAACTTGATTCATGATGTTGACTGCTAGCTTACTGGCTAAGATTTTGAAAGTATGATGTTGACACGATCAGTCCAATCAAAGCCACGGTATATATGTGATTTGACATTTTATCTGTGGCAAATGACCTTGAGCCTTCTTGGATGGGCACTTCTAATGTAATTATGGCAGCACTTCATTAACTACCTGTAGATTTTGTGGTGACGAAGTGTCCCCATGAATGACAGAACACTGAGCCAATCACGGTGCAACTAGAGAACATTACCAACCCCTACGCTCTGTATTTTCCACTGGCTGCCCCTCCACCACAGAAAGCACTGAGCTAGGCTGGAACACCTGCATGTTGGAGCTGCCCCACCACCATATAAAGCACTGAGCTAGGCTGGAACACCTGCATGTTGGAGCTGCCCCTCCACCATATAAAGCACTGAGCTAGGCTAAAACCCCTGCATTTTGGAGCTGCCCCACCACCACAGAAAGCACTGAGCTAGGCTGAAACACCTGCATGTTGGAGCTGCCCCACAACCATATAAAGCACTGAGCTAGGCTGAAACACCTGCATGTTGGAGCTGCCCCACCACCATATAAAGCACTGAGCTAGGCTGAAACACCTGCATGTTGGAGCTGCCCCACCACCATATAAAGCACTGAGCTAGGCTGAAACACCTGCATGTTGGAGCTGCCCCACCACCATATAAAGCACTGAGCTAGGCTGGAACACCTGCATGTTGGAGCTGCCCCACCACCATATAAAGCACTGAGCTAGGCTGAAACACCTGCATGTTGGAGCTGCCCCACCACCATATAAAGCACTGAGCTAGGCTGAAACACCTGCATGTTGGAGCTGCCCCAACCACCATATAAAGCACTGAGCTAGGCTAAAACCCCTGCATTTTGGAGCTGCCCCACCACCATATAAAGCACTGAGCTAGGCTGGAACACCTGCATGTTGGAGCTGCCCCACCACCATATAAAGCACTGAGCTAGGCTGAAACACCTGCATTATGGAGCTGCCCAACCACCATATAAAGCACTGAGCTAGGCTGAAACACCTGCATGTTGGAGCTGCCCCACCACCATATAAAGCACTGAGCTAGGCTGAAACACCTGCATGTTGGAGCTGCCCCACCACCATATAAAGCACTGAGCTAGGCTGGAACACCTGCATGTTGGAGCTGCCCCACCACCATATAAAGCACTGAGCTAGGCTGGAACACCTGCATGTTGGAGCTGCCCCACCACCATATAAAGCACTGAGCTAGGCTGGAACACCTGCATGTTGGAGCTGCCCCACCACCATATAAAGCACTGAGCTAGGCTGGAACACCTGCATGTTGGAGCTGCCCCTCCACCATATAAAGCACTGAGCTAGGCTGAAACACCTGCATGTTGGAGCTGCCCCACCACCATATAAAGCACTGAGCTAGGCTGGAACACCTGCATGTTGGAGCTGCCCCACCACCACAGAAAGCACTGAGCTAGGCTGAAACACCTGCATGTTGGAGATGCCCCACCACCATATAAAGCATGTTGGAGCTGCCTTTCTCAAGAAAGCATTAAAGAGACCATGTTTGTATGCAGCTTTAAAAACTCAATGTTTTTTTTTTTTTTTACTTTGTTCACAAACTGAAATGAGACACGCATTAATGCCAAAATAACATATAAAACAGGCAAAACAAACACACACACAACAAAAACAAGCCATACCATGCAGTGTTGGCCCATCAGGTTTTTCACACATTCACCACTCCCCAGCTGAAAGATCAGCCACAAAATGTTGGCCCCAATTGTAACATGTTTTAATCAAGCCGTGGTCTCCAGCAGAACAGAAGAGGAAGACCTGATGCGGGGGTCTCAGGTTGGACTACTCCAAACCATCTTGGTTCTGACACACACAAGCTTTTCAGGTTCATCAACCTATTTAAATAACTCTCATACCCAACAGCAACCTGTGGTTCATGAGAGAACCTTCATAAATCAGCAGAATTTTAATAGCTTATTTATTGACACTTTATGTAGTGTCTGACAGACAGAGAGGGCTGTCATACACTTATGTATTATTTCTTACATTGTTAGCCCAGAAAATCTTAAGTGTTATTACATACAGCGGGGAAGAACTATTGGATATCAGAGCGACGTCAACTAACCAGCACTACGACCAGGAATACGACTTTCCCGAAGCGGATCTTTTGTCCACACCACCCAGGGCATTTGAACTGATTCCAGAGGCTGACCCAAAACAACAGCGCCAGAGAAGAGGCAGACGGAGCGGTCTTCTGGTCAGACTTTGGATGCGCGCACACCACCCACCGCTTCCGAGTATATTACTTGCTAATGTCCAGTCTCTAGATAACAAGGTAAACAAAATTAGGGCAAGGGTTGCTTTCCAGAGGGAAACATACTCTGTTTCACAGAAAAACATGGCTCTCTCAGGATATGCTGTCGGAGTCGGTACAGCCACGTGGATTCTTTGTGCGTCGCACCAACAGCAATAAACATCTCTCCGGGAAGAAGAAGGGCATTATGGGTGTATTATTCATGATTAACGTCTCATGGAGTAATTGTAACAGGAACTCAATCCCTTTTGTTCACCTGACCTACAATTCCTCACAATCAAATGCCGACAGTATTATCTCCCAAAGGGAATTCTCCTCAGTTATTTTCACAGCCGTCTATATCCCCCTCAAGCCGATACCATGACAGCGCTCAAGGAACCGCTGGACTTTATGCAAACTGGAAACCATATATACTGAGGCTGCATTTAAGAAATAAGAAACCGTGGATAGATGGCGGCATTCGAGCAAAACTGAAAGTGCGAACCAACGCATTTAACCATGGCAAGGTGACTGGGAATATGGTCTAATACAAACAGTGTAAACAGGCAATCAAACATGTCAGTATAGAGACAAAGTGGAGTCACAATTCAACGGCTCAAACATGAGACGTTTGTGGCAGGGTCTACAGACAATCACGGACTACAAAAGGACAACCAGCCACGTCACAGACACCGACGTCTTGCTTCCAGACAAACTAAACACCTTCTTTGCCCGCTTTGAGGATAATACAGTGCCACCGACGCGGCCCGCTACCAAGGACTGTGGGCTCTCCTTTTCCGTGGCCGACGTGAGTAAGAAATGTGTTAACCCTCACAAGGCTGCTGGCCCAGACGGCATCCCTAGCTGCGTCCTCAGAGCATGCGCAGTCCAGCTAGCTGGTGTGTTTACGGACATATTCAATATCTCCCTATCCCTATCCCAGTCTGCTGTTCCCACATGCTTCAAGATGGCCACCATTGTTCCTGTACCCAAGAATGCAAAGGTAACTGAACTAAATGACTATCACCCCGTAGCACTCACTTCTGTCATCATGAAGTGCTTTGAGAAACTAGGCAAGGATCATATCACCCGTTACCCTAGACCCACTTCAATTTGCTTACCACCCCAATAGGTCCACAAACAATGCAATCACCATCACACCGCACAGTGCCCTATCCCATCTGGACAAGAGTAAGAATGCTATTCATTGACTATAGCTCAGCATTCAACACCATAGTACCCTCCAAGCTCATCCTTAAGCTTGAGGCCCTGGGTCTCAACCCCACCCTGCAATTGGGTCGTGGACTTCCTGACAGGCCGCCCCCAGATGGTGAAGGTAGGAAACAACACCTCCACTTCGCTGATCCTCAACACTGGGGCCCCACAAGGGTGCATGCTCAGCCCCCTCCAGTGCTCCCAGTTCACCCATGACTACATGGCCAAGCACGCCTTCAACTCAATCATCAAGTTTGCAGACGACACAACAGTAGTGAGCTTGATTGCCAACGATGACAAGAGGTGGTGAGGGCCCTCGGAGTGTGGTGTCAGGAAAACAACCTCTCACTCAACGTCAACAAAACAAAAACAAAGGAGGTGATCGTGGACTTCAGGAAACAGCAGAGGGAGCACCCCCCTATCCACATCGACGGGACAGCAGTGGAGTAGGTGGAAAGTTAAGTTCCTCGGTGTACACATCACGGACAAACTGAAATGGTCCACCCACACAGACAGCGTGGTGAAGAATGCGCAACAGCGCCTCTTCAACCTCAGGAAACTAAAGAAATTTGGCTTGTCACCTAAAACCCTCAAACTTTTACATATGCACAATTGAGAGCATCCTGTTGGGCTGTATCACCGCCTGGTACGGCAACTGCACCTCCCACAACAGCAAGAGGGTAGTGAGGACTGCACAACGCATCACCGGGGGAAAACTACCTGCCCTCCAGGACACCTACAGCACCCGATGTCACAGGAAGGCCAAAGATAATCAAGGACATCAACCACCCGAACCACTGCCTGTTCACCCGCTACCATCCAGAAGGCGAGGTCAGTACAGGTGTATCAAAGCTGGGATATACCGAGAGACTGAAAAACAACTTCTATCTCAAGGCCATCAGACTGTTAAACAGCCATCACCTGAAATGGCTCTGAAATGGCATAAGAAATGTAGAATATTCGCATTGAAAATCTGTCACCAATTGGATGGAAAACAAGCAATAGACACACTAAAGACTCTGGCAAGTTTGCTAGTCTAGTGTCACTTTCATTATGCTGCACAGGGTGGCAGTGTAACCTAGTGGTTAGAGCGTTGGACTAGTAACCAGAAGGTTGCAAGTTCAAATCCCCGAGCTGACAAGGTACAAATCTGTCGTTCTGCCCCTGAACAGGCAGTTAATCCACTGTTCCTAGACTGTCATTGAAAATAAGAATCTGTTCGTAACTGACTTGCCTAGTAAAATAAAGAAATCATGGTTCACCAGCAGCCCCAAAGACCTAAGGAATACACTACAAGCTTGAAAGAATCGTAATGTCATACTCATCTGGAGGTTGAGCATTTTTTCATCTCGATCTCTGTATCTATGTAACTGTATATGCAATTATGTAAAAAAATATTAAAGTGCCAAACCTTTATTGTGCAATACCGGTCACTTTAAAAAATCTTTGTGTTTATTTATTTATTTGATTTCACCTTTATTTAACCAGGTAGGTCAGTTGAGAACAAGTTCTCCTTTACAACTGCGACCTGGATGGATTTTTTTATATATTTGTTGTATTTTCTAAAAAAAAAAAGCTATGAAATAACACCAGGCCAGGTCATCTGATGCAGCACTCCATCACTCTCCTTTTTGGTCAAATAACCCTTACACAGCCTGGAGGTGTGCTGGGTTATTGTCAGAAAGAAAACAAATGAAAATACCACTAAGCGCAAACCAGTTGGGATGGCGTATCGCTGCAGAATACTGTGGTAGCCATACTGGTTAAGCGTGCCTTGAATTCTAAATAAATCACTGACAGTGTCACCAGCAAATCACCCCCACACCATCCCACCTCCTCCTCCATGCTAAACAATGAGAACCACACATGCAGAGATCATCCTTTCACCTACTCTGCGTCTGACAATGAGACACACTCTCAAATTTGGACTCATCAGACCAAAGGACAGATTTCCACAGGTCTAATGTCCATTTCTCGTGTTTCTTGGCCCAAAGAATTATCTTCTTATTATTGGTGTCCTTTAGTCGTGGTTTCTTTGCAGCACTTCGACCATGAAGTCCAGATTCACACAATCTCCACTGAACAGTTGGTGTTGAGATGTGTTTGTTACTTGAACTCTGTGAAGCATTTATTTGGGCTGCAATTTCTGAGGCTGGTAACTCTAATGAACTTATCCTCTGCAGGAGAGGTAAATCTGGATCTTCCATTCCTGTGGCGGTCCTCATGAGAGCCAGTTTCATCATAGCGCTTGATGGTTTTTGCGACTGCACTTGAAGAAACTTTCAAAGTTCTTGACTTCTTCTGTATTGACTGACCTTCATGTCTTAAAGTAATGATGGACTGTTGTTTCTCTTTACTTATTTGTGCGGTTCTTTCCATAATATGGACTTGGTATTTTACCAAATAGGGCTATCTTCTGTATACCTCCCCTACCTTGTCACAACACAATTGATTGGCTCAAACGTATTAAATTGCACCTGTTAATTGAAATGCATTCCAGGTGACAACCTCATGAAGCTGGTTGAGAGAATGCCACGAGTGTTCAAAGCTGTCATCAAGGCAAAGGGTGGCTATTTGAAGAATCTCAAATATAAAATAGATTTTGATTTGTTTAACACTTTTTTAGTTACTACATGACTCCATGTGTGTTATTTCATAGTTTTGATGTATTCACTATTATTCTACAATGTAGGATATGCACATAATTAGTACTATTGGATAGGAAACACTCTGAAGTTTCTAAGAGTGTTAAAATAATGTATGTGAGTATAACAGAACTGATATAGCAGGCTAAAACCAGAGGAAAATCCATCCGGATTTGCATTTTTTTTGTAGATGACCTTCTTCTCCAAGTTGCCTATTGCATACAACGTTATGCAGGACTGAGACTGCAGTACCTATGGCTTCCACTAGATGTCAGCAGTCTCTATACAAAGACTGGGATCGATTGGAGTAAGCAGAACGGATAGGAACAGGAAATGGTTAGGGGACCAGTTTTGTAAACAAGGTTTGACGCACTTGAGATTGTGAACGCGCACCACTTTATTTTTCTTTCCTATCATTCACGTTATCGTCCGGTTGAAATATTACAGCAAATATACACAAAAGGATACCTAAGGATACATAAAAAATTATGTTTGATTTGTTTGTAGAACGTTTATAGGTATATTTGAACGTGTTCTCTTCACGGTTCAATGAGCGACTCAACGGTGGATTTTATGATCATAACACGCCAACCAAATGGAGATTTATGGATATAATAAATGACTTTTTCTAACAAAAGAACCATTGGATGTCTTCGTTGGACACTTGGGAAGCCCTCAGCAGAAGTTCTTCAAAAGGTAAGGGATTTGTTTTCGCTGTGAAATGGGTTTTGTGTGAACCGCGCTGGTTTATGAATTTATGCTAATGCAGAAATATTAGAGGTGCTATCCTCAAACAATCAAATGTTATGCTTTCGCCGTAAAGCCTTTTTGAAATCTGACAACGCTGTGATATTGCCAAGAAGCAGAGCTTTTGATGACTATGCAACACTTGTATATTGATGAATGTTTAATAATTCAATTTTTGGATTTTGAATTTGGCGCCTTACATTTCACCGGGTAGTGTCGGGAGTGGGGCGCCCCACTGCTGTAGTTAACCTTGTGTCTTTACTGACCTTTTATTTGTATTTTTGAACTGTCTCTATGCATACTCACAGGGCCCTACACATTTATACTCAATTATTCCATCATCTGCTCACTCAAACATAATATGCACAGGTTGTTTTCCAGGCACCACACTCCCAGGGCCCTCACCTCCTCCCTGAAGGCTGTCTCGTCATCATTGGTAATCAAGCCTACTACTGTTGTGTCGTCTGCAAACTTGATGATCGAGTTGGAGGCGTGCTTGGCCACACAGTCATAGGTTAACAGGGAGTACAGGACGGGGTTGAGCACGCACCCTTGTGGGGCCCCAGGCCCCAGTGATCAGCTGAGTGGAGGTGATGCTTCCTACCTTCACCACCTGGGGGTGGCCCGTCAGGAAGACCAGGACCCAGTTGCACAGGGCAGGGTTCAGACCCAGATGTGAGAGAGGTGAGTGCTAAGGAGCAATAGTCATTAAGTTCAGTAACCTTTGCCTTCTTGGGTACCGTCTGGAGATGCCGTCTGGTCCAGCAGAGAGTTAACACGTTTAAATGTCTCACTCACATTGGCCACGGAGAAGGAGAGCCCACAGTCCTTGGCGGGCTGCGTCGGTGGCACCGTGTTATCCTCAAAGCGTGCAAAGAATGTGTTAATCCTGTCCGGAAGCAAGACGTCGGTGTCTGCGAGTTCCTGTTGCCTAGTCCCCTTACCCCTACACATATCTACAGTGCCTGTTGTCTAGTCCCCTTACCCCTACACATATCTACAGTACCTGTTGTCTAGTCCCCTTACCCCTACACATATCTACAGTACCTGTTGTCTAGTCCCCTTACCCTACACATATCTACAGTACCTGTTGTCTAGTCCCCCACTTACACATATCTACAGTACCTGTTGTCTAGTCCCCTTACCCCTACACATATCTACAGTACCTGTTGTCTATTCCCCTTACCTCTACACATATCTACAGTACCTGTTGTCTAGTCCCCTTACCCCTACACATATCTACAGTACCTGTTGTCTAGTCCCCTTACCCCTACACATATCTACAGTACCTGTTGTCTATTCCCCTTACCTCTACACATATCTACAGTACCTGTTGTCTAGTCCCCTTACACATATCTACAGTACCTGTTGTCTATTCCCCTTACATCTACACATATCTACAGTACCTGTTGTCTATTCCCCTTACCTCTACACATATCTACAGTACCTGTTGTCTAGTCCCCTTACCCCTACACATATCTACAGTACCTGTTGTCTAGTCCCCTTACCTCTACACATATCTACAGTGCATTCGGAAAGTATTCAGTCCTGTTTACTTTTTCAACAAATAATTACATTAAAGCATTTTTCTAAACTTGATTAAATTCATTTGTTTCCTCGTCAATCTACACACAATACCCCATAACGGCAAAGGGAATACACGTTCAGAATTATTTGCAAATGTATAAAGTAGATACCTTATTTACATAAGTATTCAGACCCTTTGCTATGAGACTCGAAGTTGAGCTCCGGTGCATCCTGAGAAATAGGAGGTTGTATTGTTATTTATATTGGGACATAAGGCACTTCATTGAAGAAAAGCCTTTGATGCGTCATTCTAGTTATAACTAAGAAAGCTACTCAGTTCTTCTCATATCGACTCCAGAGGGACTTGATGATAATACATGGCGTTCACACCAACTACAACAACAATTTCAACCTATGTTACAGACATATATTTTGACCTTCCATTTTAAATCAACTGAAATAAATAATGTATGGGATTCATTTCAGAAATTCATCAAAACGTATTACAGCAAACAGTACTAAATGTCAACAAATCAAAATGCATGTAGTAGTTTATCATCAATTACAATATATGAATATGAAATGTAATGAAAACTACTTTGGTAAGTTAGCTAACTAGCTAATTAGGACATAGCCCATTCATAGACGCTAACTACCTTTAGCACCTATTGAGATAGTATTTTCTACCTGGGGGACTTTTGTTTAGCCCTGTCAAAGTTCTCCGTGATGCCGGTAAGGCAGAGTCAGGCACAGGACAACGAATATGAGTTTTCAAAATGCTTTACTCAATATTTCCAAAATTACATGAGTGGGGGGAAAAACCAACCACTCGAAAACACAGAAACAAAGAAACAAGAAACAATCACGCACAAAAACATGAGGGGTAACAGAGGGTTAAATAAGGATTGTAATTATGGGATGTAATTATGGGATAGAAACCAGGTGTGTATAATGAAGACAAAAAAAAACATAGAAAATGAAAAGTAAATCAGCGGTAGCTAGAAGACCGGTGACTTTGACCGGGAAAGCCACCTGAGCAAGGAGAGGGACCAACTTCGGCTGAAGTCGTGACAAGCCCTTACACTCGAGGAAATTGACCTATATCTATAGGGCCAAATTTAAATGTTTCTAACAGAAGAACTATAAAAAGCATATGCCTGACCATGGTAGCATTTGAAAGAGAACACTTTGAAGATTATGGGGAAATTATCAGACCAGAAGGTGAGGACACAACAATTCCCCTGAAAAGGCTGAATCCAAACATTTCCACTGTTGATTTTATGGGCATTTTACATTTACTGTACTTTTCACAGCATTTGTCAAAAACAAAATAAAAAAATACTCTGGATACATTCAGTAACAAAGTAAGAATATTAATTAGGTGCAAGATAAGAAATAAGGATTACAAGGGTTTGAGTGAGGCCTAACTTGTGTCTCCAAGTGGCCACACACTTCTCCAAACTGTGTACATTTCCTAAGTAATGTCAATGCACTTTTATGACTGAAGGAAAGACCCTTCAACTATAAAGGTGTTTTTGTTAGCTCTCCTGGCTTTGCCATTGAGGAACTGAAGTAAGCACACTTGTTATTATTTTGTTTGGCACACAGCCCTGCGTCCCCACGTCACACAATTACTGTAGTTTATGCAATCCAAAAACGTTCCATTATAAATCGCAATCTGGTCAGGTGGGCATCATTTTTAATGCTTATTCTATTGCCAACATGACTAACTAGGTTATAAATTCTGATCTCACAGTGTTAGGCTTTCAAAAGGCACTTCAGACAAACCGATTATAACTTTCATGCGCATAGAATGGAGTCATGAGTGCATTCAAGTTATTATTCTGAAGACATTTTGTGGCGTTTTTGTTAACTACTTAGGGATTATTATTATTATCTACAAATCACCTTTCATCATAAATAACGACTCATTATTATTTGTAGGTCAGTCAGTCACAATTTGCCCATGATACATTGCGGTTTTGATCCTCTCGAACACAGCCTATGTTTGTGTGGCCCACGGTATAGAATCACGCTTTCGACTGCTCATACAGTTGTGCTTCAGTACTGCAGTTTAACTGACGCACGAACCGGAAAGACAATTTCCATAGAGAAGACAGATTTTGAAATGTCTAAGACTCTTAAGTCATCACGTTTGTGCACAAAACATGAATTGAGTTATTCAAATAATTGTAGCAGAGGTCCCCAAAAAAATGTTCATCACTCACAGCCGAAGATATCAACATTTTATAATCCAATGTCTGCCATGTTTTTGGATGACGTAATGATGTCGTCGCTGCTCGTGCTGCGCCCTGTGCGCCCGGTCTGTGCTATCCGGGATCCTTTGCACGTTCCTACCCCATTTAAGTTAAAATGTAAAATGGTTAAGGTAAGGGTTACGGTTAGGTAAGGGTTATAGAAACTTAATCGAGAATTAGAAATGTCTGCCGAAGTTGTGAATTGTGAGTGTTCAGATTCATTCCGTTTTATGAGTAATTGTTAAAAAAAAAACAATTTAGGCTAGACATTAATGCCATAGTTGTACATTTTCAGTTACATCTATTGCTCGAGTCAGTGATAAGTTGTTGACAACTGTAGCATTGTAGCTAAACCTACAATTTTTCAACTCTGTTTTTACAGTCATTTTCTTAATGGGTGCTTATTAGTAACTGGAATAAGCAATTTCACAAATGTGTCAAGTGCAGCATCTGGTTGCTCCTCATTATTAGTAAAAATCACTACAATAAATGTGCTTTAGCCGTCACCCTGGCCTGATATTGGCTACACTATCTAGCTACTTCCCGTTCCTTATTGTGGAAGCGAAGGATACTGAGCACCGTGTTGTTTTGTTGCCCGGTGTGGTGATACCGATGATTTGTCAGTATAGATGGTTTGTTTGTCTATCAACAATGACAAGCCACCTTGGTCTGATAACTTGGATGGAAAATTGCAAAAGTAATTCCGCTACCCAAGAATAGCAAAGCACCCTTTACTGACTCAAATAGCCAGCCAATCAGCCTGTTACCAACCCTTAGATACAATTCTATTTCACAGTTAAATGTACGGCACTTACACAAATGACTGATGATTGGCTGAGATAAATTGATAATACGAATATTGTGGGAGCTGTTTTGTTAGAACACAGAGGGTTTTCTGTCCTGGAAGCCTCTCCAACATAATCCCAGTGGACAGACATTCCCCCAGGGCAGCTTTCTAGGACCCTTACTTTTTAAAATCTTTACTAACGATACCAATTTATTGGAGGACCAAAAAAAGCCACCGATACCGATTAATCAGACGATTTTTATATATATTTGTAATAATGACAATTACAACAATACTGAATGAACACTTTTATTTTAACTTAATATAATACATAAATAAAAATCAATTTAGTCTCAAATAAATAATGAAACATGTTCAATTTGGTTTAAATAATTCAAAAACACAGTGTTGGAGAAGAAAGTAAAAGTGCAATATGTGCCATGTAAAAAGCTAACGTTTAAGTTCCTTCCTCAGAACATGAGAACAAATGAAAGCTGGTGGTTCCTTTTAACATTAGTCTTCAATATTTCCAGTTAAGAAGTTTTAGGTAGTAGTTATTATAGGACTATTTCTCTCTATACCATTTGTATTTCATATACCTTTGACTATTGGATGCTCTTATAGGGCACTATAGTATTGCCAGCCTAATCTCGGTAGTTGATAGGCTTTAAGTCATAAACAGCGCTGTGTTTCAAGCATTGTGAAGTGCTGCTTGCAAACGCAAGAGGGTGCTGTTTGAATGAATGCTTACGAGCCTGCTACTGCCTACCACCACTCAGTCAGACTGCTCTATCAAATAATCGACTTAATTATAATATAATAAACACACAGAAATACGAGCCTTAGGTGATTAATATGGTTAAACTATAATTTCGAAAACAAAACGTTTATTCTTTCAGTGAAATACGGGAACCCGTTCTGTATTTTATCTAACGGGTGGCATCCATAAGTCTAAATATTGCTGTTACATTGCACAACCAACAGTGTTATGTCATAATTATGTAACATTCTGGCAAATTAATTACGGTCTTTGTTAGGAAGAAATGGTCTTCACACAGTTCCCAAAGAGCCAGGCGGCCCAAATTTCTGCATATACCCTGCTTGCACAGAACGCAAGAGAAGTGACACAATTTCCCTTGTTAATATTGCCTGCTAACATGAAAAAAATATACTTGTGTGTTGATTTTAAGAAAGGCATTGATGTTTATGGTTGGGTACATTGGTGCAACAGTGCTTTTTTCCCACAAATGCCCTTGTTAAGGCTGTGATTCGATGATAAATTAACAGGCACCGCATTGATTATATGCAACGCAGGACAAGCTAGTTAAACTAATAATATCATCAACCATGTGTAGTTAACTAGTGATTATGTTAAGATTGATTGTTTTTTACAAGATAAGTTTAATGCTAGCTAGCAACTTACCTTGGCTCCTTGCTGCACTCGCGTAACAGGTGGTCAGCCTGCCATGCAGTCTCCCCGTGGAGTCCAATGTAATCGGCGTCCAAAAATGCAGATTAACGATTTGTTATGAAAACTTGAAATCGGCCCTAATTAATAGGCCATGCCAATTAACCGGTCGACCTCTATGTATGCGGATGACTCAGCACTGTACAAGTCAGCTACCACAACAAGTGAAATCACTGCAACACTTAAAGTGCTGCAGTCCGTTTCAGAATGGGTGGCAAGAAAATAAGTTAGTCATGAATATTTTTCAAAACCTAAAAGCATTGTATTTGGGACAAATCATTCACTAAACCCTGAACCTCAACTAAAGTATTGTGATGAATAATGTGGAAATTGAGCAAGTTGAGGAGACTAAACTGCTTGGAGTAACCCTGGATTGTAAACTGCCTTCTTAACAACACTATCAACAAGGCAGGTCCTACAGGCCCTAGTTTTGTCGCACCTGGACTACTGTCCAGTCGTGTGGTGAGGTGCCACATAGAGGGACTTAGGAACATTTAAATTAGCCCTGAACAGGGCAGCACGGCTGGCCCTTAAATGTTCATGGAGAATATACATTTCTCCTGGCTCAAAGTAGAGGAGTGATTGACTTCATCACTACTTGTATTTGTGAGAAGGGTTGACGTTTTGAATTTTTATGTAATTTATTTTACCTTTCTTTAACTAGGCAAGTCAGTTAAGAACAAATTCTTATTTACAATGACGCCCTACTGGGGAACAGTGGGTTAACTGCCTTGTTCAGGGGCAGAATGACAGATTTTTACCTTGTCAGCTCGGGGATTTTATCCAGCAACCTTTCAGTTACTGGCCCAACGCTCTAACCACTAGGCTACCTCCCGCTATTTTGTTAGCTACCTGAATGCACACAGTTGTGTGTTCTTTAAAATACTAGCATACAGCTTAGACACTCATGCATACACCACAAGACATGACACCAGAAGTCTCTTCACAGTCCCCAAATCCAGAACAGACCATGGGAGGCGCACAGTACTACGTAGAGCCATGACTTCATGGAACTCTATTCCACATCAAGGAACTCATGCAAGCTGTAAAATCTGATAAAAGAAAGAACAGATAAAAATATACCATATGGAACAGCGGGGACTGTGAAGAGACACATAAATGGCACAGACACGCATACACACATTTTGATTAAAAATGTATTGATTTAGTTAATTTGTTATAATTAAAACAGCCTGTGGTTATTTGCTATTGGATTGGCACAACTACTAACACATTAGCCTACAGCTGGCCTGAACATAACTTTTTTGAATGCACTTTAATTATCCGATGGCGAGGTGAAGCCTGTGCCCAAAGCACTGCAAGCGGGTCCAGTTGTTCAAGCGCAATGCTTTTATCATGTTGCTCCCGCTGTCAGTTGTCATGCACACCTGTCGGTCTTCGCTCATCTTCCACGGTGTCAGAGAGTCTTTGAGACCCTGGGCTATTACTTCATCCGTATGATCGGGGAAGTAAGATTTCTGGAGGAAGACATTTTGCAATTTCCAGTCTTCATTTATGTAGTGGACTGTCAAACTTAGATATGGCTCTGACATTCTGCTCGACCATAGATCGGCTGTGGTGGAGCAATAAGAAACACTAGCCAGCTTCTCTGCGACTTCCGCAAGTTGCAGTGTATAGTCGAGGCAGGGCTTCTTCCGTGAAGTACTTGCGGCTTGGCAGCTGATATTTGTGGTCAACTGTACCTAGCAGCTTTTTAAAGCCTGGGCTTTTCTACTGTAAAGATTGGGACCATATATTTTGCTATGTAATAGGTCACTGCACCCGTTATCCCCTTCCACCTCAAGGGATTACGTTTGAAAATGATGCGGTTAAACCCAAACCACTTCCATATTACTGAAAAAACATTGCTTCCCTTTTTGAGGCTGAGCTGGCTTCCTCACTTTCCATTTTGGTGGAACTCTTACCGCCTCTACACTTGCTACACTCCTCCGCCGCCACACCTCTCCGCCGCCACACCTCTCCAGGGGTGAGAGCTCTCTAACTCCAGACCTGGAGAGCCACTGAGTATGTATACTTTTGTTCCAGCCCAGAAGAAACACACCAGGCCCTGATTCAACTAATTGTGGTTCAGAGCCAGACTGAAGACCATGATTCGTTGTTTATTTGAAATTGAAACAGTGCTGGGCTGTCACTAAAGCCTACGCACCCAGTAGCACTTCATGACAGTTGGAGTTGGAGAGAGTGCATAGGCTTTTCTTTTGCCACACCAAATAGACTGTTGGGCAAACTGTATGCAGGTTAAGTGAAATAAAACGAGAGTCTAACAGGATATATTGAAGAACATTAGAGTGAATCGTTGTTACTTCATTGAAATAGGTCATTCTATTAAATGGTTACTTAATTGAGATCATGTCACAATGTGGAAGGATAATTGGGTCAATCTTTTAGCTCATGTAACACAGCCAGAGAGAGAGAGCCTGCTCCTCCTCACCACACTACAGCCCAGAGCTGTCTGTCTGTGGTCCACACCAACTTTGACCCCTAGAGGGGCCATATTTGTAAGTCTCCGCTAACCTTAACCCAATGTTGTAGCATGAACAAGATTTGACTTGTTAGCATGTAGGCAGGTCAGCAGAAAAGACATGTAATTAAAGCTATGTATCAAATTTTATTTGTCACATGCGCCAAATACAACAGGGCCAGTGAACACCTTCCAGTGAAATGCTGAATACAACAGGTGTAGACCTTCCAGTGAAATGCTGAATACAACAGGTGTAGACCTTCCAGTGAAATGCTTACTTACACGCCCTTAACCAACAATGCAGTTAAGAAAAATAAGTGTTAAGTAAAAAATAGATAAGTAACAAATAATTAAAGAGCAGAAGTAAAATAACAGTAGCGAGGCTATATATATATATATATATATATATATATATTTTTTATTTTATTTATATATTTCACCTTTATTTAACCAGGTAGGCTAGTTGAGAACATGGTGGCGAAATAATTACAATTTAGCAAGTGATAGAGGTGCAGAAGATGAGTGTACAAGTAGAGATACTGGGGTGCAAAGGAGCAAAAATATATAAAATGGATAACAGTATGGGGATGAGGTAGTTGTTTGGGCTCTTTAACAGATGGGCTATGTACAGGTGCAGTGATCTGTGAGCTGCTCTGACAGCTGGTGCTTAAAGCTAGTGAGGGAGATATGGGTCTCCAGCTTCAGTGATTTTTGCAGTTCGTTCCAGTCATTGGCAGCAGAGAACTGGAAGGAAAGGTGGCCGAAGGAGGAATTGGCTTTGGGGGTGACCAGTGAAATATACCTGCTGGAGCGTGTGCTATGGGTGGGTGCTTCTATGGTGACCAGTGAGCTGAGATAAAGCGGGGCTTTACCTAGCAAAGGTGTTGGCAGCGATCGGTTGAAGCACATGCATTTAGTTTTACTTGCATTTAAGAGCAGTTGGAGGCCACGGAAGGAGGTTAGTTAACACAGTGTCCAAAGAAGGGCCAGAAGTATACAGAATGGTGTCGTCTGCGTAGAGGTGGATCAGAGACTCACCAGCAGCAAGAGCGACATCATTGATGTATACAGAGAAAAGAGTCGGCCCGAGGTTTGAACCCTGTGGCACCCCCATAGAGACTGCTAGAGGTCCCGGACAACAGGCCCTTCGATATACAGGGGGTATCGGTACAGAGTCAATGTGCGGGGGCACTGGTTAGTAGAGAGAACAGTCTGACTAGGGTGGCTGGAGGTCTTCCTCTGACACCGCCTGGTGTAAAGGTCCTGGATGGCAAGAAGCTTGGCTCCTGTGATGTACTGGGCTGTACGCACTACCATCTGTAGTGGTTTCTGGGATAATGGTGTTTATGTGAGCCATCACCAGCCTTTCAAAGCACTTCATAGCTACAGATGTGAGTGATACGGGTCGGTAGTCATTTAGGCAGGTTACCTTAGTGTTCTTGGGCACGCCCTGCTACATACAGTGGGGCAAAAAAGTATTTAGTCAGCCACCAATTGTGCAAGTTCTCTCACTTAAAAAGATGAGAGAGGCCTGTAATTTTCATCATAGGTACACTTCAACTATGACAGACAAAATGAGGAAAAAAAATCCCGAAAATCACATTGTAGGATTTTTAATGAATTTATTTGCAAATTATGGTGGAAAATAAGTATTTGGTCACATACAAACAAGCAAGATTTCTGGCTCTCACAGACCTGTAACTTCTTCTTTAAAAGGCTCCTCTGTCCTCCACTCGTTACCTGTATTAATGGCACCTGTTTGAACTTGTTATCAGTATAAAAGACACCTGTCCACAACCTCAAACAGTCACACTCCAAACTCCACTATGGCCAAGACCAAAGAGCTGTCAAAGGACACCAGAAACAAAATTGTAGACCTGCACCAGGTTGGGAAGACTGAATCTGCAATAGGTAAGCAGCTTGGTTTGAAGAAATCAACTGTGGGAGCAATTATTAGGAAATGGAAGACATACAAGACCACTGATAATCTTCCTCGATCTGGGGCTCCACGCAAGATCTCACCCGTGGGGTCAAAATGATCACAAGAACGGTGAGCAAAAATCCCAGAACCACACGGGGACCTAGTGAATGACCTGCAGAGAGCTGGGACCAAAGTAACAAAGCCTACCATCAGTAACACACTACGCCGCCAGGGACTCAAATCCTGCAGTGCCAGACGTGTCCCCCTGCTTAAGCCAGTACATGTTCAGGCCCGTCTGAAGTTTGCTAGAGAGCATTTGGATGATCCAGATGAGGATTGGGAGAATGGCATATGGTCAGATGAAACCAAAATAGAACTTTTTGGTAAAAACTCAACTCGTCGTGTTTGGAGGACAAAGAATGCTGAGTTGCATCCAAAGAACACCATACCTACTGTGAAGCATGGGGGTGGAAACATCATGCTTTGGGGCTGTTTTCTGCAAAGGGACCAGGACGACTGATCCGTGTAAAGGAAAGAATGAATGGGGCCATGTATCGTGAGATTGAGTGAAAACCTCCTTCCATCAGCAAGGGCATTGAAGATGAAACGTGGCTGGGTCTTTCAGCATGACAATGATCCCAAATACACCGCCCGGGCAACGAAGGAGCGGCTTTGTAAGAAGCATTTCAAGGTCCTGGAGTGGCCTAGCCAGTCTCCAGATCTCAACCCCATAGAAAATCTTTGGAGGGAGTTGAAAGTCCGTGTTGCCCAGCAACAGCCCCAAAACATCACTGCTCTAGAGGAGATCTGCATGGAGGAATGGGCCAAAATACCAGCAACAGTGTGTGAAAACCTTGTGAAGACTTACAGAAAACGTTTGACCTCTGTCATTGCCAACAAAGGGTATATAACAAAGTATTGAGATAAACTTTTGTTATTGACCAAATACTTATTTTCCACCATAATTTGCAAATAAATAAATAAAAAAATCCTACAATGTGATTTTCTGGATTTCTTTTTCTCATTTCGTCTGTCATAGTTGAAGTGTACCTATGATGAAAATTACAGGCCTCTCTCATCTTTTTAAGTTGGAGAACTTGCACAATTGGTGGCTGACTAAATACTTTTTTGCCCCACTGTAAGACGAGCTTCCGAACCGTCTGAGGGCATAGCGGGATTTCTTAAAACCTTCCGGGTTAGAGTCCCCGCTCCTTGAAAGCGGCAGATCTGCCCTTTAGCTCAGTGCGGATGCTGCCTGTAATCCATGGCTTCTAGTTGGGGTATGCTGTACGTACAGTCACTGTGGGGACGACTTCATCGATGCACTTATTGATGAAGCCAGTGACTGATGTGGTGTACTCCTCTATGCCGTTGGAAGAATCCCAGAATATATTCCAGTCTGTGCTAGCAAAACAATCCTGTAACTGAAAAAAGCCTCTGCTTCATCTGACCACTTTTTATTTTTCCTGTTTTTATACACCTGTTGTATTCGGAGCATGTGACAAATAATATTTGATTTGAAGTATGTCTTCCACTCATTTCTCTCCCTCTCTATCTCGCTCTCTCATCAGACAGCTGGGGCCATGGAGTCCTCTGATGAAGAGGCGCTGCGCTCATTCGTCCAGGTGGTCAGTGAGAAGTACAACCCAGAGAATTTCCCATACTGCCGTGGGAACGGCATGGGCGTCGTAGTGCTTTCCAGCCCACAGGGGTTAAAGGTGAGAGATCAAGACGCTATAACTTATGCTGCCTTCAAATGCTCATCAGAAGTGGGAAATATAAGGTTCTGGGCAACAACCACATGACAGCCCTCCCAAGTTGGATTTACGAGTGGGAGTGTTGGAGATTATTTAACCCGAGTTGTGACGTATTGTCACTGACCTTTCAGCTTTTCAATCAAAAGGTTTTTGATTAAAATAAGTTTTTGACATTGTCAAACTTGTCAATATGGATAATGTAGCTAGTTTGACTCTATTGTCAACAAGCTAATTAACTTTAGCATTAGCAACGTTAGCTAGCTCATCTACATACAGTTGAAGTCGGAAGTTTACATACACCTTAGCCAAATACATTTAAACTTGGTTTTTCACAATTCTTGACATTTAATCCTAGTAAAAATTCCCTGTCTTAGGTCAGTTAGGATCACCACTTTATTTTAAGAATGTGAAATGTCAGAATAATAGTAGAGAGTGATTTATTTCAGGTTTTATTTCTTTCATCACATTCCCAGTGGGTCAGAAGTTTACATACACTCAATTAGTATTTGGTAGGTAGCATTGCCTTTCAATTGTTTAACTTGGGGCAAACGTATCAGGTAGCCTTCCACAAGCTTCCCACAATAAGTTGGGTACATTTTGGCCCATTCCTCCTGACAGAGTTGGTGTAACTGAGTCAGGTTTGTAGGCCTCCTTGCTCACACACGCTTTTTCAGTTCTGCCCACAAATTTTCTATGGGATTGAGGTCAGGGCTTTGTGATGGCCACTCCAACACATCCACAACATGATGCTGCAACCCCTTGCTTCACAGTTGGGATGGTGTTCTTTGGCTTGCAAGCCTCCCCCTTTTTCCTCCAAACATAATGATGGTCATTATGGCCAAACAGTTCAATTTGTGTTTCATCAGACCAGAGTTCATTTCTCAAAAAATTACAATCTTTGTCCCCATGTGCAATTTCAAAACTTTTATGGCGGTTTTGGAGCAGTGGCTTCTTCCTTGCTGAGCGGCCTTTCAGGTTATGTCGATATAGAACTCGTTTTACTGTTGATATAGATACTTTTGTACCCGTTTACTCCAGCATCTTCACAAGGTCCTTTGCTATTGTTCTGGGATTGATTTGCACTTTGCACTCTCTGAACGCGTCTCCTTCCTGAGCGGTATGACGGCTGCGTGGTCCCATGGTGTTTATACTTGCATACTATTGTTTGTACAGATGAACGTGGTACCTTCAGATGTTTGGAAATTGCTCCCAAGGATGAGGTCTTGGCTGATTTCTTTTGATTGTCAAGCAAAGAGGCACTGAGTTTGAAGGTAGGCCTTGAAATACATCCACAGGTACACCTCCAATTGACTCAAATGATGTCAATTAGCCTTTTAGAAGCTTCGAAAGTCATGACATCATTTGGGATTCCATATAGAGTAAGTACTGATAGTTTCCATATCCTAACTCGTGTGTGTGTGTGTGCGCGCGCGCGCGCGCGCTGGAGGAGCTGAGGCTGATGGGGCTTCCCTTACTGCAGCCCTACACAAACAAAGAGCGACGCAGCCTCACCGTGGCACAGTGAGTACACACACACACACACACACACTTTACATTCTAGTCATTTAGCAGATGCTCTTATCCAAAATGACAGTAATCTTAAGGTAGCTAGGTAAGACAACCACATTGCACAGTCATAGTAAGTTAAACCTTTCCTCAGTAAAGCCGCTATCAGAAAGTGTGGTAGAAAAAACATGACTGACATTGCATTTTCAATACTAGAGCACAAAACGAGTGATCCTATATGCTGAGCAGAGACAGAGGACACCAAGTGCATCACTCATTACTGAACAGAATGCCACGTAGTCTGTGTGCCACTCGTGAGCAGAGTGAGCAGAACATATGTCAAAGACTGAAATAGATAATGCACAGAACTGTATTAGCTGAAGACCCATAAGCACATGTGAACCTGTTAGAGACAGAAATGAGGTCACATTATTAGGTTTATACTTACACTTGGAACATACCAAAGTAAGGTGAACTAGAGACAAGGTAACAGCTGGACATACCAAGGCAAGGTTAACTGGAGACAGGATTACTGTAGAATGGCTAAAAACAGGAAAACACATGCATGCAATAAATGTATTACTTTGAGGGCCTTACCGTTGCTATAATCTAACCTGAAATAGATGTGGGCATTACTGGGCGTGAACAGGCAAGAGCTTGGAATGAAAGTTGATGGTGACAGATGGAATAGGGAGGAACATTATTTACATATGGGGTGTATCTATATGCTGTGAAGGTATTTAAGCTGAGTGCTGTGTAGAAAAACAGTTTCATGGAACGGCTCAGTTTTAGTACATTTTTTGTATTAAAGCTTATTTTGAATTCATAAGTTCTTGTCCGAGTTTTACATTTTTAAAACGATTTTCCACGACAAAAGTCATAGTAAGTTAAACCTTTCCTCAGTAAAGCCGCTATCAGAAAGTCATAGTAAGTTAAACATTCATCAATATACAAATGTTGCACAGTCATCAAAAGCTCTGATTCTTGGCAATATCACAGCGTTGTCAGATTTCAAAAAGGCTTTACGGCGAAAGCACAACATTTGATTGTTTGAGGATAGCACCTCTAACATTTATGCACTAGCATAAATTCATAACCAGCGTGGGTCACACAAAACCTATATAGAGCTAAAATAAATCACTTACCTTTCGAAGAACTTCTGCTGAGGGCATCCCAAGTGTCCAACGAAGACATCCAATGGTTCTTTTGTTAGAAAAAGTAATTTATTATATACATAAATCTCTGTTTGGTTGGCGCGTTATGTTCAGAAAATCCACCGTCGAGTCGCCCATAGAACCGTGAACAGAAAGCGTTCAAATTACCTATCAACTTTGTCCAAACAAATCAAACATCATTTTTAATGTATCCTTAGGTATCCTTTTATGTATATTTACTATAATATTTCAACCGGATTGTAGCCTGAATGATAAGAAAGGAAAAAAAAAACACTGAGCGTGCGAGACCGTGAACGCGCATGTCATTCTATGGAGTTCTGGGGTCCACGTCTAAATTCTTCTTCTATTGGCTTCTAATTCAACCTATGGTCATGAAACCCTGTCTAAAGACTGTTGACATCCAGTGGAAGTCATAGGTACTGCAGTCTAGGTCCTAGATAACGTTGAATACAATAGGCAGCCAGGAGAAAAAGGTAATCTACAAAAAAAAACTGCAAATCCGGATGGATTTTCCTAGGGGTTTTTGCCTGCTATATCACTTCTGTTATACACAGACATTATTTTAACGGTTTTTGAAACTTCAGAGTGTTCCCTATCCAATAGTACTAATTATGTGCATATCCTAGTTTCTGGGCCTGAGTGGCAGGTATTTTACTTTGGGCACGCCAGACTCTCCAAAACTGACACCTCGGCTGATGATGCCTAAAGAGTTAAACCTCATAGTAAGTTAAACCTTTCCTCAGTAAAGCCGCTATCAGCAAAGTCAGTGCTTGTAAGAAAAGACAAGTGTTTGTGTTCGTGCAAGAAAGGTGAAAATACAACGGTAGGATGTGATTTATTTGTTTTCTAATCAGGTCGGGGAGGGCAAGTGCTGTGGGATTATTCAAGATACCTTTTGAAGAGGCACAATTGAATGCACACCTGTTGGATTTGACACACGTCACACACACACTCATACATATTCTTTGTCCTTTTTGCAGGTTGCCATCTGTGTCTGTGTTGAACGGGAGTGTGGTGACGGAAGGGGAGAGAGAAGACGCTGAGAGGTTCTTTATCAGACACTACCTGGACTTTCCTTAAGAGACGCTGCCGCATAGGTACTGTTGACACACTAGTTTGTTGAGGTGGAGATTTGTCAGAGGAACTGTAAAACAGGCGCATACATAAATGTTTCTTCTGATAAGAACAACCTCATGTAAAACTTCTCTGGTTTATAATTGTTGAGCTGAATCTCATGAATGAGTGTTCTCAATTCTCATGAATGAGAGAACTACACTTCCCAGAGTGCACCAGCAGCAGCAAACCGGCTGCTTGTCACCTGATCAATCAGTTTCACTGATTTGGAGCACCTGTGAGGACCTGGAGGTCCTCACTCATTTAGGGAAACAAATTTCAGAGAGAAGACGCTCCAAGTTCACTCGTAGGTTCAGTCCAGAGACGCCAATGGTCAGTGAAATGTTTTATTTACTTTCATGGTGATTGAAATGCTGTTTAATATGTTTGAGCTATGTTAACTGCTGTGTAGATTGGTCATGGAACACATTGAAGCATTTTGTGTTAAATGGGTTTGCTAGAATAATATTTTGAGTTGAAATAATAAGATACAAAAGGATGTTTACATTAACTTTTACTAACAAATTTGGAAATTCATGAAATTCTTGCTTTATTGAATGTAAAAGGCTTAAGTGGTTAATTCATCAGAATTCATTTAAAAATGTTGAATTAAAATGGTAACTTTGTTCTGTCTTTTAAAGGTTTACAACCTATTTCACTGAACAGACCAATCAACTGACAAAGCCAAAATAAAAGTGATTGAGTTGGAAAATTGAGTTGTCCTCGTGTCCTTTGGAAGTTGAACAAGAGTAGGACTTGACAGTTGTAAACCACGCGAAGCGGCCTGGCCCTGAGGATAAACGGCTTCAGATCCAGAAATAAGCTATTGACGCAGAGGAAGTCAAGATGGCGGAAGATGTCCTGGGGAAGTCAGTCCAGCAGCTCAAGAAGGAGAGGACCTCTGCAAAAAGCAGCTTCACCCGACAAGCCAACTTCATTTCAAGAGGCGCAAGCGAAGTGGAGTTAGAGGAATTCGAGAGTTAGAGAATTCACTAAGCTTTCAGACTGTTTCAGGAAGATGCTCGATGCCAATGATGACTACAGGATTGGACTGGAGGCTGACATTAAGACTGAGGATAATGAAGCAGGTCTTGATGAACAGCAAGAGGCCGACATTGATAGATCTGTAAGTGAAGGTGAAACAAAGTTGGCGGAAATAAGAGACATTGTTCAAACAAACCTGTGGTCGAGGTATGGAAGGAGTCAACTCTTTGTGGCAATCCTGGAAGCAGAAAAAGCCAATGTTAAAGCGGCTGATGTACCTGTGGAAAGTGCCAATTTAGAGGGCTATGAAGTGCACCTCGCTCTCTTGGACAAGAGAATAAATGAGGCCATCTCAGCAATGTCAACATGGGAGAGATGGATCCCTGTAGAATTAAAGGACAAATTAGATGGAAGAGTCAAGGACGTAAGAGCATCCTACTACAGGCTTGAGTTAAGGAAAGCTGAATTTGCCACTGCACGGACGATTAACGAGCAAGGCACAGGAGTGAAACTACTACACCAACCGGCAACATCCACTCCAATAGGTAGAGGTTGGCTTGATTCTCACTATCTTCAATGGAAGCAAGAGAGGATATCACAGATGGAGGAAAGACTGGGAAAGCTTGCAAAAGCAGGGAGAGCCATCCAGATCAACTGAAGTTAAGAAAATTCAACTCTTGGAGAGTGTGGATGACAAAATCTCAAAAGACCTCAGACTTTCAACCTATACCACTGCCAATGACATGTTCAGAGTCCTGGAGAACAGATATGGCAACAAGTCAACTATCACAGTGGAAATCCTTGAAGAGCTGGAGAAGATGCCACATGTAAAAGGGAACCAGCCAAGAAAGGTGATTGACCTCATACAGTCAGTGGAGAAGGCCCTAGCAGATCTTACAGAGTTAGGAAACTCTGGAGCCATGAAGAACCCACTGGTAATTAAAACCATTGAAAGCAAGTTGCCTGACTTTATTAAAAGAGACTGGGTGATGTTCATGGTTGAACCCAAGAACAATGTCACATCAGACAACCACTTTGTTATGCTCTTGAAGTTCCTGAAAAGTCAAGAAATACGAGAGACTTGAGCAGCTCAGAACTGTGAAGAAGGTGGAGAAAGACCGTTCAGACAAGAAGTAAAAGAGCTTGATGAGGTATGTGGTGTCTGTGGTGATAGAGGGCACAACAACAATCTTCTTCTGTAAAAAGTTCAAAAGACTTAAGCTACCTGGAAAGAAAGCTGTAGTGAGAAAGCTGGGAGCATGCAGAAAATGTCTTGGATGCCATGATGAAGATGGATACTGCAGAGACACTTTCCTATGCAGAAATAAAGACTGTAAAAGGGAAGGTGGTGCCCCAGACCACCATGTTTTCCTCTGCCCAATGGGAGAAGTCAAAAGAGGGGAAGAGAAAGAGTGGAGAAGACGGCAAAAGTGAAAGCAAACTAACGGAGGAACAAGAGGAGATCTTGTCTGAACTTTCCCCAGAAGTTGCAGATCGATGCAGAAAGGCTTTCACCAACAAAACCACAGTGACACTCGATGCTTCAGGCCAGTCTGAGCTACTGCAGAGGAATGGGCTCTCTGAACTTCCTGTCATCATGATGTTGATGCAAGTCACTGCAAACACAGGGCAGAAGATTGGAACTTTAATTGACCTTGCTTCAGATAAACTATATCACCCATAAAGCTGCTGAAAGACTGAGGTTAAGACATGAAAAGATAACTTCAGTTGTGCATGGGGTTGGTGGTATGGCCATGGAAGTGAAAACAAAGGTATCTCCTCAAAGTCAGAGTCAAGACACCTAAAGGAACAGAGAGAGCTCATGAAATGGTCTGCTACGGCTTGGATGAAATCGCCAGAGTGCATCAAGTAATTGAACCTGAGAAGTTGAAAGAATTCTTCCCAGAAGTCAAACTTAACGAGTTGGAAAGGCCAGAAGAGGTTGAACTTCTCATTAGCCACCGAGGGAAGACTCGCTCCCCAGAGGGTAAAAATCATCGGAGACCTCGTCTTGTGGGAGAGTCCATTGGGAAAGACAGTGGGTGGAGCACATCCCGACTTATTTGAAGAAGTGGAGGTTGAAGCATATGAGTCCAAAACACACTTTGCTCGATCCATGAGGACAGCGGCTGTCAAATATCAAGAAATAACCAGTCCAACAACTGTGGCTCAGACCAAATTTACAGCTGCCAGTAATCGTGAGTTCCTTGAGTGGTGGCACTGGGACAGCATCGGAGCTGCATGTGAGCCAAGATGGAGGATGCCGATGTGGAAACTGTCCACCAGGAGGAAAAGAAATGACACTGGCAGAAGAGGGAACTGGAGATCATTAAAGGAGGCCTCACCTATAAGAAGTGGGATGCTCACACACCAGCTCCACATTGAGATGCAAAGTATCCTTGGACGGTGGATCCAGCCTCTCTCCCAAACAACAAAGGTGCAGTCCAGGCTTGTTTCTTAAGGATGGAAAAGCAACTAAGCAGAGAGCCAGACTGGAAAGTTGCACATGCTACCCAGATTCATGAAATGGTGGAACGAGGCGCAGGCATAAAACTCACCAACAAAATCATGGACGAGTGGAACGGACCAGTGTGGTACGTAAGCCACCTGGTGGCACCAAACCCTCATTCGGTGACAACACCAATTCGTATTGTATGGAATAGTAGCCAGAAATACAAAGGCGTGAGTATGAATGATCTTCTTCTGAAGGGACAAGACGTTCTCAACTCTATCAGAGCTGTCCTGCTGAGGTTCAGGGAAGGGACATATGCATCTTTAGGAGACATCAAAAAGATGTACAACTCTGTATGGCTGGAGGAGCGTGAGATGCATCTTCACAGATTCCTCTGGAGGGACAGCCCAGATGAAGGGATAAGTGAATATGCAATTACCCGAGTCAACATTGGGGACAGACCTGCTGGTTGCATTGCTCAGTTGGGTATGAGGGAAACAGCACACCTGCCCAACTTTCTTCACTTGGAGGATGAGTGCAGAATCATTGAAGAGGACAGTTATGTGGATGACCTCTTAACCTCCCATAATGACCTAAATAAACTTGACAAAATCACAGCAAATGTTGGCGATCTTGAAGGCTGGAGGTTTCTTCCTCAAACCATGGGTCCGGTCAGGGCAAAGTGGGAAGCAAGGAATGGAGACTGAGGGTCTAACAGAAGCACAAAGTAAGACCTTAATTCTTCCAAATCAAATGAGAGATGAAGACAACAAAGCCTTGGCTACCAAATGGATGAAGACAAACTCTACATGTTAACCTCAGTTAACTTTTCCAAAAGGAAGAAGATCTTCAAGGAGGAGGTGAGAACTGAGACACCTAAGCCACTGACTAGGAGGGCTCTCTTAAGCCAAGTGGCTGGACTGTACGACCCAATTGGCTTAGTTACACCTGCCAAACAGAAAGGAGCAATTCTTGTTAGAAAAGCATTCCAAGAAGGAAGGGGTGGGAAACTAACCCAAGAAACGTGGGACCAACCTCTCTCAGAAAGCCTCAGAGAAGAAGCCATACAGCTTTTTGAAGAATATGTGCAGCTTGGACAGGTGAAATTCCACAGGAGCCTCACACCAGCTGACTGGGAGGGAAACCTTGGGCATCACATTCTCTGATGGAAGTGACAAATCCTATGGAGCTGTGATGTACTTAAGATGGGAGACAAGTCAAGGCACTAAAGTTCGATTCGTTGAATCAAAAGCCAAGCTGACACCCCTGGATCAGAAGGGAGAAGCTGTAAAAGCTGAGATCTGTGGTGCTGTCTTCACAGCCAGGATCAGGAAGTATGTAGAAAAGCATGCTTGAATGAAGATCGAGAGATGGTTCCATCTACTCGACAGTCAAACGGTCTTGGGAGCCATTCAAAGAGTTATGGGTACAAAACCTTCTTTGCAAATAGTGGGTGAAATCCAGAAGGCTGGACTAGTGCAAGACTGGTGGTGGATCCGAGGGGATCTAAACATAGCTGACATCATAAGAGGGGGCGCTCCTGAAGATTTGGAGAATTCCACATGGCAAAATGGACCAGAGTTCCTGAAGTGGCCAGTGGAGAAGTGGCCTATAAAATCAGCTGGAGAGGTTGCAGCTAATGCCAGAGAGAGTGTAAACAAGCTCCAGAGGAAGGCATTCTCAGGTGCATTAAGAGCTCAAGCAAGAAGTAGTCAGCAGAAAGAAGAACTAGGAAGCACTCCGGAAAGTCCAAAGAGTGAAGCTCAAGAGGGAATACCTGTGGTAAACCCAACTCTTCTTCTAAGAAAGAAGCCCACTGGCTGGGTTAAAGATATCGTGGAAGTAAGAAGACTCAGTAGCCTGTCCAAACTGGTGAGAGTCGTTGCCTGGGTTTGTCTAGCTGCCAAGCAGTGGCTGAAGAGGTGCCGGGCCCCTAAACAGTCAAAGTGGGAGGTAAGATCACCCAAGCAAGCTGTGCTGACTGTCAAAGAACAGGAAGATGCACTCAAAGACATCTTCCTTACAGCTCAAGAAGGTACAGTTTTTTCAGACATAACTCTAAGCAGACTGGCAGTATACAAAGATGTGGACTCTGGACTGCTGGTTTGTGGAGGCAGGATTCAGTTATTCAACGAAGATAAGACAGCAGTGCCAGTTTTACCATTTGAAGAATGGGTGTCAACATTGCTGGCACAGGAATCCCACAAAGCAAACCACGAGGGAGTGGCAGGAACCCTTCTCCGGATGAGGAAGAAAACCTGGGTAATAAAAGGAAACTCTGGTCAGACCCTGGCACTAACTTTGTGGGGGCCAGACCTGCACTGGAGAAGCTTCACAAATTCCTTCACCGACTAAACAAGTCTGAACTTGAAGACACAGCTGCCAAGCATGGTACAGAGTGGTCGTGGAAGATTCACCCGGCAGATTCTCCCCATAGGAATGGGGCAGCAGAGGCAGCTGTCAAAGTAGTGAAGCGGGCGTTGAGCAACCTTGGTGGGAATGGTGTTTTCACATGGGGAGAATTCCAAACTTTTCTATTCATGGCAGCCAACCTTGCAAATGAGGGACCCATCGATGCAAGAACTCAAAGCAGAGAAGACTGTGTAGAGTACATCACCCCGAATTCTCTGCTTTTAGGACGTGCCAATCCAAAGGGAGACCCTGGAGATTTCCAGATTGATGGCTACCCTTACAAAAGACTTAGACTTATTCAAGCAAAGGTAAGCAATTTCTGGAAGAAGTGGAGCCAATTGGCTGGACCTAATCTGTTCATAAGAAACAAATGGCACACCAAAGAACGAAATGTTGCTGTTGGAGATGTGGTCTGGTTGGCTGACCAAAACGCCCTGAGAGGACAGTACAAGCTGGCTAGAGTGGTCGGTGCCAATGCTGACAGCAAAGGCATCGTAAGAGATGTGCTTGTGAAGACTTTTCCCAGCTATCCTGTTCACATCACAAAGGGAAACGGCGAAGAAGGGCCCACAAGAGCTAGTAGTGAAAGAACCAAGAGGCTCCAAACCAAAATCCCAGCCACAATTCTTCATAGAGAAGTCAGACGCCTTGTCATTCTACTTCCCACTGAAGAACAAGCAGAGGTATGAAGGGTTGTGTGATCTCTTTGGTTTTGAAAAAAAAACAGGAGCTCAAGTGGGAGGTGTTGAGCTGAATCTCATGAATGAGTGTTCTCAATTCTCATGAATGAGAGAACTACACTTCCCAGAGTGCACCAGCAGCAGCAAACCGGCTGCTGCTCACCTGATCAATCAGTTTCACTGATTTGGAGCACCTGTGTGAACCTCGGTCCTCAGTCATTTAGGGAAACAAACTTCAGAGAGAAGATGCTCCAAGTTCACTCGTAGGTTCAGTCCAGAAACGCCAATGGTCAGTGAAATGTTTTATTTACTTTCATGGTGATTGAAATGCTGTTTAATATGTTTGAGCTATGTTAACTGCTGTGTAGATTGATCATGGAACACATTGAAGCATTGTCTTCATTGATTTTGTGTTAAATGGGTTTGCTAGAATAATTTCATTTTGAGTTGAAATAATAAGATACAAAAGGATGTTTACATTAACTTTTACTAACATTTGGAAATTCATGAAATTATCTTTTGCTTTATTGAATGTAAAAGGCTTAAGTGGTTAATTCAGAATTCATTTAAAAATGTTGAATTAAAATGGTAACTTTGTTCTGTCTTTTAAAGGTTTACAACCTATTTCACTTAACAGACCAACTGACAAAGCCAAAATAAGTGATTGAGTTGGAAAATTGAGTTGTCCTCGCGTTCTTTGGAAGTTGAACAAGAGTAGGACTTGACAATAATAGCAAGAGCCCTCCTGAGACACCTACTGTACCTTAACAATGGACGGGAATCACTTTGATTCACTACCTCTCAGCTACCTCCTACCTCTTTCTGCTTATGTTAACTCCCCCCAGTGTTCTTACACACCTAACATCCTGTAACATATTTTCATCTCAGGACTTCCTGTGATGGAAATTTCGGGGGGGTAGTTTTGGTTTGGGCCTATGCTGGAAAACTGATTGGCCCACACTTTACGCCAGCCACATTCCACTTAACCTTAGGAGAATGCAAGGGAGGGATTTGCGGGGGAGAGCGCGGTCCCTGACTGGGGGAAAGTAACATTTACGAGACAATGGCGCCAGTCTCTGCCCACTCAATGACTTCTTTGTGCCTTGGAATACTCAGATCGGAAAACCGATACCCAAGTTGGCAGGTATATTTTTTTTTGACCTCCTTGGCTCATTCACCGCCTCTTTTTCTTAAGGGGGGATCGAGAGGTTGACTCATTTCCGTGTGTAACCAGAGCTGATGTAGCCCAAAACATGACTCCAAACTGACACAGTGCCCCCACAGTGTCTCAGATCAATAAGGGTACTGCAATGGAAGTGTCTCAAACCCACCAACCATCTCTTTAGGTTTTATTTTTCTCTTTGCATTTTAAAAGCAGAGAGAGAGAGCATTTACTTGCTCTTGGGTCTAAGACCGTTTCTTTGTGCATGTGAGTGTGTTGGATGCGGTCAGTGAGCACTGGGCAGGACTGAGGACTGAGGCGGCCGTGCTATCCCCTTTCGGCGGAGGGGCTATGAGAGAGGAGGTGCTATGAGAGGGGTGGGTAAGGATAGAAGGGAGAGGGAGAGGATTGGGCTTGAGATAAGGAGAGAGAAAGAAAGCAGGAGAGGGGCAGAAGGGAGAGATGAAGGGGCTTATGGTGTGAAGAGAAGGGTGAGATGTGGGGTAATTAGTAAGAGACAGGAGGAATTTAGGGCATACCGGGGAAGTGACTAGGCAGCTGAGGTGGATTAAAGAGCAGAGAGAGAGAGGCATAAAACACCAGAGATCTATGGTAGTTACAAGGTAAGATATTAGCCACAAACAGAGGAGGCTGGTGGGAGGAGTTAAAGGAGGATGGGCTCATTGTAATGGCTGGAATGGTATTAATGGAACAGAGTCAAACAAACACATGGAAACTGTTTGACTCCATTCCATTTATTCCATTCTAGCCATTACAATGAGCCAGTCCTCCTATAACATCTCATACTAGCCTCCCCTGGACCCAATACATTTGGCCCTGTATAGAAACCATAGGTATTAAATTAATGACACTGCTTTTTTCAGGCACCACACTAAGCCATTAAATTGCATTTATCATTACCATACCTCACTCTAAATATAATTTACAGAGGTAAATTATACAAGTGGTTAGTTTCCACATTAAATGAGACCTTTGAGTGAATCAAAAATGGGTTTCTCACAGAATGGCACTTTCTGCATTGACTGAGGGGTTAGAGGAGAATTCCCATGGCGGTGGCGCTTTCTGCTTTAGGCTGAAACCCTGGCTACACACCCACACCGAACCTGGTTTTCAGCTAGGGAAGGGGAAATTGGTTTGATTGGCCCAACTGTTACAGCAGCTTTGAAAATAGGCTTTTTCTCTGGGATTTTATTGAATCGTTCCTTATCTCTAACTCAGCGTTCCCTCAAGGTGGGTGAACGCTTTCTCAGGGCTGAGAGAGAGGCAGAGAGCTCGCTGTGTTTCCCGAATGAGCACACACCACTCTTATCTCGAATACACACGCACTCATTCCCTCACACACATTTGTCCCAACTTACCCCCACAGTGTCATAGAAATCTGTTTTCTTGGATAGCGGTTAGTCCAAGGATAATACTATTTTGGGAGCTGTACTGTTATGTTTCACATTTTGTGTGGACCCCAGGAAGAGTAGGTGCTGCTTTTGCAACAGCCAATGGGGATCCTAATTGTCACGATCTTCTATAGTGACGGACCAAGGCGCAGCGAGGTATCCAGTATACATACTTTATTTACGTAACTGGTAAAACAATAAACAAGCGAAGATCGTAACACCGGTGTGGCTACAAAGTGCACACACCACTAAACATACTAATTCAAAACAATGACCCACAAAACCCTATTGAAAACCACAAACATATATATGGTTCCCAATTAGAGGTAACGACAATCAGCTGCCTCTAATTGGGAACCATTTCCCCAACATAGAAATACAAAACCTAGAACACAAAACCCTCCTAAACAAAAGACAAACTAAACACCAGCCTGCTAACCCAGGCCTGGATGTGACACTAATAAAATACCAAACTACCATGCGTCCCGCAGCCTCCCTTTCTATAGGCCCACAGATCAATTTCCAAATACTTTTTTAAAAAGTGTGTGGAGGGGGAGAACTCTGTCAGGGTGAGGTTGTTCATCAGCTGTTTTTCTCTTGGTATGTCAGTCACTGACAGTCACTCAATTAGCCCATAGCTGACTTTTTATTTTATTGTAAGTTCATCTTGTGGCTAGCTACGTAAACTTGTAGTAATCATGGTCTAATTAACAACCGGTGAGCCCCATTGATATTGTTAGTCACTCTCCGTAAAATATCCTATTAAAATCTGCAAACATTTCTCTCCACCTAATGGCAAAATGTGTACAATTTCTGGAAATTAGCTGTAAAATTGTACATTTTTCTCGCCGTCCCATCGCAAAATGAGTAAAATTGCTTGAAATTAGTTATAAAATTGCCTAGTCTATTCTCTGCCCAATGCAAAAATGTGGAGATTTGCAGCAAACTTGCTTTTAATCTACAACATGTTCTGTATACCCCATGACAAAATGTGTAGAATTACAGGAAACTTGCTATTAATCTACAACATGTTCTGTATACCCCATGACAAAATGTGTAGAAATGCAGGAAATTAACTCTGAAACTCCAATACATTTTGCTTACGGCCCCCACATGTCTAGAACCGGCTCTGACTGCATGTGTGGGTATAGATATGGGTACACAGTAGGATTGGGTGGTATCCAGATTTTCATGTTGTCATACTGTCCTTCTCTCACCCCAAGATTTACGGTATAACCAATTTAGTACACAAGGGGTCACCGAAAAACCCAGCCAATAATTGGGTGTATTACCAGATAGCTAACAAAATTTGCATAAGTAATAGAGAATTTACATGGAGGCTGCTAGCTAAATATGCTAACGAGCGCAAATGAAAAGGAAATCAGGAAATCCAGCTCATAAAGTTATGCATACGGAAAGTATTCAGACCCGTTGACTTTTTCCGCATTTTATGTTACAGCCTTATTATAAAATGTATTTAAAAAAAAAAAAAAAAATACCCACATCAATCTACATGCAATACTCCCAGTCCTGCTGCTGAAAAACATCCCCACAGCATGATGCTGCCACCACCATGCTTCACCATAGGGATGGTGCCAGGTTTCCTCCAGATGTGACGCTTGGCATTCAGGCCATAGAGTTCAATCTTGGTTTCATCAGGCCAGAGAATCTTGTTTCTCATGGTCTGAGAGTCCTTTAGGTGCCTTTTGGAAAACTCCCAAGTGGGCTGTCATGTGCCTTTTTTACTGAGGAGTGGCTTCCATCTGGTCGCTCTACCATAAATGCTTGATTGGTGGAGTGCTGCAGAGATGGTCGTCCTTTTGGAAGTTTCTACCATCTCCACAGAGGAACTCTGGCGCTCTGTCAGAGTGACCATCAGATTCTTGGTCACCTCCCTGACCAAGGCCCTTCTCTTCCGATTGCTCAGTTTGGCCAGGCGGCCAGCTCTAGGAAGAGTCTTGGTGGTTCCAAACTTCTTCCATTTAAGATTGATGGAGGCCACTGTGTTCTTTGGGACCTTCAATGCTACAGAAATGTTTTGGTACCCTTCCCCAGATCTGTGTCTCGACACAATCCTGTCTCGGAGCTCTACGGACAATTCCTTCGACCTCATGGCTTGGATTTTGCTCTGACATGCACTGTCAACTGTGGGACCTTATATAGACAGGTGTGTGCCTTTCCAAATCGTGTCAAGTTGTAGAAACATCTCAAGGATGATCAAAGGAAACAGGATGCACCTGAGCTCAATTGCGAGCAAAGGGTCTGAATAATTCTGTAAATAAGGTATTTTTGTTTTATAGATTCTTTTTTTCAAAATTTTCTTTAACTTTTTTTCCCGTTTTGTGGGGTATTGTTTGTAGATTGATGAGGATTTTTTTTTTTATTCATCCATTTTAGAAAAAGGCTGTAACAGGGTGACATTGCCCCAATTAAAAAAGTAAGCATTGGCCATCACTTTTTTCACATGGTGGGGTAAAATTTATTTTTTCAATAGAAATTGAGTCACGGGCCAAAAAAGTTTGGGAATCCATAATGTATGCGTAAGAGCGCCTGCCAAAAATGACTAATCGCCACCATTCTCTCTACCAAATGACAAATCCTAACCTCCCGTCCATTCTGTCTCGTCTCCACAGGTACCATGTCCTGGTGTCCAAGTACGGACGGCTTGCCCCGCTGGCCGAGGTGGACTTGCGTCCGCGCTGCATGGCCACGCTGGAGGTGCACTGGGGCGAGCGGACGGAGACTCTAAGCTTGCGGTTGGAGCAGACAGTCGGGGAGCTCAAGAAGGAGCTCAGGGCCCTGGTGGACCTGCCAGCCAATGGCATGCGGCTAGGCTCCGCGCTGGGACCTGAGGAGATAAAGTACGGCTGTCAGGCATGATCCAAGACGGGGATGAGATCCTGGTGGTGCCCAAGACTAAGAGCCGCACCATCTCGTCCACCTCCTTGGACTCCTAAGAAGAGGGATTGTGTGTGTGTGTGTGTGTGTGTGTGTGTGTGTGTGTGTGTGTGTGTGGAGGACTCAGGGCTTGTTTATAGACTGACCAGCTTCTGGACACTAACTGTCTACACTGTCTTTTATTTAACCAATTACATTGATTGTAAAGATGTTTATTGGTAAAGCACCTTACTATATACAGTGGGGCAAAAAAGTATTTAGTCAGCCACCAATTGTGCAAGTTCTCCAACTTAAAAAGATGAGAGGCCTGTAATTTTCATCATAGGTACACTTCAACTATGACAGACGAAATGAGAAAAAGAAATCCAGAAAATCACATTGTAGGATTTTTAATTTATTTATTTGCAAATTATGGTGGAAAATAAGTATTTGGTCAATAACAAAAGTTTATCTCAATACTTTGTTATATACCCTTTGTTGGCAATGACAGAGGTCAAACGTTTTCTGTAAGTCTTCACAAGGTTTTCACACACTGTTGCTGGTATTTTGGCCCATTCCTCCATGCAGATCTCCTCTAGAGCAGTGATGTTTTGGGGCTGTCGCTGGGCAACACGGACTTTCAACTCCCTCCAAAGATTTTCTATGGGGTTGAGATCTGGAGACTGGCTAGGCCACTCCAGGACCTTGAAATGCTTCTTACGAAGTCACTCCTTCGTTGCCCGGGCGGTGTGTTTGGGATCATTGTCATGCTGAAAGACCCAGCCACGTTTCATCTTCAATGCCCTTGCTGATGGAAGGAGGTTTTCACTCAAAATCTCACGATACATGGCCCCATTCATTCTTTCCTTTACACGGATCAGTCGTCCTGGTCCCTTTGCAGAAAAACAGCCCCAAAGCATGATGTTTCCACCCCCATGCTTCACAGTAGTTATGGTGTTCTTTGGATGCAACTCAGCATTCTTTGTCCTCCAAACACAACGAGTTGAGTTTTTACCAAAAAGTTCTATTTTGGTTTCATCTGACCATATGACATTCTCCCAATCCTCATCTGGATCATCCAAATGCTCTCTAGCAAACTTCAGACGGGCCTGAACATGTACTGGCTTAAGCAGGGGACATGTCTGGCACTGCAGGATTTGAGTCCCTGGCGGCGTAGTGTGTTACTGATGGTAGGCTTTGTTACTTTGGTCCCAGCTCTCTGCAGGTCATTCACTAGGTCCCCGTGTGGTTCTGGGATTTTTGCTCACCGTTCTTGTGATCATTTTGACCCCACGGGGTGAGATCTTGCGTGGAGCCCCAGATCGAGGAAGATTATCAGTGGTCTTGTATGTCTTCCATTTCCTAATAATTGCTCCCACAGTTGATTTCTTCAAACCAAGCTGCTTACCTATTGCAGATTCAGTCTTCCCAACCTGGTGCAGGTCTACAGTTTTGTTTCTGGTGTCCTTTGACAGCTCTTTGGTCTTGGCCATAGTGGAGTTTGGAGTGTGACTGTTTGAGGTTGTGGACAGGTGTCTTTTATACTGATAACAAGTTCAAACAGGTGCCATTAATACAGGTAACGAGTGGAGGACAGAGGAGCCTCTTAAAGAAGAAGTTACAGGTCTGTGAGAGCCAGAAATCTTGCTTGTTTGTATGTGACCAAATACTTATTTTCCACCATAATTTGCAAATAAATTCATTAAAAATCCTACAATGTGATTATCTGGATTTTTTTTCCTAATTTTGTCTGTCATAGTTGAAGTGTACCTATGATGAAAATTACAGGCCTCTCTCATCTTTTTAAGTGAGAGAACTTGCACAATTGGTGGCTGACTAAATACTTTTTTGCCCCACTGTATATATATATATATATTACACACACATATGACTTACCCATGTATGCTACACGCACATTATCACACTGAGGGGTCTATTGTTGGCTTGGTGCGAAGCATCGCTATTGTCAGACGCTGGTGGCACGTCATACCACTGATATTTTCCATTGTATGTGGTTTGCCCAGAATAGTATTTTATCAGAAATATTAGTTTTTAAGTAATGTTAGCAGAATTAGCATACCCTCCCTCTCTCACCCCAGTCTTAAATCATGTGCTTCAGATATCCCCAACATAACCACTGAGTCAGAATCACAGGGGGTGGTGCGCTCGCTGAGAGAGACTCTTCATTGAGCTTTGAGGATGATAGAGCTTGTGACACAAAGAGACCACATGGAACATCACTGACCCCGACTCACTCAGGCGACCTGGCGGAAAGAGACAAGACAAGGCACAGTAGAAGGGGTTGGTGGGCAGTTGCCGTTGGAGAGAGAGGGGGATCTGGAGAAGGGGAGGTGCACTCACGTTGCTGTCTGATTCCACATGAAGGGAGCAGCTCTCTCCCCTGCCGAAGGGGGATGAGAGGGGGAGTGGGTGTTGGAGGGAGAGGCGGTGAACCCCAGGCCAGCCTCACTGAGTAACCACGTTCCGGCTGCTGTGTCAGTCACTTCCTCTGTGCTTGGATTACAATGGGTTCACCCAACGGGCTGCGGCCTTCCTCACCTCTTGCTCTCCATCTTCCTCTCTCCCCGTCATCCACACCTCACATCCGTCTCACACACCCGACACCTCTTACTGGAACCAGTGTCCAGTTGTTTTAGTACACCCTGGGTCAACAATGTGGCCCCTGAATTTGCGCTCTCCCATTGGTTCATGTTGTCTAATAGGTGTCTTCAGATTCAGAGACCTCCAATTGGTGGAAAGATGTGAGAAAAGCCCAATGGGTAATCATATCTTGTTGCTGCCCAGTCCTAAAGTCAATTTCACTCTGCAGAGGTTAGCTACTCTTCTTATACATGGGAGAAATCAGTAAACCAAGGTGACGATGACACTGGGTTTATTTACCAATCCCTCGACCAATTATATTTCCCTTTTTAATCTGAATTTCCTCTTTGATCTTTTTACTTTACGTATTAAGCGAAGTTTGCACTGGTGAATGAACGTGGCCCTCAGTCTGTCAGCGCTATGTTTAGAAAAGTAGATGGATCTTGACCTTTGGCAATTATTTTAGGCACATCACAGGTGCTTCTTGATCCGTTATTGTTGTGTCCGCATGGTTGGTAATGGTAAAGTATGCGATATAGTGTATGTGGGCTGGGATCGTGGTTGGATTTTTAACAGATGAGCCGTCATTTACTTTGGAGGATTGCATGGACTTTTAACTTAAACTTTAGGGACCTACGATAAGAGTGTATGCTATAGTACATACTGAAGTGTATATAGTATGTTTTTATGTTATATTTTTTGGAAGATGATCAGATTGATAATTATTGTTAAGTGATTCTGATTTTTTCTGAAAGCCTCAATCAATCAATCAAACTTACTGTACACACAGAGACTTGATGCATACCACTGTAATACACATCTGTCTAAGACCCTGTAAAATCATATATATATATATATATGCTATATATATAATAATCTATTTAATAATGTAATTTTGCTTTATTGTGGTGATAATGTAATGTTTTCTTTACTCTATGTTGGTAGTGCTTTATTTTACAGCCCCATTTCAGATGGTATTAATCTACGGGATGGGTATTTTCTGCTATTCACTGTACACACACAGTACTTCAAAGAATGGAACATAGTTATTTTACAATGCAAAATACTGTACCAGTCTCAATGTCAACGGTGAAGAGGCGACTCCGGGATGCTGGCCTTCTAGGCAGAGTTCCTCTGTCCAGTGTCTGTGTTCTTTTGCCCATCTTAATCTTCTTTTTATTGGCCAGTCTGAGATATGGCTTTTTTTTTGCAACTATGCCTAGAAGGCCAGCATCCCGGAGTCGCCTCTTCACTGTTGACGTTGAGACTGGTGTTTTGCGGGTACTATTTAATGAAGCTGCCAGTTGAGGACTTTGTTTCAGTGAGGCGTCTGTTTCTTAAACTAGACACTAATGTTCTTGTCCTCTTGCTCAGTTGTGCACCGGGGCCACCCACTCTTTCTATTCTGGTTAGAGCCAGTTTGCGCTGTTCTGTGAAGGGAGTAGTACACAGCGTTGTACGAGATCTTCAGTTTCTTGGCAATTTCTCGCATGGAATAGCCTTCATTTCTCAGAACAAGAATAGACTGATGAGTTTCAGTAGAAAGGTCTTTGTTTCTGGCCATTTTGAGCCATGCTCCAGATACTCAACTAGTCTAAAGAAGGCCAGTTTTATTGCTTCTTTAATCAGAACAGTTTTCAGCTGTGCTAACATAATTGCAAAAGTGTTTTCTAATGATCAATTAGCCTTTTAAAATGATAAACGTGGATTAGCTAACACAACGTGCCATTGGAACACAGGAGTGATGGTTGCTGACAATGGGCCTCTGTACGCCTATGTAGATATTCCATAAAAAAATCAACCGTTTCCAGCTACAATAGTCATTTACAACATTAACAATGTCTACACTGTATTTCTGATCAATTCAATGTTATTTTAACGGACAAAAAAAAATGCTTTTCTTTCAAAAACAAGGACATTTCTAAGTGACCCCAAACTTTTGAACGGTCGTGTACAGCCTGAAGTCACCACCATGGAGCACAAGTCTTCCAACTGGAGCCGAGCCAGTCCAGTCTCACAACCGCCCAGATCACTGCAACAACTTGGCTGCAAGATAATCAGGCTTAATTGGTGTCACCGAGCCTGGAGGTGCCGAAAGCTCCTCCTCCCCCTCAATCCCCATCCTCCAGGCAGGGTGTGACATTTGGCTGATGCCATCAGCGCCACACTCAGCCAATTCTGTGTGTTTGCTTAAAGCACCCAGCCCGCCGGCTCCCAAGCCCAACCTCCAGCCCCAGCAAAGGCTCTGTCACTACGCAGCAGATGGGGCTGAGGTCCCCTCGACCTGGGCCTTCTCTGACTGGAGCACCAGGGCCGCCAGTTCAAGTTCCTCCACAGAGGGAAGACAGGGCTGGCGTTTGGGTTACCAGGCCGTGACAACAGGGCGGTCACGCCGAAGTTGGGAGGTGGTGGGGGGCGAGATGTTGCGTTACCTCTTCGTACCGTACCCAAGACCTGACCGGGGAGGTGTGTGTGTGTGTCCATGCGAGAGTGGGAGTTCAAGTGAGAAAATCAGGCCTATTGTCCCCATCTCAATTCCTCCTACTTCTCCCTGTCCTCGACATTTCCCAGAACACCGGCCGTTAGCACAGGAGGATCCCGGTCCCGGCAGGCCCATTGTGATCATGTTTTTTTGTTGTTGTCCCCTTTGGTGTGTCGCTCTCTTTTCACAGGTTGGTAAAGAGTATAATAATCCACCTCAAAGAGCCCCTACGCTGGTCAATGGGAGCCCCAGGTCAGCCCTCAGTCCTGCAGCCTTTCACACGTCCTGCTCCCGCCCGCTCCAGTTACCTCCACTGTCCCCCTTGCAACAAAGACCCGACTGAGTCCCCTCTCCTTCCCACACTCTATCCTTCCCAAACGGATCCACCTGCGATTTCCTTCATGCTAATCTCTCCAGGATCTATGGAAATGAGGTACGCTGTGTGCCCATGTAAATGAGGCCATTCCTAATTAAAGAGAAGAACACAGTGTGTCCAAGTGACTCATGTTAATTCTGTAAGTAGAACTACCCAAGGTCTTGAAAAAGCAGGGTTTAGCCTGTGTGGTTTTTCTCTCTCTTTTTGTCCATAAAATACCAAAAAGCGAGACTGGGCTGCTTTGGCAGGCCTTGTAGCCCCTAGTACTACACCTATTCCCCAGGCGCTCTCATTTGTTGACTTCTGTAACAGTAAAAGCCTTGGTTTCATGCATGTTAACATCAGAAGCTTCCTCCCTAAGTTTGTTTTATTCACTACTTCAGCACTCTCCGCCTACCCTGATGTCCTAGCCGTGTCTGAATCCTGGCTTAGGAAGGCCACCAAAAATTCAGAAATGTCCACCCCAAACTACAACATTTTCCGTCAAGATAGAACTGCCAAAGGGGGCGGAGTTGCAATCTACTGCAGAGACAGCCTGCAGAGTTCTGTCTTACTATCCAGGTCTGTGCCCAAACAGTTCGAGCTTCTACTTTTAAAAATCCACCATTCCAGAAATAAGTCTCTCACTCCCTCCCGTTTCTCCTTTACCAAAATCCAGATAGCTGATGTTCTGAAAGAGCTGCAAAATCTGGACCCCTACAAATCAGCTGGGCTAGACAATCTGGATCCTCTCTTTCTAAAATTATCCACCACCAGTGTTGCAACCCCTATTACTAGCCAACCTCTCTTTCGTATCGACTGAGATCCCTAAAGATTGGAAAGCTGCCGGAGACACTCTAGACCCAAACTGTTACAGACCTATATCTGTCCTGCCCTGCCTTTTCTAAAGTCTTTGAAAGCAAAGTTAACAAACAGATCCCCAACCATTTAGAATCCCACCGTACCTTCTCCGCTATGCAATCTGGTTTCCGAACTCGTCACCTCAGCCACGCTCAAGGTCCTAAACGATATCATAACCGCCACCGATAAAAGACAGTACTGTGCAGCCTGGTTCACCAACTACTTCTCAGATAGAGATCAGTGTGTCAAGGGCCTGTTGTCCGAACCTCTGGCAGTCTCTATGGGGTGCCACAGGGTTCAATTCTCGGGCCGATTCTTTTCTCTGTGTACATCAATAATGTCGCTCTTGCTGCTGGTGATTCTCTGATCTGGCCCTTCTTTGGACACTGTGTTAACAAACCTCCAAACGAGCTTCAATGCCATACAACACTCCTTCCGTGGCCTCCAACTGCTCTTACATGCCAGTAAAACTAAATGCATGCTCTTCAACCAATCTAGCTTCACTACACTACACTACTGGATGGTTCTGACTTAGAATATGTGGACAACTACAAATACCTAGGTGTCTGGTTAGACTGTAAACTCTCCTTCCAGACTCACATTAAGCATCTCCAATCCAAAATTAAATCTAGAATCAGCTTCCTATTTTGCAACAAAGCCTCCTTCACGCTGCCAAACATATCCCCTCGTAGAACTGGCTATCCTACCGATCCTTGACTTTGGCGATGTCATTTACAAAATAGCCTCCAGCACTCTACTCAACAAATTGGATGTAGTCTATCACAGTGTCATCTGTTTTGTCACTAAAGCTCCATATACTACCCACCACTGCGACCTGTACGCTCTCGTTGGCTGGCCCTTGCTACATATCCGTCGCCAAACCAACTGGCTCCAGGTCATCTATAAGTCTTTGCTAGGTAAAGCCCCGCCTTCTCTCAGCCCATTGGTCACCATAGCAACACCCACCTGTAGCACGCGCTCCAGCAGGTATACCTCACTGGTCATCCCCAAAGCCAACACCTGCTTTGGCCACCTTTCCTTCAAGTTCTCTGCTGCCAATGACTGGAACGAATTGCAAAAGTCACTGAAGCTGGAGACTCATATCTCCCTCACTAGCTTTAAGCACCAGCTGTCAGAGCAGCTCACAGATCACTGCACCTGTATATAGCCCATCTGTAAATTGCCCATCCAACTACCTCATCCCCATAATGTTCTTTTTTTGCTGTTTTGAACACACAATAAAAAAAAAAAAAAATGGCTGGGTCTGAGCTGCTCAGGTAGAAAGCTTTAGCCATACATAGACACGGACAGGGCTGAGGGGGGGAATCAGGGCCCAATCCAAGGGGCTGGCATCTATGTCCGAAATCGTCTTTGTTGTAAATGTTTTTCCATCCATGATTGGAGGGAAATAAGGTTTGGTTTCAATAATTTGCCTTTGCTTGTGTAGTCTTTCTGCCCACATTTCCAGGATATCTCATTTTCCCTCTCCCTCTCTGCCCACTCAAAGTCCCCCTCACCCCCCCACCTACTACTTTCCCCCCAAACACTGATCTCAGATTAAGGTGAACACTATCCCTGGAAAAATTTGCACCTGCCTCTTTTAGTAAAGTTCCTTCCAGAGCTTTGGCAGGGGCTTACACTTTTGCCGCTCCTCTCATACAAGGAATCTCTTTCTCTTCGCTCCTTTTGATATCCATTGCATGCCCTAGGCAAGGATTTTGGCTGTTTTCTGGGACTCCCGTTTTAACAGTAGCGGTAATCCTGCTGGAAGTGAACGAGAAGTGCCCCTCTGTTTGGACGTCCACCCCCTTTCTCTCCTCCCATTATCACCATAACAACCGCCACCCCTACGGCTTTCTCCAGTCCTCTCTTCACTTCTTTTAAACTCTGTGGATGGTTCCCAGTTGGATGGAACACAGCTGTGTACTGGAGGAAGCCTGGTGAGAGTGGTGAGGGGTTACATGTCCGTGTTCTGAAGGCAGGTGAGTGGTCTATCTACCTCGTCCTCTAGCTCTCTCTCTCCCTTTTCCCTCCAACACGTGCATCACCGATTGATGGACAGGTGAGCTGCACCTGAATCTGACTCCCGGACAGGTGTGTGTTCACACTCGTTTATCCTTGGAATTCCATTGTTTAAGATAATAGAGAAGTTCCTAGCATGGTGGATTATCCATGTTGTATTTAAGGTTTCATGCCAGTTTATAGCCTCACCCAGTTCACCTCTTGGGAAATCAGGACATGAGAGCGAAGAGGACTTCATGCTGCTTTATGAACATGTGCATGGTGATGTCGCATAGGGAAGATGACAGTGCTTGGCATTTGGTCTTAGAATAATGTCTGGGTCATTAGTTAATACTGTATTAGGATTTCATGTCCCATGTTATAACAATGCCTACTGCTGAGCATCTGACACTATAGTTTTTGACTTGACAACATGTATGTGCTAATGAAGATGTTGTGATTTAGAAGTTAATCAGTCTGTCATTTCGTATCTCGGGAGCATTAGCCAAAAGTCCCTAATCTATTTATGTCTTGAAGATGCATGGCAATAACGTTTCATTATTTGAATGTTCTGCTAGATGTAATTGGGCATGAATTGGAGGCTTTTCTACAATTGTTTTCTGTTCTGTTAGTTGTAACTAGAGTAGACTCCACCTGATACAGTCAGAAGTGTAGGGCACTGGGTTGTGTTTACAACACTAGAAGAGCCCTTTTTTTTTTGTTACATCCCTCAGTGCAGGCCCAAGGCTTTATCTCAGTTGTTCTGTTGAAACATTATGGAGTAAATGCCTGTCAGATAACGTGCGGGGGACACTGAAGGAGTGAAAATAGGGGTTGTGGTAATCTCTGTGTTGACAAAGCATGATGACAGGGCGATGACTGAACAATGATCCCCTCTCACCAGGGTCCACTAACCTGAACACAATTTACCATCAGGCTGAATACTGTACACGCATTAAAGAGATGACCGTGTAGATTTGGAAGAGATAATTAATTCACATCACATTCCTCAGAGATCACCTTGTGGATAATGTTACACTAACTCCTAACGCTAAACCTAATTCTAACACTAATTATACTTTAACCCTAAACCCCCTAGAAAGAGCATTTGACCTTGTGGGGACTACCAAAATGTCCCCAATAGGTCACAGGTATAGTTAAACATGTCCACACACACACACACACACACACACACACACACACACACACACACACACACACACACACACACACACACACACACACACAGACAGAGAGTAGAAATAAATAAATATATTATTATGAATGTATTTTATACAATACAACCATCACAAGAAATGTATTATTTCAGTTTTTGCAAGTAGGCTGTCATCCTGAAATTCACTCTTGCTGAAGGACCCTAGTCTCTCCTGTGAAACACATTTATTGTCATTTTGAATATAACCGTGTTTGGTGTATTTCTCTGTTTACAAATAAAATAACAGTGATTGGCATCATTTTAAATTCACATCTCTGGCTTATACTTAAACAACATTTTAAACTTAAAAAAGGTTTAAGGGTTTTTGAACAGACCACAACCCACCCATCAAACTGGTTATGCCATAGCCCCCACCCCTCCTAACCCACCCATCAAACTGGTTATGCCATAGCCCTCCACCCCTCCTAACCCACCCATCAAACTGGTTATGCCATAGCCCCCACCCCTCCTAACCCACCCATCAAACTGGTTATGCCATAGCCCTCCACCCCTCCTAACCCACCCATCAAACTGGTTATGCCATAGCCCTCCACCCCTCCTAACCTACCCATCAAACTGGTTATGCCATAGCCCACCACCCCTCCTAACCCACCCATCAAACTGGTTATGCCATAGCCCTCCACCCCTCCTAACCCAACCATCAAACTGGTTATGCCATAGCCCCCACCCTCCTAACCCACCCATCAAACTGGTTATGCCATAGCCCTCCACCCTCCTAACCCACCCATCAAACTGGTTATGCCATAGCCCCCACCCCTCCTAACCCACCCATCAAACTGGTTATGCCATAGCCCCCACCCTCCTAACCCACCCATCAAACTGGTTATGCCATAGCCTCCACCCTCCTAACCCACCCATCAAACTGGTTATGCCATAGGCCCCCACCCCTCCTAACCCACCCATCAAACTGGTTATGCCATAGCCCTCCACCCCTCCTAACCCACCCATCAAACTGGTTATGCCATAGCCCCCCACCCCTCCTAACCCACCCATCAAACTGGTTGTGCCATAGCCCTCCACCCCTCCTAACCCACCCATCAAACTGGTTATGCCATAGCCCTCCACTCCTCCTAACCCTGTCAGAGCAGCTCACAGATCACTGCACCTGTATATAGCCCATCTGTAAATTGCCCATCCAACTACCTCATCCCCATAATGTTCTTTTTTTGCTGTTTTGAACACACAATAAAAAAATTAAAAAAAAAATGGCTGGGTCTGAGCTGCTCAGGTAGAAAGCTTTAGCCATACATAGACACGGACAGGGCTGAGGGGGGGAATCAGGGCCCAATCCAAGGGGCTGGCATCTATGTCCGAAATCGTCTTTGTTGTAAATGTTTTTCCATCCATGATTGGAGGGAAATAAGGTTTGGTTTCAATAATTTGCCTTTGCTTGTGTAGTCTTTCTGCCCACATTTCCAGGATATCTCATTTTCCCTCTCCCTCTCTGCCCACTCAAAGTCCCCCTCACCCCCCCACCTACTACTTTCCCCCCAAACACTGATCTCAGATTAAGGTGAACACTATCCCTGGAAAAATTTGCACCTGCCTCTTTTAGTAAAGTTCCTTCCAGAGCTTTGGCAGGGGCTTACACTTTTGCCGCTCCTCTCATACAAGGAATCTCTTTCTCCTCGCTCCTTTTGATATCCATTGCATGCCCTAGGCAAGGATTTTGGCTGTTTTCTGGGACTCCCGTTTTAACGGTTATGCCATAGCCCTCCACTCCTCCTAACCCACCCATCAAACTGGTTATGCCATAGCCCTCCACCCCTCCTAACCCACCCATCAAACTGGTTATGCCATAGCCCTCCACCCCTCCTAACCAAGCCACAAAACTGATCAAAGTCACAGTAGGTCTTTTGTACCCCAAATTGCAATGGCCATTTCCCCCAAGTCTCACAGACACACACATCACCCCTGTACAGATCAAAATATTTTTGATAGCATTAATACTTTTTGAACAATATCAATATTTAACTGAGCTCCCAGTGCATTTCAATGACAAAGAAAAGCCCATAGACTCAAATGGTAAAACAATTCAAATTCTACACCTATCTCCTTCTACACCGTTTAAGCTATCAACGCCAAACCAACATGGAGAGGTTCAGACCAGCACAACTTAGATTGCTTGTCAAAGGATATTTGATTCTATCTAAACTATAACCATTTTTATGTTTGCATGAATTAAAATGGGTGCGCAGATTTGTTCAATCCAAAGCCTACATTTAAAGAATATTGAAGAATATTAAAGAATATTGAAGAATGCATCAGTGATTTGTATTTCTTTCAACTTTCTGACGACATAATGCACTATGTTCATATGTAGACTGGCTCTGGCAGCCAAATCCTCCATCTAAACGTGAATCGATTCTCAATTGCGTTATGGTTCTAGAAACATAAAGCCCTCTACTTTCATATCACATCAAAACAATTTCACAAATGCAAAATACACACTTCCTGTACACTGTTTTAACCGGCTTTACCACAGTTGCAGCCGACAGCATTTTTCAGTGACACGTTTCAGTGACACGTTTCTGGCAGCCTTCTTCCATTACACACAGGTGTTCGGAGCATGCTAGATAGCTAATTAGCAAAGGTGGTCCCTCTGTCTTCCGTAAACACGCTCTGTAATATGGAGGCCATGTGATACCATGATGATTTGTATCAATCGGATGATCTTTTGTTCTGCGAACTCTGCTACTGCGCATGCAGTATAGAAACACCACCAGTCTCTTGAGGTGCACATACCAGGCACAGCTCATCACACATCTAACACCATCCCTACCGTGAAGCATGGTGGTGGCAGCATCATACTATGGGGATGCTTTTCAGCACCAGGGACTGGGAGACTATGGATAGAGGGAACAATGAATGGAGCCAAATACATGCAAATCCTTGATGAGAACCTGCTTCAGCGTGTAAACCACATTAAACTGGGCAAATATTTACGTTCCAACAGCACAATGACCCCAAGCATACAGCCAAAGCAATGCTGGAATGGCTTCAGAACAAGAATGTGAAAGTCCTTGAGTGGCCCAGCCAAAGCCCAGACTGGAATCCCATTGAAAATCTGTGGAGAGACTTGAAGATTGCTGTTCACCGCCACTCCTCATCTAACTTAACAGAGTTTGAGAAGGAAGGATGGGAGAACATCCCCAAATCCAGATGTGCATAGCTGATACAGACATATCCAAGATGACTCAAAGCTGATACAGACATATCCAAGATGACTCAAAGCTGATACAGACATATCCAAGATGACTCAAAGCTGATACAGACATATACAAGATGACTCAAAGCTGATACAGACATATCCAAGATTACTCACAGCTGATACAGACATATCCAAGATGACTCAACGCTGATACAGACATATCCAAGATGACTCAAAGCTGATATAGACATATCCAAGATGACTCAAAGCTGATACAGACATATCCAAGATGACTCAAAGCTGATACAGACATATCCAAGATGACTCAAAGCTGATACAGACATATCCAAGATGACTCAAAGCTGTATTGACTCAGGGGTGTGAATACTTATGTAAATTATATATATCTGCATTTAATTTCCAATAAATATGCAAAAACCTTTAAAAAATGTTTTCACTTTGTCATTATGGGATATTGTGTGGACTTTATGCAAGCTGGAAACCTATCCTGAGGCATTTATTGTAGCTGGGGATTTTAACAAAGAAAATTTGAGGACTAGGCTGCCAAAGTTCTATCAACGTATTGACTGTACTACTTGCGCTGCTAAGACTCTCGACCATTGCTATTCAAATATTCCGGAATGTTTACAAGGCCCTCCCCCGGCCTCCTTTCAGGATTGTTTGGTTCACGTGGACTGGGATATGTTCCGGGTAGCTTGCAAAAATAATCTAGACACATACACGGATACAGTGACTGAGTTTACAAGGAAGTGTATAGGAGATGCATTACCCATTGTGACTATTAAAACCTACCCTAACCAGAAACCGTGAATAGATGGTAGCATTCGCGCGAAACTGAAAGTGCGAACCACCGCATTTAACCACGGAAAGATGATTTGAGATTATGGCCGAATACAAACAGTGTAGTTATTCCTTCCGGAGCAAACAAAGAAGCAAAATGTCAGTATAGAGACAAAGTGGAGTCGCAATCCATCGGCTCAGACGTATCTGGCAGGGTCTACAGACAATCACGGACTACAAAAACAAAACCAGCCACGTCGCGGACACCGACGTCTTGCTTCCAGACAAACTAAACACCTTCTTCACCCGCTTTGAGGATAATACAGTGCCACCAACGAGGCCCGCTACCATGGACTGTGGGTTCTCCATCTCCGTGTCCGACGTGAGTAAGACATTTAAACGTGTTAACCCTCGCAAGGCTGCCGGCCCAGACGGCATCCCTAGCTGTGTCCTCAGAGCATGCGCAGACCAGCTGGCTGGTATTTTTACGGACATATTCAATCTCACCCTATCCCAGTCTCCTGTCCCCACATGCTTCAAGATGGCCACCATTGTTCCTGTACCCAAGAAGGCAAAGAAAGCTGAACTAAATGACAATCACCCCGTAGCACTCACTTCTGTCATCATGAAGTGCTTCGAGAGACTAGTCAAGGATCATATCACCTCCACCTTACCCGCCCCCCTAGACCCACTTCAGTTTGCATACCGCTCCAATAGGTCCACAGACGATGCAATCGCCATAATACTGCACACTGCCCTATCCCATCTGGCCAAAAGGAATACCTATGTAAGAATGCTGTTCATTGACTATAGCTCAGCATTCAACACCATAGTACTGTCCATCATCATTAAGCTTGAGGCCCTGGGTCTCAACCGCGCGCCCTGTGCAATTGGGTCCTGGAATTCCTGACGGGCCACCCCCAGGTAGGAAACAACATCTCCCCTTCGCTGATCCTCAACACAGGGGCCCCACAAGAGTGCGTATTCAGCCCCCTCTTGTGCTCCCTGTTCACTCATGACTGCGTGGCCATGCACGCATCCAACTCAATCATCAAGTTTGCAGACGACACAACAGTAGTAGGCTTGACTACCAACAATGACGAGAGGTGGTGAGGGCACTCGGAGTGGGGTGTCAAGAAAACAACCTCTCACTCAATGTCAACAAAACAAAGAAGATGATCGTGGACTTCAGGAAACAGCTGTGGGAGCACCCCCCCTATCCACATCGAAGGGACAGCAGTGGAGAAGGTGGAAACCTTGAAGTTCCTCGGCATACACATCCCGGATAAACTGAAATGGTCCACCCACACAGACAGTCTGGTGAAGAATGCGCAACAGCGCCTCTTCAACCTCAGGAGGCTAAAGAAATGTGTCTTGTCACCTAAAATCCTCACAAATTTTACAGATGCACAATTGAAAGCATCCTGTCGGGCTGTATCACCGCCTGGTACGGCAACTGCTCCGCCCGCAACTGCAAGGTTCTCCAGAGGGTGGTGCGGTCTGCCCAACGCATTACCGGGGGCAAACTACCCACCCTCCGGGACACCTACAGCACACAATGTCACAGGAAGGCCAAAATATCATCAAGGACATCAACCACCCGAGCCACTGCCTGTTCACCCCGCTATCATCCAGAAGGGGAGGTCAGTACAGGTGCATCAAAGCTGGGACCAAGAGACTGAAAAACAGCTTCTATCTCAAGGCCATCAGACTGATAAACAGCCACCACTAACACAGAGAGGCTGCTGCCTACATACAGACTTGAAATCATTGGCCACTTTATTAAATGGATCACTAGTCACTTTAATAATGCCACTTTAATAATGTTTACATATCTTGTATTACTCATCTCATATGTATATACTGTATTTTATACCATCTAGTGCATCTTGCCTATGCCGCTCGGTCATTGCTCATCCACATATTTATATGTATATATTCTTACTCCATTCCTTTACTTAGATTTGTGTGTATTAGGTAGTTGTTGTGGAATTGTTAGATTACTTGTTTATATTGTTGCACTGTCGGAACTAGAAGCACAAGCATTTCGTTACACTCGCAATAACATCTGCTAACCAAAAATTTGATTTGATTTATGCTACATTTCAGTCAATAAACATTTAAAATTATTGTGGTGCGTGTAGATTTCATGTTGTGCTCCTAACTTTTATATGTTGGGAGCACCAGCACATTTATTTATTTTAGAGCTCTGGACAGGATGCAAATGTCAACTTTATTTTTACATAACATTTATGACAACCATTAATTTAACATTCTATTACCATTCAATCAAATCCTGCTTTGAATTAGATCAGGCCGTGTCCCTTGGATCGACTTGGCTGTACATTTGTTCAGTATAGAATGTATAAATGTAAAGTGTTGGTCCCATGTTTCATGAGCTGAAATAACAGATCCCAGAAATGTTCCATATGCACAAAAAGCTTATTTCTGTCATGTTTTGTGCACACATTTGTTTACATCCATGTTAGTTAGCGTTTCTCCTTTGCCAAGATAATTCATCCATGTCAAGAAGCTGATTAAACAGCATGATCATTACACAGGTGCACCTTGTGCTGGGGACAATAAAAGGCCAATCTAAAATGTGTAGTTTTGTCACACAACACAATGCCACAGATGTGCAATTGGCATGCTGACTGCAGGAATCTCTACCAGAGATGATGCCAAAGAATTTAATGTTCATTTCTCTACCATAAGCTGCCTCCAATGTAATTTGTCGTGGAAATTCTTACACTGGGACACTCTGTCATTCTTAAATTAATCACCCTTTATTTGTCAGCGCGCTGGAGAGGTTCCAACCAACTCAATGCACCATAGTACACATGTAAATCAGGAGCTCTTCCTGGGCAGTCCCAGGAGTTGTCTTATATACGGCTATACACAGACAAGTTATATTTGCATGATTTAGCGTAATTAATTAATCATTACCTTTTTGTTTCATTCATGTGACCGACCAATACTTCACGAGACTTCTTCTCTCTAAGCTGAGACCTTGAAACGGAGATATCTTTCGTTCGTTCTCAAAACAAGGTCTGGGCATACTGCCAAAAGTAAGTATTCATTAAATCAGTCACACACCTTTATTTAACTGGGCAAGTCAGTTAAGAACAAACTCCTATTTTCAATGATGGCCTAGGAACAGTGGGTTAACTGCCTTGATTAGAACAACAGAGTTTCATCTTGTCAGCTCGGGGATTTGATCTTGCAACCTTTCAGTTACTAGTCCAACACTCTAACCACTAGGCTACCTGCCACCCCGTATGAGGGTGTGTGGGCGAACGGTTTGATGATGTCAACATTGTTAACTACTTAGGGAGCAGTGAAATGTAAGGCGCCAAATTCAAAATGTAAGGCGCCAAATTCAAAATCTAAAAGTTGAATTATTAAACATTCATCAATATACAAGTGTTGCATAGTCATCAAAAGCTCTGATTCTTGGCAATATCACAGCGTTGTCAGATTTCAAAAAGGCTTTACGGCGAAAGCACAACATTTGATTGTTTGAGGATAGCACCAACAATATTTAACCATTAGCATAAATTCATAAACCATCGCGGTTCACACAAAACACATTTCACAGCGAAAACAAATCCCTTACCTTTTGAAGAACTTAGGCTGAGGGCTTCCCAAGTGTCCAACGAAGACATCCAATGGTTCTTTTGTTTGGTTGGCGCGTTATGTTCATAAAATACAGCTTCCACTCGCCCATTGAACCGTGAAGAGAACATGTTCAACCTATACCTATACACTTGTCCAAGAACAATCAAACATCATTGATAATGTATCCTTAGGAACACCTTTATGTATATTTACTATAATATTTCAACCGGATTATAAACTGGGCGATAGGAAAGGAAAAAACCACAGTGCGCGCGCGAGCCCGTGAACACGCTTCCTCTTCTGTTTACATCTGGTGACTAGTTCGAAATTCTTCTTCTATTACCATCCAGAGCAATCTAACATCACCAAACACTGTCTAGAGACTGTTGACATCCAGTGGAAGCAATAGGTACTGCAGTCTTACTCCCATATATGGTCATTTTCAATAGGGAGGGGTTCAAAATGAGGCAATGTGTCAAGAACACTTTTTCCAGGACAGAAATTCCTCGGGTTTTCGCCTGCTATATCCGTTCTGTTATACTCACAGACAATATTTTAACACTCTTAGAAACGTCAGAGTGTTTCCTATCCAATAGTACTAATTATGTGCATATCCTCGTTTCTGGGCCTGAGTGGCAGGCCTTTTTACTTTGGGCACGCCAGACTCTCCAAAACCGACACCTCAGCTGCCGCTTCCTAAGAAGTTAACAGAGTGTCCCATGATGGTGGTGGGGTTATGGTATGGGCAGGCATAAGCTACGGTCAACGAACGCAACGAACACAATTGCATTTTATCGATAGCATTTTGAATGCACAGAGATACCGGGATGAGATCCTGAGGCCCATTCATCCGCCGCTATCAGCTCATGTTTCAGCATAATAATGCAAGGTCGCAAGTCGCAAGGATCTGTACACAGTTTCTGGAAGCTGAAAGTGCCCCAGTTCTTCCATGGCCTGTATACTCACCAGACATATCACCCATTTGTATTTATTAGGGATCCCCATTAGCTGCTGCCTCGGCAGCAGCTACTCTTCCTGGGGTCCAAACACATTAAGGCATTTTACATATAAAACGAAATATAAAACAGTACATCATATATCATTATTACACCACTACATATCTACAATACAAAATGTATAATACCACCATACAGCAATATTACAATGTACGTCTGTGTAGGGTACTTGTGCTAGCGCTTGTGTGCATATGCGTGTGTCTGCACCTTTGTGTGGGTCTCCCGCTGTTCCATTAGGTGAACTTTGACCTGTTTTTAAAAATTTGATTCTACTGCTTGCATCAGTTACCTGATGTGGAATAGAGTTCCATGTAGTCATGGCTCTATGTAGTACTGTGCGCCTCCAATAGTCTGTTCAGGATTTGGGGATTGTGAAGAGTCCTGTGGGGTATGCATGGGTGTCCGAGTAGTGCTAGTAGTTAAAACAGACAGCTCAGTACATTCAGCTTTTCAACACTTCTGATTGACATGCATAATACTCATGTTCGCTGTACGTGTACATTTAAGGGCCAGCCGTGCTGCCCTGTTCTGAGCGACTCGTAATTTTCCCAAGTCCCTCTTTGTGGCACCTGACCACACGACTGAACAGTAGTCCAGGTGCAACTAAACTAGGGCCAGTAGGACCTGCCCTGTTGATAGTGTTGTTAAGAAGGCAGAGCAGTGCTTTATTATGGACAGACTTCTCCCCATCTTAGCTACTGTTGTATTAATAGGTTTTGACAGAGAACTCAGTAAAATCTTTGAAATCGTTGCATGTTGCGTTTTATATTTCTTTCAGTATAATTTGGCAGTAGAAAGCCTGCCAAGCCAGGCACAAACGCGACCCTCAAGGGCCAAAGTAAGGAAACTGGCAATTCAAGCCAGCTCAATTAAAGCCATTAGTGCTCCACTGTTTACGCTGCCCTCTCTTTAACCAACAAGGCATGGCTCCTAAACAGACATGGTAATGAGGTCCCAGGCTTCCTTCCTCAGACAAGGAGACGCTGGAGCGGCTTGGGTTGGGCCGCAGGGTTCCTGGCTTGGTCCACTCACACGGGACCGCAAGGTAAACATGATCCTGACACATTGTTCCTGAACCCATAATGGGGCCTTTTCAAGGATCCTCTAATGGGCCACCATGGCGGAGAGAAGGGTTGGGGGGTACCCCCACGGGAGACCTGGGAGACTGATCTTAAAGAAGTTACGTGTCATCGTTGACCGGCTGGCCGGTTGTCTCTCGCTCCCCAGTGCTCTTGGTAAACGCTTTTCTTTAATGAGAAGTTGTCTCTGTGAGTCACTCTTACACATCTTTGGTATCAGCCTCCTAGAAGTTATATGGTTCAAATTCCTGGTGATGTGATTCATGAGGTTTTGGGAGTCTATGGCTTTGGAACAATCAGAAAACTAAATCCCTCTCATTAAATGACTTGTCCTGAATTAATTATTCTCACTCTCATTGTCCTCAGTGGCCTTACTTCAATCCCTTCTCTGTCTATTTCCTCCATCTAGAATGATCAGACCAGGCACTTCAGTCATTCTCTTCCACCTCTTCAGCTTCTTTTCTCAGAGAGAAGGTGAGTGACGTGGCTCCGATTCTGATTCTGTAGCTTGTCTAGAGATATAAGATCAGAGCAAATTGCTCAAGGATCATTGTGTTATAGACCGTTACGAAAGAGTGAAAGTTGTGTATGTTTAGGAGACATACGTTATTTTCCCTTTCTTTCTGGTTAAATAAGCATGGCTTTATTCTTATCTTGATTGAAATCAACCAAAATGTCTCAGATTACATGAGTAGTCTCTCTATATGTTTATGAACAGTTGTTCCCCATTCTTTGCTAGATCTGTTATGACAGTTGTCTTCCCCTTCATTCAGCTCTTTCTCAGGAGATCATGTACCCCTATGGGCCTACCCACCGAGATCTGGAGACACCCAAGATGGACGATGGGAGTTCCACTGAAATAATTATACTCATGCCATTCATTTTTTTCAATAGCCGCTACCGCTCCATCTATGTAAGCTCCCATTTACCCCTTCTTTCCTTCAGTACCAGAAAATATCCCCAACTCATAAGAGAGAAATGTTGATCCACCATATCATCCATCTAACCGTTAATTGTTATTTTGATCATCAATCTGTTCATCAACAAATCAATTGGGACCGTGCCACCTTTCCTCTCTCTGTCTCTGCAGGTCAACAACAACGGTGTGATCTCCTTCGACGTACAGTTGAGCCAGTTCACCCCCGAGGCCTTCCCCCTGAGTGACAGCAGATCCTTCATCGCCCCACTATGGGCAGGCGTGCTGCGGCATCCGGCGGAGGCGTGTACTACCGCGAGCACAGACCCAGAGTTACTGGAGCGGGCCACACAAGACATCCGCAAGTACTTTAAGAACATGGCCACCTTCACAGCCACCTGGATCTTCATCACAACCTGGCACCAGGTCACCTTCTACGGAGGCAGTCAGGCCACCCCGGTAAAATAACCACAATCACGAATCACAGGGATTGCTTTATGCTCCACACACAAAAACACCTTCACGCACCACGCGGACGATAGCCAATGATGATACCATTTATCGCACAAGAAATGTTTTTAATCATTTGTCTCTGCGCGATACTTATGCAGAACTGAGAGTAACTTTTCATATGTAGTCGTCTCAAATTGAAATCTCTTTGAACTTCTGGGTAAGTATTTGTTTAGTCTAATATTTGTTTAGGTTAAAAGGTCAATTCTGCCAGGTGTTGAATTTAATTTTTGTTTTGTCTCACTCAGTGTTTTTCTTTTCTCTCTCTTTGATTTCATATTGAACTTACCATATGCTTGCACATTCTTACCTCTCTATAGGTGAACACATTTCAGGCTGTGTTGATATCGGACGGTCTGTCATGCTTTTCCATGTTCAATTATGGAGAGATCAACTGGAGCACAGGCACAGCCAGTGGAGGAGACCCTCTGACTGGTTTGGGTGGTAGCACAGCACAGGTAGTCCGATCATGATAACCTACATATACCACCCCTGGCACACATCAAACCAATGAGGGGATTCGATTAATGCTTCTGGCATGCCCCTGGTGAACCGGGTGAACCGGGTCAGCATTGATTGTGTTTGATTTGAAACCGGACTACCTCCCTCGTGTGAGCCAGGTGCCCCGTTCTGGCCATTGGCACAAAACAAAAATTATGTAGGTTAAGTCCCTGAAGTAATGAGTAAGATTCTGTTTTCACATGCAAAATTGATTGCTTTTGATAAAAAGCGGTTTATCTGACTTCCCAATGATTACTAGTTTGAAAATGTGAATCTATATTTTATGGGAAATAGATGTTGTACAATGCAACCATTCTGCATTGTTGACAATATGACACGAGTGGCACAGATTACCATTCGATTTGTGCAGGGCGCACCTTCCTCCTCGACCTCACCCGGTCACGTGACGGGCATAGCTTAATCGAATCCCCTCATTCTCAACGCCCCACTTACCACCTCTAAAACACATCAGTCCAATCATGATGCCCCATATACCACCCTTAAAACATGTCAGGCCAATCACAACCTCCCAGATATAGCTAAAACACATCAGTCCAATCATGATGCCCCATATACCACCCTTAAAACATGTCAGACCAATCATGAGGCCCCATATACCACCCTTAAAACATGTCAGACCAATCACAACCTCCCAGATATAGCTAAAACACATCAGTCCAATCATGATGCCCCATATACCACCCTTAAAACATGTCAGACCAATCACAACCTCCCAGATATAGCTAAAACACATCAGTCCAATCATGATGCCCCATATACCACCCTTAAAACATGTCAGACCAATCACAACCTCCCAGATATAGCTAAAACACATCAGTCCAATCATGATGCCCCACATACCATCCTTAAAACATGTCAGACCAATCACAACCTCCCAGATATAGCTAAAACACATCAGTCCAATCATGATGCCCCACATACCATCCTTAAAACATGTCAGACCAATCACAACCTCCCAGATATAGCTAAAACACATCAGTCCAATCATGATGCCCCATATACCACCCTTAAAACATGTCAGGCCAATCACAACCTCCCAGATATAGCTAAAACACATCAGACCAATCATGATGCCCCATATACCACCCTTAAAACATGTCAGACCAATCACAACCTCCCAGATATAGCTAAAACACATCAGACCAATCATGATGCCCCATATACCACCCTTAAAACATGTCAGACCAATCACAACCTCCCAGATATAGCTAAAACACATCAGACCAATCATGATGCCCCATATACCACCCTTAAAACATGTCAGACCAATCACAACCTCCCAGATATAGCTAAAACACATCAGACCAATCATGATGCCTCCCACCTCTATGAAAGTGATAACCTCCTCACTTGCCTTTTCCCCCATCTCTCCCCTCTCCAGTCAGGTTTTAATGGAGGAGCAATCGGTAACTTCCTCAACCTGCCTGGGTCCCGTTCCAATGCCGTGGTTGAAATCGAGCGGACGACCAATGTAAACCTGCCTGGCCGCTGGGTCTTCCGTGTAGACACTGCCCTGATAGACCCTGCCAATGGCTGCAGTTACAATGGTGGGTAAAAAGTATAACATAACAAAGACTCAAATGTCTAGGTTCGAATATCTAGGTACTAGTCAAGTGCATGTAGACAGTAAACTTGAATTACTCTCCTCATAACACAGCATGAGTCCCCGTATTAAAAAAACATCCTGGATGGGGAGACCCATAGTCATGAATGTCCATATCTTCTCCTAGGGCGGTTCTATCGGCGTGGTGAGATCTTCTGGCTGTCCAACCAGTGCTCCCAGCGGTGCCGCTGCCTGGACATTGACAACGAGGTGCTCTGCCGGGAGGCGCCGTGCAGCCAGCTGGAAACGTGTGAGCAGAAGGAGGGTGCCTTCTACTGCCAGTCTACGCGCACCAGCACCTGTGTGGTTTTCGGCGACCCTCACTACCACACCTTTGATGGCTTCCTCTACCACTTCCAGGGCACCTGCTCCTACCTGTTAGCTCGACCCTGCTGGGAGGTGGCTGGCCTGCCCTTCTTCAGCGTGGAGGCCAAGAACGAGAACCGTGGCGTGGCCTCTGTGTCCTGGCTGAGAGATGTCACTGTGGAGGTGTACGACCACAGAGTCACCCTGCCTAAGGGTGGGCAGGGCACAATACAGGTGAGCAGAGCAGCACTTCCAAGGAGGACAAATATGTAGGGATGTCAGTTTGCCATAGGTCAGATGGTTATAGGCCAGATGTTCTGCCTTTGGGAGGCTAGGTACATAACAGTGGTCTGATCATGTAGAGGTAAGACCAGCAGATCCTGTGTACCGCTCTCAAGGAGATTCATTAGGTCATTACCTAACGTTTTCATAGGAATATTCCATCAACGTCACACCAAACATACAAAGAACATGGTTAAAATGTTCTCAGAATATAAGATATTAATGTTCTAGACACCTTTCATGAACATTCCTGTGTATGAGTCGTCAGGACATTGCTTGACTGTCCCAAAGAAACCCAATTGTTTCATTATTACACAGCACCCTTTGTTACTGTGGCCGAGCCCATCAAGGCTCTGTGATCCATTCACAGTTCTTTGACAATGTTCAGGACACAGTGCTTTCAACTTACATATGTGACACACTTTGAAAAACATGATTACATTGTGCATGTTCATTTATACAGTAATTATTATTCAGCACATCCTCACCTCAGATTTGAACTCACAACCTCTTGGTTCACAGCATTCTGATGTTTCTGCTACGCCACCATGTCTGTGTCATCGGACTATTCTCTCTTAATTCATTTGATTTACTTATTTCAGAAATGTTAGGGCTTTTATATAGTTTTCTAATGTTGGTGGGGCATTTAACCTTGAATCGCAATTATAAAACAAAATGTTTTTTCTTGAGTGTACCTTTAACAGAGCTGAGATTTACTTCAAGGTGTATTCACCCTATTGCTTACACCTATCCAGATGTTTCAGATGTACACAAGTGCCTAGGAAGATGATGTTAGGGTTTGCTTCTGGACAGCGCCAGACTATACTGGCCCAGGAAGCACCTGCTCTAGGGTTATCCCTTATTGGGACAGTGGGTACGGGCAGTCTGCTTTGGTGCTTGTGACCTGCTAGGGGAGTCACACTCACATTATTAGCAGTATACGGTATGTTAATGTCATTATTTGGCAACATTTACAGCACCCGTAATTGATAAAAATGTTTTCTCAATGAAAGATGTAAACCTGTAGGATTACCCCTCGAGCACAAATTATGACCACGTTTCCATTACTTCTCATAAATGATCAGTATTTATTAATTCTATATAACTGAGTGAAACCGACATCATTGTGCTGCTAACAGTATAGCTTCATCCACTGCCCGAATGCCCCAAACTGGGCTCGAACCCACGATTCTCTGATCACAAACACAACTGACCAGCCTCCTTGACAATGTACCAACGATTTGAGGTACCATCCACCATGTTCTTAACTCTGTTACATGAGCATCTCTCCATCTTCTTCTTGAAATGCACTTTGAAGTAAATCTCAGCTCTATCTAAAGTGCACTCAAGAAAAACTATTTTATTGACAGGAGTAACATTAAAACCAGGTAAAATGCCCCACCAACATTAGACCACTATACAGAAAGCCCTAACATTGCTGAAATAAGTACATCAAATAAATGATGAGAGAATAGTCAGATTAACTGGTAACTGACACAGACATGGTGGCGTAGCAGAAACATCAGAACGCTGTGAACCAAGAGGTTGTGAGTTCAAATCTGAGGTGAGGACATGCTGAGTAATAATTACTGTAGGATTGAAAATGCACAATATAATCATGTTTTTCTAAGAGTGTCAAATATGTAAGTTGAAAGCACTGTGTCTCGAACGTTGTCAACAGACAAAGAGCTGTGAATGGATCAGTGGTTCACCAATCAGGTCCTTGATGGGCTCAGCAACAGTAACAAGGCGAAATGTGTAATGAATTTTTGGGCGGGAGAACGTTTCTTTGGGATCATCAGGTGAAGTCCTGACAAACTAATACAAAGACATTTTCTTGAAATATTCCCATGAAACATGTCTAGAAAATTCACATATTATGTTCTGAGCACATGGCAGCCATGTTCTTGTGTAAATTATGTTTGACATTTAGGGAATGTTCGCCAAAACATACTTAATAGGTTATCAGAAGGTTTTTGCTAACGTACATAGAATGTTCCCCTAACTAACGGAAAACTGGACACTCAAACATCTGGGGAACATTACAGGTACCATTACAAAAAAGTGATCTTTCTCTAGAATTGTTAGCTGGGCTATCTAATCTAATATGGTGTTTACGTGGTACTGTACTGCATCATCTGCCCTGAATCTCCTACCTCTCCTTTTCCAGGTGGATGGACTGATGAAGACACTGCCAGTCCAACTCCAGCTAGGTGCCGTCAGGGTGTACCAGTCGGGCATGGCCGTCGCCCTGGAGACCGACTTCGGCCTCCTGGTGACCTACGATGGGCAGCACTACGCCTCCATTTCCCTGCCCAACTCCTACTTCAACAACACATGCGGCCTGTGTGGTAACTATAACGACGACCCCGCCGACGACCCTGTGCTGCCCGACGGCTCGCTGGCCGAGAGCGTGGTGGCGCTGGGTGGCAGCTGGCGGGCGGAGGACGCTGACTGGCGCTGCACAGACGGCTGTGCCCAGAACTGCAGTGTCTGTGAACCGTTGACCGAGGCCTTCTACTTCCGCCCGGACTACTGTGGAATCATCAACAAGACGGACGGGCCTTTCAGGGACTGCAGGGCAGTGGTGGACCCCACGGCCTTTGTCTATAGTTGTGTCTACGACATGTGCAGCAACAGGGACAACATTACCACCCTCTGTCAGGCCATCCAGGCATACGCCTTAGCCTGCCAAGCCCTGGGGGTCACCATACGAACCTGGAGGTCACACACCTTTTGTGGTGGGTGCTCTTCTGTCCGGATATGTATCCAAATAACGCGTAGAAATGGTTTTGTTTGGACATTTTTATAGCTACCTATCCTTAAAATAAACATGTTACTTACTGTTTCTGTTAGGGATGGATCTAGATTTACTGGGTGGGAGGGGCTGGTCCAACTCAGTGTCATAAAAAAAAAAAATGCACCCCCCTCACCAAAGTAAAAAATATTTTCACATGACTCTCCCCTTTTACCGTAAAATAAATTGAACACCCTCCCCCCATATAATTAACTGAAAATAATGTTTATGACTACAAATAACAATAACTGTGTTTATTAAAAGTGGACATCGACTTTGCCACTTCACAGTGGACGCCACGCAGGGCTACGGGCCAGAAGGTTGAGGGTTCGCCGACCACCACAGACGAGCTCACTCTCCCTGCCTGTTTCATTGCACTGCGATCAGAGCCGGCTGCAGACACTGATCAGCTAGGGGGAAATCAGATTTTCAACATTTTGATGGCCTATTTATAATTATATAAAATATATCCAATTAGGGATATATATTTCTGTGCCAATGCACCACACAACCAATAAACAAAGCATAACGACTTTAGGCACTTTAATATCATGGTTAGCGTTTTTAACACCACAATAAATCAATCTTGACAAACAGGAAATATATCCCTCCCTACCTTGTAGGCTTACCCAGTATCGAAGGCTTGACAATCTCCGAATGTCATTAAACTTTTTGGTGTTTTGACACAGATGTCTCTTTCCTTAATCAATTGGCAGCTGCACAGTTTGGATTGATTTAATTTGTCAGTAAAAAAAATACGTACAGTATAAGTCCAACGTTTTTTTTCTACTCATTCAAGAGTTTTCTTTATTTTGACTATTTTCTACATTGTAGAATAATTGTGAAAAGTGAAATAGTGAAATAACACACGGAATCATGTAGTAACCAAAAAAGTGTTAAACAAATCATTGTTCAAAGTAGCCAACCTTTTCCTTGATGACAGCTTTACACACTCTTGGCATTCTCTCGAGCAGCTTCACCTGGAATGCTTTTCTAACAGTCTTGAAGGAGTTCCCACATATGCTGAGCATTTGTTGGCTGTTTTTCCTTCACTCTGCGGTCCAACTCATCCCAAACAATCTCAATTGGGTTGAGGTCGGGGGATTGTGGAGGCCAGGTCATCTGATGCAGCACTCCATCACTCTCCTTCTTGGTCAAATAGCCCGTACACAGCCTGGAGGTGTGTTGGGTCATTGTCCTGTTGATAAACAAATGATAGTCCCACTAAGCCCAAACTAGATGGGATGGCGTATCGCTGCAGAATACTGTGGTAGCCATGTTGGTTAAGCGTGCCTTGAATTCTAAATAAATCACTGACAGTGTCACCAGAAAAGCACCCCCACACCATCCCACCTCCTCCTCCTTCATGCTTCACAGTGGGAACCACACATGCGGAGATCATCCGTTCATCTACTCTGCGTCTCACAAAGACACAGTGGTTGGAACCCAAAAAATGTGGACTCATCAGACCAAAGGACAGATTTCCACCTGTCTAATGTCCATTGCTTGTGTTTCTTGGCCCAAGCATAGTCTCTTCTTCTTATTGGTGTCCTTTAGTAGTGGTTTGTTTGCAGCAATTGGACCATGAAGGCCTGATTCACACAGTCTCCTCTGAACAGTTGATGTTGAGATGTGTCTGTTACTTGAACTCTGAAGCATTTATTTGGGCTGCAATCTGAGGTGCAGTTAATTGTCAATATCTGAGGCTGATAACTCTAATGATCTTATCCTCTGCAGCAGAAGTAACTCTGGGTCTTCATTTCTGTGGCAGTCCTCATGAGAGCCAGTTTCATCATAGAGGTTGATGGTTTTTGCGACTGCACTTGAAGAAACTTTCAAAGTTCTTGAAATGTTCTGTAGTGACTGACCTTCATGTCTTAAAGTAATGATGGACTGTCACTTCTCTTTGCTTATTTGAGCTGTTCTTGCCATAATATAGACTTGGTCTTTTACCAAGTAGGGCTATCTTCTGTATACCACCCCTACCTTGTCACAGCACAACTGATTGGCTCAAACGCATTAAGAAGGAAAGAAATTCCACATATTAACTTTTAACAAGGCACACCTGTTAATTTAAATGCATTCCAGGTGACTACCTCATGAAGCTGGTTGAGAGAATGCCAAGAGTGTGTAAAGCTGTCATCAATGCAAAGGGTGGCTACTTTGAAGAATCTCAAATATAAAATATATTTTGATTTGTTTAACACTTTTGTTACTACATGATTCCGTATGTGTTATTTCATAGTTTTGATGTCATCACTATTATTCTACAATGTAGAAAATAGTACAAATTTAGAAAAAACCTTCGAATGCGGAGGTGTGTCCAAACGTTTGATTGGTACTGTGCATATACACAAAGATTTTTAAGTTACCAGCATTGCACAATAAAGTCGGGGACTTATTACCATTGCGGGACCTATTTTTTACATAGTTAAAATATAATTACATAGATATAGAGATTAATAAATGCTCAACCTCCAGATAAGTATGAGGGGGGATTTTAAGTACAATTCTTACAACTTTGTTTGGCTGGTAGTTTATTCTTTAGATGTATGGGGCTGCTGGTGAACGATGACGTGCAGGCATAAAGTGACACTGGACGAGCACACTTGTCAGAGTGTTTATGTCATTATCTTCTCTATGGACGGACCAAGATGCAGCGATGCTTCCAGCATACATATTTATTAAACGTAACTGGGGAAAAACCAATAAACGAACGACGATCGTAACAATGGCACATAACATAGACTAAACACTAAAGCTATGAACCAGACAATAACCCACAAAACCCTAGTGCAAAACCACAAACATATATATGGTTCCCAATTAGAGGTAACAACACTCAGCTGCCTCTAATTGGGAACCATTAACCCAACATAGAAATAGCACAACTAGAACCAAAAACCCTACACCAAAACAAAACTATACACGCCAGCCTGTAAACTCAGGCCTGGACGTGACTGTTTAGGGGTGTCTGTAACTAGGTTTCCATCCAATTGGCGACAGATTTTCATGCGAATATTCTAAAATCTTCATAAAAACAATGTGCCATTTCAGAGTTTCCTTTTAGGAACATTTGGCACCAGACAACATGACAGGGAAGATTTTAATTTACAGAACATTTGAGAAATGTAATGGACATCCGTGTGCATTCAAATTCAACCTGGCGCGGCCATCAATAAACAAAGGATTTTGGCCAAATGAGACACATTTACGCTTACTTAAAAACAACCTATAACAAATTACAAAAACACTATTCCTTGTGTTCCGATGTGTAGAATATGCAACACTTCATAGTATTTTTTCTACTTTCCTAAAACAATATTTCTTTCTGTCATTTCTTTATGTCAGATGGCTACTGTGTCTGCTACACAGATACAGACGTACAGGAGGGTAATTTATAAATGTTCTATCCTTATATCTTGTATAAAGATAAGCACTATATTGTTAGATGATATTAATAACTCTGGTAGGCCTGAAACGGTCTTCCTCACCTCAAGTCCAACTGTCAGATGGAGCGCCGGGGCTCAGTGCCTTCATATCACAGGCCTGCAGTAGCTAAAGCGTATTGATAGCCACACCATACCAAACCTTCACAAACGTTTCTAAACTTTATTAGGATAATATCAAATATAAGGCAAGCCATTGTTTATAGGGACAATACAAGCAGAAGAAGATAAAAAAAACTCCTCCCCAGTGCCCCCCAAAATGTACACAACCCTCCCAAAAGAAAAAAAAGAAGTCTGACAACCATCCCCTGTTTTTGACCACCCCTACCCCCAGTAAATGTCGATCTGATTGTGTTAATATCATAATGTAACTTACAGTAGTAATCATGTAACACATAACAGCATAGCAATCTTAGGTTAATATGATTTGTTATATACAGTAAGATCCTCTTTCTCCTTTGATTGGCTGCCAGCCCTGAAATGCCCCGAGTCCAGCCACTACCAGGTGTGCACCAGTGCCTGCGCCGCCTCGTGCTCGGACCTCACCTCCCACCTGTACTGCACCCGTCCTTGCACAGAGGGTTGCCAGTGCGACCCTGGCTACGTGCTGAGTGGCAACCGCTGCGTCCGGCGCCAGGACTGCGGCTGCGAGCGTGAAGGCCTCTACTACCCTCTCAACGACACTTTCTGGGCGGGCGAGGGTGGAGAGTGCACCCTGCGCTGCGTCTGTGGGCCTAACGGCGAAGTCTCCTGCTTCAACGATTCGTGTAGAGAAGGCGAGGTGTGTGTGACAGAGTTCGGCCTGTTGGGCTGTTACCCCCGCAGGGAAGGGGTGTGTTCTCTGGGCCAGAATGTTGTGACGGCCTCCTTCGACGGGGCCTCCATGCCCTTCCCGGACGACAGCTCCTACTACCTGCTGAGGTCGTGTGGGCCAACGCCGGCCAACGTGTCTGCTGTGGAAGTAAAGATGGGCCGGCGGCTGGTAAACAAGGGTCCGTACTGGATGCGGCCCGTGGTGGTCAGGGTGGCCAACCTGGAGGCCCAGATAGGTGGATCGGACTTTGACATAGTGAAGGTCAGTATTATAGCCTGGTGCTCCAGTCTGTTTGTGCTTTTCTCTGTGTTTGTTCATTGTCATTCCAAATATACAGTATGGGACCAGGCTATTTTGGTGCTACCTCAGTCCGATGGAGAGAAAATGCATGAGTCTCCAGACAAGTAAACATACAAAAGTATGTGTAAAGATTCTCTGAGCATTGATATTGGGCTACATTGTGGGTAGGTTTTCCAGACCCAGGCACAGGAGGTTGGTGGCACCATATTGGGGAGGACGGGCTCATGGTAATGGATGTAGTGGAATAAGTGGAATAGTATCAAACACATGGTTTCCATGTTTTGTATGCCATTCCATTCGCTCTGTTACAGCCATTACTATGAGCAGTCCTCCCCTCTGCAGCCTCCACTGGACTCAGGGCAACTTTACCTCTGGACTAAGAATCACTTTCAGTGGAGAAACTTTATTTAGCATTATTTTACACCAGGAGTAGGCTAAATATGAGTCTGGGAAACTGGCCCTGAAAGTCTGTCCTCATGAGATGAATACCTTACTCAAAGTAATTTAGCTGGAATATTTAGTTCAATTGAGTACAGGCTTAACTGAATGACAACAGAGATAATACAGCAAGGAATTGTATTGAATAGTTTGGTGTAGGCTTTGTCTCCGAGGAATGCTCCTCAGAGCAAGATGCTGATGACAGGTTGCCCTACGCTGGGGGAAAGGAGTTTCAATGACGGGTCTTAAGGTTATTATGCTGCTGGTGGGGAGGTTGGTCATTGGATGACTGTTGCTGCAAAACAACACGGTTTGAGTTGACATATAAATACTCCCCTAGATTCATGCCCATTGGTTGAAAGAAAGATAGTGACTATTGCCCGAGTGAGTAGGTTAACCAGCAACAGCGGTGGAATTGCCTTAGTGGGCCATGCTCATAGGCTGAAGTTAATAGGTGAATGACATTCCACACGCTTGCTAATAGAAAAGGAGGAAGAGACGTGACGCTATGTGGACGAGCCATGCTGACACATACCATATAAATACCTGCCATGCTGACAAGATATCATTATACCCCCTACCATATAAATACCTGCCATGCTGACAAGATATCATTATACCCCCTACCATATAAATACCTGCCATGCTGACAAGATATCATTATAACCCCTACCATATAAATACCTGCCATGCTGACAAGATATCATTATACCCCCTACCATATAAATACAGTGGGGCAAAATACTTATTTTCCACCATAATTTGCAAATAAATAAATTTTAAATCCTACAATGTGATTTTCTGGATTTCTTTTTCTCATTTCGTCTGTCATAGTTGAAGTGTACCTATGATGAAAATTACAGGCCTCTCTCATCTTTTTAAGTTGGAGAACTTGCACAATTGGTGGCTGACTAAATACTTTTTTGCCCCACTGTACATGCTATGCTGATGAGTGAGATAGGAAGCGATGTGAATTATGAGTTTACTAGATGAATGAAAAGATCCATTCAGACCAGCCTTACTGACTGAAAATGTGTAACTACATAACAGATATATCACTGCGCTACATTACAGTGGCTGAATGTTGCTGCTACTAAGTCTCTATGACGTAATGTTATGATGTGTCTAAATCCCAGCTGAACGGTGAGCTGGTACTACTGCCTTACGTCCACCCACTGGAGACCCTTATGATCTACCGTGCCCCTGGCGACGCTACCGTGGTGGAATCCAGCGGATTGGTCCTAGTCCGCTACACCCGCCAGGGCCTCCTCAACATCTCTCTCTCTACCCTCTTTTACAATGCCACCTGTGGCCTGTGCGGTCTCTTCAACGGAAATGCCAGCGACGATCTCCGTCTGCCTAACGGCCGGCTGGCCGAATCCCTCGAACTCTTCACTGACGGCTGGCGGGCCATCGCCGACGACCTGACGTGCAACGGCGATTGCGACGATCTGTACCGCATGTGCACGGACCTGTGGCTCTACCAGAGCCCGTGGATGTGCGGCAACATCAACGACCCGGGGAACAGCTCCTTCCTGGCGTGCCACGGTGTCGTCAACCCCTCGCCGTTCTTCCGGAACTGCCTGTACAACATGTGCGTGCGGGAGGGAAACCGCTCGGTGCTCTGCTCTTCGCTGCAGGCGTATGCCTCGGCCTGTCAGGACGCCCAGGTGGGCCTTGCTGCCTGGAGGAGTGCTACCAATTGCCGTGAGTTAGTCCTTCGCCACCACCTTGGAGTGATGTTGAGTGATGGACTGATTATGTATTTTTCCTTTATAAACCAAACCTTGGCTCTGCTAATTCTGAATATCCCGCTTGTTTCTGTTTCTGTTTCTGTCCCGACCTCTTTCTATGTCTCTCTCCTTTTCTCTCACTCTCTTTTTCTTTCTGTTACCGTCCCTCTATCTCTCTCTCTCTATTTGTCTTTTACCTCACCCCTCTCTCTCCTTCCCGCAGCCTTGCCCTGTCCGGAGAACAGTTACTTTGACGAGTGCACCAACGCTTGCCCGCTGACCTGCGCCGGCCTGGACGAGCCCGACGAGTTGTGCCCACTGCCCTGCCAGGAGGGCTGCCAGTGCAGGGAGGGCTTTGCACTGCGCAACGGCCAGTGCGTGACGCGCAGCGACTGCGGCTGCATCAGCTCTGGGGGCCGGCAGCTGGCCACCAACCAGACCTTCTGGAATGACTGGGAGTGCCAGGAGCGCTGCTACTGCAACGGCTCGGACAACAGCGTCTACTGCACGCCGGTACCGTGCCGAGAGGGCGAGTACTGCCAGGAGGGCCTTGAGGGTCTCTACTTGTGCCAGCCGCGCACCGAAGCGTTGTGCATTGCCGCTGGTTACAGCCACTTCCTGCCATTCGGAGGTGTGCCCTTTGAGCTGCAGAGTAGCTGTACTTTGATCCTGGCTACAACGAGGTGCAACGGCGGAGTGGCGGGAGAGGAGGATATGGACCAGAGCGCCGCCACCCGACCCAGGACGAGCACCAGCGCCGACCTCCCTCGCTTCAAGCTGTCAGCCCGGAACGAGGAGAGGGACACGGGGCAGGCCATCTGGGTGAGGGGTTTCATCTTGGAAGTCTACGGCTATGAGATTGAGGTGTCTCGGAGCTACAAACACACCATCACGGTGAGTGTATTATACACTTTTCACACTACCTTTCCGTCCTGAATTAAACTGTACTGGCTCAGATATTTTTTTATTTCCCATTGTCCTTTTTTAGCATGATTCCAGAAACTATGGTGGATGCGTAACTAGGCCAGCTCAGTAAAGTTTGGTTTGACTTTGCTCGGTTCCACTCAGTGGGGTGTAAAGGCTGGGGCACAGTCAGTCTTGTTAGACTTTATTAGGAAGAAACACATTTTGTAAAGTATTGAGAGCAGGACAAGAATCTTACCAACTGAAAAAAGACAGGAGAAATGTATTCTTACTATGTCTTGACACTTTTCATTTCAATGCATATTCATCCTTCCAGTTGTGAATCTCACACAGTGAGGGAGAGTTATTTGTTCATCAAGCCAATAGAATGGCGGAGCAGAGTCAATTCCTCTTTGATTGGCTCAGGGCGGTTCTTATTTCAATCGGCATCTTTTATCAGGCTGGAGATCTGAGATCTGAGGAGAACCACAATGCACACACTCAATCCTATACACTCACACTTGTTAGATATAACACACACACACACACACACACACACAGCCATGACTCACTCTCCCATGCTCTCTCCCAGGTGAACAAGGAACGCCTGTACCTGCCTTTGAAGCTGGGGCCGGGGAAGGTCCACATCTTCACTTTCGGCATGCAGCTGGTGGTGGAGACGGACTTTGGCCTGAAGGTTGCCTTCGACTGGAACACCCTGCTCCTGCTCACGGTGCCTCGACGCCTCTACAACGCCACCTGCGGCCTGTGCCAGGGCATGCCACTTTCCTCTCCACCCGCACTCACCACCAGCAACTGGGGCATGGCCTGGGCTGAGCAAGACCCATTCTGCCAGGTGGGCTGCGGCGACTCGTGCCCACGTTGTGGGTCGGTCGAGAGAGGCCTTGGTGCCATCGATGCCCCTTTACTCGTCACGGACGCCTACGTGGAAGGCGTGGCCCAAGATGGCGAGGGAGGAGGCGTCAATGTTGATGGCGGGGGAATCCGATTCCACCTGGGCGATGGGTTGTACTTGTTTGTGGAGCCCGAGGCAGTGCGTCTGTGCGGGTTGATGGTGGACCGCGGCGGTGTGTTTGCGCGCTGCCACAGCAAGGTGGCGCCGGCGTTCTTCTACCAGAGCTGCCTGCAGGACACATGCCTGGACCAGGGTGCCTCTGGGACCATTTGCAACTGGCTGCAGATCTACACCAGCACATGTCAGACCCAGGGGGTGCGCGTGTTAGACTGGAGGCGTGACACGCCCTGTGGTGAGCACAATAATAATTGAGACATGAATCAAGTAGATTCAGTTGAGTTTAATTCTCTCCGGCCCAGGTGGAGACTTATCTTACATAGGACTACTCCTCAATAGTAATAGCCTATTAGATAATGTTCTGTTCTGACAAACAGAGTGAAAAACTAACGGACAACTGGTCAAAGCTCAAACCAAGTTTATTCACCCAATGGGTCAAACAGCTGCAAAGACAAAACATGTTTACACAAGCACATATATGTATACCTTCCTCCTATGCTGAGTCTCCTCCTTGCACGTCTGGGCAGCCAGTACATCTCTGTTTGCTAGACAGGACTTTAGTGGTGCCTGTTCTTTCTCACCTCATCTGACCTGAGCTCGGCCAAAATGTCTCACTCCTCCCCAACTCACGGCTGTCCTACCCTTATCTGTTGACTGAAACCAGACTATTGCCTCCTCCTCTCCATAGGATACATGAGATTTAACAATAGCATGTTCGTACAAAATGTAAACCTTCTGCACTCCACTATTTCACTCAGTAGATTTCCACACCCTCTGGAGTTTCGAAGTTGGTACCCAACAATAACAACTGATACTTTCACCAAGGTTACATGGAGTTAGTCAGTCATATGAGTAAAGGACAGATGAATCCCAAAGCAGCAGCTTCATGTTACCGTCCTACACAATGACATATAGTACGCTGTCAAATGAATCACCAACAGAGATTTTAATGTTTGTTCTATTCTGCATCTATCTGCATCTATCGTTGACTTTGACTTTGACTTTGAATTTGACTTTGACTTTGACTGACTTTGACTTTGACTTTATCATCCACTTTGCACCCAAACTGTAATCTGTCCAGAGAACCAATGCCAGGTAAATGAATCATGTGATCATCATGTCTGTGTCTCAAATCAAAGGCATCATATTCCCTCTATAATGCTAGTGCACTACGTAAGGAATAGTGTGCCATTTTGGACGCAGATCACATTTCCGTTACCCATATAAATGTTTATTTTTCTCCTTCCCCAGTGCTGACATGCCCAGACAACAGCCACTACTCTAGCTGCATGTCAGTGTGCCAGCCGCGGTGCGCCCCAGCCCGCGGCCAGAGGGAGTGCACACAAGACTGTGTGGAGGGCTGCCAGTGTGACCAGGGCTACGTCCTCAATGGCAAGGGTTGCACCCTGCCCCAGAACTGTGGCTGCTACAACCACGGCAAGTACTATGAGGTGAGCCAGTCACACAGACAGTAGTCTCTCTCCACAGACATTCATATGCACGTGACAAGCTAGTTAGCTTACGATTTCAATTATGGCTTGTGAAAGTACACAGGAAGTACTTAAAGACGCACTCCAGCTATTTTTTTTAAACTTTTTCTGTTGAAAAACAAAATCCCACGTATATATACAGTAATGTTCACACACTTAAGGGTAAAAATAAGATGTTTTGAGGAAAATAATGTATTTTAGACACAAGTTAAGTTAATGGAGTAGGCCATTCAAGGAGTTGGTCTGATGGTGCCCCCTAATGGCTTTGAAACATTCTCAGCACATCTAAGGAACATGACAAAAAAACGTTCTTGGTATTTCATTACTTTAACAGAACGTTTCCTAAAAGTTCAAACATGGTCACATTTTGACATTGGGAATGTTCTCAAATTCTTCCAAGAACGTTAACAAAACAACGTTATTCTGTGGGAATAACAGTACTTCAACATGACGTTTCCTACAGGTTCCCTCACGGTTCTATTTAAAGTCATGTTCTCAAATTGTTCCGAGAATGTTAAGTAAACTTTCCACAAAAACCACAAGAACTTTAGTAACGTTCAGAGAACGTTGTAAGAATGTTATTAAAACATATACATTCCGTTCTCAGCATAAACAAAACTCTCTCTATCCTCTATTTTGTTAAGTGTTCAGGGGTCCACTAATTGGTCACACCTGATCTTGATGAAACGGGGTCTGTTTTAATAGACAAAAATTAGCAGCTTTGTATTGGTGAAAAAAACATGACATGCTAGCTCCGTCCTGGTGGCACAGTGGACAAATTCAATGGATAGAGAAGAGAAGATTATAGAGTTGAATCTCACTGAATACATGTGTTTTCCGTGATTAATGCGAAAGGAAATGAATTTTCCATGTCTCCTATCTGTGCTTGGAGTAAAAAGAAAGTTTACCCAAAATAAACTAGCAATGTTGTTAAAAGGTCTTATTGAAACATTCAGTGTAAGTTTTAAGGAAGTTATTCAAAAACTTCCAAATAACCTATAATTTCCATTCTCAGAGTTAATAAAACCTCCCGGGAAACATAGCCGCACGAAGGAAAACAGTTATATACATACAGTACCAGTCAAAAGTTATATACATACAGTACCAGTCAAAAGTTATATACATACAGTACCAGTCAAAAGTTATATACATACAGTACCAGTCAAAAGTTTGGACACAACTACTCATTCAAAATCCTTGAATAAGTAGGTGTGTCTTAGCGAAGCAATATAGCCATCTGTAGTGCAGGAAAAGTTTATTCTTTTGCACTGATTTATACAGGTAAAATCCCATTGGGATTTAAATCTATTTTGTGAGCAAGGAAAGGCATTTAAAAAAATATATTGTAAAAGGAGTTGTTTCCTTTGCCCTCCCGCTTGCTATCCCTCCTCCAGCCCAAACAGCTGTTCTGGAACAGTGATTGCACCCAGCGCTGCCAGTGCATCGGCCGTAATCTCATCCAGTGTGACCCGCGCCGCTGCAAGGCCGAGGAGGAGTGCGCCCTGCGCCATGGCGTGCGCGGCTGCTTCGCCCAGCGCTCACAGAACTGCGTGGCGTCCGGTGGCGGTGTCTTCAGGACCTTTGACGGGGCGTCCTTCCGCCTGCCTGCCTCCTGCTCCTTCGTGCTGTCCACCAACTGCCACAAGCTACCTGGCCTCTCCTTTCAGCTCATCGCAAACTTCGACAAGTGGAGCACGCCCAACCTCACCACCATCTCCCATGCGTACCTCTATATTAACGAGGAGAATATCCTGATCTCCGGGAGCACCGTGAAGGTGATGGGGAGGGAGGGTAGATTTAATGGATGAATTAAAGGGTGGTTGGATGGATGGATGGATGGATGGTTGGATGGATGGATGAGTGCATGGCCGCAGGAAGAGGATATGGGGTGGGGGTGATGTCAACAGGTGAATTTAATTTTTGCATCGCTGCCATCTGTAAAATTTGGAGAGAATACATGTGAAATGTGGGTGTTTTTATCAGTTTGAGGTTGGATGGTGAGTCGTGTGTATAGTTATGTCATACAATTATTTGTGTGTGTGTACTTAAAAAGTCTTACCATGAGTGCATGAATCTCACAGCCTGTCCTCCCCCCAAGCAGGTGAACGGCACTCCCGTGTCGGTGCCTTTTGTCACGGGCCTGATGACGCGCGTCTCCACATCGGAGGGCTTCCTGGTCATCGACATGCCGCAGGACATCCAGGTGCGCTTCAACCGCTTCAACACGCTCAGCATCACCATGGGCCAGCGGTTGCAAAACAAGGTCTGTTGTTGTTTTCCCTTACGGTTGGAGAACATTATGGAAGAATTATGTAGAACATTATACGTTTATTGTAAAGCATCTTTGGGTTTTAGAAAATAACTATGAGAGCTATAAAGTAGCATGTATTATTATTTGTAAGGTGTGTGGCCTTTGCGGCAACTTCAACGGAGACCCCACTGACGACTACATCACCTCCCGTGGGAAGCCAGCCGTCAGCGCCCTGGAGCTGGCCCAGAGCTGGAAGACCAATGGCATGCAGAACAGGTGAGGTGAAGAGGTGCCAAGGGGTGGGGGTGGGGGTGGCATGTGAGAGATAGACAGTTAGTGGTTAAAGTGGTAGTTCTATTTAAAAATATATAAAAAAAAAACCACCCTATGGTGTTGTTGCTTCCTCCAAGCCATTCAAAAATGTGTTTGCTGGTTATTTAGCAACGTCCAGAGTCTCCTAGGATTCATGGAGAATGTAGTGGTGCTAGTTGAAACATATTGTATCATTGGTGCATTCAAAAGCATGGATGGATCTGCCCTACCTCCCATCTCTTCACCCTCCCTCACTCCAGCTGTGATGAGACCCAGTACGTGGCGCTGGCCCAGTCGTGTGAGAACACAGCTGTGCTGGGCCTCCAGGGCGAGGAGGGGTGCCAGAAGCTCACCCAGATGAAGGGCTTCTTCCAGCAATGCCACGGCCTGCTGGACCCCAGGCCCTTCTACCAATCCTGCTACCTGGACGGTTGCTACAACCACCACAAGGCCCAGGTGTGCGGCTCGCTGGCTGCCTACGCCGAGGCCTGCCGCTCCCTAGGCACGCTCACCACCAAGTGGATTGCCCAGGAGAATTGTTGTAAGGGCACAGGCATGGGGACGGTCATGGGGGCATGGTGCCACTGGCAGGAGAGAATGAGAAAGAGGTTACAAGGGGAGGTACAAGGGTGAAAATTGATAAAACTTGATAAAGAATATTCAGAACACTAAGGCCCTCAAATTCAAATCTGGATCTTGAAGCCAACTCCACTGCTTTTTTTTGGTAGCCCAGCTAACAATTCTGTGGCAAAGTGTGTCAAATATGCAGGGCCAGACTAAGAAATTCTATATACAATGTTTGTGTGTGTATGCTACAGTAGGCTACTAACTAACATTTCCAGTGGCACACTGACTCCCCTAATGATGAAGGTGAAGCCCTAGGCTACTCACGGGGATGGCGCTCATCTCAAGATGAGCTACTTTGAAAAACAGTTCTGCTGTAAGCAAAACAATGTGTGTGTTGAAAAAAAAATCTATTGGTTGTACAGAGATTAGTATTTCCAGCAGTAGGCATTTGCTTTCCAAACGGTGTGTTTTTCCCGCGATTGTATTTTGAAATCTGCAAAAGGCAAACCGACAGCCGCAACCAACCATAGTCAGTCAGAGCTCCCATTCACGTCAGGAGCACTGGCATCCATAGATGACAGCTCCCATTCAAATCAGGAGGACTGGCATCCATAGATGACAGTTCCCATTCAAATCAGGAGGACTGGCATCCATAGATGACAGTTCCCATTCAAATCAGGAGGACTGGCATCCATAGATGACAGCTCCCATTCAAATCAGGAGGACTGGCATCCATAGATGACAGTTCCCATTCAAATCAGGAGGACTGGCATCCATAGATGACAGTTCCCATTCAAATCAGGAGGACTGGCATCCATAGATGACAGTTCCCATTCAAATCAGGATGACTGGCATCCATAGATGACAGTTCCCATTCAAATCAGGAGGACTGGCATCCATAGATGACAGCACCCATTCAAATCAGGAGGACTGGCATCCATAGATGACAGCTCCCATTCAAATCAGGAGGACTGGCATCCATAGATGACAGTTCCCATTCAAATCAGGAGGACTGGCATCCATAGATGACAGTTCCCATTCAAATCAGGAGGACTGGCATCCATAGATGACAGTTCCCATTCAAATCAGGAGGACTGGCATCCATAGATGACAGCTCCCATTCAAGTCAGGAGAACTGGCATCCATAGATGACAGTTCCCATTCAAATCAGGAGGACTGGCATCCATAGATGACAGTTCCCATTCAAATCAGGAGGATTGGCATCCATTGATGACAGTTCCCATTCAAGTCAGGAGGACTGGCATCCATTGCTAGTGTACCCATGAGTTTAACAGTCAAATTGCCAAGGTAAGACATTATTTACAAAGTAAATGTTATGGTGTTGGGTGCATTTTCCTGGCAAGGTTCAGGACCACTTGTAGAATCTATGCCAAGGCTCATTGAAGCTGTTCTTGCAACCTTTTAAGACACTTTATGTTGGTGTTCCCTTTATTTTGGCAGATACCTGTATGTGCTTGTGATGACTTAATCCACAGTTATTTATTTTATAAACTATTGATCCTCTGTGGCAAAATGATGCTCTCTGCTGTATTTTAAACATTGAGAGCGGGCTCCTGTGGTTGGATAACTCACACAATTGACCAGTCACATTTATTTATTATGAAGTTTATTCAAAATATTTTTGGGGGGGTCGGTTACCCAATCAAGGCAGGGCCCCCCATTTACCCACGTGGGCTCCCTAGCTCCTCTCTTCCCCGATCTGATGACTATCAGAGTGGCAGCAGCAGGCTGTCTACACTCATTGAGAGCAGGCTCCTGAGTCCTCCTGTGGATGGCGGTTGCAGTAAAACAATATATATACAGTACCAGCCAATATATGGATATATACAAAGAAATGGATATATACAAAAGGTCAAATGAAATGAAGTGCAGCTAGTTTGCAGTCTTTCCAGCTTCAGTTTGAAGTTATTGTGTTGTGCAGAGGCTAACTCCTCTGAACAACAGTGTCCTGACAAGAGAGCACATTTTCTATGCCAGGCGAAATCGTGCCTCATTAACGTAAACTCACTCACTTTCGTACATCGCCTTGGTCCGTACAATTGACCTTATTTTACCATTGTAAAGCACAATTTCTCCCCTTTCCAACAAAATCAATGACGAGACTATCATGACGCCCATCTCTGCATGATTCAAAAAGACAATGAGCTCCGTCGGGTCTTTTTAAGAATGACTAGGTATCCCCCCCTTACCCCAGTCCCTGTCCCTTTCTTGTTTTTAAACAACCAGAGAAGTGCTCCACCTGGTGGAGAGCGATTGTAAGACAGAAATAGTTGCTTTATGCGTGCTGTAGGTTACGACATGACACGCCACGATGTAACCGAGGGTCAGTTTTTTCAACTTTTCTACAATACTACACTTCTTTAGAGCCATTACCATGTCGATCAACGCTTGAATAGAAACGTAGTTCACACCCCAGATTTTGAAGTCAACAGTCGCTACGGTCCCATTAGTTTTCTTTGCAGCCTCGTTTGAATGTCGCGGTTGCGAACATTTGTACGGAATGAGGTTAGTTTACAGTAGCTCATTGTTATCGACGTATCCAAATAAATGTCACTTGAAAACAGCTTTAACAAATGCAGCTACTGTTGTTATTCTGTCTGCACTGTTTGACTTGACTGTAAGTTAGCCGTAGTTGGTTAGCTAGCAAGCAAAGGATAAGAACGTTGCCAGTCAGTATGACAATGGAACATTTACAACAAACGACTGGGCCATGCCATAGATACAGAACAAAAAGACTGAATGACTGGGTCGAGTCCATAGATACAGAACAAAAAGACTGAATGACTGGGTCGCGTCCATAGATACAGAACAAAAAGACTGAACGACTGGGTCGCGTCCATAGATACAGAACAAAAAGGCTGAACGACTGGGTCGAGTCCATAGATACAGAACAAAAAGACTGAATGACTGGGTCGCGTCCATAGATACAGAACAAAAAGACTGAACGACTGGGTCGCGTCCATAGATACAGAACAAAAAGGCTGAACGACTGGGCCATGCCATAGATACAGAACAAAAAGACTGAACGACTGGGTCGAGTCCATAGATACAGAACAAAAAGACTGAACGACTGGGTCGCGTCCATAGATACAGAACAAAAAGACTGAACGACTGGGTCGCGTCCATAGATACAGAACAAAAAGGCTGAACGACTGGGTCGTGTCCATAGATGCAGAACAAAAAGACTGAACGACTGGGTCGTGTCCATAGATACAGAACAAAAAGACTGAACGACTGGGTCGCGTCCATAGATACAGAACAAAAACACTGAACGACTGGGTCGAGTCCATAGATACAGAACAAAAAGATTGAATGACTGGGTCGAGTCCATAGATACAGAACAAAAACACTGAACGACTGGGTCGCGTCCATAGATTCAGAACAAAAAGACTGAACGACTGGGTCGCGTCCATAGATACAGAACAAAAAGGCTGAACGACTGGGTCGAGTCCATAGATACAGAACAAAAAGACTGAATGACTGGGTCGCGTCCATAGATACAGAACAAAAAGACTGAACGACTGGGTCGCGTCCATAGATACAGAACAAAAAGGCTGAGCGACTGGGCCATGCCATAGATACAGAACAAAAGACTGAACGACTGGGTCGAGTCCATAGATACAGAACAAAAAGACTGAGCGACTGGGTCGGCGTCCATAGATACAGAACAAAAAGACTGAGCGACTGGGTCGGCGTCCATAGATACAGAACAAAAAGGCTGAGCGACTGGGTCGTGTCCATAGATGCAGAACAAAGACTGAGCGACTGGGTCGTGTCCATAGATACAGAACAAAGACTGAGCGACTGGGTGGCGTCCATAGATACAGAACAAAAACACTGAGCGACTGGGTCGAGTCCATAGATACAGAACAAAAAGATTGAATGACTGGGTCGAGTCCATAGATACAGAACAAAAACACTGAACGACTGGGTCGCGTCCATAGATTCAGAACAAAAAGACTGAACGACTGGGTCGCGTCCATAGATACAGAACAAAAATACTGAACGACTGGGTCGAGTCCATAGATACAGAACAAAAAGACTGAACGACTGGGTCGCGTCCATAGATGCAGAACAAAAAGACTGAATGACTGGGTCGCGTCCATAGATGCAGAACAAAAAGACTGAACGACTGGGTCGCGTCCATAGATGCAGAACAAAAAGACTGAACGACTGGGTCGCGTCCATAGATACAGAACAAAAAGACTGAACGACTGGGTCGTGTCCATAGATGCAGGACAAAAACACTGAACGACTGGGTCGTGTCCATCGATGCAGAACAAAAAGACAATGACTGGGTCTCGTCTCTGGCAACCGAACCTATAGAACGAACAACCAGCCGGCTTGGGTAGCAACCCAAGATTTGTTTCGGGACTACATTCTGGGAATAACGTTTTTAATGAAAATATTACAATCATTATTTGAACATGTTGGTAGCCCGTATAAAAGTGATAATGCCCTCGAATCATGTGTTTGGAGAATATATTGGCACGGTAACAACCGTGCCAATATATCCTCCAAACACCAGCTTCTCGGGCATTATCACTTAAGTATGCACTACATATATAATATATACAGTATATATTTCCTTTATTATAATTATATATTATATATATTACAAAAACCTCCAGAGGACCTTGACAGAACAGACTGTTTTAAACTATGTAATTTGAACACAGGAATGTTCTTGCAATGTTCCCATGAAACGTGTTTAGAACATTCATATCTTGTGTTCCGAGAACATGACAACAATGTTCTATGTATGTTTGGTTGTGACGTTGATGGAATATTCTCCTAACCCTCAGAAAACTAGACACATGAATGTTCTTACAATGTTCCAATATTCTGAGAACATGGTAACCATGTTCTGGGCAAGTTCAGTTAGACATTAAGTGAATGGTCTCTTGGAAACAGTCCTTGCACATCACTGGAATATTTGTGTGGAAAATATTAGGTAATGACCTAATGAGACTCTAAAGGGAACATTCTCCAAAGTTGTGGGGGGAAATAATTGTTAGCTGGGAGGTGTGCGTAAATAAATTCAGGTAGGACAGAACACCAGCAGTACTCCGGACCTTGTAGGGTAAGATTTGAATCCCCCTACTTTAAGGTAACATACAGAGTTCCGCAGGGGTAGGTCCGTTATTGTTCTTACTACACATGCTACCAAAGGGCGATATAAAACACAAAACACGTTATGCCATGGTTATGACTTTCATTGTTACGCAGATGATACACAGTTAACTGAGGTGTAACTGTGGGGTGAATGAATTACTTGGGTGTGGATCCAAACTTGAGATACGTATGGGTAACTTGAACTTTGAGCATGCGTTGGTGTCCGTGGGGGAAATTTCAGAGAGATTTGATTCATGTTTCTCTAAACTGAGCATCAGGCTATTCAAGAATGACAGTCAATTCAGCTCTGTTCTTATAGTGGTGTGACAGCTAACACTGTTCCTGGATCTGTCTTCAGCAGAATGGATCTACGACCCTTGCGCAGGAGAGATCTGCACCAACAACACTTGTGAGCAGGAGAACGGGGGAGACCTGTGTGGCTGCCCTGAGCTGCCCAACAACGCTGGTGGTGAGTACGAGTGTGGGGCGGAGTGGGGAGTCGAGAGAACGAGGTGAGCGAGTGTGGGAGGAGTGGGAGTCGAGAGAAGGGGGTGAGCGAGGGCGGGGGAGGAGTGGGGAGTCGAGAGAAGGGGGTGAGCGAGTGTGGGGGGTGGGAGTCGTGAGAAGGGGGTGAGCGAGGGCGGGAGTGGGAGTCGAGAGAAGGGGGTGAGCGAGGCGGGGCGGAGTGGGAGTCGAGAGAAGGGGGTGAGCGAGGGCGGGGGCGGACTGGGGAGTCGAGAGAAGGGGGTGAGCGAGGGCGGGGGCGGAGTGGGGAGTCGAGAGAAGGGGTGAGCGAGGGCGGGGGAGGAGTGGGGAGTCGAGAGAAGGGTGAGCGAGGCGGGGGCGAGTGGGAGTCGAGAGAAGGGGGTGAGCGAGGCGGGGGCGGAGTGGGGAGTCGAGAGAAGGGGGTGAGCGAGGCGGGGGAGGAGTGGGAGTCGAGAGAAGGGGTGAGCGAGGGCGGGGGCGGAGTGGGGAGTCGAGAGAAGGGGGTGAGCGAGGGCGGGGGCGGAGTGGGGAGTCGAGAGAAGGGGGTGAGCGAGGGCGGGGGGGATTGATTGTTAGGGCGAGACAAGAATAGAGACAATTGTTTTTTATCTCTATCATTTATTTATCGGTCTCATTTTGATCAAATGTCTTCCAATAAATACCTGGGTTGTGTTCACTAGGCATGAACTGGGAGTAAACCGTTTGAACACGACTTACACCCAAGTCTTATGATTCTCAAGCCCTGTGTTTTCCAGCCAGGCGAGGATGACATAATCCAGGCGGAGGTGACATGTAAACACGCCCAGATGGAGGTGTCCATCTCCAAGTGTAAGCTCTTCCAGCTGGGCTTCGAGCGTGAGGACGTGAGGATCAACGACCAGTACTGCCCCGGCATTGAGGGAGAGGACTTCATCTCCTTTCACATCAACAACACCAAAGGCCATTGCGGCTCCATTGTACAGGTAATTAACCACAGATTGAGGGTCAGTGGATCATCTTTATCATTAGGGGTATGATAATATATCTGCACTGTATTAGGGGTGTCCTTCCACATAAACAACACAAAGGAACAGCATGGCTCTATCAGACAGGTAGCCACAGATCTACAGATTAGTCTACCTTTAATCAGAACTGTAATCATTAGGGGAATTAAAAAATATCTGATCCAGGATTAGTGGATAGAGTGCTACTTCCACCTACGGGTAGCGAACACACGTCTTAGACTTGTGACTCAGGGCTAATAGAGCTCCATTTTCCTGGTGAGAAACTGCTATAATCCGTATAGCCAATAAGGTAGACCTGTCCTCCTACACTGCAAAAAGTGAAATCTAAGTAAGCTTAAATATCTTATATTGAGTGATAAACCTCTTTTCTAGTTTTTTCATACAAAGCTAAAAGATCTAACGTGATTGGAAGATAGTTTTCCTCATTTTAGGTAGACATTTAGGCTTACTTAGATTTCCCTTTTTGCAGTGTAGGAGGACAGGTCTACCTTAATACAGGTAATGTGTCTTATTTCACAATATTTAATACTGACGATAAAGGTAAAATATTGTGAAAAACATCTTGAAATAAGATAAATTACTTGTATTAAGCCTTCAGTTTAAAATATTAGATCACTTTTTATGACTCAATAGAAGATACTCTACTTGACCAAAAGTATGTGGGCACCTGCTTGCTGAACATCTCATTCCAAAATCATGGGCATTAATATGGAGTTGGTCCCCCCCCTTTGCTGCTAGAACAGACTCGTCTGGGAAGGTGTTCCACTAGATGTTGGAACATTGCTGCGGGGACTTCCATTCAGCCATGAGCATTAGTGAGGTTGGGCACTGATGTTGGGTGACAAGGCCTGGCTTGCAGTCAGCGTTCCAATTCATCCCAAAGGTGTTCGATGGGGTTGAGGTCAGGGCTCTGTGCAGGCCAGTCAAGTTCTTCCACACCGATCTCGACAAACCATTTCTGTTTGGGACTCGCTTTGTGCACGGGGGGCATTGTCATGCAGAAGCAGAGTGTTGCTACAAAGTTGGAAACACAGAATCGTCTAGAATGTCATTGTATGCTGTAGCGTTAAGATTTCCCTTCACTGGAACTAATGGGCCCAGCCCGAACCATGAAAAAAACACCCCAGACCATTATTCCTCCTCCGCCAAACTTTACACTTGGCACTATGCATTGGGGCAAGTAGCGTTCTCCTGGTATCCGCCAAACCCAGATTCGTCCGTCGGACTGCCAGATGGTGAAGCGTGATTCATCACCCCAGAGTCCAATGGCGTGAGATTTACACCACTCCAGCCGACGCTTGGCATTGAGCATGGTGATCTTAGGCTTGTGTACGGCTGCTCGGCCATGTTCCCGATGAACAGTTATTGGGCTGACGTTGCTTCCAGAGGCAGTTTGGAACTCGATAGCAGGTGTTGCAACCGACGACAGACAATTTTTTACACGCTACTCGCTTCAGCACTCGGCGGCCCCGTTCTGTGAGCTTGTGTGGCTTTGCCCCTAAACATTTCCACTTCACAATAACAGCACTTACATTTGAGCAGGGCAGCTCTAGCAGGGCAGAAATTTGACAAACTGACTTGTTGGAAAGATGGCATCCTATGATGGTGGCACGTTGAAAATTACTGAGCTCTTCAGTAAGGCCATTCTACAACCACTGTTTGTCTATGGAGATTGCATGGCTGTGTGCTCGATTTTATACACCTGTCAGCAACTGGTGGCTGAAATATCCGAATCCACTAATTTGAAGGGATGTCCACATACTTTTGTATATACAGTGTATTTAGGCTTGCTTAGATTTCACTTTTTGCAGTGTATCCAAATGGCCAGTGGGGATCCATGTTACTAGTGAAATCTCTTCCCAGATCAATAGTCATACTATACCTACTGTAATGACTGTTATTGTCTGGAATTTCTATCTTCAAAATGTGAACATTTTATAGTCCAACGGCACACACATCATGTACAAGAACACGGTGTGGATCGAGAGCGTGAACAACACAGGCAACATCATCACCAGGGACAAGGCAATCAACGTGGAGTTTACCTGCGCCTACGAGCTAGACCTCAAGATATCCTTGGAGACCGTGCTCAAGCCCATGCTCAGGTTAGAGGACCTTGTTTTTCTCAACACCTGGGTTGCAAACTTTCCCAAAATTCCCAGGTTTTCCAGAAATCCCAATTGTAAGATTCCCAGAATCAGAAGAGAATAAGCAGGAAATCTAGAATACTTGAATCAGGTTTTCTGGAAAACCTGGGAATTTTGGGAAAGTTAACAGAATTTTGCAACCATCCATGATGAAATGTAGTCTGAAATATGCATTTAATTTGGTTTTATATTTATGTGAACGATAGAGACACAGTATGTCACATTGGACAAGGAGACAAGAGATTGCACACAACCAATGTTTTCCATTGCCTGACTTCCCTCTCCCACCTTATCTCTCCCTCTCTCCCAACCTCCCTCTGGCGTTCTCTCTCTCTCCCTCTCTCCAGTGTTATCAACCTCACCCTCCCCACCCAGGAAGGTAACTTCATCACTAAGATGGCGCTGTACAAGAACTCGTCGTACCGCCAGCCGTACCGCGAGGGCGAGGTGGTGCTGAGCACGCGGGACGTCATCTTCGTGGGGGTGTTTGTGGAGGGGGCCGATGAGGACCAGCTCATCCTCGTCGTCAATATGTGCTGGGCCACGCCGTCCCGCTACAGCAACGACCGCCTCCGCTACGTCATCATAGAGAGAGGGTAGGCTCAACATCTACGGCCAAAACATCCATTACATTCTCGCAACTTTCCCAAAGTTCCCAGGTTTTCCAGAAATCCTGGCTGTGGGATACTTTAAGACAACAAAGGAAAGCCACACTAACTTCTCCTTCTCTGTTTCCAAAGTTGTCCCAACATCAAGGACAACACCATTGGCATGGCTGAGAACGGCGTGTCCCTCACCTGCCGCTTCCACGTCACCGTCTTCAAGTTCATCGGGGACTACGACGAGGTCCACCTCCACTGTGACGTGTCACTGTGCGACCACGAGACCAATGCTTGCAAAGTGGTGAGGAGACCCTGAACACTGCACATGGTGGTGACCACTGAACACGGGCTCATATTACACCAGGAACCACTTTAATCTGCCCAGGAAACTGTCCCAAAGTGTTTATATGCGGCAAATGATAACAAATCTAACATATTGTGAAGCATGCTTACAATGGCTAAGCTTACAATGGCTATGTTATTCCACCTTATCACGTGTGTGTGTGTGTGTCTGTGTGTGTGTGTCTGTGTGTGTGTGTGTGTGTAGCACTGTCCCCACAACAGGAGAATGTACTCAGACTACAGCGATCACAAGGAGCAGATCCTCACTGTAGGACCCATCCGAAGGCGAGGTACACGTGTGTGTGTGTGGTCTTTGTGTGGTCGTTGTGTGGTCGTGTGTGTTGTCTGGTCTGTGTGTGTTGTGTTGTCTGTGTGTGTTGTCCAAGTGTAAGATCTGCATGCATTAAGTTTGAGTTTGTGTAAAAACTAGCATGTGTGTGATTGAATAATGTTGTGTTTATGTGTGTATGTTAGAGTGGGACTGGTGTGCGGTGGGTAACGGAGGCTGCGAGCAGATCTGCACCAGTAAAGGGATGAGAGCTGTGTGTAGCTGTGTGACTGGGATGCTGCAGAGGGACGGCAAGAGCTGTCGAGGTGAACACACACCATCCTCTCACATCCACACAGTGTTACTAAATAACACGGGCCATTCTACTGCCTTTAAGGTAGTGTAATTCTGTTAGAAATACATTTATTTGACCTAATTTTCCCATTCTGTTATGAAGAGCAACTTCATAACAGACATGTTTCCCATCTCAACATGATTCCCATCTCAACATGTTTCCCATCTCAACATGTTTCCCATCTCAACATGTTTCCCATCTCAACATGATTCCCATCTCAACATGATTCCCATCTCAACATGTTTCCCATCTCAACATGATTCCCATCTCAACATGTTTCCCATCTCAACATGATTCCCATCTCAACATGATTCCCATCTCAACATGATTCCCATCTCAACATGTTTCCCATCTCAACATGATTCCCATCTCAACATGATTCCCATCTCAACATGTTTCCCATCTCAACATGTTTCCCATCTCAACATGTTTCCCATCTCAACATGATTCCCATCTCAACATGTTTCCCATCTCAACATGTTTCCCATCTCAACATGATTCCCATCTCAACATGATTCCCATCTCAACACGTTTCCCATCTCAACATGATTCCCATCTCAACACGTTTCCCATCTCAACACGATTCCCATCTCAACACGATTCCCATCTCAACACGATTCCCATCTCAACACGATTCCCATCTCAACACGATTCCCATCTCAACACGTTTCCCATCTCAACATGATTCCCATCTCAACATGATTCCCATCTCAACATGTTTCCCATCTCAACATGTTTCCCATCTCAACATGTTTCCCATCTCAACATGATTCCCATCTCAACATGATTCCCATCTCAACATGATTCCCATCTCAACATGATTCCCATCTCAACATGTTTCCCATCTCAACATGTTTCCCATCTCAACATGATTCCCATCTCAACATGTTTCCCATCTCAACATGTTTCCCATCTCAACATGTTTCCCATCTCAACATGTTTCCCATCTCAACATGTTTCCCATCTCAACATGATTCCCATCTCAACATGTTTCCCATCTCAACATGATTCCCATCTCAACATGTTTCCCATCTCAACATGTTTCCCATCTCAACATGTTTCCCATCTCAACATGATTCCCATCTCAACATGTTTCCCATCTCAACATGATTCCCATCTCAACATGATTCCCATCTCAACATGTTTCCCATCTCAACATGATTCCCATCTCAACATGTTTCCCATCTCAACATGATTCCCATCTCAACATGTTTCCCATCTCAACATGTTTCCCATCTCAACATGTTTCCCATCTCAACATGTTTCCCATCTCAACATGATTCCCATCTCAACATGATTCCCATCTCAACATGATTCCCATCTCAACATGTTTCCCATCTCAACATGTTTCCCATCTCAACATGATTCCCATCTCAACATGTTTCCCATCTCAACATGTTTCCCATCTCAACATGTTTCCCATCTCAACATGTTTCCCATCTCAACATGATTCCCATCTCAACATGATTCCCATCTCAACATGATTCCCATCTCAACATGATTCCCATCTCAACATGTTTCCCATCTCAACATGTTTCCCATCTCAACATGTTTCCCATCTCAACATGATTCCCATCTCAACATGATTCCCATCTCAACATGTTTCCCATCTCAACATGATTCCCATCTCAACATGTTTCCCATCTCAACAGGTTCAATTAATAAAAATTACCATAACAGTGTCTAGGGTTGCAAACTTCCGTAAAGTTTTCAGGATTTCTGCCTGGGAACCTGGGAATTTGGCAAAGAAAAAAAGGAAGTACAATGTACGAGAGTTGGGGTCAATTCCATTTCAATAGACTGAATTGAAAAGGAATTGAACCCACACACTGTACAGTGGGCACATACTCTGTCTTAATTTTACAGTAGGTACTTCAGAAAGTATACACACACCTTGACTTTTTCCAAATGTTGTTTGTTACAGCCTGAATTAAAAAAGTATTAAATTGAGAGTTCGTGTCACACAACACCCCATAATGTCAAAATGAAAAGCTGAAATGTCTTGAGTCAATAAGTATTCAACTCCTTGTTATGGAAAGGAAAAATAAGTTCCGGAGTAAAAATGTGCTTAACAAGTCACATAATAAGTTGCATGGACTCAGTCTGTGTGCAATAATAGTGTTTTAACATGATTTTTGAATGACTACCCCACACATACAACGGCTCATAACAATGCCTGGAGAGGAGCAAATGGAATGGCATCAAACACATGGGAAACCATGTGTTTGATGTATTTGATACCATTCCACTCCAGCCAATACCACAAGCCCGTCCTCCTCAATTAAGGTGCCACCAGCCTCCTGTGACACATACAATTATCTGTAAGGTCCCTCAGTCAAGCAGCGGGACAGATCAAACACAGATTCAACCACAAAGACCAGGGAGGTTTTCTAATGACTCGCAAAGAGGACCTATTGGTAGATGGGTAAAAATGAAAAAAGCAGACATTGAATATCCCTTTGACCATGGTGAAGTTATTAATGACACTTTAGATGGTGTATCGATACACCCAGTCACTACACAGATACAGGCATCCTTCCCAACTCAGATGCCAGAGAGGATGGAAACCAACCACTCAGGGAGTTCACCATTAGGCCATTGGGTACTTTAAAACAGTTGAATGTCTGTGATAGGAGAAAACTGACCCAACAACATTGTAGTTACTCCACAATACTAACCTAAATGACAGAGTGAAAAGAAGGAAACCTGTACAGAATAAAATATTCCAAAGCAGTCATCCTGTTTGCAACAAGGCACTGAGGTAGTACTGCAAAAAAATGTGGCAAAGTCATTTCCTTTTCTTCGGAATACAAAGTGTTATGTTTGGGGCAAATCCAACACAACACATTACTGAGTACCACTCTCCATATTTTCAAGCATAGTGATGGCTGTACAATGTTATGGGTGTGCTTGTAATCGTTAAGGACTGGGGAGTTTTTTTCCAGGATAAAAAAGAAACGTAATGCCAAGTGTCGGATGGAGTGGTGCTAAGCACAAGCTAATTTCTAGAGGAAAACCTGGTTCAGTCTGCTTTGGTATTTGGTATTTGTTGGTATTTTATTAGGATCCCCATTAGCTGTTGCAAAGGCTGTAGCTACTCTTCCTGGGGTCCACACAGAACATAATACCGAACATTTATAGACAAGAACAGCTCCCCGACACCGGAAGATGAATTCACCTTTCAGCAGGACAATAGCCTCAAACACAAGGCCAAATATACACTGGAGTTGGTTACCAAGAGGACATTGAATGTTCCTGATTGGCCGAGTTAGTTTAGACTCAAATCAGCTTGAAAATCTATGGTCAAGACTTGAAAATGTCTGTCTAGCGATGATCAAAAACCAACTTTAAGAAAATTATAATAACGTGCAAATATTGTACAATCCAGGTGTGCAAAGCTCTTAGAGATTTACCCAGAAAGACTCACAGCTGTAATCGCTGCCATAGGTGATTCTAACTTAAATTGGCTCAGGGGTGTGTTGACTTCATATGGCCCATTCCGCCCATCTCATGGTTCACAACTCACTAAACCATAGCTGCAAGAGAAGTAGGGGATTAGTGCAGTATCATCTCCTAATTATAGAATAGAGATGCCCTGTTACGAAGTCAACCAGTTCACGACTTGGAGGAGCCTTCTGATCAGAGATCCGTTACAAAGTTACATTGTTTTCCAGTATTTACTTTTCCCACTGGTATTAACTTCTTATTTACTAGGAAATGATGGTAACAACGGTACTTCCTTGTCCTTGGGTCGTTCCACAAAAGGCCTTTTGCGTCCCTTTGATATTTTAAGAATTGTGCACCATTACTACATTTTACAAGCCTGTTATATTCAGCGAAGTGCCTTTTAATATAGACCACATGGAGAATTCAATAAATCCATTTTTAATATGGGATAAAGACTTCCTAAAGTGCCAGAATTCAGCATTTTCTCAGTTCACCCTCTGTGACATCCTGGAAGATTTTAATCCACTTAACCCTTACATTTCTCAAAATGTTCACCATGATTGTAAAGCCCTAGTTATTTTGTTGCTTTAGCAAAGTCATTTCTAAAAATGTGATTAGTAATTCATTTGAAGGTAAAAAAACGGACCCTTATTTTAAGGTCAACCCTGTTCCATGAACTGTACTCTTCTTCTAATATGGTGAAACTATTCTAAAGAATGAGTGAACATCTAATAGTCAAATCATACCATAAAAGCTGGTTCTACTCTTAAAAAAAAGAAAGGGGCATTCAATTGCCCCTTTCTGTCGCACACAAGCATCCATTTCCACTGTCACAAGGGGATTTATGGTTGATTTCAGACAATACGATCAGCCCTGGTTCCCACTGTCACAAGGGGATTTATGGTTGATTTCAGACAATACAATCAGCCCTGGTTCCCACTGTCACAAGGGGATTTATGGTTGATTTCAGACAATACGATCAGCCCTGGTACTTTATTTGGCACTTACTGTACTACAGTCTTTTTTTTCTTATTTCTTTTAAGTTGAACATTATTAAAGAATGTTAAAATTAGGTGAAATGAAAAAGTCATTTTTCACCAAGTTGCAGATCTCAAAAGGCACCAAATTGGTGGAACGACCCACTTATACAGCACAATTGGTAACTACTTGATACCAAATCAAGAAACAAGCACGCAAATCATTAATACTGTATTGTTACCATTTTAACATCTACTTTTTAAGTAATGCCTGGTTATTTCGGAACCATAATGTACTACCTAAAAAATGATGTTTGATCCCAAAACCACCGGGGTTCTCTTCTTTCTCATCTGACCTTCTATTCTACCCTTCATAAGACATTCTATTATTTTATTCTCTCCCTGCAGCTGTCAGCTCCAGCGTTGACCTACAACCCCTTGTTTTCCCTCTGGCTCTTAGCACCGTGGTCTCTGTGCTCCTCACTCACACACACAATCCCCTCTCCTCCTAACCCTGGGCAGACAAGAGAGGAGGGAGAGGAGGGAGAGAGAGACAGATAAAAAGAGAAGAGGAGAGCAGTATAACACCAAAAAAAACTGTGAACCAGAGGAGAGCAGACATCTACACTTCCTACTCACTGTCACAGAGACCGCCACAGCAACCAATCACAGAGCAGAGAGGCACTTCCCACCGGTTGCACTAAACAAGAACAACAACAACTCACAAGACTGGAGCACTGGATCACTAATGGAAAACGCCCTCCAAAAGAGTCTCTCTATTCACGTGAACTTTAGCTAGACAGAAGAAAGTCTGTATATTTCATTTAACCAACAGCTTAGTGAGTTAGTACTAGATACAGTGTTTTTTTATGAGAGGTGAGGGCATAGTTTGCCCTACATTTATCTTTGATGGCAAAGCTTGGTTGCAAAAAATGTTTTAAAAATAATTGTATCATTATTTATGTGTGAAGTCAGAGGCTGTGTATGTGAATCGATTACCTGTTCCTTTCTCAGCCCCTAATCCCCTACTCTGAAACTACAGTCTCAATAACATACAAAGTAATGCTCTGGTGCAGTGGTTCCCAAACTTTTTATAGTCCCGTACCCCTTCAAACATTCAACCTCTAACTGCGTAAATCCTCTAGCACCAGGGTCAGCACACTCTCAAAATGTTGTTTTTTGCCATCATTGTAAGCCGGCCACACACACACTATACGATACATTTATTAAACATTAGAATGAGTTTCTGTCACAACCTGGCTCGTGGGAAGTGACAAAGAGCTCTTATAGGACCAGGTCACAAATAATAATATAATAATAATCAATAATTTTGCTCTTTATTTAGCCATTTTACATAAATTGTAAAACTTTATTTGATAATTGAAAATTGTGAATAACTCTCCACAGGTTAATGAGAAGGGTGTGCTTGAAAGGATGCACATAACTCTGCAATGTTGGGTTGTATTGGAGAGAGTCTCAGTCTTAAATCATTTTCCACACACAGTCTGTGCCTGTATTTAGTTTTCATGCTAGTGAGGGCCGAGAATTCACTCTCACATAGGTACGTGGTTGCAAAGGGCATCATTGTCTTAACAGCACGATTTGCCAAGGCAGGATACTCTGAGCGCAGCCCAATCCAGAAATCTGGCAGTGGCTTCTGATTAAATTCAATTTTCACAGAACCGCTTGTTGCAATTTCGCTGAGGCTCTCTTGTTCAGATATCGGTAAGTGGACTGGAGGCAGGGCATGAAAGGGATAATGAATCCAGTTGTTTGTGTCATCCGTTTCGGGAAAGTCCTTGCGTAATTGCGCACACAACTCACTCAGGTGCTTCGCTATATCACATTTGACATTGTCCGTAAGCTTGAGTTCATTTGCACACAAAAAATCATACAATGATGGAAAGACCTGTGTGTTGTCCTTGTTAATGCAGACAGAGAAGAGCTCCAACTTCTTAATCATAGCCTCAATTTTGTGCTGCACATTGAATATAGTTGCGGAGAGTCCCTGTAATCCTAGATTCAGATCATTCAGGCAAGAAAAAACATCACCCAGATAGGCCAGTGGTGTGAGAAACTAGTCATCATGTGAAAATTATGGTCAGTAAAGAAAACTTTAAGCTTGTCTGTTCAATAAAAAAAAATGTGTGAATACTTTGCCCCTTGATAACCAGCGCACTTCTGTATGTTATGAAAGCCTTACATGGTCGCTGCCCATATCATTGCATAGTGCAGAAAATACACGAGAGTTCAGGGCCCTTGCTTGAACAAAGTTAACCATTTTCACTGTAGTGTCCAAAACGTCTTTCAAGCTGTCAGGCATTCCCTTGGCAGCAAGAGCCTCTCGGTGGATGCTGCAGTGGACCCAAGTGGCGTCAGGAGCAACTGCTTGCACGCGCGTTACCACACCACTATGTCTCCCTGTCACGGCTTTCGCGCCATCAGTACAGATACCAACACATCTTGACCACCAAAGTCCATTTGATGTCACAAAGCTGTCCATATATCCTCTCCTGTTGTTTCCAGTGTTTGCAGAAGAGGATGTCTTCCTTAATTGACCCCCCATAAACGTAACGGACATATACCAGGAGCTGTGCCAGGCCCGCCACGTCTGTTGACTCATCCAGCTGTAACGCATAGAATTCACTGGCTTGTATGCGAAGCAGTAATTGTTTCAAAGCATCTCCTGCCATGTCACTGATGTGTCGTGAAACAGTGTTGTTTGATGAAGGCATTGATGAAGCCTCTGTACGCTCACCCCAGTTTGGGAATACCTGCCCTGGTGGATGTGCCTTGACTACTGAAGTGTTTGGTCATGTCCCACTGGCATTTCACGCGCCTACTTCATGGCACATGTGCCAGTCTCAGAATCAGAAACAGTTCTAAAATAACTCTTATGTTTCACATGATGCTTTCAGAAACATTTGATTTAAAAAATAATAATATTGTGAAGGTGAAATTGATTCTCAAAAGTGTATTTTTGTAAAACAAAATTGACTACATACATTTTGTAAAGACAGATGTAGAACCAGTTCTCCAGACCTATATCAGTATGAGCTAAATATCAAAGTGACCTGGGTCAAATGTGCCTACCTATGCTGTTCTCAGCACGGGAACAGGTCATGTTTTTGTACAATGAATGACACAGAAGGAAGCTCACCCCACTCCATATAGCTAGCAATAACAATTTCCCTTTAGAAAATATTGGAGTATTTCATAACATTTTCATTATGTACAAATGTACATATTGTTAATACAGGCTTTTTATGTGATATTGTATGAATTTCAAATGGCCTTTAAATATTGAATTTGGATAATTAATTAACCCAGAAAGGCAGCAAGACAAGAGAGGCAACCATCGCATTTTAGAGAAGCAATACCATTTCCAGAATAAACTGAATGGTTCTCATAATTACCATTGTGTCTCTGTCAATGTTTCTTAAAAAGTTGCACCTACATGCATTAATGCTTCAATGATTATATAAAACCATAAACTCAGGGCCTCGGGGCCTCCCGAGTGGTTCTAAGTTACTGTATCGCGGTGCTAGAGGCGTCACTACAGACCTGGGTTCGATCCCGGGCTGTATCACAACCAGCCGTGATCGGGAGTCCCATAAGGCGGCGCACAATTGGGCCAAGCGTCGTCCGGGTTTGGGGAGGGTTTGGCCGGGGGGGCTTTACTTGGCTCATCGCGCTCTAGCGACTCCTTGTGGCGGGCCGGGCACCTGCAGGCTGACTGTGGTCTTCAGTTGAACGGTCGTTTGGCGGGTCATGTTTCAGAGAACACATGACTTGACCTTCGCCTACCGAGCACGTTGGGGAGTTGCAGCGATGAGACAAGATCGAAACTGGGGAGAAAAAGGGGGGTAAAACACATTTGGAAAAAAACTTTTGTACAAATATACAGAAACTCAATTAATTACATGGTAAACATTTGTGAAAGAATTACAAATGTTAACACGCTTACCGGTAATTTGACTTTGTACAGGTGAATGATAAATAGGCACGACATTCTACAGGTGAGCATGCGCAGGGCATGGGTATCCTGCCGCCAAAACTCCCGTGTGATGGGTGGGTCCAAAACTCCCGTGTGATGGGTGGGTCCAAAACTCCCGTGTGATGGGTGGGTCCAAAACTCCCGTGTGATGGGTGGGTCCAAAACTCCCGTGTGATGGGTGGGTCCAAAACTCCCGTGTGATGGGTGGGTCCAAAACTCCCGTGTGATGGGTGGGTCTAAAACTCCCGTGTGATGGGTGGGTCTAAAAGACATTTAACACGTTTTTTTACTGGAGATCAGAAGCATCCGTTGAGAGAGAAAGGTAGGTGGATGTTGCCAGGATCAGAGTAGTACAGAAGGTGTATTATGCAGAGGCAGTGAAGACCCCAAATTATTATATATAATTATAATATTAAATATTATATATTTTTTAGGAACTCAACTTACTGTTGATAGTTGAAATAGTACAATACACAAGGTGCAAGTTCAAAATGAGGTTGTGCTTCAGCAGTTTTTCTCTTGTGTTGTCAGTCACTGACCGTCCCTAAATTAGTCATGTCAGTATTTAGACTGGTAAGTTAGTCTAGCCAGTTATCTAAACTTGTAGTAATCGTGGCCGAATAAGGACCGGGCACCCTGACCTCCAGGCGGCCCCCAGGGATTTTGTTAGTCATTCTCACTCAGATATAATTAACATGGCATAAGTCATGGCAAAATGTGTAGAATTGAAGGAAATTAACTTTAAAACAGAAAAATGTCTCTCCACCCCATGGAAAAGTGGGTAGAATGGCAGGAAATGTAGCTTTACAAATGCAAAATGTTCTCTCTTCCCCATGGCAAAATGTGTAGAACTGCATAAAACTTTAGAACAGCAAAAATGTATAGAATTGTAGGAAATTAACTTAAAAACATTTTCTTCCAGCAACAAAATCTCACTTAGGGCCCCCAAAAGGCTCAAGATGGCCCTGCATGTCATACTAATTTAAGTGTCCCGGATTTATGTCTATGAGATCAGGCTGAAATAACATGCGTTTCACCTCCCAGGCTGCCGGCCTTGTGTAGGATCAGATAGCACCAAGTAGTGGAATAGTGGTGAGGTTTTAATGGCTGTAGCGTTAGTTGGTAGGCAATCTTTCTTCCCTTTTCCCCTTCCCTTTTGTGCCACAAAGTGTAATGAATTCACACTCCAGGTCCCGGGTTTTTCCAAAAGCATCTTAAGGCTAAGTTCCTCGTTAGAACCTTTGTAGGAGCATCCTTATATCTCCGAGCTGTTTCCCAAAACAACCTTTATTAATATTTATGTATTTATTTAATGGACTTGTATTTATTTAATGTACTTTATTAATGTACTTGAAAACGCTAGTAGGCCTAATCTAATGCCTGCCTCTAGGGATGGGCAAAAGTTACAAAATACAAGCACAAAATACCATAAAGATCAATGTATTGACTTAAAATACATGCCTTTTGTATTTTAAAATACAAAAATACATTTGCATGTAGCCAGCCCGAACATTAACAACATTCTCAGTAAAGGTTAAGTCTGCTAAATTACCAAAATACAAATGTGTATATGTGAAAATTAACATATCGAAATAAACAGCAAAGCACACAGAGTCATTGGCCTTGTTTCAGGGCGGAGCTCATCAGAGTAATATTCAGCATGCTTTGCAATTGTTCATTTTTACAATGAACAAAAATATAACACAACATGTAAAATCTTGGTCCCGTGTTTTATGAACTGAAATAAAAGATCTCAGAAATCTTCCATAGGCACCAAAAGCTTATTTATCTCAATTTGTTTGCAAAAATGTGTTTACATCCCTTTTATCAATTCTCCTTTGCCAAGATAATCCATCCATTTTACAGGTGTGGCACATCAAGAAGCCGATTAAACAGCATGATCATTACACAGGTGTACCTTGTGCTGGGGACAATAAAAGGCCACTCTAAAATGTGCAGTTTTGTCACACAACACAATTCCACAGATGTCTTCAATTTTGAGGGAGCGTGCAATTGGCATGCTGAATGCAGGGATGTCCACCAGAGCTGTTGCCAGACAATTAAATGTTAATTTCTCTACCATAAGCCGCCTGTGTATGGCGTTGTGTTGGAGAGCGGTTTGCTGATTTCAACGTTGTGAACAGAGTGCCCCATGGTGGAGCTGGTATTATGGTATGGGCAGGCATAAGCTACGGACAACGAACACAATTGCATTTTATCGATGTCAATTTGAATGCACAGAGATACGGTGCCATTCATGTTTCAGCATGATAATGCACAGCCCCATGTCACAAGGACCTGTACACAATTTCTGGAAGCTGAAAATGTCCCAGTTCTTCCATGGCCTTCATACTCACCAGACACATCACCCATTGAGCATGTGTGGAATGCTCTGGATCAACAACAACAACAATTGTATAGAAAAGTATTTAGTATTTTGAAAATGCAAAATACAAAAAAAAGTGTGGTTCAAACCAGTGTCAAACTGCAAAATACTAAATTAGGTATTTTAAATACATGTATCAGAAATGCCTCAGACCACTGGTAGAACAGCTAAGTGGGTCGTTGGATGCTTTTTTCGCCCTCCCATGTCATTTATACACAGAATATCTCCAATAAACAAAGAATCACATGGTTTATCCACCTTGCTGTTACCACAGATAACTTCGGAACAACGTTGACTACAAACACAATTGAATCAAACAAGAGATGTATTTAAAAAAAAATGCTTCAAATTAAACCCGAGATGACAGCATTAAACAATAAATACAGTAGAGATAGGCCTTTTTCAATCATATTGAAATACATTTAATGTTCAATCAACTGAGTATTTTACTACTTGTATAGGTTACTGTCGGTAATTTGTCTCAATATATTTCATGTGTAGCCTAACAAGTGGGCAATGATGTGCCAAATCTTGATTTAGTGCATTATTATAGTGGGTGTAAACATTATACTATTTGCAGTCATAGGTGATATCTTTCTAGCAGCTGATCCTTCGTCATTTTTGTAGAAGATGAAAGGCAACAGCACCGGGACACAGTGTCATCCTTAGTTGTCACAACCCTTATTTTGTGGAATAAGTCTCATTTTAAAGTGAGATTTGAATGGAGAAAGCTGATAAGAGAGAAGCGGTGTTTTGGGGAAAGAGGGTGCTTGCCACAGGGCAGCTGTAACAACATAGTGTCGCCAGCGATAAGGACTGCACAATAAACAACCATCTAGATGTTACCGTGATACTGTCTACTCAATAGAAAGGCAACAGCACCGGGACACAGTTGGCACAACCCTGTGTCAAAACACTCGTAAACCTACACTGAATCGCTGTCGGGAAAGCGGGCACAGAACAGCATGCAGAAACCCTCGATAAGAGAAGTCGAGGAACAGGGCCACACCACTACCATAGGGGGCACTGGAAGCACGGTAATTTGGCTGCGATCGGCCAATACACATTAGAAGAAGAAGCAGCAGGAATAGACCTACCTGTTACATGCATGCTCTGTACCCAGCGCGCAAGGACATACTAACTTTATCCCTATCTGGATTGAAGGTGGAATATAGAATGTGCACATTTAGCAAAATAATTGTTGGTTTGACATCGACACAGAAGATACATGTTTTGGACACTCCAGAAAAGTGCCTTGGAAGGTGAGAGATCACATCCTTCTATGTAGCCTACTGTACAGTAATAGCTTATCGCAGTGATGTAACGTTAACTGGCTTAAGAGTTAATCAAACGTTGGTTACCGACTGGATTTCAAATCGGTTCCATGTAAAAAAGGACATGGGTGGACAAGACAACCTCTGTTGCTATGGTACTGTTTACCCTCTTTCAAAGTGAGGCTTTCTTTCTTGTCTTTCAGATTGTTTGTAGCAACGACATGACTAAAGCAACAGGTGTTGGGAGTTTATTTGATGTCTGCATTAGTAGAGTTCACATTTGGCAGCCAGTGGATTTCCTTTTCAGCCTTGTAACGTTATTTATGTAGCCTATCAAATATGCACATTTGTGCCTACCAACATAACAAGGTTCTCATAACATCGCGTTGGTTGTCTTGCGCGCACGCAATGCATGCATGCATCTGTAATGTATCAGTGTGTGTGTGTGCGCGCGCACGAAATGCATGCATGCATCTGTAATGTATCAGTGTGTGTGTGTGTGCATATGAGTGTGTGCACGTCATCTGTATGTGTGTGTTTTTTTTTTTTGTGTCATGTTTTCCATTCTCCTTTAGGGGGGGCCTATGTGTGTCTGTGAGATTCGGCCTGGTCTGTGTGTGTGTGTGTGTGTGTGTGTGTGTGTGTGTAACACGTAAAGTGTGTATCTTCCACCTGTATCCTATACACGTCTGTTCAACACAGCATATCTGATTCAGATGGAAGCGGACAGCTCTATTGGCTGCATCTTAGAGGGGGTCCAACTCCTTTACCTCAGACCAGTACGCTCTTCCTTTCTTGCTCTCTTCCAGTCTGCGTATCCATCCCTGCTGTATCATTCCCTGACCTCTCTGCTCCAGCATGTCTCGAGTGTCCTCCACCCCCAGGTACAGCCCCAGCTCCAACCCCCTGGGCTACTACAGCGCTTACGAGCCCACCATGAGCTACCCCTGTAAGGGATCAGAGCTTCTCCAGCTCCCCTTCCCATCTTCCTCGATGTACACCATCTCCACCTCCAGGAACCTCACCAGCCCCAGCCACAACCACAGAGGGCCAGAGAGGGGGAGAGCCCAGCTACTCCTCCCCAGGATCGAGGTCCCCCAGGCAGGTCGGCGCAGTGAAAGCTTCAGCCGAGCCACGGGGGCCACCAACAAATGGCGTCCGGTTGGGGAGCGTGTTAACACCATTGGGGGTAGTAGGGGTCTCTCGCCGACTCGTCCGGCGTACCTTACGGTGTCCACCTCTCCCTTGTCCCGCCGACATCGCTTGATCAGCCAATCGGCCCTCACCCAGGACCTGGCCTCCATGGGGCTGTCGGACCAGCAGCCCTGCCCTGCCATCAAAGGACGGAGTCCAGCCAGAGCTGACTACTATAGCTTTCCCTACTGGGTCTCTGAGGTGAGTTAGTGGGGCGGAAGTACTGTACATGTTCTATGCATAGTTGCTAGGTGGGTAAAGGAGAGTTGAGTGAGACATACTGATACCATTATTCATAAAGAAAATAAAGAAACGTTATGTACTGTGAGAGGCTCAGCTGATCTGTAGTTGATAGTGCCTTCAAAGGTAGACTCAGCAATATGACGTACAGTTGAAGTAGGAAGTTTACATACACCTTCGCCAAATACATTTAAACTCTGTTTTTCACAGTTCCTGACATTTAATCCTAGTAAATATTCCTGGTTTTAGGTCAGTTAGGATCACCACTTTATTTTAAGAATGTGAAATGTCAGAATAATAGTAGAGAGAATAATTTATTTCAGCTTTTATTTCTTTCATCACATTCCCAGTGGGGTCAGAAGTTTAGATACACTCAATTAGTATTTGGTAGCATTGCCTTTAAATTGTTTAACTTGGGTCAAACGTTTCGGGTAGCCTTCCACAAGCTTCCCACAATAAGTTGGGTGAATTTTGGCCATTCCTCCTGACAGAGCTGGTGTAACTGAGTCAGGTTTGTAGGCCTCCTTGCTCGCACACGCTTTTTCAGTTCTGCCCACACATTTTCTATGGGATTGAGGTCAGGCCTTTCTGATGGCCACACCAATACCTTGACTTTGTCCTTAAGCCGTTTCGCCACAACATTGTCCATTTGGAACCAAGCTTTAACTTCTTTGTGCAGTTGCAAACCGTAGTCTGGCTTTTTTATGGCGGTTTTGGAGCAATGGCTTCTTCCTTGCTGAGCGGCCTTTCAGGTTATGTTGATATAGGACTCGTTTTACTGTGGATATAGATACTTTTGTACCTGTTTCCTCCAGCATCTTCACAAAGTCCTTTGCTGTTGTTCTGGGATTGATTTGCACTTTTTGCACCAAAGTGCGTTAATCTCTAGGAGACAGAACGCGTCTCCTTCCTGAGCGGTATGACGGCTGCGTGGTCCCATGGTGTTTATACTTGCGTACTATTGTTTGTACAGATGAACGTGGTACCTTCAGGCGTTTGGAAATTGCTCCCAAGGATGAACCCGACTTGTGGAGGTCTACAATTGTTTTTCTGAGGTCTTGGATGATTTCTTTTCATTTTCCCATGATGTCAAGCAAAGAGGCATTGAGTTTGAAGGTAGGCCTTGAAATACATCCACAGGTACACCACCAATTGACTCAAATGATGTCAATTAGCCTATCAGAAGCTTCTAAAGCCATGACAAAATGTTCTGTAATTTTCCAAGCTGTTTAAAGGCACAGTCATCTTAGTGTATGTAAACTTCTGACCCACTGGAATTGTGATACAGTGAATTATAAGTGAAATAATCTGTCTGTGAACAATTGTTGGAAAAATTACTTGAGTCATGCACAATGTAGATGTCCTAACCGACTTGCCAAAACTATAGTTTGTTAACAAGAAATTTCTGGAGTGGCTGAAAAACGACTCCAACCTAAGTGTATGCAAACTTCCGACTTCAACTGTAGATGCCAAAAGTAAACAGCAATAGTGGGTCAATTTCCACAACAACTCAGAGCGTGGAAGCACAAGGCTCATCTTCTCAGCTTGGTTAGGTTCTGTGACTACCACGCTGTAACAGCATGAAGTAAACCTGTGCACATGCACAGATACTGTGTGAGGGCGAAGTCTTGCCTCTTGCCTATCTCAATATCTGCGGTGCTGCTCGTGTTATTTAGCTGAGTTTATCTTTAAATGTGCACATCAGCTGCAGGTAAAGATAGCTATGTGACTTGATGTTCCATGGTGGCATTGGTTACTAGCTTTGCTTGCCAGGTCTCTAGGGCAGCTTTAGTATTCTGATCATAGTTATGTTCAAGGAATTCCTAACACGTCATGCATCTACACCTATATTTAAATGTGCCCACAGTGTGTCCGGATTCCCTATTCCTGCGCTATATTCAAATGCCAGGCTAAATATGATAATAACACAACAACAACTGATGGCAGTAGCTAACTAGCCAGCTAACCTCTGTAGCTAGCAAGCAATGCTTAGCATAACTCTAGCCAAACAAACATTTATTTTCTCAAAATATTAGCTAGCTGGCTAGCATTTATGAGGCCAGCAAACACGTTCCTCACACACTAAGAATGTATTTCCTCCAACGTTAGAATGAAAAGGTGCCTCTCGGTCCCAAAACACCCGTTTTCTGGAGACGTCGCCCACTGTATGCGCTTTCGGTAACCTGATTGCGTCCAGACTGAGGAGAAATCCTGCACACTGCATCCCTGACCACCTTCTGAAGTGGCCAGCCAGATCTGAACACAATCAGACCACAAAGCGACTTTTGTGCGTCTAAACCCGTCTTTTCAATGTGATCTTCGTATTCTGATAGCAGACGTTGCTTGTAAGTGTCAAGTGTAGACATGACCTAGGCTCTCAAGACACAGGGCCCGGTGGTAAAAGCACACAAGGACATTGAGGTGAAATAATTTAGGTATTTGTTCAATACTCACTGTAGACCACTTGATGGCATCCTTGCCTATGTCCCAACAGAATGCAAAGAAATACTATCTCTGCATTTCTATTCACCTCACTGTCAGCAATCGTACTCACAGTGTGACTGGGGGAGGCGCCACTACTTGAGAATGACAACAAGACTGACATTCAACCTCTGCCATAACCAAACTCACTTATTAGTCATAATAGATTGTATTTATTCCGGGTTTTATCCTTTTCAATGTTTCAGGGAAAGGAGTTGTGACCTTTTTTATGTCCTAAATAAGTTTAGTTGGTTTCAAATAATACAACAAATTGGAAGGGAGGACTGGCCTTATTCATAGTAGTGCTTGGGGCAAAAGTCTATAGTTACATCGGGATATTATCTTTAATGATATATCTTATTGTTTTGACAATATCGCAATATTTTTCCTTCATAGCTTGTCCTTTTGTTTTCAGCTATTTTATTTCCATGACTGATCAAAACACATTTTCTCATGGCTCTCTTGCCCCTCTGCAGCAGACAGACCATACGGTGAGCAAAATGTTTGGACCATGTCATCGTAATAAAATCACAGTATTGGAATAGCGATACAAATGGAATCGGTGAGAATCGCAGTACATATGGTATCGGCACCTAAGCATCGTGATGATATCGTATCGTGAGGTCCCTGGCAATTCCCAGCTCTAATTCCCATTCACTATGTCTTAGCCTTGATGGGAGGATGTAAAAGATAGGTGGAAGAACCCTAACCACAAAATAAGGTGTGTCTACATCATTGGTTATTGAGTGTTTGTTGTACCATCATCCTAGATGAGAGAAGATTTACGACTATCCATATCTTCTGAGTGGCGAATGTGAGTCATGTAGCCTGATCTACTGATGTGCTGTCTTGTTTGTTTGCCAGGGTGATGATGCCTCACTTAGCAATAGTATGGTAGGTTTCCCTAGAAGGACTTTTCCAACAGAGGCTTCCCTGGAATTGTGGATATGTCCTGAATGACACCCTATTCCCTATATAGCACACTATTCACCAGGGCTCTAGTCAAAGTAAGTGCACTATAAAATGAATAGGGTGCCATTTGACCATGTGATGTGTTGAGTAATACCAGGAATATTAGTCATGACTTTGGTGTTCTTTCTCTCTGATGTGAGCAGAGCGAGAGTGGGTGTGTTATTTCAGAGTGTATGCCTGTGGGTGAGAGTGTCTTTTCAATTCTGTGAATGCATTCTAATTTATACGTAGGTGTATTTGTGTCAATATTATTGTGTGTGTGTGTGTGTGTGTGGAAGTTTGCATTTCAGTTTTATGGCATACATAACAGGTACTCTACCGGTCAAAAGTTTTAGAACACCTACTAATTTTTTTATTTTTATTTATTTTACTATTTTCTACTTTGTATAATAATATTGAATACATTAAAACTATGAAATAACACATATGGAATCATGTAGTAACCAAAAAAGTGTTAAACAAATCTAAATATATTTAAATTTGAGATTCTTCAAAGTAGCCACCCTTTGCCTTGATGACAGCTTTGCACACTCTTGGCATTCTCTCAACCAGCTTCATGAGGTAGTCACCTGGAATGCATTTCAATTAACAAGTGTGCTTTCTTAAAAGTTAATTTGTGGAATTTCTTTAATTCTTAATGCGTTCGAGCCAATCAGTTGTGTTGTGACAATGTAGGGAGGTAAATAGAAGATAGCCCTATTTGGTCAAATACCAAGTCCATATTATGGCAAGAACAGCTCAAGTAAGCAAAGAGAAACAACAGTCCATCATTACTTTAAGACATGAAGGTCAGTCAATACAGAAGAAGTCAAGAACTTTGAAAGTTTCTTCAAGTGCAGTTGCAAAAACCATCAAGCTCTATGATGAAACTGGCTCTCATGAGGACCGCCACAGGAATGGAAGACCCAGAGGTACCTCTGCTTCGTGGTCGAATTGCTGCAAAGAAACCACTACTAAAGGACACTAATAAGAAGAAGAGACTTGCTTGGGCCAAGAAACACGAGCAATGGACATTAGACTGGTGGAAATCTGTCCTTCGGTCTGATGAGTCCAAATTGGAGATTTTTGGTTCCAACCGCCGTGTCTTTGTGAGACGCGGTGTGGGTGAATGGATGATCTCTGCATGTGTATTTCCCACCGTAAAGCATGGAGGAGGAGGTGTTATGGTGTGGGGGTGCTTTTCTGGTGACACTGTTGGTGATTTATTGAGAATTCAAGGCACACTTAACCTCTTAGCGCGCCGATCCCTTTAGCGGGATCGTTTTCAGAGCAAACATAACGCGCCAAATTCAAAATACATATTCGTAATACATATTAAGTAATATTTAACTTCGATATACAAGTGTTGCATAGTGTTGCATAGCCATCAAAAGCTCTGCTTCTTGGCAATATCACTGCGTTGTCAGATTTTAAAAAGGCTTTACGTGAAAGCACTACATTTGATTGTTTGAGGCTAGTACCTCACATATTTTCCACATTAGCATAAATTCATATCCAGCTCGGTTCTCAAAATATCCATATCACAGCTAATATAAATAAACACCTTTCAAAATAACTTCTTCTGAGGTCTTCCCAAGTGTCAAACAAGATAATCCATGGTTCTTTTGTTAGAAAAAGTAAATAATTATATCCATAAATATCCGTTGTTTTTGGCACGTTACGTTCAGCTACTCCACCAAGCATTGTCAGTCTACTACGCCCGTTTACAGTGAAGGGATCGCGTTCAAATTATACCTCTCATCTTTTCACAAACAAATCAAATATCATTAATAATGCATCCTTATGTATTCTTTTATGAATAATAGCGATCATATTTTACAAGAACGGTAAGTGAAGCGTTAAAGGCGAAAAGAAAGTTGGTGCGGCTGGGCGCGTTCCGTTCGTGAGCGTGCACGTCTGTTACCTTTTTCCCTACCGTAGTAATTCTCTCTCTCTAAGGATCTGGTCAGAGCTTTTTCCTCCATACCCTTTCCAGAGACTGTTGACATCTAGTGGAAGCCATAAGTACTGCAACCTCGGTCCTATTCCCCATAGAAAAATATTACATGGGCTTCAAAAATGAGAGGAGGCAACAAAAAAATAAATTCGGACAGAAATCTCTCTGGTTTTTGCCTGCTAAATCTGTTCTGGAATAGCCACAGACTATATCTTAATGGTTTTATAAACTTCAGAGTGTTTCCTATCCAATAGTACTAAATATGTAAATATCCTAGTTTCTGGCCATGAGTGGTAGGCATTTAACTTTGGGCACGTCAGACAGGCGAAAATTTGGAAAATGGGACCCTAGCTGGAAGAGGTTAACCAGCATGGCTACCACAGCATTCTGCAGCAATACGCCATCCCATCTGGTTTGGGCTTAGTGCGAAAATCATTTTGTTTTTCAACAGGACAATGACCCAACACACCTCCAGGCTGTGTAAGGGCTATTTGACCAAGAAAGAGAGGGATGGAGTGCTGCATCAGATGGCCTGGCCTCCACAATCCCTGACCTCAACCCAATTGAGATTGTTTGGGATGAATTGGACTGCAGAGTGAAGGAAAAGCAGCCAACAAGTGCTCAGCATTTGTGGGAACTCCTTCAAGACTATTGGAAATGCATTCCAGGTGATGCTGGTTGAGAGAATGCCAAGAGTGTGCAAAGCTGTCATCAAGGCAAATTGTGGCTACTTTGAAGAATCTCAAATATAATGCTGTATGTGCTATTTCATAGTGTTGATGTCTTCACTATTATTCTACAATGTAGAAAATAGTAAAAATAAAGAAAAACCCTTGAATGAGTAGGTGTTCTAAAACTTTTGACTGGTACTGTATGTGTGGTCAATTGAGCTGCTTTTAATGCATTTCTGTAATGCAATTCTGTAACAGCCATTCTTGGAAACCTTTAGTAGCTTTACTGTTTCCAGAGAGACACGGCTCCTTTTCCTTCACTGAGAAGTACTGAGACCTTGGGCATGTTCTTTAGGCACCAAATAGAAGAAACAGACTGAAGTTAACTGTGGGCACTACTTGGACTTGTCCAATGAGAGAGGCTCATTTTCGTTTACATTTTAAGTTTTTCAATTGTTTGCCCTAATGAATATGACCCAGGATTTTGTAGGTAAGGTAATTGTCCCCAAAATAAATAGTTTCCATGCTAACTTTTTACAGAAATCTATTCAGTTCCCACTGCTGGCTCTAAAATACCCTTGTTAAATTGATCTTGAATGGAACTTTGAGTCTTTAGCATTCCTTACCCAGAGAGCTCTTTCCAGGAGTGACACAGTGATTGTGGAATGCGGTCAGGCTTAAACTGTCCTGGTATTATTTATTTATATATATATATATATATTGGCGAGGTGAGGTGACATCGGGAGGGAGAGAACTGGCGGATTCAATTGTGTGCCTTGAATCACAACCAGGTTTATATATGAGAGAGAGACATAGAGAGAGACATAGAGAGAGAGACATACAAACTCAAAAAAGAGCAATTAAGTTTTGGAAACATCTAAAATACAGTGACCCCCTCTCATATCATTACCAAGCCCTGCAATGCCAAGAGCTGAGCAAAGAAAAGAGTCCCCTCATCCAGCTGGTCCTGGGGCTGAGTTCACAAACCTGTTCTACTAACACACTGAAGCCTCAGGACCAGAACATCCAATCAATCAGAATAAACCAAATTACATCACAATCAAAACAAAACTACATTGCTCATTGGGAAACACAAGCACAAAGCAAAATGCAGTGCTATCTGGCCCTAAATCGACAGTACACCATGGCAAACTATTTGACCATGGTTACTGATCAAAACCTTAGAAAAACCTTGACAAAGTACAGGCTCAGTGAGCACAGCCTTGCCATTGAGAAGGGTAGACCCAGGAAAACCTGGCTCCCTGTAGAGGAAAGGCTGTGCAACCACTGCACCACAGCAGAACCTGAGACAGAGCTGCATTTCCTGACAAAAATATAAAACAATTAGAGAGTGTCATTTCCCCAAATTTGAAACCCTTATTCAAGGTTTCAAAGACCTCCCTGATGAGAGTAGGCTACCCATCCTGTCGGGGGAGGAAGCAGAAAGCTGTAGGTTGGCAGCGCACTACATTGCTGCCTGCCATAAGATGAGGGACAGTGTCTGACAGACCAATCAACCTGCACATGTCCTCTACTGTATGCTCAGTGTTATTGTTGTTGTTATTGTTGTGTGGTTATTTTGACCCTTGGTTATTGTTGTTACTGTTGTCCCGGTGACAATTTTGATTGTTATTATTTTCATATTGTAAATATCCCAAGTAAGCTTTGGCAATATGTACATTGTTACGTCATGCCAATAAAGCAAATTGAATTGAATTGACATAGAGAGAGAGACATAGAGAGAGACATGGAGAGACAGATAGAGAGAGACACAGAGAGACACACATAGAGAGAAACACACAGAGAGAGAGAGACATAGAGAGAGACAGAGAGAGACATAGAGAGAGAGAGCCTCTCACTTACGACAGATGTCATCTACCATCCACCCATCCAATCATACCTGATTCATCATCAAAGTACATGATGGAGTTACGTGGCTGTGGCATTGGACTCTGCCCAGCGCACACTTAATGGCTCTGGGCCACCCAGCTATAAGCTGTTAACTTTACCTGTCTCCCTAATGGTCTGTGCAGAGCTGTAAGGTTTACAAGGACGCTATCAAATCAAGGCTACAATTGCTGCTGTCCTCTGCGCTTTTCTGTGTCACGCTAGCTATATAGATTGATGTCAGGGCTGATGAGTCGTCTTAGGGTGACGGCTTCTGGTCTAAGCAGCTCATTCATTGTTCCTGTGTCCGTATGTGTGCGTGACCATTTACCTGCTCTTTGATGTAAATGTCCACCTCTGACAGAACCCAGAGAGACCAGAGACCGGTGAGGTCCATGTATACGTGCTAGAACCCACAAGGAACTGCCCAGACACCGCAGTCCTCTCGCTGTCCGTCTTTCCTTCTTACAAGGAACCATTTGTGTTTGCCTGACTCTTAGAAATAAGGGTACGGTCAGGGTACAAAGTGTTCCCTGACGTACAAAAAGATAGATCAAAATACACAATGTACCTTCAGAGGTACACATAATGATCTCACATGGTACTGTTCGGATAATGTGTGGATAATCTAGTATAATGGAACATTTTTGTACCCAATATTTTGAATGTAAAAGGTATGGCATTCTACGGTGAAGGTACAGATCTGTTTTCCAGGTTACAAAACATATATTTTGCGAACCCTTAATACTCTCAATACCCACCATAAGGTACAGTGATGAACTTTTGCCACTTGAAATTATACTAACGGCTTTGTGGCGCTATCCTAAAAGGAAGATTTGCACTATAATCATTATCATATTTCCCAGCATGCTGTACTGCAGGTTGATTTTTAGAATTGTGTTAAATATCTGTGTTTTTGTACAGTGATTGATTGATTAATCTTATGCTACACAAAGATAAATAACATTTTTCTAAACTAATCCAATCAGTTAGTTTATTTGTTTTGCACCTGTTACTTAAATGGTTGTTCCAGTTTTAATGGCTTCGGTAGTCTCCTCATAATGTTCCTACGTTTGGGCAATGATTCTGAATGAGGCTGCGGGCTAATAAAAATTACAACTGTTGAATATCCTAGATAGGGTTGCAACTTTCCCCAAATTCCCAGGTTTTCTAGAAATCTCGGCTGGAAGATTCCTGGAAATGGGAGGGAATAAGCAGGAACTCTGTAAAGTTACAGGAATTTTGCAACCCTACGTGCAGGCCTGATGTGGCCTGTAAACCACGAGTTTCATGGCCACTGTATTAGGGTGAATGTAGGCCTCAAAATAAGGCCTTATGAGATGTAATTTATTGTCATAAAGAGTTGAAAACAAAACAACGAATTGAACATGGGTGGTAACTCTACAATTTACTCAAAGGCAAGGCACACTGGGAAATTAAATTGACGGCGTGGCTTAGTGGGGGCGTTGCTTTCAGTTAGTTATTTTTGGCCACCTTTGAGTGGAAGTGTTTTTAAGTGTTCTATGGTAGAGGTACATTTTTGCCACTTACAAGGAACAAATGGCTCTGTCACTGTGATGGTACTCTGTAAAGGCCCAATGTACTTTATCTAAAGGTTTTTGTACTTGTGGACTATATGTAAGAAGGGTACTATCTGAGGTATGAACTGGGGTGCAATTATGTCCCTATAAAAAGGTACAAAGGACATATCTTACAGGGTAGAACGACTGTGACCAGCGTTTGTAGCCCGTCAAGAACAAGTCTAAACCGTGTAGTGTTTACTTGGAAATGATCTGGTAACTGCTGTATTGCCTCATTATTACCTGCTTAAATCCCTTTTTAAATTGCAGTGGGATTCAGAGAAACAAGTAGGAAATAAACCACGGTTTCAGGTAGTTCAACAGTTTCTCAATAAGCACCGGAAAGTAACATGTTCCCACTCTGACTTTCTATATTCCCTTTTCTTGGTCTTTCCCTCTCTTTTGCCTCTCTCTGTTCTCTCTCTGTTCTCTCTCTGTTCTCTCTGTTTCTCTCTCTGTTTCTCTGTTTCTCTCTCTCTCTCTCTCTCTCTGTTTCTCTCTCTCTGTTTCTCTCTCTCTCTGTTTCTCTCTCTGTTTCTCTCTGTTTCTCTCTCTGTTTCTCTCTCTCTCTCCTTTGTTTCACTCTCTCTGTTTCTCTCTCTCTCTCTCTGTTTCTCTCTCTCTCTCTGTTTCTCTCTGTTTCTCTCTCTCTGTTTCTCTCTCTCTCTGTTTCTCTCTGTTTCTCTCTCTCTCTCTGTTTCTCTCTGTTTCTCTCTCTGTTTCTCTCTCTCTCTCTCCTTTGTTTCTCTCTCTCTCTCTCTGTTTCTCTCTCATTCTCTCTCTCCTTTGTTTCTCTCTCTCTCTCTCTCTGTTTCTCTCTCTCTGTTTCTCTCTCTCTGTTTCTCTCTCTCTGTTTCTCTCTCTCTCTCTCTCTCTCTCTCTGTTTCACACTCTCTTATCTCTCTCTCTGCTATGAAGCAGAAAGATCATATTAGCAGAGACTATGTATTGTCATGTTCTCTAAGTTGAACATTATGTTGTGAAGTCAAAACTAATAGTATAGATGCATGAGGCGCCCTAAAGCCGCCCTATTGGCTGGCAGCAACGGCACTGACACTCACCAACCAATCAGAACCCCAGGACCACAACCAGCTAATGTTCCACCTTAAAGTGTGGTATTGTGGGAGATGATTTAGTAGCGATAGCGGTGATTGACAGCTGGCTGGGAGCATAGAGCAGAGTGTGGGTGGTGGTGATGATGTCAGAAGACCCTGTCAGGCACTCTGGGGCCGCGTCTCAAATGGAAACAAATTCCCTATATCAAGGTTCCCCAACTGGCGACGTAGTTTTACTTGCCCCCCCAAAGTTTTAGTTTTATTTTACAGGAAATCAGTTCCAAGTGATTTTGGAAATAGAGAGACATACAGCGCCTTCAGAAAGTATTCACATCCCTTGTTCCACATGTTGTTTCAGCCTGAATGTGAAATGTATTAAATGGAGATTTGTTTTGTCACTGGCCCCAGAATGTCAAACTGGAATATATATATATTTTTTTTAATAAAAAAAGAAAATCTGAAATGTCTTGAGTCAACATTTTCCGACCAACCGCTCAAGAAAAAACGGTCCTGCAGCTGAATCTAGCTGATGAACCCTGTCCTGTATCCCCATAGGGATCTGGTCAAAAGGACTGCACTATATGGGTGATTCTACAGAAGTGCTGCAAATTGCAGTCCTACCTCCAAAAAACGGATAAAAAAAGAGACTCCAAACTTTTATTTACATCATGATATGTTCTAATTGCTTCTACACCTGCATTGCTTGCTGTTTGGGGTTTTAGGCTGGGTTTCTGTACAGCACTCTGTGACATCAGCTGATGTAAGAAGGGCTTTATAAATACATTTGATTGATTGATTGATTGATTAATTCAATCCAAGGCAATAAAAAACATTGTTAAAGGTCCCGTGCAGCCGTTTCTATTTGACTATCAAACCATTTCTGCGTAACAATGAAGTATCTTACTGTGATTGTTTTTAATTAAAATGGTAAAAAAATAAACAAATAGCTTCTTAGCGAAGAGCAATTTCTCAAGCAAGAATTTTGCTAGGACTGTCTGGGAAGTGGTCTGAGTGGAAAACTGAAAACATGCTGATATTGGCAGAGAGGTTTGGAACTCTCTTTCTTATTGGTCTATTAACTCTATTATCCATTTGGAAGACCCATTTGCGACCAAGCTTTAACTTCCTGACTGATGTATTGAGATGTTGCTTCAATATATCCACATAATTTTCCTCATGATGCCATCTATTTTGTGAAGTGCACCAGTCCCTCATGCAGCAAAGCACCCCCACAACATGATGCTGCCACCCCCGTGCTTCACGGTTGGGATGGTGTTCTTCGGCTTGCAAGCCTCCCCCTTTTTCCTCCAAACATAATGATGGTCATTATGGCCAAACAGTTATATTTTTGTTTCATCAGACCAGAGGACATTTCTACAAAAAGTACAATCTTTGTCCCATGTGCAGTAGTCTGGCTTTTTTTATGGCGGTTTTGGAGCAGTGGCTTCTTCCTTGCTGAGCGGCTTTTCAGGTTGTGTCGATATAGATACTTTTGTACCTGATCAAAAGAAGGGTGCCATGTAGGGAATAGGTTGCCATATCAGACACAGACAGGAACTTAACACCTTGAGGCCATAAGAAAGTTCAGCTCAGTTGGGGGGAAGAACATGTTGGTCAGACCATGTTTACTGTAAGTGAGCCTGTGTTGCTGAAAAGACCGGAGGTACGTTGTCACTTGAATTGCTACGTGAAGGGACATTACAGGACATTTTCTACGGCCAACTCCTCAGAGTATCTATGTGTGTGCCTGGCACAGGACACAAGCTCCTGAATGAGTTCTTCCTTCCTCCACTGTAGGTAGAGCCCTTCCTTCCTTCCTTCCTTCCTTCCTTCCTTCCTTCCTTCCTTCCTTCCTTCCTTCCTTCCTTCCTTCCTTCCTTCCTTCCTTCCTTCCTTCCTTCCTTCCTTCCTTCCTTCCTTCCTTCCTTCCTTCCTTCCTTCCTTCCTTCCTTCCTTCCTTCCTCCACAGTAGGTAGAGCTCTTCCTTCCTCCTTTGCCAGGTCTGGTTTGTTTGTTCCATACTTGTGATGTGTGGGTTGTTTTAAAGATCAAATGCCAGCCAAGTTAAAATGGAATTGTTGAGACGAAAACACACTCTCACGCATACACACACACTCGCACGCACGCGCGCACACACACACACACACAAACAAAGATGCAGGAAGTGCACATTCACCTAGTAACAAGGTGAAGTTGTGTTTTTTTGTTTTTCTTTATGTAATATGTAGTTGTTGTACTGTATGTGTGTTTATAGTTTTGTTCAATGTTGTTAGTGTATGTAAGTTGTTTTGTCTGAAACATTGTTCCCCCTGCTGCTGTGGACCAGGTCTCTCTTAAGAATAGATTTTATCTCCATGAGAAAAACATGTATAAGTGAAGGTATTTTTATTTTATTTTATAAATAATAAAAAACAATGAGGACAAAAACACAAATGCACACAGTGATGCAGGCATGCAATCAGTGACATCGAGTTTGTTCACAGAGTTTGATGTGGACCTGTTCCGTGGCAGTCTGAAACACTGCTCTTTAAGGGATAGTTCACCCAAATTACAATGGACAAGGTATGACCGCAATCCATGCTTTGGTTTTATTTTCCTGGCATTGTTTTTAAATGCTAACGTTTTAGCATTTGTGGCACAAATCCCGTTCAAGTCATGCTACCGATATTAGCATTTTTCGTGCATCATGTTCAAATCATCCGAAAGTCAAATTGATTGTCACTTCTGTTTTTTTGGATGTGAAACGGGTGTCCTAAATCTCCCATGGCACGTAATTCCCAACCTGGCCCCATTTCCATCATGGTCACCTAATCATCACCCTCATTCCTAATTGGCAAATATCCCTCCTCACCTCTCCACCATGCTAGCTGATGTGTGGTGAGCGTTCTGGCACAAATGGTTGCTGTGCATCGCCCAGGTGGGTGCTACACGGTGGTGGAAGAGGTGAGTTTCACCCCTTACTATGTAAAGGGCTTTGAGTACCTCACTTGGTACAAAGGCCCTATAGAAATCCAATCCATTATTAGATGGTTTGAACATGATGCGCAAAACATGGTAATATCGGTCCCATGACTGGAATGGGATTTGTGCCACAAATGCTAATTTGTTAGCATTTAGAAACTAAATGTATTATTCTTTTTATTAACCTTTATCTAACTAGGCAAGTCAGTTAAGAACAAATTCTTATTTACAATGACGGCCTACCAAAAGGCAAAAGGCCTCCTGCGGGGACGGGGGCTGGGATTAAAAATACATTTAAAAATATATATAATAATAGGACAAAACGCACATCACGACAAGAGAGACAACACTACATAAAGAGAGACATAGCATGGTAGCAACACATGACAACAACATGGTAGCAGCACAAAACATGGTACAAACAAACAGGGCCAGCTGAGTATAAGACTGTATCATCTCCATATAAATGGATGAGAGGGCTTCCTGCTGCCTGAGCTATGTTGTTGATGTAAATTGAGACTAGCGTGGGGTTTAGGATTGAGCCTTGGGGTACTCCCTTGGTGACAGGCAGTGGCTGAGACAGAAGATTTTCTGACTTTATATACTACACTCTTTGAGAGAGGTAGTTAGCAAACCATGCCAAAGAGCCCTCAGAGACAACAATACTCCTTAGCCGGCCCACATGAATGGAATGGTCTACCGTATCAAAAGCTTTGGCTAAGTCAATAAAAATAGCAGCACAATATTGCTTAGAATCAAGGGCAATGATATTAAGGTGACAGTGACACGTCCATAACCTGAGCGGAAACCAGATTTCATACCAGAGAGAATACTATAGGCATCAAGAAAGCCACTCAGTTGATTATTAGAGGTGAGTTGGATTGCTGCATGGATTGCTGTCATACCTTGTCCATAGACTGCTTACAGGGTAAAGAAACCAACATGTCATTTTGTAATTTGGGTGAGCTATCCCTTTAAATATCATCCTGTCTCTCTCCACCCACTCCACTTTCTCTCATCCATCTCTTTTCGCTCTCATTAATTCCCCCATCCTTCGCTTTCTCTCAGTCCATTCACCTCTCTCAGCAGCAGTCCAGAGGTGGCGTCCATCCAACACCATGGGTCACATGCCCCCCCCCTCTCAGTGTACTAACACTCCTATTAGCATTTGTTACTCATTTGTCAGGCACATGGCCCCAAACAGCAGCTCAATACGCTGCCACTGTGTGTGTGTGTACAGAGCCTTCAGAAACTATTCAGACCCCTTGACCTTTTCCACATTGTTACAGCCTTGTTCCAAAATTCATTAATTAAAAATAAATATCCTCATCAGTCTACACACAATAACCCATAATGACAAAGCAAAAACATGTTTTCAAACATTTTTGCAAATGTATTACAAAACAAAATACAAAAAAAATACCTTATTTACATAAGTATTCAGACCCTTTGCTGTGAGACTCGAAATTGAGCTCAGGTGCATCCTGTTTCTATTAATCATCCTTGAGATGTTTCTACAACTTGATTGGAGTCCACCTGTGGTAAATTCAATTGATTAGACATGATTTGGAAAGGCACACATCTGTCTATATAAGGTCCCACAGATGACAGTGCATGTAACTCTGACAGAGCTCCAGAGTTCCTCTGTGGATATGGGAGAACCTTCCAGAAGGACAACCATCTCTGCAGCACTCCACCAATCAGGCCTTTATGGTAGATTGGCCAGACGGAAGACACTCCTCAGTAAAAGGCACAGCCCGCTTGGAGTTTGTCAAAAGGCACCTAAAGACTCTCAGACCATGAGAAACAAGATTCTCTGGCCTGATGAAACCAAGATTGAACTCTTTGGCCTGAATGCCAAGCGTCACTTCTGGAGGAAACCTGGCACCATCCCTATGGTGAAGCATGGGGTAGCAGCATCATGCTGTGGGGATGTTTTTCAGCGGCAGGGACTGGGAGACTAGAGGGAAAGATGAACGGAGCAAAGTACAGAGAGATCCTTGATGAAAACCTGCTCCAGAGCGCTCAGGACCTCAGACTGGGGCGAAGGTTCACCTTCCAACAGGACAACGACCCTAAGCACACAGCCAAGACAATGCAGGAGTGGCTTTGGGACAAGTCTCTGAATGTCCTTGAGTGGCCCAGCCAGAGCCTGGACTTACAGTGAGGGGGAAAAGTATTTGATCCCCTGCTGATTTTGTACGTTTGCCCACTGACAAAGAAATGATCAGTCTATAATTTTTATGGTAGGTTTATTTGAACAGTGAGAGACAGAATAACAACAAAAAAATCCAGAAAAACGCATTGTTATAATGTTATAAATTGATTTGCATTTTAATGAGGGAAATAAGTATTTGACCCCTCTGCAAAACATGACTTAGTACTTGGTGGCAAAACCCTTGTTGGCAATCACAGAGGTCAGACGTTTCTAGTAGTTGGCCACCAGGTTTGCACACATCTCAGGAGGGATTTTGTCCCACTCGTCTTTGCAGATCTTCTCCAAGTCATTAAGATTTCGAGACTGACGTTTGGCAACTCGAACCTTCAGCTCCCTCCACAGATTTTCTATGGGATTAAGGTCTGGAGACTGGCTAGGCCACTCCAGGACCTTAATGTGCTTCTTCTTGAGCCACTCCTTTGTTGTTTTGGCTGTGTGTTTTGAGTCATTGGCATGCCCATCCACAACCCATTTTCAATGCCCTGGCTGAGGGAAGGAGGTTCTCACCCAAGATTTGACAGTACATGGCCCCGTCCATCGTCCCTTTGATGCGGTGAAGTTGTCCTGTCCCCTTAGCAGAAAAACACCCCCAAAGCATAATGTTTCCACCTCCATGTTTGACGATGGGGATGGTGTTCTTGGGGTCATAGGCAGCATTCCTCCTCCTCCAAACACGGCGAGTTGAGTTGATGCCAAAGAGCTCCATTTTGGTCTCATCTGACCACAACACTTTCACCCAGTTGTCCTCTGAATCATTCAGATGTTCATTGGTAAACTTCAGACGGGCATGTATATGTGCTTTCTTGAGCAGGGGGACCTTGCAGGCGCTGCAGGATTTCAGTCCTTCACGGCGTAGTGTGTTACCAATTGTTTTCTTGGTAACTATGGTCCCAGCTGCCTTGAGATCATTGACAAGATCCTCCCGTGTAGTTCTGGGCTGATTCCTCACCGTTCTCATGATCATTGCAACTCCACGAGGTGAGATCTTGCATGGAGCCCCAGGCCGACTGAGATTGACAGTTCTTTTGTGTTTCTTCCATTTGCGAATAATCGCACCAACTGTTGTCACCTTCTCACCAAGTTACTTGGCGATGGTCTTGTAGCCCATTCCAGCCTTGTGTAGGTCTACAAATCTTGTCCCTGACATCCATGGAGAGCTCTTTGGTCTTGGCCATGGTGGAGAGTTTGGAATCTGATTGATTGATTGCTTCTGTGGACAGGTGTCTTTTATACAGGTAACAAACTGAGATTAGGAGCACTCCCTTTAAGAGTGTGCTCCTAATCTCAGCTCATTACCTGTATAAAAGATACCTGGGAGCCAGAAATCTTTCTGATTGAGAGGGGGTCAAATAATTATTTCCCTCATTAAAATGCAAATCAATTTATAACATTTTCACAATGCGTTTTTCTGGATTTTTTTGTTGTTATTCTGTCTCTCACTGTTCAATACACCTACCATTAAAATTATAGACTGATAATTTCTTTGTCAGTGGGCAAACGTACAAAATCAGCAGGGATCAAATACTTTTTTCCCTCACTGTATGTGAGAATGCTGTTCAGTGACTACAGCTCCGCATTCAACACCATAGTGCCCACGACGCTCATCACAAGCTAAGGACTCTGGGACTAAACACCTCCCTCTGCAACTGGATCCTGGACTTCCTGACAGGCCACCCCCAGGTGGTAAGAGTAGGTAACAACACATCCGCCACGCTGATCCTCAACACTGGGGCCCCTCAGGGGTGTGTACTTAGTCCCCTCCTGTATTCCCTGTTCACCCACGACTGCGTGGCCAAACACGACTCTAACACCATCATTAAGTTTGCTGTCGACACGACAGTGGTAGGCCTGATCACGGCAACAATGAGACGGCCTATAGGGAGGAGGTTAGAGAACTGTCAGTGTGGTGCCAGGACAACAACCTCTCCCTCAATGTGAGCAAGACAAAGGAGCTGATCGTGGACTACAGGAAAAGGAGGGCCGAACAGGCCTCCATTAACATCGACGGGGCTGTAGTGGAGCAGGTTGAGAGTTTCAAGTTCCTTGGTGTCCACATCACCAACGAACTATCATGGTCCAAACATACCAAGACAGTAGTGAAGAGGGCACGACAAAACCTTTTCCCCCTCAGGAGACTGAAAAGATTTGGAATGGGTCCCCAGATCCTCGAAAGTTTCTACAGCTGCACCATCGAGAGCATCCTGACCGGTTGCATCACCGCTGCTCGGCATCTGACCGTAAGGCGCTACAAGGGTAGTGCATACGGCCCAGTACATCACTGGGGCCAAGCTTCCTGCCATCCAGGACCTACACAATAGGTGGTGTCAGAGGAAAGCCCATAAAATTGTCAGAGACCCAAGTTCTCTCTGCTAACGCACGGCAAGCGGTACCGGAGTGCCAAGTCTAGGACCAAAAGGCTCCTCAACAGCTTCTAAACCCAAGCCATAAGACTGCTGAACAATTAATAAAATCGGCACCGGACCATTTACATTGACCCCCCCCTTTTGTACACTCCTGCTACTCGCTGTTTATTATCTGTGCGTTGTCACTTCACCCCTACCTACATGTACAAATGACCTGTACCCCCGCACACTGACTTGGTACCGGTGGCCCCTGTATATAGCCTTGTTATTCTTATTGTTATTGTGTTACTTTTTATTATTACTTTTTATTTTAGTCTACTTGGTAAATAGTTTCTTCTTCTTGAACTGCACTGTTGGTTAAGGGCTTGTAAGTCAGCATTTCATGGTAAAGTCTACACTTGTTGTATTCGGCGCATGTGACAAATAAAGCTTGATTTGATAGGTCCTAACAGAGCACTAGTTAAGTCTGAGTCACCACAGCCAGAATGGACAGTTAACATTGAAAAGAGCCTGAAATTACACTATAAAAGCCAAACCCTGTCCATCCATGCTCCCTGGCTGAAACATTAACTAGGAGCCATCCACTTCATAATTCATGAACCTGACTTTGGTAAAGTACAAACCAATATTAAAGTAAAATAGAGCAATGAACTCTAAAGACACCGGCCTTAGCTGCAGGCTAATTCCTCTACCGACAGACAAGAGCGGTTAAAGGCCCACACTGTAAAAATATTTAAAAAATAATAATAATTATAGAGAAATGTGGCCTGTGCAAAGTTGCTGGACATTGGTGGGAACTGGAACTTGCTGTCGTACACGTCGATCCAGAGCAACCCAATCATGCTCAATGGGTGACATGTCTGATGAGTATGCAGGCTATGGAAGAACTGGGACATTTTTAAGCTTCCAGGAATTACAGTTGAAGTCGGAAGTTTACATACACTTAGGTTGGAGTCATGGGGACAAAGATTGTACTTTTTGGAGAAATGTCTTCTGGTCTGATGAAACAAAAATAGGACTGTTTGGCCATAATGACCATCGTTATGTTTGGAGGAAAAAGGGGGAGGCTTGCAAGCCGAAGAACACCATCCCAACCGTGAAGCACAGGGGTGGCAGCATCATGTTGTGAGGGTGCTTTGCTGCAGGAGGGACTGGTCCACTTCACAAAATAGATGGCATCATGAGGATGGAAAATTATATGTATATATTGAAGCAATATCTCAAGACATCAGTCAGGAAGTTAAAGCTTGGTCGCAAATGGGTCTTCCAAATGGACAATGACCCCAAGCATACAAAATGGCTTAAGGACAACAAAGGCAAGGTATTGGAGTGGCCATCACAAAGCCCTGACCTCAATCCGATAGAAAATGTGTGGGCAGAACTGAAAAAGCGTGCGTGTGCAAGGAGGCCTACAAACCTGACTCAGTTACACCAGCTCTGACAGGAGGAATGGGCCAAATTCACACAACTTATTGTGGGAAGCTTGTGGAAGGCTACCTGAAACATTTGACCCCAGTTAAACAATTTAAAGGCAATGCTACCAATTACTAATTGAGTGTATGTAAACTTCTGACCCACTGGGAATGTGATAAAATAAATAAAAGCTGAAATAAATTATTCTCTCTACTATTATTCTGACATCTCACATTCTTAAAATAAAGTGGTGATCCTAACTGACCTAAGACAGGGAATTTTTACTAGGATTAAATGTCAGGAATTGTGAAAAACTGAGTTGAAATGTATTTGGCTAATGTGTACAGTATGTAAACTTCCGACTTCAACTGTACATACCGTATCTGGCATATTGGTGTCTGTCTGATGATGTTTCATGTGAACACAAAGCCAATCTAGTTGTCTGACAATCAGTGGAGCACAAACAAGCGGCAGTCCCATTCCTCGTCTCCTTCAGCCTTTTCAGATTGTTAACATACTGGTCCCGAATCTTTCTCCATGTTTCTTTGATATCACGTCATTTAAACACCGATACTGATATCTCCCTCCAGCTGTTGTCTTTTGCTTGTCTGAATACAACGGCATTGAAGGGTTGTAAAGGTTCTTGTATTGTCTCACCAGATCGCACAGACGCTCCTCCAAACAGGACATAGACATAATTGCGCTTAGCAAATCTCTAAATAAAAAGCACAAAAAAGGAAGCTTGCAAGTAGCAGAACGTCCATCTTTTCTGTGTTTATACAGTGGGGGAAAAAAGTATTTAGTCAGCCACCAATTGTGCAAGTTCTCTCACTTAAAAAGATGAGAGAGGCCTGTAATTTTCATCATAGATACACTTCAACTATGACAGACAAAGTGAGGAAAAAAAATCCAGAAAATCACATTGTAGGATTTTTTATGAATTTATTTGCAAATTATGGTGGAAAATAAGTATTTGGTCACATACAAACAAGCAAGATTTCTGGCTCTCACAGACCTGTAACTTCTTCTTTAAGAGGCTCCTCTGTCCTCCACTCGTTACCTGTATTAATGGCACCTGTTTGAACTTGTTATCAGTATAAAGACACCTGTCCACAACCTCAAACAGTCACACTCCAAACTCCACTATGGCCAAGACCAAAGAGCTGTCAAAGGACACCAGAAACAAAATTGTAGACCTGCACCAGGTTGGGAAGACTGAATCTGCAATAGGTAAGCAGCTTGGTTTGAAGAAATCAACTGTGGGAGCAATTATTAGGAAATGGAAGACATACAAGACCACTGATAATCTTCCTCGATCTGGGGCTCCACGCAAGATCTCACCCGTGGGGTCAAAATGATCACAAGAACGGTGAGCAAAAATCCCAGAACCACACGGGGGACCTAGTGAATGACCTGCAGAGAGCTGGGACCAAAGTAACAAAGCCTACCATCAGTAACACACTACGCCGCCAGGGACTCAAATCCTGCAGTGCCAGACGTGTCCCCCTGCTTAAGCCAGTACATGTTCAGGCCCGTCTAAAGTTTGCTAGAGAGCATTTGGATGATCCAGATGAGGATTGGGAGAATGTCAGATGAAACCAAAATAGAACTTTTTGGTAAAAACTCAACTCGTCGTGTTTGGAGGACAAAGAATGCTGAGTTGCATCCAAAGAACACCATACCTACTGTGAAGCATGGGGGTGGAAACATCATGCTTTGGGGCTGTTTTCTGCAAAGGGACCAGGACTGACTGATCCGTGTAAAGGAAAGAATGAATGGGGCCATGTATCGTGAGATTTTGAGTGAAAACCTCCTTCCATCAGCAAGGGCATTGAAGATGAAATGTGGCTGGGTCTTTCAGCATGACAATGATCCCAAACACACCTCCCGGCAACGAAGGAGTGGCTTCAGAAGAAGCATTTCAAGGTCCTGGAGTGGCCTAGCCAGTCTCCAGATCTCAACCCCATAGAAAATCTTTGGAGGGAGTTGAAAGTCCGTGTTGCCCAGCGACAGCCCCAAAACATCACTGCTCTAGAGGAGATCTGCATGGAGGAATGGGCCAAAATACCAGCAACAGTGTGTGAAAACCTTGTGAAGACTTACAGAAAACATTTGACCTCTGTCATTGCCAACAAAGGGTATATAACAAAGTATTGAGATAAACTTTTGTTATTGACCAAATACTTATTTTCCACTATAATTTGCAAATAAATTCATAAAAAATCCTACAATGTGATTTTCTGGATTTTTTTTCCTCATTTTGTCTGTCATAGTTGAAGTGTACCTATGATGAAAATTACAGGCCTCTCTCATCTTTTTAAGTGAGAGAACTTGCACAATTGGTGGCTGACTAAATACTTTTTTGCCCCACTGTACCAGAGAAGATGTGATGTAGACACGGGCGGGCAAAACGCACTCAATTCTGCCCCTCAGTCTTCGCAAGAAATGATACGTCAAGTCTCAATTTCCAGGTAGGAAAAAAACTGTGTCGAATGACGGAGCGTATTACAAGGATCCGCCCCTTTTTGTGACAAAAAACTACATTGGAACACTGCGCTACGCTCAGTCGTCCCTGTATGCGCGTATTGTCTGTATACCCTTTAAATCTATGGAAGGGCGTGAGAAGCATGAGCCTCCTAGGTTTTGTATTGAAGTCAATGTACCCAAAGGAGGACGGAAACTAGCTGTCCTCTGGCTACACCATGGAGCTACCCTACAGAGTGCTGTTGAGGCTACTGGGACCAAAAACCGGTCTTGGCATTTCTAACACACCAGACATTATTTTCCTTGAGGCGTCCACACTGGCCCATTTATTTTCCTTGAAATGGACCAGCCCATCTGGCATTTGCCCGAAATGCCAGATGGCCAGTCCGCCCTGGGTTTTGCTTCTCTTCACGAGGATTGAATGGGTATGGTCTGAATAACTGCTAAAGCCTATCGCTCGTTCTCTCACTTCTTTCAAACTCATAGCGAGTTATTTTGGCTGCTGTATTTAACATTCAGCAAACAAGAGGGTGCATTATATTGTTTCTCAATATCAGTACCTGGGTGTCTGGATTGATGACAAGTTGTCCTTCGTAACACACATAAATCTGACTAAGAAGCTAATATCCAAGATTTTTTATATTGAAATAAATCATGCCTTAGTATTGACAATTGGAGACAGATTGTTCAAACAACGCTTCTCCCTGTATTGGATTTTGATGGTATTGTTTACATGCATGTGGCAACCTCTGTTTTGAAACCCTTGGACGCAGTCTACCATTCAGCAATACGTTTTATCACACGGGACAATTTTAGGACTCGTCATTGTAGTCTGTGTAAAAATGTGGGATGGACCTCTCTGTCTGTAAGAAAAGAGCTGCATTCTCTTGTATTTATTTACAAAGAAATCTGACAAACTCCCTTCATATGTAACTTCATTAATTAATTTAGAATCATAAGTTACCAAACCCGTTCTCAGGAATGGATAACACTAGAGATCCCATCAGTCTCCACAGATTTGGGAAAATCTAGGTTTCAACAAGCTGTTCTAGTCTAGCTTTTACTGCGACTCCACAAGAGCTAAAAGAACAGCCTGGTCTTATAGACTAGACGTAACATAGTAAACAAAAATCCGGGACACTCAAATTAGTATGATATAAAAAAAAAAATATATATATATATATATATATATTGAATAGTCGAAACATACAATATACTTGCAGTGACAACAACTACATCATACCAGTCATCCAACAGATTCCCATTCAGAGCGACACACAGAAGAATCCAGGGTCAATGCCCTGCTCAAGGGCATGTTGACCGATCTACCACCAGGCCAAAAAACGTGAACCCGAACCCTCCAAGTATGATATTTTCAGTTTGGTATGGTTACTTAAGGCAAAAAAAACTATAATAATGAGAATGTCTAGCAACCCAAAGGTTGCGTGTTCGAATCTCATCACAGACAACTCTAGCATGTTAGCTAATTAGCTACTACACTGAATAGAAATCTAAACGAACATGCAACAATTTCAAAGACTTATAAAGAAATCAGTCAATTGAAATAAATAGATTAGGCCCTAATCTATGGATTTCACATGACTGGGCAGGGGCGCAGCCATGGTTGGGCCTGGGAGGGCATAGGCCCACCCACTGGGGAGCCAGGCCCACCCACTGGGGATCCATTCCCAGCCAATCAGGAGTTTTTCCCAACAAAAGGGCTTTATTACAGACAGAAATGATCTGGAAACAGCTCTGCTGGACATTCCTGCAGTCACCATGCCAATTGCACGCTCCCTCAAAACTGTGTTGTGTTGAGTGACAAAACTGCCCATTTTAGAGTTTAATGATCACCAAATTTAGAGGATCTTTTATTTCAGCTCATAAAACGGGACCAACACTTTACATGTTGCGTTTATATTTTTGTTCAGTGTACTTAGCATTTCAGGTTAACCCTTCCCAAAACCTTAAACCTTTAACTTAGAACTCCTAACTATAAGCCTAACCTTAACCCCTTACCTAGCTAATGTTATTCACAACAAATTGTAATTCATAACATATATGTATTGCAAATTTGTAACATATGGTATGATTTGTAATTCCTAACAAATCATACAAATTGTAATTCATAACATATCAAATGAAATGAATGATGGACATCGACAAATTCATACATACTATACCAAACGTAACATATCATACCAATTTTCAGTGTCCTGGATTTTTTGTTTACTATGTTACATCTACCCCTGAATCCATGGTGCAAAGATGGAGAGAGGCCAGTGGAGAGCAGATGCATATTGTGCATGAGAACAGTACAGAGGCTAGAAGTTTATGCACATGAACCCATCATTCATTAGCTAAATATAAGGCTAATGGTGCATTGAATGTATTACCTGAAAGAGGTAGGCTAGGACATCGATATACGTATCTTGAACAGGATTATCTATTTTGGATGCAATTTGATATTACTGTAGCATGCTGCAGCAAATGTACCTGTCACAAGGAAAAAGTTACCAGCTGATGAGATGATCCATGCATTGTGAACTGCGCTCCATACTGAGATGCGCTGTCTGTTCGATAAATATCGCTAACTGGTTCCCACTATTAATCCCCCCCACCATCAATCTACACACAATACCCCATAATGACAAAGCAAAATGTATAATAATAATAAAATGTTTTTGCAAATGTATATAAAAAAAAAAACGGAAATATTACATTTACCTAAGTTATCAGACCCTTTACTCAGTACTTTGTTGAAGCCCCTTTGGCAGCGATTAGAACCTCGAGTCTTCTTGGGTATGACGCTATAAGGTTGGCCCACCTGTATCGATATATTGCCAATATACCACGGGTAGGGGCTTTGTCCAGGCACTCCACGTTGTGTCGTGCTAAGAACAGCCCTTAGGCGGCGTGTTATATTTAAGCAATAAGGCCCAAGAAGGTGTATATGGCCAATAAACCACGGCTAAGGGCTGTGCAGCCTTTTCACACTCAATCACTGTCACTCAATGACAAGTGTAAGATCCACTCAACAGTGTTAAAATATCTGTTTCTGTCCTGTGCCAGGCTGTTGAGTTCGGGCAGTACGTTATTGATGATGATGATGATAGTAGTTGATATGTCAATATCTAACCCCTATTACATCCATATCTGGAGCAGGTGCTGTATGGCGTATTATGACCCTGCCCTCTAGACTGCTAGTAAACACAGTTTATCCTAGTTCTTATAATAACGCTTGAGTGTAGGGCTGGGTGAATTATCAAATACATTTTAATGTGTTATTTTGCGATATTAAAAATGCCTATATTGCATGAATCAAGTTTTATTTTTACGAGTGTTTTATGTACGCTTTTTCTCATGTTGTATTTTGGGTCTGGTCTCCTTCGCTCTTTCTGTGCTGTGTCAGAGAGGAAGAGGCGAAGCGAGAGGCTTCACTCTCGCCTAACTCTGTCCAAAATAAACCCAATGTGTTTCTATGGGCTTATTTTGGACCTATACCTGTCTCCTGCCTTCCCGCCGTTGGGACAACGACTCCCATTGTTAGGGTGGAGACATGCGCATCTCCCCATTTTATATACAGGTCTCTGTCCGTGTGGACCTTTCCATTAACACACACACACCAAGCCCCTCCTCCTGCCACTCACAACAACCAAGAGGAGAGGTCCCTTACTCCTCTCTGACAAGCGGTTTCAACTCACTAATTGCATTTAAGGTTTGGTCCAACAAAATCAGTCATATGGATTCCGAAACACATTGAGACTCAAAGTGTGGGCAGAGCAGAACCTACTAAGACAGGAGTATCAATGAACATTGATTCTGGAAAATTTATGTTCAGTTTATTGCGTGCGGCATTGAGATATAACAGTATTTGGCTAAAATGTTTTATTATTTGTCTAGTCTGTGTTAATGCATAAAACACAATTATATAACGAATTGGCAAGTCGTTCTCATTCGGAGAAATCCGATTTGGTCATTTGACATTTCAACATCTGAACAAAGTGGACAGGCTAGCATTCTGTTAAAACTGTTGGAGAAGGGCGTGTTTATAACAAGTCAACTGGTCTACCTTGTTAGCTACCAAATAGATCCAAACTCCCATGCATTGGCCGTGAGACACACGCTATTGACCCTCACACGCCACACCTCTTATATATCACGCAACGAAACGAATCACGCAACGACTGCTTTTATTTTTCTAATGAGTCCATTGTGTAGTGAGTTAACGTTTCAACTGTGCTCCATATCGTTTTGAAATTGTAGCATCTGCGTCTTCAATTTAACATCAAGAGCGAAACCTCAATCATTGTCTTGTCTTGTCACAGTACTGTGAACCGCGGCACATTGAAGCATATGATTGGTCTAGTTATGTACGGGATCCAGAGGGTTGGAAGCATTGAAGCATATGATTGGTCTAGTTATGTACGGGATCAAGAGGGTTGGATGCGCGCTTTAAAGAAACGCCCCTCAAGATTAGAGTGGAGCTGAATGGAGAGAGAACGTTCTCGGTTGATTTTATAAAACTGTCAAAAGAGCAGCGCGGTAGTCAACGAAATGAGGTAGCTGTTACTTCCGGCCCTATTACAGAATGCAGCCTTTTGACAGCATGTACAAAAGTCGATTTAATCCACACTTGCAGTCCCCTCATTTGACGAATTTGGCAGGCTGTGACAGCTAAAAGTCAGCAAACAGACCTACAGTATGTTGTAGCTGGGAAGTTTGCTATGGTGACTTGATTTATAACTATGAGCATAATTGTGTCAAAGTTATTGTGAACCCAAAAGTGTACGTTTGATTCTAGAGGGGAGATAATGAATATAAACATAATTTGGTTATGAGATTTTATTAGCAATGTACTTTATTATTTATTTTTATTTTATCTCACCTTTATTTAACCAGGTAGGCAAGTTGAGAACAAGTTCTCATTTACAACTGCGACCTGGCCAAGATAAAGCACAGCAGTTCCACACATACAACACAGAGTTACACATGGAGTAAACAAACATACAGCCAATAATACAGTAGAAAAACAAATCTATATACAATGTGTGCAAATGAGGTAAGATAAGGAAGGTAAGGCAATAAATAGGCCATGGTGGCGAAGTAATTACAATATAGCAATTAAACACTGGAATAGTAGATGTGCAGTAGATGAATGTGCAAAGTAGAAATACTGGGGTGCAAAGGAGCAAGATAAATAAATAAATAAATAAATACAGTAGGGGATGAGGTAGTTGGTTGGGCTATTTACAGATGGGCTATATACAGGTGCAGTGATCTGTGAGCTGCTCTGACAGCTGGTGATTAAAGCTAGTGAGGGAGATATCAGTCTCCAGTTTCAGTGATTTTTGCAGTTAGTTCCAGTCATTGGCAGCAGAGAACTGGAAGGAAAGGCGACCAAAGGAGGAATTGGCTTTGGGGGTGACCAGTGAAATATACCTGCAGGAGCGCGTGCTACGGGTGGGTGCTGCTACAGTGACCAGCGAGCTGAGATAAGGCGGGGCTTTACCTAGCAGGGACTTGTAGATGACCTGGAGCCAGTGGGTTTGGCGACGAGTATGAAGCGAGGGCCAGCCAACGAGAGCGTACAGGTCATAGTGGTGGGTAGTATATGGGGATTTGGTGACACTTACGGATGGCACTGTGATAGACTGCATCCACCACTGTGACCTGTTGAGTAGAGTGTTGGAGGATATTTTGTAAATGACATCGCCGAAGTCGAGGATCGGTAGGATGGTCAGTTTTACGAGGGTATGTTTGGCAGCATGAGTGAATGATGCTTTGTTGAGAAATAGGAAGCCAATTCTAGATTTAATTTTGGATTGGAGATGCTTAATGTGAGTCTGGAAGGAGAGTTTACAGTCTAGCCAGACACCTGTAGTGTAGTTGTCCACATATTCTAAGTCAGCGCCGTCCAGAGTAGTGATGCTGGACGGGCGGGTAGGTGCGGGCAGTGATCGGTTGAAAAGCATGCATTTAGTTTTACTTGCATTTAAGAGCAGTTGGAGGCCACGGAAGGAGAGTTGTATGGCATTGAAGCTCGTCTGGAGGGTAGTTAACACAGTGTCCAAAGAAGGGCCAGAGGTATACAGAATGGTGTCGTCTGCGTAGAGGTGGATCAGAGACTCACCAGCAGCAAGAGCAACATTATTGATAAATACAGAGAAGAGAGTCGGCCCAAGAATTTAACCCTGAGGCACCCCCACAGAGACTGCCAGATGACCGGACAGCAGGCCCTCCGATTTGACACACTGAACTCTATCGGAGAAGTAGTTGGTGAACCAGGCGAGGCAATCATTTGAGAAACCAATGCTGTTGAGTCTGCCAATAAGGATGTGGTGATTGACAGAGTCGAAAGCCTTGGCCAGGTCAATGAATACGGCTGCACAGTAATGTCTCTTATCGATGGCGTTTATGATATCGTTTAGGACCTTGAGCGTTGCTGAGGTGCACCCATGACCAGCTCTGAAATCAGATTGCATAGCGGAGAAGGTACGGTGGGATTCTAAATTGTCGGTAATCTGTTTGTTAACTTGGCTTTCGAAGACCTTAGAGAGGCAGGGTAGGATAGATATAGGTCTGTAGCAGTTTGGGTCAAGAGTGTCTCCACCTTTGAAGAGGGGGATGACCGCAGCTGCTTTCCAATCTTTGGGAATCTCAGACGACACGAAAGAGAGGTTGAACAGGCTAGTAATAGGGGTTGCAACAATTTCGGCAGATAATTTTAGAAAGAAAGGGTCCAGATTGTCTAGCCCGGCTGATTTGTAGGGGTCCAGATTTTGCAGCTCTTTCAGAACATCAGCTAACTGGATTTGAGAGAAGGAGAAATGTGGAGGCTTGGGCGAGTTGCTGTGGGGGGTGCAGGGCTGTTGACCGGGGTAGCCAGGTGGAAAGCATGGCCAGCCGTAGAAAAATGCTTATTAAAATTCTCAATTATAGTGGGTTTATCGGCGTTTCCTATCTTCAGTGCAGTGGGCAGCTGGGAGGAGGTGCTTTTATTCTCCATGAACTTTACAGTGTCCCAGAACTTTTTTAGTTTGTGTTAGAGGAAGCAAATTTATGCTTGAAAAAGCTAGCCTTAGCTTTCCTAACTGCCTGAGTATATTGGTTCCTAACTTCCCTGAAGAGTTGCATATCACGGGGGCTGTTCGATGCTAATGCAGAACGCCACAGGATGTTTTTGTGCTGGTCAAGGGCAGTCAGGTCTGGAGAGAACCAAGGGCTATATCTGTTCCTGGTTCTAAATTTCTTGAATGGGGAATGCTTATTTAAGATGGTGAGGAAGGCACTTTTAAAGAATAACCAGGCATCCTCTACTGACAGGATGAGGTCAATATCCTTCCAGGATACCCGGGTCAGGTCGATTAGAAAAGCCTGCTCGCTGGTGTTTTAGGGAGCGTTTGACAGTGATGAGGGGAGGTCGTTTGACTGCAGACCCATTACGAATGCAGGCAATGAGGCAGTGATCGCTGAGATCTTGGTTGAAAACAGCAGAGGGCAAGTTGTATTTGGAGGGCAAGTTGGTTAGGATGATATCTATGAGGATGCCCGTGTTTACGGCTTTGGGGTTGTACCTGGTAGGTTCATTGATCATTTCTGTGAGGTTGAGGGCATCAAGCTTAGATTGCAGGATGGCCGGGGTGTTAAGCATGTCCCAGTTTAGGTCACCTAGCAGCACGAACTCTGCCCCCCATCTATCTTCAATCAGTTCACATGTGATGTCCAGAGCACAGCTGGGGGCAGAGGGTGGTCTATAGCAAGCGGCAACAGTGAGAGACTTGTTTCTAGAAAGGTGGATTTTTAAAAGTAGAAGTTCGAATTGTTTGGGTACAGACCTGGATAGTAAGACAGAACTCTGCAGGCTATCTCTGCAGTAGATTGCAACACCGCCCCCTTTGGCAGTTCTATCTTGTCTGAAAATGTTGTAGTTAGGGATGGAGATTTCAGGGTTTTTGGTGGTCTTCCTAAGCCAGGATTCAGACACGGCTAGGACATCCGGGTTGGCAGAGTGAGCTAAAGCAGTGAATAAAGCAAACTTATGGAGGAGGCTTCTAATGTTAACATGCATGAAACCAAGGCTTTTACGGTTACAGAAGTCAACAACTGATAGCGCCTGGGGAATGGCAGGTAGCCTAGTGGTTAGATCATTGGACTTGTATCCGGAGGGTTGCAAGTTCGAATCCCCAAGCTGACAAGGTAAAAATCTGTTGTTCTGCTCCTGAACAAGGCAGTTAACCCACTCTTCCCCGGGCGCCGAAGACGTGGATGTCGATTAAGGCAGCCCCCCGCACCTCTCTGATTCAGAGGGGTTGGGTTAAATGTGGAAGACACATTTCAGTTGAAGGCATTCAGTTGTACAACTGACTAATAATGGTGACTTTGACTTTGACTTTGAATGGGAGTGGAGCTAGGCACTGCAGGGCCTGGATTAACCTCTACATCACCAGAGGAACAGAGGAGGAGTAGGATAAGGGTACGGCTAAAGGCTATGAGGACTGGTCGTCTAGTACGTTCAGAATAGAGAGTAAAAGGAACAGGTTTCTGGGGGCGATAAAATAGATTAAAGGCATAATGTACAGACAAAGATATGGTAGGATGTGAATACAGTGGAGGTAAACCTAGGCATTGAGTGATGATGAGAGAGATATTGTCTCTAGAAACATCATTTAAACCAGGTGATGTAATCGCATGTGTGGGTTGTGGAACTGAAGGGTTGGATAAGGTATATTGAGCAGGGCTAGAGGCTCTACAGTGAAATAAGACTATAAACACTCACCAGAACAGCAATGGACAAGGCATATTGACAATGAGGCATGCTTAGCCAAGTGATCATAAGGGTCCAGTGAGTAGTGAGGCTGGTTGGAGACACGGCGATTGAGACAGCTAGCCGGGGGTAGCAAGCTAGCAAAAGGCTAGCCGGCTAGTCGGGCCGAGGCTAACAAGCTAGCAGAAGACGGAGGAAGTCTGTTTATAGCCTCCTCGTACGTTTCCGTCGGTAGACCAGTCGTGATGGATTAGTGGGGTTCCGTGTGGTAAAGTGGACCAGTCCAATTGGCAATATAGGTATAGTGGCCCAAGAAATTGTCCGATGGACCTGTTTAGCTAGCAGCCGATATGCTCTAGACAGCTAACGTTAATGGGCCGCAGTTAGCAGATGAGCGTTCAGGTGACGTCGCGACGGAGGGCCGGTTGAATAACCCCCTCGGGCAGATAACGTTGGTAGTCCAGTCGTGAAGGCCCGATGGGGCTCCGCAATGGCAGTAAAACAGGTCCGGATAGGTGTTGTAGCCCAGGAGTGGCTGATGGAACTCTTCAGCTAGCCGGCTAATTGGTGCTTGCTCCGGGACCGACGTTAGCCAATAGTCACTCGGGTAGCAGCTAGCTAGCTGCAAGATCCAGGTGAAAATGTCCAGAGTTTGCGGTAGGAATCCTGGGATATGGAGAGAAAATAGGTCCGGTATGCTCTGGTTGGAGTCGCGTTGTACGAACTGGCGAGAGCTTTCCGAGCTAAAGGTTAGCTGATGACCGCTAGCAGTGGTTAGCTAATTTAGTCTGATCAATGGAACAATTCTCATTCTTAACAATGGGCTAAAATAAAAGGGTAATTAGTGTGCTGGTCAGCAAGAACACTACTGTTATTCCCCACATTTATTTCGTTATTCCACTTCTTCCCAATTTTTCCACTGTAATCACATATTTGAAATCTGATAGGCCTACTCTTTGAAAAATAAATATATGAGGTTGTGCATTTTTGCAGCCATTCATGGACAGTTTTGAATAAGTCCTACATATTAAATGCTCCAAACCTCAAATATATATTTTGACATTTGAGTATTGTGCACATGCTAGGCAGAGATGGTAGGGGGACTCACAACTCATAAACGCATCATATTTTGTCTATGTAGAGAAAGATGATGGCAAGAATCTTCAACTAGCTGGCATAAACCACCTGAATATTGATATACATTAGATTTGTCTTCAAGGTTGGGTGATTTTGATAAATTAATTGTTATAACAAGAACATTTTCAAACACCCAGCACTTGGGAAACAGATCAGGGGTGGACAACCATTCAGGAGATTTATTCCAGCCCTATTTTAAAGAGAGTTCACCTAAATGTGTGTCCTTGCCTTGAAAGCAGTCTATGGACAGGGAGACTGCAATCTATGATTTGGTCACCAACTGCCGTCAACCATTAATATTTCCTGTGCAGAGCCTTGGTGTTATGCAGCTCCATGGAGGGTGTCTGCAGGTTTTTGGTTTTCCCTTTCAATTAAGACCTCTCTACTAATTATTGACCTTAATTCATCAAGCAAGTACAAGGGGGGAGTGAAAACCCCCAGACATTCGGCCCGATGTGCATTATGGTTCTGGTAAAAATACAAAAAGGGTATTTTAAGCAGGTTAATCTATTTTTTATAAAATAATTAAATCATTAGTGGTACTTATGGTTGTGGAAGGCTTATATTTAGCCTAGGTTCTAATTTCACAAGCCCTGAATGTATTATATTATTGCTATTTGCAATGCAGTGTATTTTACTTTTTAATTGTACAAAACGCTTATTTAGAGAACGCTTCGAGATATATATCGTGAATCGCACATAACTTTGAAAAAAATCAAGATATGATTTTTGGGCCATGACTCCCAAACCTACTTGAGTGGCGTTTCATAAGAGGAATGCACTGGTTCTCAACGGGTCAGTTCACGCTGCTTACGTTATGACACTTTGCTTTCGGAAGATGATGTGCCTGTGTTAATGTGGTTGTTGGGTTTCCTGTCTATGTTTTGAGAGTGGATCTATTCCTTTTTCTTAACAGCCCCTCTAGCTGGTATTATTCTGCGTGCAGATTGAATGTGACTGTAGAGTGATGATGGGCCAATTAAGAGTAGGGTCGAGTTCATTGGACCCCAAACGGAAGAAAACGGGGAAGGGACTTTCTGGACTGGAAAGCATATTTTCGTTTACGGTTGCAAAACCTTTTGCGACTGTGTGCCCTAATGAGCACAACCCTAGTATGCCAAAAATGTGCTTGCATTTAAAAAAGAAAGCTCTGATCCGGGGGAAAGGTTTGATTGGGTAATGTGTTACATATGTACTGTACCCCAGGGTCGTATTCATTACTGGACACCGTACCAACACGTTCTATAACGGAAAATGAAAACCAGCGTTTCTTATTGGTCAGATGTAGGTAGGCCCTCCCTGTTTGGCGCTGTTTGCTCCTTAGTGAATGCGACCCAGTTTTGTCATTCATTCACAATATTCTAGAGAAACGCGTGGCAATGCTTGAGCTAGGACCAACTGTTGCTCTACTTGGCTACATTTGCAAGCAACAAACGTTGGACGTCATTGACTTTTGATTGACACAATGCCATAAGCATGACATAATGCTTGTCATACCATGTTATAGGTTTTACTTATGTCATTACGCTGATATTATGCATTATATTGTCAAGCTACATTCACATGTCAAGGTGGAAGAAGCCAATGCTGTAAGGCAAAGTATAAAAATATATGGATGGATAAATTGATCTATATATAGAGACCGACATACGTAAAATGTACGCATGACAGTAAGTAGCTTTGGATAAAAGCGTCAGGTAAATTGCATATATATTATTATAGACGGACGGATATATCATGCGTTTCCACCAGCCGCCTCTGTGAACCGGGAGAAGGTCGCGGTCCTCTGCTGTTTGACGTCTCGACAGGCATCAGATCCTCCGTGACGTCTACCGAGGCCGAGGGGGCGTGTGCTGTGTAGTAAACCGACAGGCCACTGCACACCGACTCGAGTTTATTCAACCCACACCGACAGAGGTGGAACCACATCAAACCGAGTCGGCCTCAGTCTGCAGGCACTGATATTCCAGATTGACTTTGGGGTCTAATGTTATTCTGGTAGGCAAAGTGCCCGTTGGGGTCTATATGTTACTGTTTATTTAGAGATAAAGGCTAGTATATAGGCTGGACTACCTGGTCTATCGGGTTGGCTCACTTCTGACGGACTGCAAATCGCCTGTTTTATTTCATCATTCAAGTATTTCGAGGGATTCGAATTGAACAGCTTGTCCTCGATGAGAAGAACATTTTCCTTGCCAAGTGCAACCACGTTACACAGGGACCAGCTACTGGTAACTTTTCAGCATCGCCACCTACACCGCCATCATGCCTAGTATGCGACAGTCGTACACCGTCACCATGCCCGAGGAGCCGCCGGTCACCGCATTCCCCTTCCTAAAGACGGACCTGCGCAGGAAGAGTCCTCCAATGTCGCGCTCAATGTTGGTGTCCACATTTGTGGGTCTTCTTATTAATCAAGCCAAGGTGAGTGCGCCTATTCCGTATGCAAGCAAAGGCACGTTCAGGTAGCCGGTGCACAAATTGGGACTGAGCGAATACATTGTCAGACGATGTTTGATATTAGCCTTATGGGCCTATTTCATATTTACATTTACCAAAGATAGATTTGTTTTAGTCACAGGCGACATTTCCATCAACAACATAAACCTCAGGAAAGCATCATGTTGCAGCTACAGTCTACGTACTTACATAATAATATCACTTACCCTGTCAGCAACAGATTAAATGTGCTTTTAGAGCTTGAGCCCTTTAAACTACACTTTCCATGTTGGAACTTGGAATCTCGACGGGGGCCGTGGCTTAGTTATTGATTTGCCAAAGCAGAAGTGAAGCAAGGCTAACTTAAAGTATGCACCTGTAGGTCGAATAGGCAAGCCTACATCCTCTCCAAAAAGTTACACAAATGTGGATCCAAATAGGGTATGACAGCGTTCAATAGCTATTGTTTCAATCCAATAGGAATAGTTTCACATTGTGTTCAAGTCATCAGGCATCTGAAAACAGTGCTCCAGACAGCTGCCTGCCTGTCAACTTACTGTAACCTCATGCAGCTGATTTGGTTACATAATCTGCAGTTGAGCTGTTCTTGCCCAAGTGTTTCTCAACCAGGACCCATTGGGGTACTCTGGAAGAGCAAACGTAATGTACTTGGTGGTACAGTAACAGCAAAAGTTTGGGAACCAATGCTCTGAGCTGAGTAGGAGTGCGTACACCGCTGGCCATAATGCACATAATATAGGCTTACTTTCTTCCGTTCCAGCTGTTATTTTCTGGCCCTGAGTGTAGGCTACACTGTACAGTACAGAGAATTAGTGACGAGACAAATTGGTGCCTTTCCCTTCTGAAGCTCCAATGCAACATGCACTATAGTCTACTGAAAGGAGAAGAATTAGACCTAAAGAAAAATAGCATCTGATGTGGCACAGACTATGTTAACACTACACAGCGCTTTAAAGTAGTTCTTGAAATAACATGTATTTTTGAATAGCATATATGTAGGCCTAAAGGCCTGTATAACATACCACAACATAGACAGGGGCCGTATGTATCAAGCGTCTGAGTAGCGTTTTGATTTAGGATTAGTTTTGCTTTTAAGATCATACGCAATAAGATTACGTGGACATGGGGGAACTGATCCTAGATCAGCACTCCTACTCCGAGACCCTTTATGAATACCGGCTCATTAATCCTCACATGAATAACCCTGAGGAAATGACAGGATGACCCCTAGTGGACAAACCAAAGACGTACAATGCCCTGTAGCACCCTGTCTATCATTCCTTCTATCAAGTCAAGTTATCAACACAAAACCTCACAGCGAAACACCAAACAAACCACCATTCATAATCATTGCCCTCGGTGACTGCTGCTTAGCCCCTTGAAAGTCAAACGTACCGCAGTACACTATACACTTGACAGAGAACACTGTTTTACCTCCACGTGTTCCCTGGTCAATAGAGGAAAGCCCCATCAGCACTTGTGGGTGAAGATAACCTGATTTGCCTATTGTTACATAACCGCAACGCACGTCAGGGTACCGAGAACGCTGTTAACACCGTTTGGCCTGTGGCACACTAACAATTAGGGCGTGACGTTGTTTTACGACGTTGAACGAACACCAACGAGATAAGGAATGTCCAGCCTATGTCTCCAAGAATGTCTCGCCTTATCTCATGTACTGTACAGTAAGCTGTGGGTGATTGGGCGCACGGGTTCTCCGAATGGGCTGAGGGCCTAAAGATATGGATGTCCTTTACAGGGACGTATAGAGAACGGAATGTTCCGCAGTCGGCACCATCACAGTGAAAGCCAATCGCATTAACCGGAATGCAACATTATTGCAGCTTTGACAACATTATCAATGGTTCTAATACATTATCAATGCTTTATCCACCACAGTTTGAGTCTTATTGGTATGAGCAGTACGGTCCGCCTACGGTGTGACTGCTGGGTGGCGCACCATATGCCAACTTTATGTGGTTTTGAGTGTGTGTATGAGAGAGCTATGAAGTGGGTTTTGTGCGCGCGTGCGTGTGTGCGCCCAGTCACAAGTTGTTTGGCTGTGACTAGTCCCGCAAAGTAAGGTTGGAGAACACAGCGTTCTCCCTACTCTTACACTTTCAACCTGTGCCAACCAATGGAATGACTTTCTCCTCAGAACAGATGGGCCGTTAGCCAATCAGGGCCCTTATTGTTGGACCCCCACTCCATGTTCTGAGTGAGTCACATGCCAATAGAACCCATTCTCTACAGGCCTCTCCTCAGTAATCACTGTAGCAGTGTCCCTGGCTCTGGTGCTATTTCTACCCAGGGTGTGAGAAACTGACCTGTGCATGCGGCTCAAGCCATATGGTCCGTCTCAGCGCTAACGATGAAGAGTGGGCCCAGACACGCTCTCTGAAGGGCCATGTAAAGCAGCGCTGTCTGTACTCACACTCCAGCTCAATGAATTTGGCATTTAGTCAGTGCCTGCACTGTTCTACCAGTGGAAAGTGAGCTATGAGAACGAGGTATGAGGAATTTGGTACCTGTCTGGGTGTGAGAAGTGGCATTGTGGTGCTACATACTGTACAGTAGGTGGGACAAGAGATAGTTACTGACTCACATGTATCTGAATGCTGTTTCTACTTTATTCATAGTGTGTGTGTGTCTATGGCGTGTTTGTGTGTCCGTTCCTTTTAGGCCTGTGTGTGCCTGACTGTTTTGTATTTACTCTGTACCCACATGCACGTGTGATGCCACCCCAGTCCTGTCAGCTGTGGCGTCAGGCGGGTGTCGCCTCCCGTAGGTGTTTCATTCGTCAGCAGATGCACCGATACACTTTCACCAAACCCTCCACTTCAATCTGGACTAGCCTAGCTAGAACACTAGAGGAATATGTCATATTAATATGTAACTTCCAAGAATTTCCAATTCCCGGACATGTCCCTCTAATGTGTATTACGGGGACACTGTATACAGTAGGTTACATGTATCGGTTAGCTTGGAATAGCAAGGTTATCCATTAAACCTGCTTAACTCAGAACTGGTGTAACCCAGTATTCAGGGAAGACCACGTTAGCACAGTATGGCTGGTGGCGGGGGGTATACGTAGCTGACTACGACTGTGAAATGTGGTTGTCTCACCTAGCTATCTGGAGATGAATGTACTGACTGTAAGTCGCTTGGATAAGAGCGTCTGATAAATGACTAAAATGTTATGTTTCTGTATAGAAACATCTGCTGATGTAAAAGGGGATTTATGAATACATTTGATTGATTACTCTAATGTACAATTAGATTAAAAGTCTATAGTTTATACAGTATAGCAGCTATATGCTTATGGCTTAACCCAGTATTCAAGGAAGACTGTCTAGTGGGTTCCCATCAGGTTTGACTTTGTGCACGGGGGTGTTGTCATGCTGAAACAGGAAAGGCCTTTCTCCAAACCTTTTCCACAAAGTTGGAAGCACAGAATCATCTAGAATGTCATTGTATTCTGTAGCTAAGATTTCCCTTCACTGGAACTAAGGGGCCCGAACCATAAAAACAGCTCCAGACCATTATTCCTCTTCCACCAAACTTTACAGTTGGCACTATGCATTTGGCCAGATAGCGTTCTCCTGGCATCTGCCAAACCCAGATTCATCTGTCGGACTGCCAGCTGGTGAAGCATGATTCATCACTCCAAAGAACGCGTTTCCACTGCTCCAGAGTCCAATGTCAGCGGGCTTTAACCCACTCCAGCCGACGCTTGGCATTGAGCATGGTGATCTTAGGTTTGTGTGCGGCTGCTCGGCCATGGAAACCCATTTCATGAAGCTCCCGACGAACAGTTCTTGTGCTGATATTGCTTCCAGAGGCAGCTTTGAACTGGATAGTGAGTGTTGCAACCGAGGACAGACGATATTATGCAGTACACGCTTCAGCACTCAGCAGTGTGGCCTACCACTTTGCGGCTGAGCCGTTGTTGCTCCTAGACGTTTCCACTTCACAATAACAGCACTTACAGTTGACTGGGGGGCAGCTCTAGCAGGGCAGACATTTGACGAACTGACTTGTTGGAAAGGTGGCATCCTGTGAAGGTGCCACGTTAAAAGTCACTGAACTCTTCAATACGGGCCGTTCTACAGCCAATGTTTGTCTATGGAGATTGCATGGCTGTGTGCCCATTTTTTTTTTTACAGGTGGCTGAAATAGCCAAATCCACTAATTTGAATGGGTGTCCACATACTTTAGGCCATGTAGTGTATGTGTGGTGACAGTATTGACACAAGTTAAGTCTATAGTCTATACGGTGTAGAATTTAGGCTTATGCTTAACCCAGAATTCATATGAATGGATTGAATAGGGACAGTTAATCGCTGAATTACGTAATCATGTATATAGTGGATCTCTCCACGACTTGCCTAGTTAAAATACAAATAAAATAAATACAAAATAAAAAAGGTCTGTGACATCACCATGCGACAGGAGCCTATTGGTGGTGGTGTTACCGTGTGGAATGACGGTGACGCCTTTGATTAGCAGAGCAGTGGCAGATTCCTCCAGTGATACTGAGTCACGTGACCCGTGTGAGTGTGTCACACAGCCCCCGTGAGGCTCTTGCACACATGCGGAATGCGCTATACGCCGCCGGAGGCTGTCATATGTTCAGTATGCCGACTATTCTCTCCCCAGCTCCATATGCTTTACTCCGCAGTAATACCCCACTGTTACTGTAGTAATACCATACCCTTCAGACAACATTACACCACTCTAGTGAACATCCAACATGTCAGTGTACACTACTGTCATCAAAGGCCATACAGTTCACGCACAGTGTATAATGAAGCTATAAGGCCTGAGGGGGTGTGGCATATGGCCAATATACCACGGCTAAGGGTCGTGCTTACGCACAGCGCAACGCGGAGTGCCTGGATACAGCCCTTAGCCGTGGTATATTGGCCATATACCCCAAACCCCAGAGGTGCCTTATTGCTGTTATAAACTGGTTACCAACGTCATTCGAGCAGTACAAGTAATGTTTTGTCATGTACCACGGCTTTCAGCCAATCGGCATTCAGGGCTCGAACCACCCAGTTTATAATGTCCATGTTTTCACAACAGCGTCAAATACTCCATGGGGGTAAATGGGAATACCACCAGTTTCATTCAGTATTCACTGGATACAGGGTTCTATTTCCTTACTCACAAGAGCAGAGGCTTAAACTGGTGACCTCGTGTTTGGTCCCATGTTCTTGTAAGTTGTCATGTACCATAGTGTGACTGCTGTACCGTAGAGAAGAACGTTGTCATGTACCATAGTGAAGAAAGATTTCCGCTGTGCTCTGATCCGTGTCTCTCTCTTTCTTCGTCTCAAAAGAACTCCAAGAGTCCTCAAGGCCTGGTGGGACTGAGAAACCTCGGCAACACCGTGAGTGAACCATTACTTCAATCACTAGCACACGAGTCTGTTTTTACACCGTGTTTATGTCGGGTCTGGTTTGTAGTGGATCTGATGTCGTCTATCCCCTCGCTCTCTGTCCTGGTGTAGTGTTTCATGAACTCAATCCTGCAGTGTCTGAGCAACACTCCTGACCTGAGGGACTACTGTCTGAGGAACACGCACCGCACCGACCTCAACAACAACTGCAGGGCCAAGGCCGCTCTCATGGAGGGTAAGGCACACTACTGATCCAGCTAGGAGCACTTTACTTAAGCCTGACGTTACCAGCTGTCAAATTGTGAAAAGGTTGGAAGTGGGCCAGTGTGGACTATTTGGTAATAACACATAATAATAATCCATTACTTCCCTTAGGACAACATTGTGTAAAGAAGCACTAACCATGATTATGCAGCATAATTATCATCCTAAGAATATTTCCAGAACCACCTGGGGACACTATAATACTGACCTCTAACGTGTAGCATAACCTCTATGCTTAATACTTGGACAGATTGTGTCTTAAATTGATTTGAAATGTATAGGAGCTATTCTGCACAAACGCGCGCACACACACACACGGTTTGGAAATGATTAACATTTGAACAGTAGCTAAGGTCTGTCTACTACCTGATTGTTATTCTTCACATGGCTCCTCTCCCCTGCAATGTGACCTCTGCTTCACAGTACAAGGGCTCTAAAAGTGGTCTCATTTTCTTTCCCCTGTCTCTCTTTCCCTCTGTCTCCTTGTCTCTCTCTCTCTCTCTCACTCACTCACTCACTCACACAGAGTTTGCCAAACTCACTCAGACCCTATGGACGTCAGTCAGCAGCGAAGCCATCAGTCCCTCAGACTTCAAGACTCAGATCCAGAGATACGCACCCAAATTTGTGGGATACAAGTAGGTTAATTGAGAAAAGGGCTGTGGTCTGTTCTAGTAATTATATTTCTATGGTCATACTTGTGCCGTGAGAAAGCGCTCCCAGTAAGGCATTAATGTACATATCCTTATATATTATATAACATATCCTTATATAACATATCCTTATATATTATATAACATATCCTTATATATTATATAACATATCCTTATATATTATATAACATATCCTTATATAACATATCCTTATATATTATATAACATATCCTTATATATTATATAACATATCCTTATATATTATATAACATATCCTTATATATTATATAACATATCCTTATATATTATATAACATATCCTTATATATTATATAACATATCCTTATATATTATATAACATATCCTTATATATTATATAACATATCTCTTATATATTATATAACATATCCTTATATATTATATAACATATCCTTATATAACATATCCTTATATAACATATCCTTATATATTATATAACATATCCTTATATATTATATAACATATCCTTATATAACATATCCTTATATAACATATCCTTATATATTATATAACATATCCTTATATATTATATAACATATCCTTATATAACATATCCTTATATATTATATAACATATCCTTATATATTATATAACATATCCTTATATATTATATAACATATCATATATATTATATAACATATCATTATATATTATATAACATATCCTTATATATTATATAACATATCCTTATATAACATATCCTTATATATTATATAACATATCCTTATATATTATATAACATATCCTTATATATTATATAACATATCCTTATATATTATATAACATATCCTTATATAACATATCCTTATATATTATATAACATATCCTTATATATTATATAACATATCCTTATATATTATATAACATATCCTTATATATTATATAACATATCCTTATATAACATATAACATATCCTTATATAACATATCCTTATATATTATATAACATATCCTTATATATTATATAACATATCCTTATATAACATATAACATATCCTTATATAACATATCCTTATATATTATATAACATATCCTTATATATTATATAACATATCCTTATATAACATATAACATATCCTTATATAACATATCCTTATATATTATATAACATATCCTTATATATTATATAACATATCCTTCATTTTCATTTGTTATTTTGTGGTTGAAAAAAAAGAAGCTTTTGAAATGAAATGTCTCTCTCTCTCTCTCTCTGTCTCTCTCTGTCTCTCTCTCTCTGTCTCTCTCTCTCTGTCTCTCTGTCTCTCTCTCTCTGTCTCTCTGTCTCTCTCTCTCTCTCTCTCTCTCTCTCTCTCTCTCTCTCTCTCTCTCTCTCTCTCTCTCTCTCTCTCTCTCTCTCTCTCTCTCTCTCTCTCTCTCTCTCCTCTCTCTGTCTCTCTCTCTCTCTCTCTCCTCTCTCTGTCTCTCTGTATGTGACTCTCTCTCTCTCTCTCCTCTCTCTGTCTCTCTCTCTCTCTGTCTCTCTGTCTCTCTGTCTCTCTGTCTCTCTCTCTCTCTCTGTCTCTCTGTCTCTCTGTCTCTCTGTCTCTCTCTCTCTCTCTCTCTCTCTGTCTCTGTCTCTGTCTCTGTCTCTGTCTCTGTCTCTCTCTCTCTCTCTCTCTCTCTCCCCTCTCTGTCTCTCTCTCTCTCTCTCTCTCTCTCTCTCCCTCTCCCCTCTCTGTCTGTCTCTCTCTCTCTCTCTCTCTCTCTCTCTCTCTCCCTCTCCCCCTCTCTGTCTGTCTCTCTCTCTCTCTCTCTCCCTCTCCCCCTCTCTGTCTGTCTGTCTCTCTCTCTCTCTCTCTCTCTCTCTCTCTCTCTCTCTCTCTCTCTCCTCTCCCCTCTCTGTCTGTCTCTCTCTCTCTCTCTCTCTCTCTCTCTCTCTCTCTCTCTCTCTCTCCAGTCAGCAGGACGCTCAGGAGTTCCTGCGATTCCTATTGGACGGCCTCCACAATGAGGTCAACAGGGTCACAGTGCGGCCCAGGCTCCCGGCCGAGGACGTTGACCACCTCTCGTAAGTCTCACCTCCTGTAGCACCAACCCAGGAGCACGTTCAGTAGTTTTAACCGTTTTGAAAAGTAAAGTAAAATCTGAGTTTCTTAGTGGACAAGCCTGGGTAGTCCCTTACCGTTCCAGTCTGTTTTCTTCTGTTTGGTGCCTTGCCCACTGGGCACAGACATTAATTCAATGTCTATTCCAAGTTGTTGGTTAAAGATATTCTCCGGTACTCCTGCGTACTTTTTAGCCAGTAGTTCTGAAAGAAGCACACGAGCCAAAAGTGGTCCTTGAACATTGTACACTACTTCACAAATGTGTGGATATGTGCACCGCTTCATTGCTCTCTCGCTCCTCTACTGTGTGCATCTTGCTAGCTCTCACTCAAATGGTGAGAGGCTGAAACTAGGATTGCTAGGGGGCTGGCCCACGGTGGGGGTACATGTAGGGACAATGGCATAGGACAGCTTCCAGAAAACAGATGCTTTCAAACTAGGTATTTTGTGGCTAATTGAAGTAAGTCAGTAATTCTGTTAACAGATTATGCATGCATGAACTACACATTGACATATACAGCTTAAAGCTGCAGGTTTAAAAAAAAGACTTACTAGTCAGCAAAGAACCAGAGCATGTCTTTAAGTGCTTTTTTACCAGGACTGGGTGCCCCCGTGTAAACGGACCTGGGATCTGAAAGAGGAGTGTGTCTGTTGTAAAGGACAGCTTGTTTGATTGTAAACTCACTTGGGATCTGTGTTAGAGAGGACCCAGCTAGCACATTTGGTTCCTTGGAAGTTGTGGGAATGTACGTTTTTGGTTTCCCATTGGTTCTGTGAATGAAACGTATGGCTTCCTGACAGGCGAATCATCATTTTTTTTTTTTTTGTGAAAATGTTGCCTGTTCTGGGAACATTTATTTTTAGGTTGTTTTACTATGGTTCCCTGAACGTTTTCCTGGAAGGTTTTATTAACGTTGTGAGAATGGAAATAATAGGTTATTTGAAGGTAATTAAATAACATTCTGAGAACATGTTTCAATAAGACTTTTAATAACAGTGCTAGTTTAGTTTGTGTTAACGGTTTTGAGCTCCAAGCACTGATAGGACACATGGAAACTAATTTTCTTAGGCATTAACCTATAATCTTCTCTTCTCTATCCATGGAATTAGTCCACTGCGCCACCAGGATGGAGCTAGCATGACATGTTTTTTACGCATACAATGCTGTTCATTTTAGTCCATTCAAACGGACCCTATTTCAAAGGAAAGACAAAGTCATTAATATCACCTGAATACACTTAACAAGAAGAGGATAGAGAGAGTTTTTTTTTTGGACACTGAGAACAGAATGTATATGTTTTTAAATAGCATTCTGAAAATGTTTTTTGGGGGGGGGTTTATGGAAGGTTTTCTTATTGTTCTGAGAACAATCAATTCAACGTCTATTCCACGTTGGTTCAACGTAATTTCAATGAAATGACGTGGAAACAACATTGATTCAACCAGTGTGTGCACAGTAGGTTGCATCTTAATGTTCTCTGAACTATTTGAGAACATTCACAATGTCAAACCAGTTGGAGAACGTTCCTAGAACATAACAAAAAATGTAAATGAATTGTAGCCATGTTTGAACCAATGGGAAACGTTCTGTTAAAGTAATGAAATACCAAGAAAATACTGGTGGGGTTTTCAAGTTCCCTTAATGTGCTGAGGATCTTCCAAAAGCCAAGCAACTATCCTGCACCATTCTCAGAAGGTTGCATGCAAAATAACCATAGGACAACCACACTCTCACCAAGCTCTAAGAAACATATGGTTCTCAGAACGTTATGTGCTAGCTGGGGAATGTATGCTCTAGAGGACCTGGGATCTGTATTAGAGAGGAATGTGACTGTTCTAGAGGACAACTTGTTTGACTGTAAACTGACCTGGGATCTGTATTAGAGAGGAATGTGACTGTTCTAGAGGACAACTTGTTTGACTGTAAACTGACCTGGGATCTGTATTAGAGAGGAATGTGTCTGTTCTAGAGGACAACTTGTTTGACCTTAAACTGACCTGGAATCTGTGTTTGCCTCCTCCACAGTGACAATGAGAAAGGGAAGAAAATGTGGAACAAATACCTAGAGAGAGAGGACAGCAAAGTAGTCGGTGAGTGACTGAGAAAAAGTGTGTGTATTACAAGTGTGTGTGTGTGTGTAATGTCCAATGTGTATAATTGTGTGTGTGTGTGTGTCTGTTTCTCTGTGTAGATCTGTTTGTTGGCCAGCTGAAGAGCTCTCTGACCTGCAGTGAGTGTGGTTACTGCTCCACAGTGTTCGATCCATTCTGGGACCTGTCACTACCCATCGCTAAGGTCAGTGTACACACACACACACACACACACACACACATGTACACACAGACACACACACGTACACACAAAGAAACAGTGAAAGCTGTGTCCGACTGAGGGTGTTTGTGTCCGCAGAAAGGTTCAGGGGAGGTGAGTCTGACAGACTGCATGCGATTCTTCACCAAAGAAGATGTACTGGATGGAGATGAAAAACCGGTAAGGGACTACTGCTCTTGGTGTGTGTGTGTGTGTGTGTGTGTGTGTGTGTGTGTGTGTGTGTGTGTGTGTGTGTGTGTGTGTGTCAATGTGAGTTTCTACATGTAATGACCAAACCCTCTCCTCCTCCAGACATGCTACAGGTGTAAAGCCAGAAGGAAATGCACTAAGAAGTTCACCATCCAGAAGTTCCCCCAAGTCCTTGTGCTTCGTATCCTTTCTACAACATCACATTGGTTCCCCCAGCAGTCTAGGAGGAGTACAACTTCATAGGATGTAGAAGAGTAGCAATAACACAGTATAACCAGAGCTAGAATTAATTGTTTCTAATTAACTCCTTCTAGGAACTTTGCAGCCAAAATCATTGTAATGTTATGTTTCAAACAGTGTATTGAATGTCTATGGTTCTGGGGTTAACCCTGTAGCTAGCTGAGCTATGAAAACCAGGTGTAGCTCAACGCTACTTCAGTATCTATAGATGCTACTATGCTATCAATAGCTGTCTATTCTACCACCATTCTACTATACTATGCTATCAGTATCTATAGATGCTACTATGCTATCAATAGCTGTCTATTCTACCACCATTCTACCATACTATCAATATCTATATATGCTACTATGCTATCAATAGCTGTCTATTCTACCATGCTATCAATTGCTATCAATATCTATATATGCTACTATGCTATCAATAGCTGTCTATTCTACCATGCTATCAATTGCTATCAATATCTATATATGCTACTATGCTATCAATAGCTGTCTATTCTACCATGCTATCAATTGCTATCAATATCTATATATTCTACTATGCTATCAATAGCTACTGTATCTATGCTACTATGCTCAAGCTGTACATGTGCTTGTCCTTGACGGAGCCTGTCTCCCAGACCTCAAGCGCTTCTCAGAGAACCGCGTCCGAACCAGTAAACTCTCTACCTACGTCAACTTCCCCCTTAAAGAGCTGGACATGAGGGAATTTGCCTCCGAGAACAGCAGTAAGTAGTACCCACAAACACGCAACAGGATCTGTAAATAGGCTAGCACTCTGTCTCCAGCTACTTCTATATCTTTAGAAGTGCTTTTAGTGCCGTTTCTTGATTATTGAGTGGTCTAATATAAGCACTGGCTCGACTGACTAGATCAACTGGCCTTCATTGAACTCAGGACACAAACACTACACACAACCACCCACCCACGCACACACAGTTCAACTGACGTGCTTTATACAGTCTATAGATATGCCACCCGCTTAAAAAAGGCATTGTTTTTCACCAGTGATAAGGGTCTGCTGAAACTGAATGCAGGCCTCAGTGATGTCAATGACATAACACTAATCTCTGTCTCTCTGCGTGTGTGTGTAGTGAATGCAGTGTATAATCTCTATGCGGTGTCCAACCACTCTGGGAACACGCTGGGTGGCCACTACACAGCCTACTGCAGGAACCCAGCCCTGGGGGAGTGGTACAGCTACAATGACTCCAGGTATGTAATGACGCCATGCTGTCCCCTCCACCCTGTATAACCCCCTACATTATCGTACTACCACTAGGTGTACATTTTACGACTCTGAGTCAATGGCTCTGTTTTCAGGGTGTGTTTGTGTCTGGATCTATCTATCTGTGTGCGTGTCTCTGTGTCTATAACAATGCTCTAACTAACACACACTTGTTCTCCGTGTCCTCCCTGCAGGGTGAGCCCCATGTCGTCCAGTCAGGTCCGCAGCAGTGACGCCTATGTGCTCTTCTACGAGCTGGCCTCCTCCTCCTCCTCTCATTCACGTCTGTGAAGCTACATGGACATATAGGCTACGTAAAGCCTGGCAGCCTGGTCATATGGATAATATATGGACTACATAGATCTACACAGCCCCTGGATCCTATGCAATGAGCCTAATAGGCCTGTGTCTGGTCTGATAGTTGATTTTTGAGTCTTGCTCTGTATATATGTATACAGTAGCCTTTGGCACCATGGATTCAGCTACAGCACATAGGCTGCACTGCCAGGATACAGATATTGAGTTGAGGTTCAACCATAGCAGTTCTTCCGGGGACGTTGGGAAGAGTGGGGGTGTGTGCGTGCGAGTCGCCATGCCGACGGTGGAAATAGATTTGTATGCACTACAAAGAGGTCTCTTAAGACCCTAAGCCAGAGTTGCGTCATTCACTTGAAGGTCACCACTGAGACATGAAAGACTATCACGTGACCTTCCGTTCTGTAAATTATTCTATTTAAACAAATGTCACCATATTTGTGACTTTAGAGATGGAGGGATGACTCTCTAGCACCATCTGGCGTAGGACGAGGTCAGTGTTTGTCAATGCGTGTATGTACATTTGTAAAAGGCTTAAACATAACTAGGAATTACTTCAAACAGTATTTGACCTGGGTTCCTATACTATTTGAAACTCTTTCAAATACTTTGAGCTTTTGCTTAAGCCTGCCTGGGGTGCCAGGTTTGCCTGGGGTGCCAGGTTTGCCTGGGGTGCCAGGTCTGCCTGGGGTGCCAGGTTTGCAGGGCATGCAGAGCATGTTTGAGACTTTTCCATTTGTTCCATTGCAACAGGAGAGCTTAATCAAGCACAGCTAAAGTATTTGTAATGATTTTAAATAGTATTTGAACCCAGGGTCGTATTTATTAGTGTAAATAATAAAGCTGCGTTTTTTTTGCAACGAAAACTAGAGTTTGTTATTGGACAAGTTCAGCTAATCCCTAACCCATTTGGTCCGTATTCATCCGTTTGTTGTCTATGACCCTGATCTGTTCAAAACAAGGACTCACAATTGTGTAATTTTCTATCTAATATTCAAACACACCTGTACAGTATGTACAGTAAATGGCTGTGATTAAAAGAGTAATCTTCTCCACCTGTGTCAACTGTGAACTCCTAAAGGGACAGTTCAGAGAAATGACATGTTTAGATATTTATTCCCTTATCTTGAAAGCAGCTTGTTGACAAACCGTGACTACAATCCACACTTTGTTCAACGAATCTCTGCTAACAAATAATAATATTATGAGCATTTTTGAAACCGAAATCAATGAAGGTGAATCTTCTCCATTAACCATGTTTTAAATTTCATGTCCAAATGGTCTCTATACATGGATTTTGTTGCCCAGTTAACCATGACTTTAAACAATTCAGATTATTAATGCAGAAAAGAACACAGCGGCAGCCCGTCCCCTGGTTTGCCAGAGATAAGCTTAGACGGGGCTGGGGATGGGGGAATTACCACTTTCCATTATGGAGATGTCTAATCAGATTGCATTTTTCAGCTAAATTAGATGGCAATAATTAATTTGGACGTCCTCATTTTACACGGTGTGCACCTGCCCCCCTAAATGCCCAAGGCCTGTATTGATAAAATGTCCCACAGTAGGATTGCTGATCTAAGACTAGGTCCCACCTGTCCATACAATCTTATTCATTGTGATATTATAAAGCAAAAACTGATCCTAGACCAGAACTCCTACTCTGAGACTATTTGTGAATACGGGCCATGAGGTCAACATGAGAAGTGCTGTTGATTCAGTCCAGATCCACTGGAGGGTGGTGTCCCCATTAATATACTCCCATGGGAGGTTGTGTGTGAGTCCAAGGTTATTCAAGTCTAAATCCTCTCAGTAGCAACAGCTTGGCCCAAACACAGTGGGTAGTTGTTGTTTTGCGTGGGGCTTATTTGGAGGTAACCTGCCTGCTGCCTTTCTTTCTCTCTCCCTTCTCAGCCTGCCTCTAGGTCAGAGCCACACCATTTCTCTCCTCAGTGACCTCTGGCTGGAGACTAATCCTTATGTCACTGATCTTGTTAATGTGGGTATTAAAGAGAGAGAGAGAGCATATTCAAGCTTGTGTAAGTGGGTATTTATATATTTGTTGTTTTTTATTTATAGAGGATGGGGAAGAGGAGCTCTGTGAACATGAACATATAATACCAATACAGCAACATAAATCAAAACAAACAACTCTCACATACAGTATTACCTCCCTTATACTCTAAACTGTCCAATGGAGACCAGCGAGCCTAACTTCAAGGTGTCCTGAAGGCTATCCCATGAGCTGGGGGCATAAAAACTAAAAGCATTTTCCCCCAGGTCAGTGGGGACCCTCGGGACCTCCAGAACCAGACAGTCTAGAGGGTGGGTCTGAAAATGTCGGGATCTACAATTAATACATGAGGTAGTGGGGGAGTTTCTGCAGAACTGCTTTACAAAAAGTAGCCAATGCTGGACCCTTCTGATAGTCAGACTCCCAGCCAACATAACTATCCAAAATGCAGTGATGTGTACGAAGATCGGCCCCAGTGATAAAACGCAGTGCTGAGTGATAGACTGAATCGAAAGGTTTTAAAGCGGAGGCTGCCGCATGCATGTACATTATATACTGGGAGAAGCGTTACTTGAACAAGTCTTCCTTCTACTTTCCAAAGTGAGGCAGGATTTATTTCTCTCAATGCTCTCTCTGTCTTTCCCACCCTCTTAGTCTCTCTTTCCTCTTCTCTCTCTGTGCTCCCTCTCTTTTCCTGCCCTCTGTGTCTCTTCTTCTTTCACTCTTCTTCCTTTTCTCAAGGCTGGTGAGTGCAGCCCAGAAGCTTTAGTTGAACAGGGTGCTGTGTTGGATTAACACCCAGGGTCTAAATCGAATTAGTATAATACAAAAATCGGCATCATGTTTAGAAAGCAGCTGTCCAGAGCCGGATTCATTTTTTATGGGCTGCTCGCTTGGCGGCAGAGCGGAAGAGAACGAGGCAGAAAGAGATGGATGTTGTTTCTTTCTCGCGGCCTCATTCTGGGCATTAGATGCCACGCGATATATAGGGCTCCACATTTGATCTCACAAGGAGCCCTCTCACTGATACAGGCCTTGAAGGATACACACGTATACACTCAGTTGCTAATACTCGCTTTACACTGTTCTACACAATGTACGTTCTATACACACGTGCACATCCCTTTCTCAGGGCTCTGCTGTGTAAACACATTCCATGCCATTTCTCACATATAATAATTTTGGGAGGTGCTTATGTTTGTCCTGATATTGCAAAAATGTGGAGTACAAGTAGTGTGTTGTCTGCCCTACATGCACAAATAAACAGCATTAGGATGTCTTAATTCATCTAGGAAATATAGACGTGGAAACACAGATACAACAGGCGGAAATATGAACTATGAATATTGATGAGGAATGTAATCTTTACTTTTTGGTAGCTGATTAATAGACAACTTTTCAAGTCAAATGTGCTCTCATTCAGTGCTGTATGGTTCTGGCTGACAGAAATGCATACAGAAACATATATATTTTTAATGTTGTGGCTATTGTAATCGGCCGGGATGGTAAAGCTTGTAAATAAATCACCCTCTAAACTGCAGAATAATGCCTGGCTTGAAGGGGAGCTCATGTAATCCAATATTGCAAGCTCTGAAATTGCAAAAATGTGGAATACAAGTAGTCAATTGTCTGCACTACATGCACAAATAAACAGCGTTAGGATACCTTAATTCATCTAGGAAATATAGACGTGGAAACACAGAGATACAACAGGCGGAAATATGAATATTGATGAGGAATGTAAGCTTTACTTTTTGGTAGCTGATTAATAGACAGGTTCTACAACTTGCAGTGTAACTTGTGCCTCCAGGATTGGACTCTTAAGCCTCCTCCTTGCTAAGAAGCTTTGATTCATTCCAATACGACTGCCTGAATCCAACATGACCTTCCGCTGGCTCACTGCATTTCTGATTGGCATTGGGATGTTCCAGTGCACAGTCGACCATCCCGGCTGTCATCCCGGCTGTCATCCCGGCTGTCTGCCCTGGAGTTGCCGTATACAGTGGCCTTCAGCAAGAAATCACAGCCTTTTAGTTATTTCCACATTTAGTTGTGGTACAGCCTGAATTTAAAATACATTACATTTATAATTTGTGTCACTGGGCTACATTTCCATTAGACATTCTAGTTATTCAGCAGTCGCTCTTATTCAGAGCGACTTACAGTTAGTGCATTGCAGAGGAGGATGGGCTCATTGTAATGGCTGGAATGGAATTCATGGAATGCTACCAACCATATGGAAACAATGTGCTTGGCTCCGCTCCATTGATTCCACTCCAGCCGTTACAATGATCCTGTCCCCCTATAGCTCCTCCCACCAGCCTCCTCTGGTGCATTCATCTTAAGATAGCAAGGTGCGACAACCACGTCATAGTAAGTATATTTTTCTTCAATAAAGTCGGCTAAGTCAGATCTACAGTAGTAAGGGGGGGGAAGAGCCCGTGTTAGTTCACAATACCCCATAATGTCAACGTGGAATTATGTTTTTAGAAATGTTTACAAATGTATTAAAAATGAAAAGCTGAAATGTCTTGGGTCAATAATTATTCAACCCCTTTTGTTATGGCAAGCTTAAATACAGTTAAAGTCGGAAGTTTACATACACCTTAGACAAATACATTTAAACTCAGTTTTTCACAGTTCCTGACATTTAATCCTAGTAAAAATTCACTGTCTTAGGTCAGTTAGGATCACCACTTTATTTTAGGAATGTGAAATGTCAGAATAATAGTACGGAATTATTTATTTCAGCGTTTACTTCTTTCATCACATTCCCAGTTGGTCAGAAGTTTACATACACTCAACTAGTATTTGGTAGTATTGCCTTTAAATTGTTTAACTTGGGTCAAACTTTTCGGGTAGCCTTCCACAAGCTTCCCACAATAAGTTGGGTGAATTTTGGCCCATTCCTCCTGACAGAGCTGGTGTAACTGAGTCAGGTTTGTAGGCCTCCTTGCTCACAAATGCTTTTTCAGTTCTGCCCACAAATTTTCTATAGGATTGAGGTCAAAGCTTTGTGATGGCCACTCTAATACCTTGACTTTGTTGTCCTTAAGCAATTTTGCCACAACTTTGGAAGTATGCTTGGGGTCATTGTCCATTTGGAAGACCCATTTGGAACCAAGCTTGAACTTCTTGACTGATGTCTTGATGTTGCTTCAATATATCCACATTTTCCTTCTTCATGATGCCATCTATTTTGTGAAGTGCACCTGTTCCCTCCTGCAGCAAAGCACCCCAACAACATGATGCTGCCACCCCCGTGCTACACGGTTGGGATGGTGTTCTTCGGCTTGCAAGCCTCTCCCTTTTTCCTTCAAACATAATGATGGTCATTATGGCCAAACAGTTCTATTTTTGTTTCATCAGACCAGAGGACATTTCTCCAAAAAGTACGATCTTTGTCCCCTTGTGCAGTTGCAAACCATAGTCTGGATGTTTTATGGTGGTTTTGGAGCAGTGGCTTCTTCCTTGCTGTGCGGCCTTTCAGGTGATGTCGATATAGGACTCGTTTTACTGTGGATATAGATACTTTTGTACCTGTTTCCTCCAGCACCTTCACAAGGTCCTTTGCTGTTGTTCTGGGATTGATTTGCACTTTTCGCACCAAAGTGCGTTAATCTCTAGAAGACAGAACGCGTCTCCTTCCTGAGCGGTATGACGGCTGCGTGGTCAAATGGTGTTTATACTTCTGTACTATTGTTTGTACAGATGAACGTGGTACCTTCAGACGTTTGGAAATTGCTCCTAAGGATAAACCAGGCTTGTGGAGGTCTACAATTTTTCTGAGTTCTTGGCTGATTTCTTTTGATTTTCCCATGATGTCAAGAAAAGAGGCACTGAGTTTAAAGGTAGGCTTTGAAATACATTCACAGGTACACCTCCAATTGACTCAGTCAGCCTATCAGAGGCTTCTAAAGCCATGACATAATTCTCTAGAATTTTTCAAGCTGTTTAAAGACACAGTCAACTTAGTGTATGTAAAGTTCTGACCCACTGGAATTGTGATACAGTGAAATAATCTGTCTGTAAACAATTGTTCGAAAAATTACTTGTGTCATGCACAATGTAGATATCCTAACCGACTTGCCAAAACTATAGTTTGTTAACAAGAAATGTGTGGAGTGGCTGAAAAAAGAGCTTTAATGACTCCAACCTAAGAGTTTGCAAACTTCCAACTTCAACTGTATGTAAATGTGATATTTCAGTTTTGTTTTACAACTATTTCTAAAAACATGTTTTTGCTTGGTCATTATGGGGCATAGTGTGTAGATTGAGGGGAAAAAAATATTTAATCATTTTCAGTATGAGGCTGTAACGTAACAAAATGTGGAAAAAGTCAAGGGGTCTGAATACTTTCCAAATTCACTGTACCTACAGGACATCCAGGTCATATTAATTAAGAACCAAATGGAAGAAAACGGACTGAAAGAGGGAGGCTTCGACTTGTTTGTTTAAAAAAAAAAAAAAAAAGATTGCGGTTGCCAGAGTAGCCTGGAGCATTTTCATTGACAGATGTTTGTCTGTTTTGTTTGTACTTTATTTAGTTTTTGTCATTTTGTATCTATTTACCTACTTTGTCCTCTGATTTGGCAGTTGGGGCTGCTACTCCCGCCTAATAGAGTGATTTGAATAGTAGCATTTGAATTAATTTGGTTACACACAAACAGAATGAAACCATGATGACCAGTGTGGTATCACTTTCAGGGTTTTATATTGGGTTTCACCGTCCTCTGTTCTGTTTAATGAATAGATAAGGCGTGTGTGTGTGTTTTACACTGACCAATAGCCGCCACCCCAGCAATGCTGCCGACAGCGATACAGACTTGTCTGGCCAGTTGACAATACTGGCTCTGAGAGGCCACCCCAACGAGGGAGCCTGTGGGGTTGGATGTGGGGTCAGTCACTGGAGTAGAGGTGTAAGTATCAGCAGTGGATACTTACACCAATGGCTGACAATAAAAGAAGAGGAAAGAGTTAAGTCACCATTGTTCTACCTACTATATAAGCACCTTCAAATAAATCACTACCTTTTAGTTTTTTTAAAATGCATTACTCAATTTGTTTTTATACACAGTGTGCAAAACATTAGGTACATCTTTCTAATATTGAGTTGCAAACACTTTTGCTCTCAGAACGGCCTCAATTCAACATTTTATTTGTCACATGCGCCGAATACAAATGTGTAGACCTTAGCGTGAAATGCTTACTTTACAAGCCCTTAACCAACAATGCAGATTTAATAAAAATAAGAGTTAAGCAAATATTTAAAAAAGTAAAAAGTAACACAATAAAATAACAATAGCGAGGCTATGTACAGGGGGTACAGGTTAGTCGAGGTATTTTTTTCCTCTGACACCGCCTAGTATTTATGTATAAATGTTTTACATGACCATAACCAATTGTGCTATTTTGAGCGGTGTTTTGCATTGTTTATAACTTGTCTTTTTACTTATTTTGTACATAATGTTGCTGCTACCGTCTCTTATGACCAAAAAATAACTTCTGGACATCAGAACAGCGACTACTCACCACGAACTGGAAGAAGCTTTTTCCCTTAACAAGTCCAAAGAAAAAGAAATACTGCTCTCCCGGGAACAGGCCCAGATACCCGTCATTTGCGTAAAGAAAAGAAAAAGAGGATGCAGATCGTGCTGACTGCTGAGAATCCGTGAGTGAGCGACTAAACTCCCACTGCCATCAATTCTACTTGTTAACATGCATCATTGGAAAATAAACTTGATGACCTACGATTATCCTACCAAAGGAACATTAAGAACTGTAATATCTTATGTTTCACAGAGTTGTGGCTGAACGACAAAACGGATAATATAGAGCTGGATTTTCAATGCACCGGCAGAACAGAGAAGCTACGTCTGGTAAGACGAGAGGTGGTGCTGTGTCTTTGTGTCAATAACAGCTGGTGCGCGATGTCTGATATTAAAGAAGTCTCAAGGTATTGAGGTATCCCTCGCATGAGGGAAAGTACATTATGACAAGCTGTAGACCACACTATCTACCAAGAGAGTTCTCATTGTATTATTCGTAACCGTCTATTTACCACCACAGACCGATACGGCACTCAACCGACTCTATAAGGCAAACAAATGAATGCTCCCCCAGAGGCGGCGCCTCCTAGTGGCCGGGGACTTAATGCAGGCCAACTTAAATCAGTTTTACTACATTTTTACCAGCATGTCACATGTGCAACCAGAGGGGGGAAAAAACCTCTAGACCACCTTTACTCAACACACAGAGATTCATACAAAGCCCTCCATTTGACAAATCTGACCATAATTATATCCTCCTGATTCCTGCTTACAAGCAAAAACTAAAGCAGGAACTACCAGTGACTCGCTCAATACGGAAGTGGTCAGATGACGCGGATGCTACACTACAGGACTGTTTTGCTAGCACAGACTGGAATATGTTCCAGGATTCATCCAATGGCATTGAGGAGTATACCACCCCAGTCATCGGCTTCATAAATAAATGCATCGACGACCTCGTCCCAACAGTGACCATATGTACATATACACCGGCTCTGACGCTCGTCGGATGTGGCAGGGCTTGAAAACTATTACGGACTACAAAGGAAAAACCCCACGCGAGCTGCCCAGTGACCCGAGCCTACCAGATGAGCTAAATGCCTTTTTTGCTCACTTCGAGCCAAGCAACACTGAAGCATGCACGAGAGCACCAGCTGTTCTGGATGACTGTGTGATAATGCTCTCGGTAGCCGATGTGAGGAAGACCTTTAAACAGGTCAACATTCACAGACTCAGGGCTTACCAGGATGTGTACTCAAAGCATGCGCTGACCAACTGGCAAGTGTCTTCACTGACATTTTCAACCTCTCCCTGACTGAGTCTGTAATACCTACATGTTTCAAGCAGACCACCCTGAGCCCAAGGAAGCAAAAGTAACCTGCCTAAATTATTACAGCCTTGAAGTGCTTTGGAAGTCTGGTCATGGCTCACATCAACATCATCCTCCCGAATACCCTAGACCAACTCCAATTCGCATACCGCCCCATCAGATCCACAGATGATGCAATCTCAATTGCACTCCACACTGCCCTTTCTCACCTGGACAAATGGAACACCTATGTGAGAATGCTGTTCATTGACTACAGCTCAGCGTTCAACACCATAGTGCCCTCTGCAACAGGATCCTGGACTTCCTGACGGGCCGCCCCCAGGTGGTAAGGCAACAACATATCTGCCACACTGATCCTCAACAATGGGACCCCTCAGGGGTGTGTGATTAGTCCCATCCTGTACTCCCTGTTTACCCACGACTGCATGGCCAAGCACGACTCCAACACCATTGTTAAGATGGGTGACGACACAACAGTAGTAGGCCTGATCACTGACAATGATGAGACGGCCTATAGGGAGGAGGTCAGAGACCTGGCCGTGTGGTGCCAGGACAACAACCTCTCACTCAATGTGAGCAAGATAAAGGAGCTGATCGTGGACTATTGGATAAGGAGGACCGAACAGGCCCCCATTAACATCGACGGGCTGAAGTGGAGCGGTTCGAGAGTTTCAAGTTCCTTGGTGTCCACATCACCAACAAACTATCATGGTCCAAACACACCAAGGCAGTTGTGAAGAGGGCACGACAAAACCTTTCCCCCTCCAGGAGACTGAAAAGATTTGGCATAGGTCTTCAGATCCTCAAAATGTTCTACAGCTGCACCATCAAGAGCATCCTGACCGGTTGCATCACCGCCTGGACCCAAAGGCTCCTTAATAGCTTCTACCCCCAAGCCATAAGACTCCTGAACAATTCATCAAATGCCCACCTGGACTATTTACATTGACCCTACCTTTGTTTTTTTACTGCTGCTACTCGCTATTTATTATCTATGCATAGTCACTTTACAAATTACCTTGACTTGGCAGTCATGGTGATTGGACCAAGGGGGAGAGAGAGAGAGACAAGAGACATAACATTATAAAATCCATGTACACAAACAAGTGTGTGGTTAAACATGGCAAAAAAAATATTTCCACAGGGCCGTGGGGTGAGACAGGGAATCAGTTTAAGCCCCACCCTCTTCAACATATATATCAACGAACTGGCGAGGGCTCTAGAACAGTCTGCAACACCCGGCCTCAGCCTACTAGAATCTGAAGTCAAATGTCTACTGTCTGATGATCCCCAACCAAGGAGGGCCTACAGCAGCACCTAGATCTTCTGCACAGATTTACAGTAAATCTCACTAAGACAAAAATAATGGTGTTCCAAAATAGGTCCAGTTGCCAGGACCACAAATAAAAAAGTCCATCTAGACACCGTTGCTCTAGAACACACAAAAACCTATACATACCTGGGCCTAAACATCAGCGCCACAGGCAACTTCCACAAAGCTGTGAACGATCTGAGAGACAAGGCAAGACAGGCCTTTTATGCCATCAAAAGGAACATAAACTTCGACATACCAATAGCCCTTATGTACATTCCATACCCAAATGTTCTAAGCACACTTCCTTCCGGTGTGGTAATTTCCGGTGGCACATACTATAGAACGGAAGTCAGTCTAGTTATGGATGATATAACATTACTACCACTATGTTGCAGTTTTTACTAGGCGTCTTCAGGACTTGCCTCAAATTAATATTAATGTTGGACATCGAATTGTTAAATCAGCCTCAGAGACTCCAGCGAGCAATAACGAAAAGGGGTTCAAGATGTATATAGGAAGCTATTTAGTGTTAGGTTCTTATTTTTCAGAGTAAATAACTCACGGACACTAGAGAAGCTTTAACCAAGTGTAATTCTTCCCAAAGGGTCTGTACAGCTGTAATTCAGACAGCCAAACATTTCTCACCATCACAGGTATATACATACCCCTTCAGACCCTCTTCCTTCTCTCCCATCCTTACATCTTATGGTTCCACAGGAAGAGGGTAACAGGATACTAAACCCTTATTACTCCCTTAAGGGGATCTGTCCTCACCTCCTGACCTCAACCCCTCCTTCACCTAATCCACAGAAGTCCATCTGTCTCCTCTTTATCAACGCGTTGCTCTCCTCCCGTCTACCCAACACATTCCAAAGCCATCTGTCTTTCTATAGAGAACCATTAACTTCTGACATAAAACCCAGTCTCTTTCACTCCTTAATATACTATGAGTCTGATCTATCATGTCTTTAATATCTCAATGTTCAAAATGTTGAATCCAACAATAGAAACTATGAAGGTCAGTATCAATTCATGTATAGTTAAATAAACCCCTAGTTAAGAAGACGACTAGACACTACTATGTTTATTATTTATGGGCCGCATCATTCTTGTTTCTCACTTCAGTCTTTCATCACACATATCTTCACAGATGGTGTTAAAGCACTCCGTACCAGTGACAGTGGTCCAAAGACACTTATCTTCACAGATGGTGTTAAAGCACTCCGTACCAGTGATAGTGGCCCAAAGCCACTGCTCCTGTGTTGCAGGAAGTGCTATGTTATCATCTGGTGGCCCTTCTTTACCAGACAGCGCACTACTCTCGACTAAACATTCCTGCTGCACCACCAGTTCACATCTGCACAGACACAGAACAGTGTTGGCACAAGCCAAGAACACTTGTGAGTCTATCAATATCCATAAAGAAATGCACCTGAAAAGTATTCTGCCTATGTAACAGTACATCCTTGTTAACTAGGGTGTGAAGCCAGGTCCAGTTGATGGGGTAGAGGTCCGTTGGAGGTTCCTAGAATGGAAACATTTTAGAAAAATGTTTCTTGTGATTTCTTTGTATCCAGATGATAAGCCTAAACAGTGGCGTCTTTACAATGTAATGACCAATGTTTGGAACAAAGACTGGGGGGGGAAATATATAATATAAATATATAATAATTGCATTGCTTTTAAATTGTTTAACTGTATATTTTAATCCATTTTATTTGAACTTTCGGGCTTGTGCTGTTTCTGGAAAAGTTACATGAGTCTGTCATAGTAATCTCTCCAACCAGGTGTTAAGGTTTTAAAATGTTTTGCAGAAGTTCTCTCTACAAAGCACTCAATGGATACATGCCTGACATGGACCTTCTCTGATTCTCAGAAACGTATGCCAACTTTACTCCACTTACTGCCCCCTCTTGTGACAACAATGAAAATGTCAGCTGACGTGCCCCTGGTTGAGTCCGCCTTTGGGCCAGTGCAAGCTGGCAGTGTGCTGTCCTATCAGCTTCCACAGTCAAAGACCCGTGAAATTGTGAAGATTGCCGATGCCCCTTCTCCACCAATACTTCCATTAGATGGCTACAGGCTTCAGTCTTCCCAGTGTGCTTACGTCCTTAGCCATCAGGAGCAGTTAGAGGCATTAGAGACAACCTACGAGATGTCACACAAAGTCGAGGTTTCTGCAAGGGAGCAGAGCAGCATTCCGGAATGGCATCAGCTCAGTTAAATGAGAACAACATCCTCTCGTTTCCGAGAGGTTTGCCATGTCCGGGGAGAGACCTCAGCTGACCAGCTAGCTGAGCGAATGTTCAAGGGATCTGGTATGCAGATCATGGAGATGAAGAGGGGGCTAGCCATGGAGCCAGTGTGGAGTGCGATTGAGATTGTGTCATCTGTGGATCTTTTGGGGTGGTATGCGAATTGGAGTGAGTCTAGGGTTTCAGGCATAATGGTGTTGCTGTGAGCCATGACCTGCCTGTCAAAGCACTTCATGGCTACCGATGTGTGCTATAGGGCGGTAATCATTTAGGCAGGTTACCTTCTCTTTCTTGGGCACAAGGACTATGGTGGTCTGTTTTTGAAACATGTAGGTATTACAAACTCAGTCAGGGAGAGGTTGAAAATGTCAGTGAAGACACTTGCCAGTTGGTCCGCGCATGCTTTGAGTACACGTCCTGGTAATCCACCTGGCCCTGCGGCTTTGTGAATATAGACCTGTTAAAGGTCTTGCTCACATTGGCTACGGAGAGCGTGATCAGTCATCCGGAACAGCTGGTGCTCTCGTGCATGCTTCAGTGTTGCTTGCCTCGTAGCGAGTATAAAAGGCATTTAGCTCGTCTGGTAGGCTCTCGTCACTGGGCAGCTCGCGGCTGGGTTTCCCTTGGTAGTCCGTAATAGTTTGCAAGCCCAACCACATCCGACGAGGGTCCGGGCCGGTGTAGAAGGATTCAATCTTAGTCCTGTATTGACACTTTGCCTCATTGATGGTTTGTCTGAGGGCATAGCGGGATTTCTTGACAGCGTCCGGATTAGTGTCCAGCTCCTTGAAAGCGGCAGCTTTAGCTCAGTGTGGATGTTGCCTGTAATCCATGGTTTCTGGTTGGGATATGTACGTACGGTCACTGTGGGGACGAGGTCGTTGATGCACTTATTGATGAAGCAGGTGACTGGGGTACTATACTCCTCAATGCCATTGGATGAATCCCGGAACACGTTCCAGTCTGTGCAAAACAGTCCTGTCGTGTAGCATCTGTGTCATCTGACCACTTCCGTACAGAGCGAGTCACTGGTACTTCCAGCTATAGTTTTTATTTGTAAGGAAAATAGAATTATGGTCATTTTTGCCAAATGGTAGAAGAGGGAGAGCTTTGAATGCATCTCTGTGTGTAGAGTAAAGGTGGTCTCAAGTTTTTTTTTTCTCCTCTGGATGCATGTGACATGCTGGTAGAAATGAGGTGAAACGGATGGAAGTTTGCCTGCATTAAAGTCCCCGGCCACTAGGAGCGCAGCTTCTGGATGAGTATTTTCTTCTTTGCTTATGGTCTTGTACAGCTCGTCGCGGGTGGTCTTAGTTCCAGCATCGGTCTGTGGTGGTAAATAGACGGCTACGAATAATATAGATGAGAACTCTCTTGGTAGATAATGTTGTCTAAGATTCAACAACTGAAACAAACTGAACAAGTTCCACAGACATGTGACTAATGTGTCCCTGAACAAAGGGGGGGTCAAAATCAAAAGTAACAGTCAGTATCTGGTGTGGCCACCAGCTGCATTAAGTACTGCAGTGCATCTCCTCCTCATGGACTGCACCAGATTTGCCAGTTCTTGCTGTGAGATGTTACCCCACTTTTCCACCAAGACACCTGCAAGTTCCCAGACATTTCTGGGGCGAATGGCCCTAGCCAATGGGATTGAGATCCAGGCTCTTCGCTGGCCATGGCAGAACACTGACATTCCTGTCTTGCAGGATATCACGCACAGAACGAGCAGTAGGGTCTGGAGGGTCATGTCAGGATGAGCCTGCAGGAAGAGTACCACAAGAGGGAGGAGGATGTCTTCCCTGTAACGCACAGCGTTGAGATTGCCTGCAATGACAACAAGCTCAGTCCGATGATGCTGTGACACACCGCCCCAGACCATGACGGACCCTCCACCTCCAAATCGATCCCGCTCCAGAGTACAGGCCTTGGTGTAACACTCATTCCTTCGACGATAAAAATGAATCCGACCATCACCCCTGGTGAGACAACCGCGACTCGTCAGTGAAGAGTACTTTTTGCCAGTCCTGTCTGGTCCAGTGACGGTGGGTTTGTGCACATTGGCAACGTTTTTTACGGTGATGTCTGGTGAGGACCTGCCTTACAACAGCCTACAAGCCCTCAGTCCAGCCTCTCTCAGCCTATTGCGGACAGTCTGAGCACTGATGGAGGGATTGTGCGTTCCTGGTGCAGTTGTTGTTGCCATCCTGTACCTGTCCCGCAGGTGTTTAAACCCTTTACAATGAAGATCTGTGAAGTTATTTGGATTTTTACGAATTATCCTTGAAAGACAGGGTCCTGAAAAAGGGACGTTTCTTTTGTTGCTGAGTTTATTTAGAATTTGTTATACAAGAGACAATTCACAAATTCGTGTAAAACTAATAATGACTCAATAATCCATGCTTTCTGGGATTGCTATGAAGTCTGGAAGTTGTGGGCAGAGCTAGACAGTTGTATTACAATGTAAATGTACTTTTAATCTGTCTGACTGCATATTTCAAGACATGAAATATGGTGGTGTAGTGAGTTACCCAATGGGCTGGATGACTCTCTTCTCACTGATCTTGAAAAAACGTATATTGAAAATGTGGAAATCAACCAATAACACAGGAAAAATCTAGGGCTGTTCTTTTAACCAATGGATTGGGTCGACATTTTAAAACGTGTATTCAACTATATGCATTGAGCTTGTCTGATGCTTTAAGCGCATAGAGATCTAGATAACCATGAGAAAACAACCTTAACCTGACTATTCTCCTCCCACTCCTGCAACTTCTCCTAAGTCGTAATAGGCTTCACGATGAGTCGGCAGTAATTGGCTTCACGATGAGTCGGCAGTAATTGGCTTCACGATGAGTCGGCAGTAATTGGCTTCACGATGAGTCGGCAGTAATTGGCTTCACGATGAGTCGGCAGTAATAGGCTTCACGATGAGTCGGCAGTAATAGGCTTCACGACGAGTCGCAGCCAATTTTACCTTACCATCAATACCGAGCTGTGGGCCAGTTATCAGATGTACTTTGCTCCATTCATCTTTCCCTCGATCCTGACTAGTCTCCCCGTCCCTGCCGCTGAAAAACATCCCCACAGCATGATCAAATCATATCAAAGTTTATTTGTCACGTGCGCCGAATACAACAGGTGTCGACCTTACAGTGAAATGCCGAATACAACAGGTGTAGACCTTACAGTGAAATGCTGAATACAACAGGTGTAGACCTTACAGTGGAATGCTGAATACAACAGGTGTAGACCTTACAGTGAAATGCCGAATACAACAGGTGTAGACCTTACAGTGAAATGCCGAATACAACAGGTGTAGACCTTACAGTGAAATGCCGAATACAACAGGTGTAGACCTTACAGTGAAATGCTGAATACAACAGGTGTAGACCTTACAGTGAAATGCCGAATACAACAGGTGTAGACCTTACAGTGAAATGCCGAATACAACAGGTGTAGACCTTACAGTGAAATGCTTACTTAAAGGCTCTAACCAATAGTGCAAAAAAGGTATTATGTGAACAATAGGTAAGTAAAGAAATAAAACAACAGTAGAGGGGCTATATACAGTAGAGGGGCTATATACAGTAGGGAGGCTATATACAGTAGGGAGGCTATATACAGTAGCGGGGCTATATACAGTAGAGGGGCTGTATACAGTAGAGGGGCTATATACAGTAGCGAGGCTATATACAGTAGCGGGGCTATATACAGTAGCGGGGCTATATACAGTAGTGAGGCTATATACAGTAGAGGGGCTATAACAGTAGCGGGGCTATATACAGTAGCGGGGCTATATACAGTAGAGGGGCTATATACAGTAGCGGGGCTATAACAGTAGCGGGGCTATATACAGTAGAGGGGCTATATACAGTAGAGGGGCTATAGAAAGTAGCGAGGCTATATACAGTAGAGGCTATAAACAGTAGCGAGGCTATATACAGTAGCGAGGCTATAACAGTAGCGGGGCTATATACAGTAGAGGGGCTATATACAGTAGAGGGGCTATATACAGTAGAGGGGCTATATACAGTAGGGAGGCTATATACAGTAGGGAGGCTATATACAGTAGAGGGGTTATATACAGTAGAGGGGCTATATACAGTAGGGAGGCTATATACAGTAGCGGGGCTATATACAGTAAAGGGGCTCTAACAGTAGAGGGGCTGTATACAGTAGAGGGGCTGTATACAGTAGAGGGGCTGTATACAGTTGCGGGGCTATATACAGTAGGGAGGCTATATACAGTAGCGGGGCTATATACAGTAGCGGGGCTATAACAGTAGCGGGGCTATATACAGTAGGGGGGCTATATACAGTAGGGAGGCTATATACAGTAGGGAGGCTATATACAGTAGGGAGGCTATATACAGTAGCGGGGCTATATACAGTAGGGAGGCTATATACAGTAGAGGGCTATATACAGTAGAGGACTATATACAGTAGCGGGGCTATATACAGTAGGGGGGCTATATACAGTAGGGGGGCTATAACAGTAGCGGGACTATTTACAGTAGCGGGACTATTTACAGTAGCGGCTATATACAGTAGCGGGGCTATATACAGTAGCGGGGCTATATACAGTAGAGGGGCTATAACAGTAGCGGGGCTATATACAGTAGAGGGGCTATATACAGTAGCGGGGCTATATACAGTAGCGGGGCTATAACAGTAGCGGGGCTATATACAGTAGAGGGGCTATATACAGTAGAGGGGCTATATACAGTAGAGGGGCTATATACAGTAGCGAGGCTATAAACAGTAGCGAGGCTATAAACAGTAGCGAGGCTATAAACAGTAGCGAGGCTATATACAGTAGCGAGGCTATAACAGTAGCTGGGCTATATACAGTAGAGGGGCTATATACAGTAGCGGGGCTGTATACAGTAGAGGGGCTGTATACAGTAGGGGGGCTATATACAGTAGGGGGGCTATATACAGTAGCGGGACTATTTACAGTAGCGGCTATATACAGTAGCGGGGCTATATACAGTAGCGGGGCTATATACAGTAGCGGGGCTATATACAGTAGAGGGGCTATAACAGTAGCGGGGCTATAACAGTAGCGGGGCTATATACAGTAGAGGGGCTATATACAGTAGAGGGGCTATATACAGTAGAGGGGCTATATACAGTAGCGGGGCTATATACAGTAGAGGGGCTATATACAGTAGCGGGGCTATATACAGTAGCGGGGCTATAACAGTAGAGGGGCTATAGACAGTAGCGAGGCTATAGACAGTAGCGAGGCTATATACAGTAGCGAGGCTATAACAGTAGCGGGGCTATATACAGTAGAGGGGCTATATACAGTAGAGGGGCTATATACAGTAGGGAGGCTATATACAGTAGGGAGGCTATATACAGTAGAGGGGCTATATACAGTAGGGAGGCTATATACAGTAGGGAGGCTATATACAGTAGCGGGGCTATATACAGTAAAGGGGCTATAACAGTAGAGGGGCTGTATACAGTAGAGGGGCTGTATACAGTAGAGGGGCTGTATACAGTTGCGGGGCTATATACAGTAGGGAGGCTATATACAGTAGCGGGGCTATATACAGTAGCGGGGCTATAACAGTAGCGGGGCTATATACAGTAGGGGGGCTATATACAGTAGGGAGGCTATATACAGTAGGGAGGCTATATACAGTAGGGAGGCTATATACAGTAGCGGGGCTATATACAGTAGGGAGGCTATATACAGTAGGGGGGCTATATACAGTAGAGGGGCTATATACAGTAGCGGGGCTATATACAGTAGAGGGGCTATATACAGTAGAGGGGCTATATACAGTAGCGGGGCTGTATACAGTAGGGGGCTATATACAGTAGGGGGGCTATATACAGTAGGGGGGCTATAACAGTAGCGGGACTATTTACAGTAGCGGGACTATTTACAGTAGCGGCTATATACAGTAGCGGGGCTATATACAGTAGCGGGGCTATATACAGTAGAGGGGCTATAACAGTAGCGGGGCTATATACAGTAGAGGGGCTATATACAGTAGCGGGGCTATATACAGTAGCGGGGCTATAACAGTAGCGGGGCTATATACAGTAGAGGGGCTATATACAGTAGAGGGGCTATATACAGTAGAGGGGCTATATACAGTAGCGAGGCTATAAACAGTAGCGAGGCTATAAACAGTAGCGAGGCTATATACAGTAGCGAGGCTATAACAGTAGCGGGGCTATATACAGTAGAGGGGCTAAATACAGTAGCGGGGCTGTATACAGTAGAGGGGCTGTATACAGTAGGGGGGCTATATACAGTAGGGGGGCTATATACAGTAGCGGGACTATTTACAGTAGCGGCTATATACAGTAGCGGGGCTATATACAGTAGCGGGGCTATATACAGTAGAGGGGCTATATACAGTAGAGGGGCTATAACAGTAGCGGGGCTATAACAGTAGCGGGGCTATATACAGTAGAGGGGCTATATACAGTAGAGGGCCTATATACAGTAGCGGGGCTATATACAGTAGAGGGGCTATATACAGTAGCGGGGCTATATACAGTAGCGGGGCTATAACAGTAGAGGGGCTATAGACAGTAGCGAGGCTATAGACAGTAGCGAGGCTATATACAGTAGCGAGGCTATAACAGTAGCGGGGCTATATACAGTAGAGGGGCTATATACAGTAGAGGGGCTATATACAGTAGGGAGGCTGTATACAGTAGAGGGGTTGTATACAGTAGAGGGGCTGTATACAGTAGGGAGGCTATATACAGTAGCGGGGCTATATACAGTAAAGGGGCTATAACAGTAGAGGGGCTGTATACAGTAGAGGGGCTGTATACAGTTGCGGGGCTATATACAGTAGGGAGGCTATATACAGTAGCGGGGCTATATACAGTAGCGGGGCTATAAACAGTAGCGGGGCTATATACAGTAGGAGGCTATATACAGTAGCGGGGCTATATACAGTAGCGGGGCTATATACAGTAGAGGGGCTATATACAGTAGAGGGGCTGTATACAGTAGCGGGGCTGTATACAGTAGCGGGGCTGTATACAGTAGAGGGGCTATATACAGTAGAGGGGCTATATACAGTAGGGGGGCTATAACAGTAGCGGGACTATTTACAGTAGCGGCTATTTACAGTAGCGGCTATATACAGTAGCGGGGCTGTATACAGTAGCGGGGCTGTATACAGTAGAGGGGCTGTATACAGTAGCGAGGCTATATACAGTAGGGAGGCTATATACAGTAGGGAGGCTATATACAGTAGAGGGGCTATATACAGTAGCGGGGCTATATACAGTAGCGGGGCTATATACAGTAGCGAGGCTATATACAGTAGAGGGGCTATATACAGTAGCGAGGCTATATACAGTAGAGAGCTATATACAGTAGCGGGGCTATATACAGTAGCGGGGCTATATACTGTAGAGGGGCTCAGTAGAGTGGCTATATACAGTAGAGTGGCTATATACAGTAGAGAGGCTATATACAGTAGAGTGGCTATATACAGTAGAGGGGCTATATACAGTAGAGGGGCTATATACAGTAGAGAGGCTATATACAGTAGAGAGGCTATATACAGGAGAGGCTATATACAGTAGAGAGGCTATATACAGTAGAGAGGCTATATACAGTAGAGGGGCTATATACAGTAGCGGGGCTATATACAGTAGAGAGGCTATATACAGTAGAGGGGCTATATACAGTAGAGGGGCTATATACAGTAGAGGGGCTATATACAGTAGCGGGGCTATATACAGTAGCGGGGCTATATACTGTAGAGGGGCTCAGTAGAGTGGCTATATACAGTAGAGTGGCTATATACAGTAGAGAGGCTATATACAGTAGAGGGGCTATATACAGTAGAGAGGCTATATACAGGAGAGGCTATATACAGTAGAGGCTATATACAGTAGAGGGGCTATATACAGTAGAGTGGCTATATACAGTAGAGTGGCTATATACAGTAGAGAGGCTATATACAGTAGAGGGGCTATATACAGTAGAGAGGCTATATACAGACACCGGTTAGTCAGGCTGATTGAGGTAGTATATGTACATGTAGATATGGTTAAAGTGACTATGCATATATGATGAACAGAGAGTAGCAGTAGCGTAAATGAGGGGTTGACGGGAGATGGGACACAATGCAGATAGATAGCCCGGTTAGCCAATGTGCGGGAGCACTGGTTGGTTGGGCCAATTGAGGTAGTATGTACATGAATGTATAGTTAAAGTGACTATTCCTATATGATGAACAGAGAGTAGCAGCAGTGTAAAAGAGGGGTTGGGGGGGCACAATGCAAATAGTCCAGATGGCCATTTGATTACCTGTTCAGGAGGTCTTATGGCTTGGGGGGTAAAAACTGTTGAGAAGCCTTTTTGTCCTAGACATGGCGCTCCGGTACCGCTTGCCATGCGGTAGTAGAGAGACAGTCTGTGACTGGGTTGGCTGGGGTCTTTGACAATTTTTAGGGCCTTCCTCTGACACCGCCTGGTGTAGAGGCCCTGGATGGCAGGCAGCGTAGCCCCTGTGATGTACTGGGCAGGATGCTCTCGATGCTGCAGCTGTAGAACCGTTGAGACTGCATGAAGAATTCTGCTAAAAATCCTCTGTGTACAACGTAAAACCCCAAATAATGCCATTAGGCCGATACCCATTCATTATCACAATCCAGAAAAGAGCCGTCTATACCCCGAGTGGCGCAGAGGTCTAAGGCGCTGCATCTCAGTGCTGCAGGCATCACTACAGACCCTGGTTCGATCCTGGGCTGTATCAGAACCGGCCGTGATTGGGAGTCCAATACGGCGGTGTACAATTGGCACAGTGTTGTTAGGGTTTGGCCGGGGTAGGCCGTCATTGTAAAATACGAATTTGTTTATAACTGACTTACCTAGTTAAATAAAGGTTAAATAAAGATTAAATAAAAAAAGGAAGTGATTCACAAACCTTCACAAACCCTAAAGCAATCACCTACAGAGAGATGAACTTGGAGAAGAGTTCACAAACAGAGCCCCAGGACAGAAACACAATTAGACCCAACCAAATCATGAGCAAATATAATGTGTGTGTGTGTGTGTGTGTGTGTGTGTGTGTGTGTGTGTGTGTGTGTGTGTGTGTGTGTGTGTGTGTGTGTGTGTGTGTGTGTGTCAAAATCAAATTCATACACATGGCTAGTAGATGTTAATGCGAGTGTAGCGAAATGCTTGTGCTTCTAGTTCCGACCGTGCAGTAATATCTAACAAGTAATCTAACAATTTGACAACTACCTTATACACACAAGTGTAAAGGAATGAATACGAGTATGTACATATAAATATATGGATGAGCGATGGCCGTGCGGCATAGACAAGATGCAGTAGATGGTATAGAGTACAGTATATACATATGAGATGAGTAATGTAGGATATGTAAACATTATATAAAGTGGCATTGTTTAAAGTGGCTAGTGATAAATTTTTTACATCCAAGTTTTAATTATTAAAGTGGCTAGAGATCAGTATGTTGGCAGCAGCCACTCAATGTTAGTGATGGCTGTTTAACAGTCTGATGGCCTTGAGATAGAAGCTGTTTTTCAGTCTCTCGGCCCCAGCTTTGATGCACCTGTACTGGATGATAGCGGGGTGAACAGGCAGTGGCTCGGGTGGTTGTTGTCCTTGATGATCTTTTTGGCCTTCCTGTGACATCGGGTGGTGTTGGTGTCCTGGAGGGCAGGTAGTTTACCCCCGGTGATGCGTTGTGCAGTCCTCACTACCCTCTGGAGAGCCTTACGGTTGTGGGCGGAGCAGTTGCCGTACCAGGCGGTGATACAGCCCGACAGGACGCTCTCGATTGTGCATCTGTAAAGGTTTGTGAGTGTTTTCGGTGAAATTTCTTCAACCTCCTGAGGTTGAAGCGGCGCTATTGCGCCTTCTTCACCACGCTGTCTGTGTGGATGGACCATTTCAGTTTGTCCCTCCCTCTGCTGTTTCCTGAAGTCCACGATCATCTCCTTAGTTTTGTTGACGTTGAGTGAGAGGTTATTTTCCTGACACCACACTCCGAGTGCCTTCATCTCCTACCTGTAGGCCGTCTCGTCGTTGTTGGTAATCAAGCCTACCACTGTAGTGTCGTCAGCAAACTTGATGATTGAGTTGGATGCGTGCTTGGCCACGCAGTCATGGGTGAACAGGGAGTACAGGAGTGGGCTGAGAACGCACCCTTGTGGGGCCCCAGTGTTGAGGATCAGCGGGGTGGAGATGCTGTTTTCTACCCTCACCACCTGGGGGCGGCCCATCAGAAAGTCCAAGACCCAGTTGCACAGGGTGGGATCGAGTCCCAGGGTCTCGAGCTTAATGACTAGTTTGGAGGGTACTATGGTGTTAAATACTGAGCTGTAGTCGATGAACAGCATTCTTACACAGGTATTCCTCTTGTTCAGATGGGATAGGGCAGTGTGATTGCGTCGTCTGTGGACCTATTGGGACGGTATACAAATTGGAGTGGGTCTAGGGTGTCTGGTAGGGAGGAGGTGATATGATCCTTGACTAGTCTCTCAAAGCACTTCATCATGACGGAAGTGAGTGATACGGGGCGAAAGTCGTTTAGCTCAGTTACCTTAGCTTTCTTGGGAACAGGAACAATGGTGGCCCTCTTGAAGCATGTGGGAACAGCAGTCAGGGATAGGGATTGTTTGAATATGTCCGTAAACACACCAGCCAGCTAGTCTGCGCATGCTCTGAGGACGCAGCTAGGAATGCCGTCTGGGCCGGCAGCCTTGCGAGGTTTAACACGTTTAAAGGTTTTACTCACGTTGGCTGAAGTAAAAGGAGAGAGCCCGCAGATTTTGGTAGTGGCCGTGTCAGTGGCACTGTATTGTCCTCAAAGCGAGCAAAGAAGTTGTTTAGTTTGTCTGGGAGCAAGACGTCGGTGTCCGCGACGGGGCTGGTTTTCTTTTTGTAGTCCGTGATTGACTGTAGACCCTGCCACATAGGTCTCGTGTCTGAGCCGTTGATTTGCGACTACTTTGTCTCTATACAGATGCTTAGCTTGTTTGATTGCCTTGCGGAGGGAATAGCTACACTGTTTGTATTCGTTCATGTTTCCGGTCGCCTTGCCATGATTAAAAGCAATGGTTTGCGCTTTCAGTTTTGCTCGAATGCTGCCATCAATCCACGGTTTCTGGTTGGGGAAGGTTTTAATAGTCACTGTGGGTACAACATCACTGATTCACTTGCTAATAAACTCGCTCACCGAATCAGCGTGTACATTAATGTTGTCTGAGGCTATCCGGAACATATCCCAGTCCATGTGATCGAAGCAACCTTGAAGCGAAGAATCAGATTGGTCGGACCAGCGTTGAACAGAACTGAGTACCGGAATTTCCTGTTATAGTTTCTGTCTATAGGCTGGGAGAAACAAAATGGAGTCGTGGTCAGATTTGCCGAAAGGAGGGCAAGGGAGGGCTTTGTATGCGTCGCGGAAGTTAGAGTAGCAATGATCCAGAATGCTGCCAGCTCGGGTCGTGCATTCGATATGCTGATAAAATTTAGGGAGCCTTGATTTCAGATTAGCTTTGTTAAAATCCCCAGCTACAATAAATGCAGCCTTCAGGATATGTGGTTTCCAGTTTAAATAGAGTCCAATTAAGTTCTTTCAGGGCCGTCGAGGTGTCTGCTTGGGGGGGGATATACACGGCTGTGACTATAATCTAAGAGAATTCTCTTGGTAGATAATGCGGTCGGTATTTGATTGTAAGGAATTCTAGGTCAGGTGAACAAAAGGACTTGAGTTCCTGTATGTTGTTATGATCACACCACGAATGTGTGTGTGTGTGTGTGTGTGTGTGTGTGTGTGTGTGTGTGTGTGTGTGTGTGTGTGTGTGTGTGTGTGTGTGTGTGTGTGTGTGTGTGTGTGTGTGTGTGTGTGAACTCAGTAGGGGTAAGTGGACAATGCTGGCCTGGAGAGCGAGTGGGGCAGGGGCAGGATTAGGGGCTGTGACATCCCAAGCATTGCAGACTGGAGAACAAAGGGGATCCTGTGTGGACTCAGCAGCACGGGGTGACCTGTGGGTCACTAAGCCCTCACACCACGAGCCCTTCACCACTCAGTGAGCGCCACAACCGGAGCTCAACTAACGCCACCCTGCCCTGTCCGTACCCCACCCCCTCAGCATGCAAATCTTCGCTCACTACTGCCCTCCATCGCATGCATTCAAATCAAATCAAACGTTATTTGTCACATACACATGGTTAGCAGATGTTAATGCGAGTGTAGAGAAATGCTTGTGCTTCTAGTTCCAACCATGCAGTAGTATCTAACAAGTAATCTAACAATTTCACAACTACCTTGTACACACAAGTGTAAAGGAATGAATACGAGTATGTACATATAAATATATGGATGAACGGCATAGGCAAGATGCAGTAGATGGTATAGAGTACAGTATATACATATGAGATGAGTAATGTAGGATATGTAAACATTATATAAAATGGCATTGTTTAAAGTGGCTAGTGATACATTGTTACATCCAATTCCTATTATTTAAAGTGGCTAGAGATTTAAGTCAGTATGTTGGCAGCAGCCACTTAATGTTAGTGATGGCTGTTTAACAGTCTGATGGCCTTGAGATAGAAGCTGTTTTTCAGTCTCTCGGTCCCAGCTTTGATGCACCTGTACTGACCTCGCTTTCTGGATGATAGCGGGGTGAACAGGCAGTGGTTCGGGTGGATGTTGTCCTTGACGATCTTCTTGGCCTTCCTGTGACATCGGGTGGTGTAGGTGTCCTGGAGGGCAGGTAGTTTACCCCCGGTGATGCGTTGTGCAGTCCTCACTACCCTCTGGAGAGCCTTACGGTTGTGGGCGGAGCAGTTGCCGTACCAGGCGGTGATACAGCCCGACAGGATGCTCTCGATTGTGCATCTGTAGAAGTTTGTGAGTGTTTTTGGTAACAAGCTGAATTTCTTCAGCCTCCTGAGGTTGAAGAGGCGCTGTTGCGCCTTCACCACGCTGTCTGTGTGGGTGGACCATTTCAGTTTGTCCGTGATGTGTACGCAGAGGAATTTTAAACGTTCCACCTTCTCCACTACTGTCCCGTCGATGTGGATAGGGTGGTGCTCCCTCTCCTGTTTCCTGAAGTCCACGATCATCTCCTTTGTTTTGTTTACGTCGAGAGAGAGGTTATTTTCCTGACACCACACTCTGAGGGCCTTCACCTCCTACCTGTAGGCCGTCTCGTCGTTATTGGTAATCAAGCCTACCACTGTAGTGTCGTCTGCAAACTTGATGATTGAGTTGGAGGCGTGCATGGCCACGCAGTCATGGGTGAACAGGGAGTACAGGAGAGGGCTGAGAACGCACCCTTGTGGGTATACGGGATGAGCGATGGCCAAGCGGCATAGGCAAGGTGCAATAGATGATATAAAATACAGTATATACATGTGATTTGAGTAATGTAAGATATGTAAACATTATTATAGTGGCATTATTTCATGTGGCATTGTTTAAAGTGACTAGTGATACATTTATTAAAGTGGCCAGTGATTGGGTCTCAATGTAGGCAGCAGCCTCTCTGTGTTAGTGATGGCTGTTTAGCAGTCTGATGGCCTTGAGATAGAAGCTGTTTTCAGTCTCTCGGTCCCAGCTTTGATGTACCTGTACTGACCTCGCCTTCTGGATGGTAGTGGTGTGAACAGGCAGTGGCTCGGATGGATGTTGTCCTAGATTATATTTTTGGCCTTCCTGTGACATCGGGTGGTGTAGGTGTCCTGGAGGGCAAGTAGTTTACCCCCGGTGATGCGTTGGGCAGACCGCACCACCCTCTGGAGAGCCTTACGGTTTTGGGCGGAGCAGTTGCCGTACCAGGCGGTGATACAGCCCGACAGGATGCTCTCGAAGGTGCATCTGTAGAAGTTGGTCAGAGTTTTGGGTGACAAGCCGAATTACTTCAGCCTCCTGAGGCTGATATACATAGGAAGTGGATATTAACATTGACAAAGCTCTTCTGATACATATATCATGTACCGTCTCAAATGTGATTAGAAATATTGTGCATCAATAAATATTCTGAAAAGATATAAAAAGAAGGAAGCATGTGAATATTTGTATTTTCTAATTCCCTTTTGTGATATACACACTACTGTTTAAAAGTTTGGGGTCACATAGAAATGTCCTTGTTTTTTTAAAGAAAAGCTATTTTGTTGTCCATTGAAAGAACATCATATGGATCAGAAATACAGTGTAGACATTGTTAATGTTGTAAATGACTATTGTAGCTGGAAACTACTGATTTTCTATGGAATATCTACATAGACTTAGAGGCCAATTATCAGCAACCAGCACTCCTGTGTTCCAATGGCACGTTGTGTTAGATAATCCAAGTTGATCATTTTAAAAGGCTAATTGATCATTAGAAAACCCTTTTGCAATTATGTTAGCACAGTTGAAAACCGTTCTGATTAAAGAAGTAATAAAACTGGCCTTAAGACTAGTTGAGTATCTTGAGCGTCAGCATTTGTGGGTTCGATTACAGGCTCAAAATGGCCAGAAACAAAGGGCTTTCTTCTGAAACTCGTCAGTCTATTCTTGTTCTGAGAAATGAAGGCTATTCCATGCGAGAAATTGCCAAGAAACTGAAGATCTCGTACAATGCTGTGTACTACTCCCTTCACAGAATAGCGCAAACTGGCTCTAACCAGAATAGAAAGAGTGGGAGGCCCCGGTGAACAACTGATCAAGAGGACAAGTACATTAGTGTCTAGTTTGAGAAACAGAAGTCCTCAACTGACAGCTTCATTAAATAGTACCCGCAAAACACCAGTCTCAACGTCAACAGTGAAGAGGCGACTCCGGGATGCCACCTTTCTAGGCAGAGTTGCAAAGAAGAAGCCATATCTCAGACTGGCCTATAAAAAGAAAAGATTAAGATGGGCAAAAGAAGGCCAGCATCCCGGAGTCTCCTCTTCACTGTTGCTGTTGGGGCTGGTCCTCTATAAATAGTGTGTTTTTGCAACAATGCATAGGCTAATTATGTGTGCAGTAAGAGTAGCACAGGTCCGCTACTGCCTAGATGGCGCTGTCTTGCGGAATGCGCCTTGTCCACAGTGCCTGTAAGGGTCTCTGCACCGTCATGAAGAAGAGCACAGATGGAACAATGAGGCAGATATTTCACCGGATGTATAAATGTGAAGCATCCGCTTGGCGTTTCCACACCCTACCAAACATGTTAGTGAGAGGAAGTCCAGTGGGAGAAGATGGATTTTTGGCTGACATGGCACATTTGGTCATTGATGAAACCTTTGATCTCAATACAGTTTTCTGATCCCAAAACTATAATTTGTTACAAACAGAGTGGACTAAGTTTTCTAGACTTTACCCTTTGCTAAAGTTAATTTTAATTGCGTTGTTTAGAAGTGCAAAGGCGAATTGAGTTATTGCACCTCCTCCACCGTGAGTCGTTTGAAAGGACAGGCTGTGGTCCATCTTGGTGAAGTTGAACTCTTCGAGAGGAGAGCGCCTGTCGAGTCGTAGCAACGCACCTCTTCTCGCAGCTCCAACCTCGACTCCGTTTAATTCACATATGTATTATTTTTCCCCCGGTTTTTTTGTTTTTCCCCCTTCTGGTAGAATATTCTCAAACATCGGTATTAAATTGTATTCCGCGGCATGTAGTTAGCGTGCTGTCTAACGTTACCGGCTTTGCGCCAGGAGTGAAGACCAATCAATCACCGGGTACCGTCTCTCGCTAGGTTGGGTACAGTGGTGTTGCTGAGGCAAGGGGAAAAACGCAGCGGTCACCGGTCACTGGATCTGGTGGCGTGAGCACTAATGCTGTCTGGGAAACACGGTGTAAAACGCGGTGTGCGGAGCCCTCGACCCATATTACATTAACAGATCGGTAGCGGGAGACGCGCAACGCGACAATGTTGCCAGTGCTGGCGTGCGGCGTCGTCGTTTTCCCCGGACTCTTCTTCGTCTTTCGGAGGGTACTCCCGTCCGTGTTCAAACAGTGGACCGATGCAGACGTGGTACTGGTCAGCGAGAGGTAATTATTGGGGTTTTACTCCGACGGTAAAGGTTGAATCCTGGACAGGGACGAGCTGGTCAAGCGGTGCCTGGCCCTGAGAGGCTATGCTAGCTGCTGAACTAGCCCCGGTTTCTATCTCAAACACACAGATATTAGATGAAATGATGCTTGTGTACATTTTGCTACATCTTGATGGCCGTCATGTCGTACCCGGTGATGTTATTGTAGTCTGCGTTATTATACGGGTGGCGGGCAGCCCAGTGAATTACAACATAGTGATAGCATGGGGAAAACTGCTGCGTCTTGGTGGAAAGGATCACATGCGCAGGGCTGAGCTGGATGCTGAACCCTGTCCACTGTAACTAGCTGATCATTCCCCTGAACTCGACTTGTGCAATGGAAAGTGCTGAACGACAGTATCCTGGGCCGATCGCTTGGCCGTAATAGTGCTGATCTAACGGAATGTGTTGATGCCTCCGGGGGGGGTTACATAGCTAAATATCTAGCTCGGTAACCCGGTCAAGTCAGCCTTGAATGCCTCACCACTTTGATCATGTCACATAGACCGACAGCGGGACAAGATATCGGGCATTATCTGGCTGCAATAACGTTGGCTAGGTTACAACAACAACAAAAAAGACAATGTTATCACGTTGAATGCCCATCAGCAACGTAATGAATAGTTAATTCATATCCCTTTTGTTTTACGATCTCCTGGCCTGCTACTGAATGTGTTGCATTTGTTTGACCTGCCTGATAAAGTGCCAGTGGGTCAGTGAGCATCTGGCCGTCTTAGGCAGTGACATTTCTTAAAACAGATTCTATAACAAGATTAGACCAGACCATTTCTCGTGCCACGTACACTATATATACTGAAGTATGTGGACACCCCTTCAAATTAGTGGATTCGGCTATTTCAGCCACACCTGTTGCTGACGTGTGTATACAATTGAGCACACGGCCATGCAATCATTGGCAGTAGATTGGCCTTACTGAAGAGCCTAGTGACTTTCAACGTGGCACTGTCATAGGATGCCACCTTTCCAACAAGTCAGTTCGTCAAATGTCTGCCCTGCTAGAGCTGCCCCGGTCAACTGTGCGTGCTGTTATTGTGAAGTGGAAACATCTAGGAGGAACAACGGCTCCACCGTGAAGGTGTGGCCTACACAAGCTCACAGATTGTAGCAAGTTAAAAGCATCTGTTCTCGGTTGCAACACTCGCTACTGCGTTCCAAACTGCCTCTGGAAACAACTTTGGCACAATAACTGTTCGTCAGGAGCTTCACGAAGTGGGTTTCCATGCCCGAGCAGCCGCACACAAGCCTAAGATCACCATGCTCAATGCCAAGCGTCGGCTGGCGTGGTGTAAAGCTCGCCTCCATTAGACTCTGGAGCAGTGGAAACGCGTTCTCTGGAATGATGAATCACGCTTCACCATCTGGCAGTCCGGCGGACAAATCCTGGGTTTGACAAACTCCATATTAATGCCAATGATTTTGCAATGAGATTTTTTCGACAAGCAGGCGTCCACATACCTTTGGTCATGTAGTATATATCCCCTCTATATTGTTAAAATAGAAGAACGGTATTGGCACTGTAATGAACAATTAACACTTTTATTCTCATTTGCCCCAACTCCCCTCGAGACTGTTGGGAACAGCATTCGTCGGGGGTAAACCTGGGTAAAGTGATGTCTTATGGGCAATTCCATTGCGGTGAGACAGATTTTTCATTTAAAATGTATGCCAAACAAAAAAAAACATTTACAATGTTGTTGATCCATCCTCCGCTTTCTCACGTCACAGCCATTGAACTCGAGACATGTTTTATATCACCGATGACCTCATGGTGACATCCCTGAGCAGTTTCGTTCCTGTCCTGTAGCTCAGTTTAGAAGGACGACAGCATCCTTGATGTGTCTGGGTGGCTTAATACATAATCCACAATGTAATTATTAACTTTACCCTGCTTAAAGATATATTTAATGTCTGATGTGTTATTGTTACCCATCTACTGATCATTGCCCTTCTTTGAGGCTTTCGAAAAATCTCCCTGGTCTTTTGTAGTTGAATATGTGCTTGAAATTCAGTACTTGACTGAAGGACCTTACAGTTGTTGTATGTATGGGCGACATAAAAAAAAAGAATGTCCTATTATTTCACACATTGAGTCCCTATAACTTACGTGATTTGTTATGACAAAGTTTATTTCAGAACTAATTTAGCCTTGCCTAAACAAAATGGGTGAATACTACTATTTGAGTTATTAAATAAGTATTAATTTGTAAAAAGTTGTAGATTATGTACATTACGGAGTATTTTGTGTATATCGATGACAAAAAAATACAATTTAATGTTTCAATCCCAATTTAACGCAACAAAATGTAAAAGAAGAAAGATAAGGAGATGTAGACTTTCTATATGGACTCCTAGCTTTCATTTGAAACCCAATTTCACATGTTGGTGCTCATGGGTCCATTTACATGGAAATGACCTTATCTCCACCTGCAGTGTACCGTGTGTGGGACTGATGTGAAGGCCTCCTCCTATTGGTGGGATAAGCCCAGGTCTTCCCGTCATGGAAGGTAGAAGATCACGCATGTAGCCACACAGTTCGAAGCCATGCTTTACATAATAATATAGGCCTCGTATGAATTACAATATGGTCATTTAGTCAACACGCTTGTCCAATGAAACATACAGTTAAAGATCGATACATGCTGACCAAAAGTATGTGGACACCTGCTCGTCGAACATCTCATTCCAAAATCATGGGTGTTGTGCTGACGTTGCTTCCAGAGGCCGTTTGGAACTCGGTAGTGAGTGTTGTAACCGATGATTTTTTACGCGCCTCAGCACTCGGCGGTCCCATTTCTGTGAGCTTGTGTGGCCTACCACTTCGCGGCTGAGCCGTTGTTGCTCCTAGTCATTTCCACTTCACAATGACAGCACTTACAGTTGATTGGGCAACTCTAGCAGGGCAGAAATTTGACGAACTGGAGAGATGGCGTCCTGTGACGGTGCCACGTTGAAAGTCACTGGGCTCAGTAAGGTCATTCTTCTGCCAATGTTTGTCTATGGAGATTGCAGGGCTGTGTGCTAGATTTTTATACACCTGTCCGAAATGTGTAGGGGTGTCCACATATACATTTGGTCGTGTGAGTGTGTGTTCAGTAAAGTATATATTTTTTTTACACTCATAGCAGTCAATACAAACTGAAATCATTGCACATACAAAATCTGGCTGATTTAAGAGGTTGACAAAATACAACAATGTATAGAACTGATACAATTCTTAAAAGTCCAGCGATCGTAGTGACTAATTAATGAACAGAGGTATGGGATAGGTGACCTTTGGGATTGTCAGTTGATTTTGGCTGCGGGTGTTCCTGCTTGTTGCTGTGTTTTCAGTCGAGGGGGTAGATCGTCTCTGAATGAAGAGTTGAGGAGGCTGACAGCGAAGGCTGCAGAGCTGTGTCCTCCTTTCAAGTAGCCTGGGTAGGGACAGGGTCAGTAGTGCCTCTGTATAACCGGAGTATCCTCCTAGGATGATGCGACAAGCATGCTCTCTTCTGAATACGCTCTGGGTCGTCAGACTAGGCCTGGGTCCATGAGCTGCGGCATATTCCAGGGTGGGGCGTATGTAACTGGTGGTAATGTTCATCAGGTCTTGTGACGCATTGAATCTTTTAAGGTAGAGGAGGAACAAAAAGTTTTTGCTGCACTTAGTTACCATAGACGCAATCTGCTCGCTCCGTTATAGGTCCTTTAGTACAATTAGCCATAAAATTCAAAACATTATCATTTACTCTTGGAGCTCCTGGCCTGCAATAGGCCTAATAACACAGTCCTTTTGTGAACACGTGTTTCCAATGAAACATACAGTCAAGACGTGTTCATTAGGCTATATGTGGTAGTGATGGGGGAAGAAATCCATAGTTGCATATCACAACTATTTTGAAATGATATTATATTGATACTTTGACTCCGTATTGATTTGTAAAAAATAAATGATCATTTTTGTTGTTGCTAGGTAGCGTTAGCTAGCGCTAGTCAGCTGTACCTGTACCAAAAACTCTGGTATTTTTCATCTAGCTTGTTCTCCAGCTTCCTTTTTTAAATAGTGAGCCAACATGTTTTCAGCACTTTTATTTCCATGACTGATCAAAGGTCATTTTCCTCTGCCCTTGTAAGAGATGTGATTGTTCTTCTTAACTCCCTTGGATTGTTTTGAAAGAAAGGAATGCTCAGCCAGCAGTCCCAGTTGATTGGTGTTGATTCACTTGTATTGAATTATCAGACTGGGCTTTTGTAATCAAAGATAACAACAAGAAGAGTATAATATACAATAGGTGCAAATACCTGAAAATAGACAAGAAGAACATTCAGCTGTGGAGGACAACTGTTTTTCCCTCCTATCTGCAGCAAGACCAATGGCATAACACCTTACTGATATGTAATCTCAATTAACCAATATAAATACATAAAGTGAAATACATTTATGTAGTGGCAAGTGGAAACAACTACCCTTGTTACTCTCTTGTCTATCTACAGCAGACATATACTGAACAAAAATAATAATACAACAACTAATTCAAACCCACAGCTCTGCTATTCCAAGCTCCTCCAACCAACTGAACCACACTCTGAGTTGATGGGGGGGATTGTTCCCTCCACAGTGATTGACAGAGCTGCGGTCACAGCGTTGCCCCATTTCTGCTGTTAGATTGGCAGATCTCTTAGAAAACATATCTAAACTATTGGAACCAATACTTATAAAGAACTGATGTCGGCACAACAAAGTTGGAGCATGACTGACAAAATTACAGGTAACTAGAATGTTAATCCAATCAAATGCCATTTTATTTGTCACTCGCGCCGAATACAACAGGTATTACCGTTAAATGCTTGCTTACAAGCCCTTAACCAACAATGCAGTTCAAGAAATAGAGTTAAGAATATATTTAACAAATAAATGAAAGTAAAAATATGAAATATAAAATAATGGATGCTCTCAATGGTGCAGCTGTAGAACCTTTTGAGGATCTAGGGACCCATGCCAAATATTCCCCTTAAGGTGGAAAAGGTGTTGTCGTGCCCTCTTCACGACTGTCTTGGTGTGTTTGGACCATGATAGTTCGTTGATGTGGACACCAAGGAACATGATACTCTGACCCGCTCCACTACAGCCCGTCAATATTAATGGGGGCCTGTTCGGCCCTCCTTTTCCTGTAGTCACTCGCGCCGAATACAACAGGTATTACCGTTAAATGAGAGGTAAATTGACAGGTAAAATGGATTTAAGTTTGCCTGCATTAAAGTCCCCGGCCACTAGGAGTGCCGCTTCTGGACAAGTATTTTCTTGTTGGCTTTATACAGCTGGTTGAGTGCGGTCTTAGTACCAGCATCGGTCTGTGGTGGTAAATAGACAGCTACCAATAATATAGATGAGAACTCTCTTGGAAGATAGTGTGGTCTACAGCTTATCATGAGGTACTGGTGAGCAATACCTCAAGACTTCTTTAGTATTAGACGTTGCGCACCAGCGGTATTGACAAATAGACCCCCCACCCCCACCCCCCACTCCACCCCTCGTCTTACCAGGCGTAGCTGCTCTGTCCTGCCGATGCACGGAAAACCCAGCCAGCTCTATATTATCCATATCGTCGTTCAGCCACGTCTCGGCGATGCATAAGATATTTCCGTTTTTAATGTGCTGTTGGTAGGATAGTCTTAATTGTAGATCATCCAGTTTATTTTCCAATGATTGCACGTTGGCCAATAATATGGAGGGTAGTGGTGATTTACCTACTTTCCGGCGAATTCTCACAAGGCACACCGCCCTCCTCCCCATTTTTCTCCATATTTTCTTTGCGGGTCCAGGTCTCGGCAAAGTAGTATATTCTGCGCGCCGGGCTCATAAAAAAACAACCCATCATTTTCGGTCACAGGAGACGGTAGTTGCAACGTTATGCACAAAATGAGTTACAAACAATGTGGGGGAAGAACTGAATAGTACAGTTGGTTAGGAGCCCGTAAAACGGCAGCCATCCCCTCTGGCGCCACTATGACATGAATCAAGTATAAACTAATTTAGCAAATTTAACATGTGTAAATATTTGTATGAACATAAGATTCAACAACTGAGACAAACTGAACAGGTTCTACAGACATGTGACTAATGTGTCCCTGAACAAAGGGGGGGGGTCAAAAGTAACAGTCAGTATCTGGTGTGGCCACCAGCTGCATTAAGTACTGCAGTGCATCTCCTCATGGATTGCACCAGATTTGCCAGTTCTTGCTGTGAGATGTTACCCCACTCTTCCACCAAGGCACCTGCAAGTTCCCGGACATTTCTGGGGGGAATGGCCCTAGCCTTCACCCTCCGATCCAACAGGTCCCAGACGTGCTCAATGGGATTGAGATCCGGGCTCTTCTCTGGCCATGGCAGAACACTGACATTCCTGTCTTGCAGGAAATCACGCACAGAACGAGCAGTATGGCTGGTGGCATTGTCATGCTGGAGGGTCATGTCAGGATGAGCCTGCAGGAAGGGTACCACATGAGGAAGGAGGATGTCTTCCCTGTAATGCACAGCATTGAGATTGCCTGCAATGACAACAAGCTCAGTCCGATGATGCTGTGACACACCGCCCCAGACCATGACGGACCCTCCACCTCCAAATTGATCCCGCTCCTGAGTACAGGCCTCGGTGTAACGCTCATTCCTTCGACGATAAACGCTCAAAAGATGCCCAATGATTGAACAGAGCAGTAGCTGAGTTTCTGTCTGGGTCAAGTGCCATTTTTTGATGCCTTCTTTTTTTACCGTTGTATTGAATATCGTGATGGTATCGAACTCAAAATTCTGGTATTTTGACAACACTAATAAATACTAGAGAGATGGAAATATACTTTATTGTCCATCAGAAAGAAATGATATGCCATATAAAGCTGAGACAAAGGTCTGTGGAAAAGGGTGCGAGCCTCCGGAGCAACAGGTCTCAACAGGAAATGGCTCTGTGTGCCTTCTCCCTCCCTTGGACCTAGCCTGGAGTGAGACTACTGTACTGCTGCTTTAATCATTTGGAAATTGAGTGTTTCATAAAAGGCTTGAATAGCGAGTGGCTGTGGTAAGGGTGAAGGAATGAGGTTTCTGTGATTTCAAAGCTGCGTAATGCCAGAGAGGCCAAGATAAGACGGAAGTTGAGTGCCTGGTTGAACAAGCCCTTCGCCCACATTTTAAAGGCGAACTCCTTGGCTGTGTCTGAAATAGCACCCTATTCCCTTCAGTGTACTACTTTTTTACCAGGGCCCATAGCCCATATGAAATATAATTATTTGGTGTTTTGGTCCTTGAATCTGTGCAGAATGAATGGTGGTTAGATTTGTGATGTGCGATCCATATCAAATCTCTGCCTGTCAGTCACACACGTCCGTTATGTTCCCATTGACTGCGCCTTCTTCAGCACGCTGTGCCTGGAGTCCAAACTGAATGTCGCTATGTTTCACTAGCATTTTATCTCCTTCAATATAAGGATTAAGGCTAGAGCTGCTCCAATAGAGGGGGCACTTGGACAGTCTAGAAAGTAACCGGTCCAATCGTTGTCCTCTAAGAAACGATGTGCTGATTTAGCTTTGGTCAAAAGAGAGGCAGGATTGGGGTCTGTTTCAATTCAGGTCACCCAATTCAGCAATTCATTTAAATGTACAATTTTCAAAATTGGAAAAAGGTTTGAAATGTATAGCTTCTCCTTTTCAGTTAATTCAGAAGTCATTGAAAAGTAAATGCCTCTTTTATGATTAGTTGGAATTTCAGTTTCCTTCCTGAATTCCAACTGAAGACACATTTCCGTTGAATGCCCCCCCTTTCCCTAATGAATTGACTGACTCATATTATTAGTATCAACCCTGGTTAAAGCAGAGGTCCCTTCAGCTTTCAGAAATAAGGATTTTCAAAATGCTGACCATAAAAAAACATATATTTTTAAATGTTTTATATTCCTTTCCTGTGTGAATTGGGTGTTATTGCAACCTCTGAAGACGATCCAGTCGCTGACAATTTGCATAACATCCCACATTACGGGAATGGGGTGCAAATGTTTTCAATAAAGGCCCCGAATGAAAGGGAGAAGTGAAACTGAGTATTCCATTCTCTTATATATTTCACCTTTATTTAAGCAGGTAGGCCAGTTGAGAACAAGTTCTCATTTACAACTGCGACCTGGCCAAGATAAAGCATAACAGTTCGACACACACAACAACACAGAGTTACACATGGGATAAAGAAACACACAGTAGAAAGTATATATACAGTGTGAGGTAAGGGAGGTAAGGCAATAAATAGGCCATGGTGGCCAAGTAATTACAATAGAAATATATGTGAATCGCACCTCTCAGTAATATAGTTAATAGAAGTTTGCAGACCAAGACCAAAGGAAATACCAAATGGAACGGCAAACTGATGAAATGGGTGCTTATCTATTAGCCTGCCACAATTGCTTGTGAGGCAGGATGTGGAGTAGGCTACCCTGGGTAAAATGCTTACATCCTTCATTTCCATGAAGAAAAATTATACTCTGTCCATTAGCAACTTGTCTAGTGACATCCTTACTTTAGAAAACAGAGAGTATGAGGATGCTGTTCTCCCTATGATTTGCTTGTCTCTCGTCGGAATATAACATATACATTGGCAAAGTTGACAGCTTTTCATTTGACTATTGCCTGTGAATACTGTTTCTGTTTATTAACATATTTCTACTTCAACTTGTATTCATGAGATGGCAAGATGGCGTCGACAGAGATGGTCGCCTCGCTTCAGGTCCTTAGGAAACTATGCAGTAATTCGTTTTTTTATGAACTATTTCGTACATTGTTAGAAAATTGAGCTAAAAGTGCTATTACATACAGCCAGGAAGAACTATTGGCTATAAAAGATATGTCAACTTACCAACATTACGACCAGGAATACGTCTTTCCCAAAGCGGATCCTCTGTTCGGACCTCCACCCTGGTCATGGGATCTAATCCAAGAGGCCGACCCAAAACAACGCGGTCGCCGCAGGAGAGGCAGACGGAGCGGCCTACTGGTCAGACTCAGAAGGCGAGCACACCATCCACCGCTCCCGAGCATATTACTCACCAATGTCCAATCTCTAGACAACAAGGTGGACAAAATGAGGGCACGAGTTGCCTTCCAGAGAGACATCAGATTGTAACATTCTCTGTTTCACGGAAACATGGCTCACTCGGGATATGTTGTCGGAGTCGGTACAGCCACCCGGTTTCTTCATGAATCGCGCCGACAGAAACAAACATCTCTCTGGTAAGAAGAAGGACAGGGGTGTGTGCCTTATGATTAACGACTCATGGTGTGATCACAACATACAGGACCTCATGTCATTTTGTTCAACTGACCTAGAATTCCTTACAATCAAATGCTGACCGCATTATCTCCCAAGAGAACCCTACCTGATACTCTAGACCCACTACAATTTTCTTACCGCCCCAGTAGGTCCACAGATGACGCAATCGCCTGCACACTGCCCTATCCCATATGGACAAGAGGAATACCTATGTAAGAATGCTGTTCATTGACTACAGCATAGCATTTAACACCATAGCCCTGTGTAACTGGGTCCTGGACTTTCTGACGGGCCAGCCCCAGGTGGTGAGGGTAGGAAACATCTCCACCCCGCTGATCCTCAACACTGGGGCCCCACAAGGGTGTGTTCTCAGCCCTCTCCTGTACTCCCTGTTCACCCATGACTGCGTGGCCATGCACGCCTCCAACTCTATCATCAAGTTGGCAGACGACACTACAGTGGTAGGCTTGATTACCAACAACGACAAGATGGCCTACAGGGAGGAGGTGAGGGCCCTCTGAGTGTGGTGTCAGGAAAATAACCTCTCACTTGACGTCAACAAAATAAAGGAGATGATCGTGGACTTCAGGAAACAGGAGAGGGAGCAACCCCCCCATCCACATCGACGGGACAGTACTGGAGAAGGTGGAAAGTTTTAAGTTCCTCGGCGTACACATCACGGACAAACTAGATGGTCCACCCACACAGACAGCGTGGTGAAGAAGGCGCAACAGCGCCTCTTCAACCTCAGGAGGCTGAAGAAATTCGGCTTGTTACCAAAAACACTCACAAACTTCTACAGATGCACAATCGAGAGCATCCTGTCGGGCTGTATCACCGCCTGGTACGGCAACTGCTCCGCCCACAACCGTAAGGCTCTCCAGAGGGTAGTGAGGACTGCACAACGCATCACCGGGGGGGTAAACTACCTGCCCTTCAGGACACCTACACCACCCGATGTCACAGGAAGGCCAAGAAGATCGTCAAGGACAACATCCACCCGAACCACTGCCTGTTCACCCCGCTATCATCCAGAAGGCGAGGTCAGTACAGGTGCATCAAAGCTGGGACCGAGAGACTGAAAAACAGCTTCTACCTCAAGGCCATCAGACTGTTAAACAGCCACCACTAACATTGAGTGGCTGCTGCCAACATACTGACTCAAATCTCTAGCCACTTTAATAATAAAAAATTGGATGTAATAAATGTATCACTAGCCACTTTAAACAATGGCACTTTATATAATGTTTACATATCCTACATTACTCATCTCATATGTATATACTGTACTCTATACCATCTACTGCATCTTGCCTATGCCGCATGGCCATCGCTCATCCATATATTTATATGTACATTCTCGTATTCATTCCTTTTCATTCCTGTGTGTATAAGGTAGTTGTTGTGAAATTGTTTCGCTACACTCACATTAACATCTGCTAACCATGTGTATGTGACCAGTAAAATTGGATTTGATGAAACAAGCTGTTAATTACGGTAGTGAACCTAAAGTTTCCCCTAAAATGTAACTTTCTAGTTTGAAACATTTCTTATCCTTCTCTTTCTCAGGCTGGTGTCCTCCATCCACGCCATCATGGCCACCACTGCAGGAGTCATCGTCGTGTCGGCGTGCAGCGGTAACATCATGACTGACAGGTAGGTCAGCCAGTAACAGACAGGGGGACGAGTTCCTTGACTCGGGTGTTCCAATCAGTGCGGCCGAAGAACTCATGTTTTCTTTCTGTCTGCATAGTTTTTTTTTTTACGCTACATGGCAATGCTTCATGCAAGCAGTTTCAGGACCACAAAAGCCAGAGCTTCTTATTGGACAAGTGCCTAATGAACACACCCCTGACCTCCCTCTTATCATCTGTCTGTTTCTTCATACCTAATGACAACCGTTAGTTGTGGTCTGAACAAATCACCTCGGTTTTCCACAGAGTATAGTGGGCGTAATTGCCGCCTCCTATCAGGCTCTACCTTGGGTGGTGTGTTTAATCCACACACAGATTTGGCAAAGCTAAAACTTAAACAGAAAGTACCAGTGGTCAATTAAAAAGCTGATGCTAAACTACAGGACTGTGTTTCTAGCACAGACTGGAATATGTTCTGGGACTCATCTGATGGCATTGAAGAGTTTACCAAATTAGTCACCGGCTTCATTAATAAGTGCATCGATGATGTCGTACATGCATATCCCAACCATAAGCCATGGATTACAGGAAGTATCCTCACTGAGCTAAAGGCTAGAGCTGCCGCATTCAAGGAGCGGGACTCTAATCCGGACGCTTATAAGAAATCCCCCTATGACTTCCGATGCCATCAAACAGGCAAAGCGTCAATACAGGAGAATCCTACTTCACGGGCTCTGACGCTCGTTGGATGTGGCAGGGCTTGCAAACTATCACGGATTACATAAATGTGACCAACCTGATTACTCTGAGGCAGAAGTCTGAAGGCAGAAGTCTGGAGGCAGAAGTCTGGAGGCAGAAGTCTGGAGGCAGAAGTCTGGAGGCAGAAGACTGGAGGCAGAACTTGTGCATGGCCACTGCCTCAGCCTTCTGTAACAGCTCCTGATATGGAAGGGGGGAGGGGTTCCCACGACATTGCTGAATAGAAAATAAAAAAAATCCACCATGTTTTGTATGTAGCCTGTGAATGAAATAAAATATTGTCACTCAATAAACATATAGTGAGAAATGACTGTGTGTAGTTTGGAAGTCATTTAGGCTAATAGAGGGACTAACTACAGAATAGATTGAGGCCGGTGGCGCCGTTCCTATCCAACCGGCTGTGTATGTTGCTGAATGCTGGCTGAAACGTGCTGCTATCTGCTGCCATAGCTGTGTTTGTAGTAGACGAGTACAATCCTTCATGTATCTTTGCACAAGAAAATACACCCTTTTATGAGAACACATATGTTGTTGTTTTGGGTGAACAAACGAAGCCCCCGACTGCTAGCTACCTAATTTTGCAAATCCGGGTTAGTTCTCATATCTTTGTCCGAGTTGAAATGAGTTGGCTAACGTTAGCTAGCCAGTTTGAGTTGAAACATTTTTGAAAGCAAGCTAGCTACATCCTATGATCAGCTAGCTAGCAAGCTAGTATCTAATTGCCTGCCCTGTATTGACCCTAAATGCCAATGAGCTGCTGTTGGTAGCAAGGTAGCTAGCTAACGTGAGCAATGCACATCTTCCTCTGACATGCTACATTACACTTGATGTATTTAGCTACAGTATCATTCCCCTTTCATCAAGTATCATAGCTAGCCTGGCTCGCTAGCACTATCAAATGGCAGCTATCTACTTTGCTAACGTACTCATAAACACCAGTGGGTTGACAGTTGACAGGCAGCCGTGTTGGATCCTTTCCTGGCCATCTGGCCATATTGTTGAAATGAATTGGAAGTTTGTACCATCTTTATGGAAGCCCATTTTTACTCCTATTTGCTGAGTGAAATGTGCGTGCGTTGCAGACTTGATGACAAGTGTTCACATGGCAGCTCTGGGCGGAACACAATGTGTTGTTTCTGGGCAATTGGGCCTTATTCACAAAAATAGCCATGTAAGTAATCCATACCCAACCATCCAGTAACTCATGATGAGCTCGCTTACAAAACTTGATGTCCAAAATGATCCTATGTATGGAGGAAACACCGTACACCTGGCGACCGTGTCAGCGTGCAATGCGCCCGACCCGCCACAGGAGTCGCTAGTGCGCGATGGGACAAGGACATCCCTGCCGGCCAAACCCTCCCCTAACCCAGACAACGCTGGGCCAAACCTTCCCCTAACCCGGACAACACTGGGCCAAACCCTTCCCTAACCCGGACGATGCTGGGCCAGTTGTGCGCCGCCCCATGGGTCTCCCGGTCGCGGCCGGCTGCGACAGAGCCTGGACTCGAACCCAGAATCTCTAGTGGCACAGCTGCGCCACTCGGGAGGCCCTATTTACACTTCTTAATCATATCGATGCCACATGGGCAGTTTTAAACCAGGAGAAGTTGGTTCGAAACGACATTTGACTTTTAACAGCACGGTTTTCAATTAGCGTCCTTGTCCTAGCTCAGCCAGTGCCTAGCATAGCATAACCTAGCATAGTTTAGCATCCTTATCCCTGTATCTGTGTCTTGGCTCGGCCAGTGCTGCTTGGCATTATACTTATGCTAATGCTAATAGTCTGATGCAGAGCACTGATGCTGGATTAGGTCAAAAGGTAGCCACGGCATTGCACTGACTCAGAGCAGCCTCCAACCCTGGCCCAGCCTCAGTCAGTGCAATGACCTGGCTACCTTCTGACCTGACCCAGCATCAGTGCTCTGCTAACCCCCCCCACAGCGCAGTGTAGAGCCAGAGATCGGGAGTTACCACTTGCCCGCCAGCCTGTAACATTGCAACACACACGTGTGTGACAACTAATGTGTTGTAATCAACTGGGCTAATTGGACTGGGGGGTGTGTGTGTCATGCGTTTCACTCTCTCCACATTTTTTAATTCCCACGTTTAGCTAGAGGTAAATGCTATAAAATCATTTATGCCACAAACACTGGACACTTTTTTTATTCCAAGTGACTTACAGTACAATGAATGCGCTGTATAAGTGTTTTTGTATATGTGTGTGATCCCTGTGGGAATTGAACCCATGACCTTTCCCACTTAGCTACTCACTGAACTCGTCCAATAAGAAACTCTTGTTTTCATTGCATAATGGTATGAAATAATGAACCCCCCCTCCCTTTCCCTCAGGTACTGGCTGGCCACCTACTTTGTCATCTGGTACGGCGTGCCCTACATGACATACGATATCTACGCCATGTACCTCAGCCACTACTACCGCTTCCGGGTCAAGGGCCACGAGGAGTATAAGGAGCACTCGTTGACCACGGTCAACTCGTTTGTCCGCCGTGAGTTCCTGCTGGTGCTCCACCACATCGCGCTGCTCACCATTCTGCTGCCCGTCACCCTGGTCAGTAACACACACTGACTGTCTCACCTCAGTCTCATGCCTCTACCCGTCACCCTGGTCAGTAACACACACTGACTGTCTCACCTCAGTCTCATGCCTCTCTTCCCCCTGCCTCTGTCCGTCACCCTGGTCAGTAACACACACTGACTGTCTCACCTCAGTCTCATGCCTCTCTTCTCCCTGCCTCTGTCCGTCACCCTGGTCAGTAACACACTACCTTGGGCTGTGCTGAAATGGCACAGTACTTATTGACCAGGAAAACTTGTCAGGTTTTGTATGCCCTTCTGACCATTCTGCTGCCTGTCACTGATGAGGGAGGGGAGAGGGAGGGAGGAGGGGAGAGTGATGAAGGGATATGGCCCTTCTGACCATTCTGCTGCCTGTCACTGAGAGGGAGAGGAGAGGAGGGGGAGGAGGGGAGAGTGATGAAGGGATATGGCCCTTCTGACCATTCTGCTGCCTGTCACTGAGAGGGAGAGGAGAGGAGGGGAGAGGGGGAGGAGGGGAGAGTGATGAAGGGATATGGCCCTGCTGACCATTCTGCCTGTCACTGATGAGGGAGAGGAGGGGGAGGAGGGGAGAGTGATGAAGGGATATGGCCCTTCTGACCATTCTGCTGCCTGTCACTCTTGTGAGAAAGAATGGAGAGGGGGAGGAGGGAGAGAGGGAGAGGGGAGAGTGATGAAGGGATATGGCCCTGCTGACCATTCTGCTGCCTGACACTGAGAGGGAGAGGAGGGGAGAGTGATGAAGGGATATGGCCCTACTGACCATTCTGCTGCCTGTCACTCTTGTGAGAAAGAATGGAGAGGGGGAGGAGGGAGAGAGGGAAGGGGGGATGAGAGCGATACCCTGCTGACCATTCTGCTGCCTGACACTGAGAGGGAGAGGAGGGGAGAGGGAAGGGGGATGAGAGTGATACCCTGCTGACCATTCTGCTGCCTGTCACTGAGAGGGAGAGGAGGGGAGAGGGGGAGGAGGGGAGAGTGATGAAGGGATATGGCCCTGCTGACCATTCTGCCTGTCACTGAGAGGGAGGGAAGGGCAGATAGAGGGGGAGGAGGATGGCACTGCGAGAGAGATGGCACTAACCCTATTTGGCAAGTGCTTTGAAAATGAAACGGGTCAGAGAGTGTGTGAAAGAGACCTGTGTGTAGCCTGACTAGCTGATATTTTCCTCTCCTTTTCATTGGGTGCAAAACCCATTAAGACGTCCACCCATGGTGCTCAGAATGATAGAAATCACAATTCCATTATGGTAATGTACCTTAACAGAATATTCAACTCATGTAATGAAGCAGCCAATAAAACGTCATTTTAAACAGCGCCCCTGATAGCGGTTCCATGTGTGACCTCTGTTAGGAACTTTGATAGAGGGGGAATCTGAAGATGCAACAACATGGATGTGTTTCCAATGACACAAATACAATTTTTCACAAAGTCTGCTGCCTCAGTTTGTATGATGGCAATTTGCATATACTCCCGAATGTCATGATGAGTGATCAGATGAATTGCAATTACTTGCAAAGTCCCTCTTTGCCATGCAAATGAACTGAATCCCCCAAAAAACATGTCCACTGCATTTCAGCCGTGCCACAAAAGGACCAGCTGACATCATGTCAGTGATTCTCTCATTAACACAGGTGTGGGATCGGGGCACCACCAGTACAGAGCGTGCTCAGGAATGGCAGCAGGCAGGTGTGAGTGCATCTGCACGCACAGTGAGGCGAAGACTTTTGGAGGATGGCCTGGTGTCAAAAAGCCACTTCTCTCCAGGAAAAACATCAGGGACAGACTGATATTCTGCAAAAGGTACAGGGATTGGACTGCTGAGGACTGGGGTAAAGTCATTTTCTCTGATGAATCCCCTTTCCTATTGTTTGGGGCATCCGGGAAAAAGCTTGTCCGGAGAAGACAAGGTGAGCGCTACCATCAGTCCTGTGTCATGCCAACAGTAAAGCATCCTGAGACCATTCATGTGTGGGGTTGCTTCTCAGCCAAGGGAGTGGGCTCACTCACAATTTTGCCTTAGAACACAGCCATGAATAAAGAATGGTACCAACACATCCTCCGAGAGCAACTTCTCCCAACCATCCAGGAACAGTTTGGTGACGAACCTTTTCCAGCATGATGGAGCACCTTGCCATAAGGCAAAAGTGATAACTAAGTAGCTCAGGGAACATAACATAGATATTTTGGGTCCATGGCCAGGAAACTCCCCAGACCTTAATCCCATTGAGAACTTGTGTTCAATCCTCAAGCGGCGGGTGGACGAACACAAACCCAAACATTCTGACAAACTCCAAGCATTGATTATGCAATAATGGGCAGCCATCAGTCAGGATGTGGCCCAGAAGTTAATTGACAGCATGCCAGGGCAGATTGCAGAGGTCTTGAAAAAGAAGGGTCAACACTGCAAATATTGACTCTTTGCATCAACTTCATGTAATTGTCAATAAAAAGCCTTTGACTCTTATGAAATGCTTGTAATTATACTTCAGTATTCCATAGTAACATCTGACAAAAATATCTAAAGACACTGAAGCAGCAAACTTTGTGGAAATAAATGTGTCATTCTCAAAACATTTGGCCACGACTGTAATTCGAGTTGTGCCTTCGGCTTCTGGACAACGACAGAAAGTTGATATGACAACCAATAGAACAGGAGAGAAATGGCCAAGTGGTAGGTCCAATAGGGAAGTATATAATTACTCCTGTGTAGACAGAAATAAATGCATTATTCAAAATACTTCACCAGAAAGATTCGAGGATCATTAGCCAGTCATTTGGGCCGCGTGCGTTGCAACCGGCCTGGCCGATTTATTGAGTTGTGGCTGTTAGTGAAAAGCATCTCAAATATGTGTAGATAATACCTTGAGTAGAATTTAAAAATGTTGAGACAAGTGGAGGGGTGGTGAATCTCTCTCCAGAAGGGCTCGGCTGTCTCCTGCCAATTCCTTCGCATTCATTGTGTGAATTGTTTTCCCCTTTTAATTGTTAATCAATTCCCCATTTACATATGTCACCAGTAGTAAATGTACCATTAATCTCCGTCGTTTGGTTACATTAATTTCTGTTAGTGCATGTATTAATTAGTAATTTACTGTTCTCATTCTCGGAGTGGAAACGTTGTTTGCAGAGTTCACAACCTGCTACACTTGTGAGAAACACGTTTTGGTTTATTTCATAACCATCATTTAGGAGGTTTGTCTTTTCGTTTGGATTGCTCCATGTGAGCAATGAGCATGTCTGTTTTTCTCTGTCCTGGTTGGGCGAGCTAGAGCGCTGTTTCAGACCATGAGGCATCCCGAAAATCGCCCTTCTTACAAAATCGTCTGTAGCGTCCAAACGGTTTGGCCTAAACTACTATTATGATCCCTCTATGGAAAGATGAGATTCTCACAAACATGATGGTTTTCTCCACACGTGCCAGAAGACTTGTCTTAATGGGGGTAAATACATGTGTGGAAACAAAAGTGTGTGTGTATATATGTTTCCTGATCTTATATCTCTCAGATTATATATATATATATATATATATATATATAAAGAAACACTTCAAAACAACATCTAATGTCAATTATATTAAAACTATAATTCCTCAAAGTATACTATTTGAAAAATCTTTACAACAATCTCCCTCTCGATAATCACCAATCCTCATTGTGAAGTTCTAGCCCTGCATTGGCCTATAGGCTATGAGTTCCATGTTCTCATTTTTTAGCCAAAGGTGGATCACATATCAACGTGTCCACATGGCAGAGGCTGGCGATCTCGCATTCATTCCACGTTTTATGATTGGCCGCGTGACAATGATTTTGAGAAAAGCATAACTGGCACACAGAATGGTAGGATAACTTCGAAGCTTCCCCAAACTTGAAACTCTGCCAATGATGTGATAATTGCGGCCAAGTTCCCATGGTCAGATTTGGCCTGTAGGTTACTCTGTAGCAGAGTAAGACATTCCTCATAATTTTAAAGAAAACAACATTCTGATTTCAAACTGTTTTTAAATGCATCCTGCCTCCAGCTCACCTTGTAATGTGTTGGGTGACGCGCTGATAGCCTGTTGCCTGCACTTGGATGGGAGGCTAGATTTAATTACCAGTTGAGAAATAAAAATAATAGCTATTTTAAAATAAATGTTGCACCAAAACAGTTTTCAGCACGTGGTTGCATTTAGAATTGTTGTGCAGTGAATTGGCTTGTTTGACTCCAGCTGCAGGATAATTCCTGCTCAAAACAGGCTCTGTATGCTGTCTTGGCGATGTGATAGCTGTTGGTTAAATAAGATGCCACGATAAGCTAACGAATATACACAGCCCAAAGTAATTCCACTAAAGGATGCAAATTAACCTATATACCGATAAGCCTAAATGCCAGATGTGTTTCCATCACCTGGTATTTCCAATGGGATTTCTTTTTCCGGCAACAGTTTTGATTTATAAGCTTTTCATTTGAGTTTTTGGGGCCAAAAGCCGGCAATTGCCCGCTAAAGAAAACACTGAGATATAACGCACACTCACACTCACACACACGTACACGTGTCGCATTAGCGGCAGGTAGCCTAGTGGTTAGAGCGTTGGACTAGTAACCGAAAGGTTGCAAGATCGAATCCCCGAGCTGACAAGGTAATAATCTGTTATTCTGCCCCTGAACAAGGCAGTTAACCCACTGTTCCTAGGCCGTCATTGAAAATAAGAATTTGTTCTTAACTGACTAGCCTAGTTAAATAAAGGTAAAATAAAAATGTGTGTCCATTTCATGTAGAGAGAAGGCATTGGAAACCTGGCATCTTAGTTTTCAGTGGCGTTCAATGGTGATATGAGATCACCTTACCCTACACCTCCATTATTCAGGCTCCAGCTGCTGCGATCCTCCCCTCCTCCTCCCCTTCTCCTCCCCTTCTCCTACTCCTCCCCTCCTCCTCCCCTTCTCCTACTCCTCCTCCTACTCCTCCCCCTCCTCCTCCTCCCCTACTCCTCCTCCTCTTCCCCTTCTCCTCCTACTCCTCCCCCTCCTCCTCCTCCCCTTCTCCTCCTCCTCCCTCCCCCTCCTCCTCCTCCTCCCCTTCTCCTCCTCCTCCTCCTCCCCTTCTCCTCCCCTTCTCCTCCCCTCTCCTACTCCCTCCTCCTACTCCTCCTCCTACTCCTCCTCCTCCCTCCTCCTCCTCCTCCTCCTCCCTTCTCCTCCCCCTTCTCCTACTCCTCCTCCCTTTCTCCCTGCTTTGTTCCCTCACACAGTCAGGTAACACACACACACAGGGTAGGTAGGTGTAGTGTTACATGGCAGCAGTTTGTGCTGCAGGTCATTCTTCCATTGGGCAGATGGCAGAGCTGGTGTCTGTGCCCGCACGCTACTGGTTTATTCATCCTCACATAACACACACAGAGCCCTTTGTTTGGCATCCTCCTGTCCGCAGCTTCCATCAATGCTCCTCCATACATTTACTCATTGTGATCTGTTCCCTTACTTTAACGTCTGGGCTTATGGCATAAGTCTGGGTCGTGTTCATTGTTGCATGCAACGGAAACCTTTGCCACGAAATGTGAGTGTTTCTTGTTGGTTAAAGTCCAGGTTGTTCCTCCCAGTTTCAGTCCATTTTCTTCTGTTTGTTGCCTGATGAACATGACCCTGGGGCTGGTTTGTCCTCTGTTGGCCAAGTTGGTTTGTAGCCTTGTTGGTGTTATTGAGCTGTGTCCGGACTCCTGTTTTGTATGTGCAGCCCTAGGGACAGTCAATTTGCCTACCAGGCCTAAAGCACAGAGGGCCATTTTGTGTGTGTGTGTGTATCTCTGTGTAGTCTTGTTTCAGATTGTTGTAACTGTGTGCCGCCTCCCTCCTCCTTTCCAGTTCTTCAGGAGGGACCAGGGCGATTACTTCATCGGCTGCCTGTTCCTCACAGAGCTCAGCACGCCTTCTGCCTCCTTAGGGAAGATCCTTATCCAGGTGAGAGAGACGCACAGCACACACATTATACCACCCTAAACGCCACTTATAGCAACCATGTATACACACCAAGGTTTTGTTGGCACAAAAGCCGGCTATTACAGGCTAATAATATATTTTTTGCACCGGCCAATTGTTCCCGGAGAAGACAAAAATCCCATTGCCAAATAATGCTTTTTAGCCTATTCGTTGATGGTAATACCAGTCTATAGGTACATTTGCATAATGTTGTGAAATTAAATTGGCGGGTGTACAGTATGTTGGTTATGAATCTTGTTTATCACACTCGTACAGAGCCAGAGCCTTGGAGTGGAAAATCAGAAGGCTGGCTTCATCAGTGCATCACACACCACTGTGCAATGAGCTGGAGGCAGTAGACATTTTCAAAACATACCTGAACGTTTTACTACAGATTATGAGGCATGTCTTACCTTGCTTCAAACTAGCTTTGCCAAAATCAGACCATATCCGTGAAGGCAATTATTTAAACTTACATTGTCCAGTAGCCAAAAGCACAATCCTAGTCATATTAGAAACCCATGCTAGTTGATGATAATCCTAGTCATATTAACAACCCATGCTAGTTGATGATAATCCTAGTCATATTAGTAACCCATAGTTGATGATAATACTAGTCATTTAGTAACCCATGCTAGTTGATGATAATACTAGTCATATTAGCAACCCATGCTAGTTGATGATAATACTAGTCATATTAGCAACCCATGCTAGTTGATGATAATCCTAGTCATATTAGCAACCCATGCTAGTTGATGATAATCCTAGTCATATTAGCAACCCATGCTAGTTGATGATAATCCTAGTCATATTAGCAACCCATGCTAGTTGATGATAATCCTAGTCATATTAGCAACCCATGCTAGTTGTTGATAATCATGCATGCTAGTTGATGATAATCCTAGTCATATTAGCAACCCAACCCATGCTAGTTGATGATAATCCTAGTCATATTAGCAACCCATGCTAGTTGGATGATAATCCTAGTCATATTAGCAACCCATGCTAGTTGTTGATAATCCTAGTCATATTAGCAACCCATGCTAGTTGATGATAATCCTAGTCATATTAGCAACCCATGCTAGTTGATGATAATCCTAGTCATATTAGCAACCCATGCTAGTTGTTGATAATCCTAGTCATATTAGCAACCCATGCTAGTTGATGATAATCCTAGTCATATTAGCAACCCATGCTAGTTGATGATAATCCTAGTCATATTAGCAAC